>CM060939.1:979823176-981073176 GCA_030765085.1 Allium cepa
TAAGTTTTTTAAAGATATACTATGCTAAAAAATGGCATATCAAAAAGGTACTCACTGATGTGAAATTGTGAAAGGGCAGATGATAATTTGAATATGCTTTCACTGCCCACTGTACTTCGGTTCGGTTTCGAGTCAAATTTTATGCTAAAATGATGAAACAATCAAATGAATTTACAAAAACATGTATCATGTTTATGTAGTTATGGACTATGCCTAAGCACCACTATTTTTAAGCTTGTTATCTGACATTTAATGGTATTAAGATGTCTTGATTGGACAGTGCACGTTTGTGTCATATCTATGTCTTTTGTTCTTCAGTGACTTCTACAATGGGATAAATAGATAAATAGAAAGTTGGCACGACATTAAGCATTGGAGATGGACAATGAAGCTCAAGAGTTACACAGACATTGTTCTTTGCTAACATGGTGACACTGTTAATATTGAATAAAAAACTTCAAGGTTGAATTATGATCAAGTTCATGAACATAAGTTTAGTTTCGTAAAAAGATCATAAAAAAACAGAATGGCGTAACACTTGATGATACATCAATGACCAGGTATAAAAAAACAAATGTTTCAAAATAATCATTTGTATAGATGCACAGATTAATCAAGATATGAAGTCATTGAGGAGTGAGGACATATTTGTTGATAGAGAAGAACATGGCATGATCTCATGCGACAAATTTGGAAAGTTATATTTTAATTTTTATAGCATTCGAATATGATCATTTACCAATTAGAACACAATTTTACAAAGTGCGTCCTCGGCCTTTATCTTCTGAACCCCAAGTTAACATCAAACAAGTGTAAGATATTTTCAATAAAAATATATTAGTTAAATTAACCAGCATTACCAATCATCAATCCAAACATTCTCCTACATAAGGATCTCATAAAACACATACAAGCCCATACATTTTACTTGTATATAGAATAAAGATGCAATCAAGCAATTCACATGTCTATTTACAACAAACAAAGACATGGAGCAGAATAATGTAATCCAACTAGGATATAAAGATACAAATCTAACATTTAAACTGAAAATTTATACGTCCTTTTACCAAACTTATCGCAAATTTAGTGAAGGACTTCAACATCACCAATGCTAGTAGCGACGGCAATGAGGTAAGAAGATGTACAATGCAGTTAGCTATTTAATGAGTACGCTAGGATACTAGGATTCAGTGACTATGGAGACTATGCATGTTGACCTTAGCACATATACATGGACATGCATCTCATGATATTCTTTGCATCTTGTTTATTAGACACAATAGTGTCACACAGCGCACACAACCTCATGAGTTGGTCAGATTTACATCACATTTATACTCTGCACAGCATTCACACATACATACATACATGAATGCATGCATGTGTGTTCTCATTTTTCCACGCTTACTTTCAAATGCTTGTATTGTCTGCCTATATCTGTGTTCTATGTACTTTTCTGTTTTATTATGTTGTATTTTATTCTTTTCCCAATTTGGACGTACAACTATTGGTGTATAATTTTATTTTCATATTTCGTAAGCAATGAGAGATATTTTTTGTTTTTTCTTTACCGATATGTTTTATAATATATCATATACTTCACACCTTTTTCCTGTGTCGATGTTCCAATGAAATGATTATTTTAGGTTTTTTTGATGAAGCGGAAAATTTTGTGGTTTAAAAAAAAAAAACATGTGTCTATTTAAAAGGTTGCCGAAGGGATTTAATGCAAGCAAAGTAAAATGGTTAAGGAGAAAATAGTGATGATTTCAAGGGTAAGTTGCAACTAACGTTGATTCGATGTTTTCAAAGAACTAAATATTTCTCCTCTGTGGCAACATGATTGTATTTTCTGAGTTTTTTAAGCCACAAATCTAAAACATACAAAAACATGATATTTAATCCTTTTTAAGAATATCATCTTCTACAGATCATTTTGAAACTTACAACGCTTTCAAAATTGAATCGAAGTTGACTATTATAACTTTTAATTTACATGGTTCTTTGAAACATTAATTTAGTAGTATTAGGATTATTAAAAAGTCAATTGTTTATGCAGATGGTTCAATAGCATTTATGTATAGCTCAAAAAATAAAAATAAAAGATGCAAGTGGAGTTTGACATCCGCATTCAGATTTGTCACATTAGAAGTTTCGAAACGAGTTCATGTTTTGTAAATAAGATTTTATTGCCATACAGCTCGATGAAAAGTAAATCACATCTAAATATGCATTATTTCAACAACAAAATAAAATGAGAAAAAGGAAGGTGCTTTAAGAAGAATTATATGAGGGTTATAAGAGATATGGAGATCATTTCAACTATAAGTGTATCATATCTAAATAATGCATTGTTTCAATCAATTAAATGGGAAAAAGAAAGGTGTTTTGAGAAGAATTATATGAGGGTTATAAGAAGGGATACAGATTCTTGCAACACGCATGTATGCGTACATACATACGACAATACCAAATATAGCACTTTATCTACAGCTCGACCTATTGTATCTAATTCATGTAATCAATAATTAAGTGATGGTAACATCCTTAATTCTCATTATCAATGAAACAATTGTCATGTCGGCGTTCTGACCAAATCAATTCAATAGACCCGAATTAGGACGTTAAACTATAAATGTCAATATTTTGGTTTTCAATTAATTTGCGATGTTAAAAGATACTACTACAAGATCTATGGATTTGAGACAATGCCATGCCACTATTACCAGTGTCTCCGGTTTTGTTTAAATATTTCTTGCTAGCTATTACGATGGGTTTTAGAACAACCGGTTATGATCGTAGATGAAAATATTGGTTTTGACACAATTTTATAAGATGTTCTAATCAAGATTCTAGAACTCTGTTTCGGTCACGGCTTCGATCAAAAAAATTCTTAGTTTCATGTGATTTCGAAAATTTCAAAATGTTTTGGTTTCAGTTTCGGTCTCGGTTTCCATTTTTAATGACTTGTTAATGAAAATGTAATAATAATCTTTGTAGACAAAATATAAAACATGGTTTATAAAAAAACAGAATTCAACATAAAATATTATAAACAAATAAACTAAACCCTAACCGCTTTATGGTTTAACCATTACTTATTTAAAATAGAAAACTAATTGCTAGCCCAGCCCGGTCCAAAACCAAAATAAATCCATGTTGATTTGCTGAAACTTATGAAATAAAATAAAAAATTGACATCCTACTCCATTGCTTTCAAGCCCAAGATTAATTCTTAGCCCAACTCAACCATGAAGTAAGTAATTACTTTATGCCCAGTCCAATCCATACAATACATTAATTCAACTTCACCCTAGCCCCTAAAAGCACCGATACTCTCTACCGCAAACCCAAAAAAATGAAAAGGGAAACAAAATACAGCAGACTACGAAATTCGATTGAAGTATGCTATCATGAAGCCGACGACGAGACTGAAAACGATCAACGACGAGATTCGATCTCTCTAGCTAGATTCCATTTAAGTCGAAGACGAGATTGAAGTCGATAAAGAAATTGAAGCTTTAACTTCCGATTGAAGCGTATAGTTTCATATATATATTCAACTAAATGCTTGTAAATTTCAAACTTTTCCCAGCTTCCCAACCGAAACTGGATTCTTGCTAGGGTTTCGTCCTGTAGTCCACCGAAACCAAACCGAGGCGGACGGAATTTCGGTATTTTGGCCGAAACCTCAAACATTGATCTTCAATAACCAATCATAGACGCTTTCAAGTTAATTATTCATCGGTTTTAGATGTTTAACGTCGAAAATAAAACCAAAATGCGTTAGAGAAAAACATCATCAAGATGGAAAGCATCGTTAAGTGTTGTCTGTGTGTACGCATGCACACATACACATACATACATATGTGTATGTATGAGGAGGGATCAACATCTTTGATTTGTGCCACGTTCAATTTATGGTATCTAGGACTTTCGAACTCGATAATTTTTTTCAGGCATGATCTACTTATCATCAACATCTCTCCAAAGAATTACCTTATTTCGATAAATTTAGACCATCAAAATTAATTATGCAATATATTATTGTGTATTAAAAAACCAATGGTAGTCACTGTTTTAAAGTGTCAATTTGTAATGGGTCAGAGATATTGAAATAAATAATTTTTCATAGATGTTATTGGTCGTAAAGTAGATCACGTCCGGAAAAAACATATCAAATTTCAACAATCTTAGATAGCAAAAAACAAACTATGCGCGGATCGAGGATTTTAAAAAGAAATGATGTTGATTCCTCCTATACACTACACACATCTGTGTGTAGACAAACGTCTCTTTAGATATATGAAGAAAAAATAATTCTAAATATATCTCTCTCTACACACAGATGTGTGTGTACACACACATATACACATATGAATGTTCAATGACACCCTTTTAGAACATCCTTTAGCATCCAATCATATTTTGCGTTATACGATTTTAAATATCATGAAGTTTTGTGGATGTTTAATCTATATGAGTATCATCCCTAAAAAAATATAAGATCATTTTGAGATTTCTAACTCATCAAAATAACAAATCGTTAACCTAAAAGCATTTATTTTACACGTTGGTTTGAAACATTAAATTTATCATATTACATATATTTAAATGTGCTCAAATTTTGTGGAGATGATTTTGAGTATGATATGAACATGTCCATAAAATTTCATAGCATTTAAAATCGTGTAATTCAAAATATGATAGTGCTGCTACAGGGGAGTTCCAAAAGAAGGGTGTCGTTGAACACACACTCACACACATATATATAACGGTATTTTATTGCTCTAGCTCAAAGTTTAATCCGTTTTAAAAAAATATGTTAGGATCCCTCCTAATTTAACAAGTTGTTGATTTTGTACTTTTATGTTTTATTTCTTCTATGTGTTGAATTCCTAAATGTGTTTTTATTATTATGTAATGAATGAATGTTGCATTTGTAATTCTGGGGATTCAACGTTAATTTTGTAACCATTTTTCTGTAAGTATTCAATGAGCTGAACCCCTAAGTGTGTTTTTATTATTATGTAATGAATGAATGAATGTTGCATTTGTAATTCTGGGGATCCAACGCCAACTTTGAAACTATTTTTCTGTAAGTAATAAAAGTACCTTATTTGTTCAAAATAATAATAGCAACGATGATGATAATAATAGCAGCAGCAACAATAATAATCTAAGAGTGCATAAGTGAATCAATTGAAAGTTTTAGTATAGTCAAAACTACACTACCTCGGTTTTGGCAGTTAGAACCAATGGTTCCAGTTGTGGATAGTTCCAATTGAACCGGCCAAAACACGCAGAAAAAAATTTAGGAGGAAGCCTTGGATAGTTCCAGTTGTGGCATGTTATAATATAGCTACTTTCAAAATATCTAAAATGAAGCTGTAACTATCCATGCAACAATCAAAGATAAAATCAATGGAATTCCAAATACCAAAATTATCAACTCACTGTAGAATTATGACAAATGATCTTCTCCAAGCTCCCTCTCAATTCCAACAACCCTTTCGCTTGTACAGTAGATAAATCACACCCCCTCAACTCCAAAACTCTTAGCTTCCCAAACCCCAAAATAGATATCGGAGTCCTATCCCTAGCTCCAAATTCCAAACATGACACAATCTTCAAAGAAGTCAGCAACCCCAAAATCCTCCTCAAATGCTCCAATGCCCTATGATCGCCAAGATCCGACACGTAAGCCCGCAGATAGTCGACGGGAGCACAGGATACCAAAGAGTTTATCTCAGACAGCGATTCCAACCGCGACTGAACGTAGTGAAGCCCGACCGGGTTCAGTTTCAGGGTTAGGGTTCCATCTAAGAGAGAGGCGGTGTTCGCGTCGATGAATTTCAGAAGCGAGGCGAGGTAGAGATCGCCTGTTAGGATCGGCGTTTGAGATGTGGAAGCCATGATAATTACATATTTCGAGAATCGGCGTTTGGCGGAGGAACCGCCATTGGAATTTCTCTGATTTTGAGGTGACGGAGAGCAACGAACGATGTAATGCAAAGCAATGATTGGTTTAGCGTGTTTAGGTGTGTACAGAGTATAACTTAATTATCATATGACTTCCCAGTTAATTTAACTGGTGTTTCTTTTATTATCGTGATGAAATGAAAGTCGGGTTATATTCCGATAATAAAAGGTTTCGACAATGCCCATTTTGATCATAGATTGATTTATATGAAGCGTTGTTATAATCGATTAATACATGTTTAAGAGTTTCACACACACTGAACGTTACGTGTGTGTATATATGTATATATCTTTATATTCATTTTTTATTTTTGTGAAAATTAATTCAATATAAACGGAAGTATAATTGAATAAAAAAGTTATAACCACTCAAAACATTCAAATTTGATGGTTTGAGAATTGCGATTAAAATTACATATACCCATCAACAACTGATGTGAAATAAAAAACTTACCAGCAAAGGTTATGATGACACCTGAATTATAGAACCGTCCAAAACCAATCAAAACCGATAGAAAATAAACTTACAAGCGGAATCTAAAGTCTGCTTGAAATAATTGTTACATCCTACTTTTTTTTTTCTTTTGCTTTCCAATTTGGGTACAAATTGGATTCATTTTCCTTAAACTATATTGATATAAAGTGGTTGGTTCATGAAACTCACTCGGTCCAAACAAGATTATTATACAAACATTGTATGGATCGAGCGAAATTTCACATAAACCTCGCTCCATTCGACCTTATTTTCACGATTATTTCACTTGATCGTGATTGGTTGTCTTTTGAAGATACGGACAATTTTAAAATATTTAAAATAAATAAAGTAGTGCGGTCTGTAAGGAGGAAATCGGAGTATTAATAGAATGAGTAGAAAATGAAAATGCAGCTGGTTACTGTCATGATAAAATAATTTTAATGTTAGAAGAAATACAAACTATAAGCTGAGGGTATATTTCACTGAAGTTAGCAAGTGGTCCATAGAAGATATATTGGAATGAAACTGTGACAACCCGGAATTTTCGAGCAATATCAATTTAATAATCTGCATTAAAAATTAAATTGATTTGATATATCTTTGTTAATAAGATCTGAATTAATACTTTTCTTAATATAAATATCTAATTGGTAAATTTTATCTGTTAAAAATTAATTGATTGTTTTCTATTTATAAATGTATATATTTGTATACATTGTAAACAGTTGAGCTTTGTTTTAAAAGTTTAACTAATAAATTATGTTTCCAAATTCTAATATACATTTTAGTGAATTGAAAATTATGTTTTATTTAATATAAACTTTTCAAAGCTAATTAAATAAATAAATATGTGATTTTAAATACATAGGATAAATGTTTAAAAAGTTTAAAACTTATTTTAACTTAAGTTTAGATTTAAATTTATTAACAAAAAGATTTGTTTTCTTTTCTTTTTAGTATAGCTCGATAAAAATATGAATTTAAAATGATATATGAGTTTTAATGCAATTTTGTCAAATGGTACATTAATAAAATAAGCAGTTTATAATAAAAAGATAACTTATTTTATCTATCATTTCAAATTGATAAGTGTGTTACTTTTAAATAATGTTAATAAATAAAAATACAAGACTATAACATAAATTGGGAAAAATATAAAGTAAGTACATTGGCTAAATTTAATAACATAACAACTATTAAATTCATTTAGATTTCAAACAACAAAACAAAAGAAATAACATTCACATACATATCAAAAATATAATAACAAGACAACAATTAAACTAGAAACAAATAAATTTTCAAGTTTGTGAACAATCATAAGAAAAACTGCAGCATATATATATATATATATATATATATATGAAGGCTTGCTAGGGAAGACAACGTTATGTATTCTTAAACAAACAAACAAAAGTAATTAATGTAAATCTTTCTAGCACAGTACACTTCATATCAGCCTCCACCCTAAACAAATATCTCTGTTTTAAATATGTACAAACAAAGATTATATGCTGTATTGTACCAGTATTGTCACAATTATATGAAACATAATAATATACCATGTCTATCATTCTTTGATATATATCCCTATTTCTCATTTCAGTTCGTAAAACCAAAACTAGAATCTGAAGTAAAAACCTATTTCAAACTAAAACAAAGCTCTACTTGAACATAAATCAAGATGCAATCTAACAGAGGATCAAGATGAAGAGTTTAGCCTGAGAATTTTCAATCCTGTGTCCTTTTGAAAGCTTTGTTCTCTTATCTGGTGAGTAACTTTAAAAAGCAAATAAATAAATCTGTTGAATGCTTATTGGTGAATAATCATGTATGTATATCTATTGGTCCTTTTGGTGTATATTTTCAATTTGATGTAGTGTTACAGGTTGTTGTTTTAAACTTTATCTGTTCCCAGTTCAAAACACAAAACTGTTTGATTCAAAAAAAAAAAAACATTTACTCCTTTTCTGATTGATGAATGAACTTAAGATTCGAACAAAAGATGCTTGTATCATTACAAACTAAGTTTAAAAATTTAGTTAAGATAAAAACAACTTAAAATTTTTCTCTGGAACCCAAATCTCTGAACAAACTCAAGATTGACCGAATTTCGAATTTCACCGATCATTGATTCAGGTATCTTACTAGAATCTATACCGAAAATGATGTTTTTTAAGGTAGGTTTGGGAATTTTTAATGGTGTGATTTGAGTGCGGCTTGTGTTTTTCTGTTTGGGGCTTTTCGAGTTGTTGTGGGCGATCACGTTGATCTGGAGGGTCGAGCTTCTGTCTGGGGGTGGAGGAGTCCACCGTGGGTTGGGGAAAAATAGTGGGTGGCGGCGCAGTGGGTCGTGGAAGCGGCGGCGTGGGTTTAAAATTTTTAAACCTAAATTTTTCTGTGCTTTGAGTTTTGATCACCGCGGCCAGTGCAAGCGTTCGAGTGACGCATGGTTTTGAGGGGAGGTAGATGGGAGATGGTCGATGCTGCAGCCGGAGTTTGGTGGCCTCCGGTGGTCGGAGCATCGCACACGTAACGTTGCAGGTTTGAGAGGATGTGGGGTTGTGTTTCCAGGTTTTTATCGAGCTCGTTTTTTTATTTTCGATGAAGGGAGTGGTTCTGATGGTGGTGGATGGACCAGTGAGTGGTAGTCGACTTGTGGGGGAGAGTCGGCGATGGACGGAGCCTCGCCGTGGACGGTGCACGTGCACCATGCATATTGAAGTTTGGGGTTTCTTTTTGGGTTGTGCAGTTTTCCTTGGGTTTCACTCGAGTCTTTGGGATATTGACTCGAAGCAATGAGGGGTTTTTTCTCGAAGTTAACAAGGGGGGTGCTCGAGTTGTTGTTGTTCAGGCTTTAAAACCTGTAACAGTTTTAACAGTTTTGAACTTTTGTTTTAAATTTAAATCAAAGTTAAACCTAGTTTTAAAACAAGTTTAAATGGTGAATTTAAGTTAGTTTTGAAATAGAGTTGGAAATAATAAAGTTCCATAATTTAAATTATTTTAATAACTTAAAAGTGCTTAATGTTTAGGTGTATTCAAAAAGGAGTTGAATTCAAAGATGAGATATAAATTGTTAAGGGAAGATTTAAACAAAGTTAACACCTAAATTGAAATCAGGACTTAAAATTGAAATTCTAGATTTGGAAATAAAATAAAGTTTTATAAATTTAATTGATTTAAATAAGTTTTAAGTGTTAAAATATGCTTTTAAACATGTGAGTTTAAAAAGGGTTCCGAAAAAATTAGTTTTAAACTTTATTAAGGATAAATTGGGATTTATTAGGAAGTAATTTGAAATAAATGTTTTAAACATATTGAAAGTGAAAACTTAATCAAAATAAGAATAATTTTACTTTAAGTAATGAAGATTTAGAATTTATATCCATTAACCTTTAAGCTAATTAAGTATGAATAATTAATGATTGATATTATTTAAATTAGTAATTATAAGTTTAAATGTAGTAACTAAAGTTAAATAATGAATTAATTATAATTAAGAGCCATAGATTAGACTTTTATTTAAATTAATAAATTTTAATGGTTAATCAAACTTATAATTAATAATGATTAATATAAGTTAATTATTTTGAATGAAAATAATTAAATAAGTGTTAACTAGATTATTTTGTAATTAATTAATGTGATTGGTTTTTAATAAATTAATTGGATTACTTAATCATTGTAATAGTTTAAATGTAATTATTTATTTGGAAAGTAATTAAGGAATTAATTACTTATTAATTGTGTAAATTGATTTAATTTGAGTTAATTAATTTAGTTTAATTAACTGATATTTTGGAAGTAAATTACTTAGTGAAATAATTGATGAAATTATTGGATGATGTTGTTAATGGAAGTAATTGGAGTATAATTACTTAAAATTAATCAAGGGATTTATTAAGCTTATTATTGAGGAGTAATTAGTTAAGGACGGTTAATTACCGTATGTTATTAATCAAGAAGGTAATATATGTGATTTGAAGATTAGTATTCTTAACGAAATTAATAAAATAACAAGTGAAAAATGTAATTAGGAAATTGATTAATTTGGGAATAATAAATCAACAAGATAATTAAATGGTAATAAATCTATATAAATGTAATGATTTATTCAAAGATTATTCTCTGTAAATAAATTTAAGGAAATTACTGGAACGCAGCAAAAGATATTTAAATCAAAGATGATTAATTGGAATATATAAGCAATTGATGATAAGATTTAAATTAAGTTAATTAATTTTAATTAATTTAAGAAATCAATTGATGATTTGGTATGTGTAATTACTTAGTGTAATTAATAGAGTATAACTACTTAGAAAAGTAATTAGATGATAATTACTTGATGAAATTAATACAAGATGATTTGTAAGTGAAGTAATTTGGGTAGTTTCTTTTGTAATTAATCAAAGGATTAATTTATGGAATTAATTAATCATGGAATGATTAATAAGTAGGGTAGTTAATTACTGATTTGTTATTAATCAAGGGTGATTAATAATTGTGTTTAAATAAAGATTAACCACTTAATGTAATTAATTTAAATAAAGCAATTTAATATAAATTGGAGATCATTAATTAATATAATTAATGATGTAATTAAGAATTGTTAATTAAGGAATAATTAATAGGGAAGTAATTAAATGTTAATTGCTATGAATTATTTAGAATAATTCATTTGAGAAATTAATTAAAGACTAAATTATTTCTTGTAATTAGAGAATGATTAATTAATTTGATTTATAATTAATTAATGATTATGAGAGCAGGATTTATGGAATAGGTAATCAATTTAATTTAAATTAATTAAAGATAGAAGTAATTAATTTGATTCATTTTAAATTAATTATAGATTGTGATTCATAAATCATTGCTTATGGATGATATTGATATTTCATTGATTGATGGTGATCTCAAATATGAGATGGATAATATCTATGTGATATGGATGTAGGGTTTAAGTATGATAATATTAATTATCTGTTTGGATGATGATATTAATTATCTGTTTATGATGATAATGTGATTATCTATTATGAGATGTGAATTATCTATCTGTGTATATTAATGATATTGAATTGACTGTTAAGACTAAATAGACAACTTGGCCTTAAAAGATACGTTTTGGATTTCGATGAGACCGGGATCGGATTTTCCATATTTGGACATCCGAAAACCACATCGATCCAAATTAACGATAGGTCGTGAATCTGAAGTAAAGATGAAGATTCAGAATGCAAGGATTTTTTTTTTTTGAAACTGGGTACTTATATTTACAAAGTAGGCAGCACACAAGTCTGCAGGAATCATCGTAACGTACAGTTTAATATGCCAGAGGCAGGGATCGAACTGCCGACCTTGTCGTCAACAGCCTGGCGTTATTACCACTGCGCCAAGGCCTCAGACGATTCAGAATGCAAGGATTATCGTCGTTAACTCTGAGGGTGATTCCAAAATGAGTGTAACGAGGTAATGCCTTCGGTTTCGTTCGAACCTAGAACGAACTTGTATGGATTGAATGCTTTCAACACATCGTCAGGTGGGTGATGAGCATTCTAAGAGATATGTTCTATAAAGGTAATCGTAACCTCAAGCCTCATCAACTGGGAATGGCTAAACAGGGGAGGTGCAGCAAGGTTAGGTGGGTCATACCTGTAGGATCGATTTCACCCTAGAGGGGGGGTGAATAGGGTGATTGTGTAAATTATTAAAATTAATCGCGGAAGCTTATGAATTAATTTCAATTCAGATCACAGAATAGCAGCACAGATATTGCAGAATATAAATAACAGAACAACACAGAATTTACCCAGCTTCGGCAAAACCCTGCCTACGTGCTGCCCCCAAGGTTTCTACTAGAAATTAGATAGTCTCTCGCTTACACACGTAAACTCGCTATACCCGCTATTGACTAATCTAACTCTACGCTCAAAACCCTGTCACAACTCAACTACCGAGTTGCGAATTCTCAAGCTATGCCACGTAGCTTGTCCCCTAGTCACACGACTAGAAATTAAAACGGTATAAAAGAAAAATACAAATTAAAAACAATTTGAAATACAAAACCCTATTTAATAAAAACTAAGCCCAAATTAATAAAACAAAGGCCGGCCCCTTATTCACTTCTTCAACCCGTTCCTTTTTCTTTGCTTTGTGAAAATATGGCCGATCCTCTTTCGTTCCTCTTTGCGAATTAGGGCTTTCATTCGTGTTAGGGCTTTCATTCGTGCGATCCAATTTAGGGTTATTGGAGAAGTCGACTGATTAGTTGGTTGATTGCAATCACTGTTTCTCTGATTTGCTTCAATTGTTTGTGGCTTCTCCTCCTTGATCGAGTTCGATTGCTTCGGTATGTAATTTAATCTTTCGTACTTGAACTCGATGGCTTTTAAATTGCCGATGATGATTGTGTTTAAATAGGAATCGAATTCTTATATTCTCGTTCATTCTGATGATTTGAATTTGTCAATTATTTTATCTCTGCCGTATGATTATGCTTGAACGATTATGATCTCTCTGACTTTGTCACTTCGTATATATTTTGTGATGCTTGCTTACTTGATGTTCACGGCATCAATTTTCTTTGACTTCGATATTCTTTGTTGGCCACGGCTTCGATTTTTGACTTTGTGATGAAGTTTGACTCATTCATCATTGACTGTGACGATTTTTGGCTTTGGCTTTGCTATGCTTCCACGGCTTCGACCCTTACATTGTTCACCTCGGCCTATAGTGTTCATGTTGTACTTGGATAGTTGGTTACTGTGTACTTGTTGAAATGATTGAGACTTGCAGTTTACTCGGCTTTGAATTTTTCTCTGACTTGATAAATTTGGTACAACTTGATTTTTGATAATCAACGTTTTGACACGTGACTTGGTCATTATGTCTTTGATGTTTATTATTCTTCTTTGACTTTGATATTTTGTAAATTGGCTTCGGCCACTGTCTGCATTCCTGTAGCTTTGTTCAAGTTATCTTGGGCATTGTTGTATCCATTGCAGTCTTGTAATCTTCACTCTGACCATACTGCATTGTTTCGATGTCATTGATTTGTTTAGCCTCGGCATTGACTGGTTTCATGCTTGTTGTCATTTGCAACTGGTCTCTGTGCATTTCTTTGCGTTCATTTGAGTTGTTGATATTTAGTTGCTGTCTCCACTTGCTTGAGTTTCACTGCCATAAGTTGTGCATGTGTGTTGCATTTCATTTGCAGCCTTGACTTTTGTGATATTTGACAACTCTGGCTCGATGTTGTTACTTTGGTGAAGTGATTTTTGCTGTAGTCTTTGTTTGATTCAGTCCAAGTTGCATTTGTTCCATACTTTAGTTCATCTGTATATTGCTGAAATCTTCATTGAGCTTGTATATGAGTTGTTTCACTGGTGGCCAATGTGCATGCTTCACTGTTCTTTGCATTTTTTCATATGAGTGTGCTCACTGTTGTTTGTACCTGTTGCACTCTGGTCTGTCCACTGCAGTTTGTGGCTTGCAACTGACTTGCTTGCATTGGTGCTGTTGCAATTCGTTTCGGCCTGACCCTTCCATATGCTCTCTGATAATGTTGAACTTCACTGTTGCTGTTGTGTTCTGTTCATTCCTAGTTGCCTTGTTGCAGTTTGATTGTGATATCCATGTTGCAGTCCATTTTGATGTTGGTCTTCGTTGCATTCATGTCATGTCGCCTTGTGTTGAATCCAGTTTCAAAACTCGGATTTGACCTTGTGCTTGTGTCGTGATTTTCAATGTTATTGCACGTGAGTTGAACCCGGTTTTTCATTTGGGTTTGACCTGTGCTCACCTGTCCCTGTAAAACAATCAAGTGTATATATCGGCGTGCACGGTCTTGTGGCATATACAGTAATATACTGTGTATGTCACAAGTTGTTCGTGTATGATGAATTCAAATTTAAATTATGACGAACAACCCAAATAACTGAGGCAAATCATATTTTTTAAAAACCATATTTTATTTTATATTGCAAAAATATTTCTTTTTCAATTTTACTGCGTTAGTTTATATTTTTGCAGATTTCTCAGATGCTGGATTCAAACTGGAATGCAGTTGAAGATAAAAATACGAGTGTGAGTGATATGTAGTGAGGTGCTGATGTAAATGTGAAAAATATGATGTAATCAAGGTTGTATAGTTATAGTGAGAGCTTGAAATTGTACTATTCAAAGATGTAATAAATATTTGTTTAAATAAAATATTTGTTTGAATTCAAATTCCGTGTTATTTATTTTATTCAGCAAATATTTATTTAATCTGTGAAAAATAAAATAGTATATTATCAAATACATTTAAACGAATGTATATATGTTTATTATCATCAAACAAAAATCATATAAGCGCATATTTTACAATCTCCCCCTTTTGATGATAACAAACATATATTTAATATTTTGAATATGTTAAATGTATTTTGAATATGTTAAATGTATTTGATCATTGATATATCCTAATTGCTCCCCCTATTTAAATGCTTCCTCTCTATACGATGCTCCCCCTACATATATGCATACAAATAAAAATATGCAAATGATCCTAGATGCAAATAGAAAATTATTTGACCTTTGCTTGATTTTATTTGACAAAATCTTAACTTTTCTCTCCCCGAATAATAGTGTTAGAGAAAATAGAGATAAAGTAATTGATATCAATCCAACATTAAAACTCAATTGAATATAAATATTAAATTTCAATAAAAAAATCAAACAAAAATCCTAAATATTTTGTTAGGCGCATATTCCACTTTTAGAATGATGGAAATGATGTCATCATATAAACCATACAGTTGTGTCTATTTGTGGTATATTTATATCAGGAATTTGAATATCTACTAACCATGCATAACCGTTAGGACTTTTAAATGAGATTAGTAGTATTTCAATTTTATTTTAAAAAAATATGAATTCAAGTATCTTCTAACCACGCATAACCGTGAGGACTTTTAAATGGGATTAGAATCAACTTGTTTATTTTACAAATCAACTTTTGATATGCGTTTCATACATGCATAACCACGAGGACTTTTAAATGAGCATGGAAGCACATAACAAATTCCAAGTAATTCACCCATGCATAACCGTGAGGACTTTTAAATGAGAGTGAATACTTAGGTATTTATTATTATTATTATTACCCTTTTTTTTTTTAAAAAAATGAAAAATGAAAAAACGAACGATTCCTGTTTAAAGTATCACATATCGACAAACTATATAGAATTTTGATGAGTGATGGTTGTTAGAAATATGATAGATATAGAGATGGTCATGGAATTTTTACCAACAAAAAGTTTTATAACTCTTGTTTAAATTTCTAAAGAAATTTATTAATTATACCGTCTCAAGTCATAATATTTGATTAATATTAACACTCATCACTTTTTCAATCACTATTTTTCTTTTCGATAATCATTTGGGAGTCAGATTAGTTAAAATGTCATTTAAAATCAAATTCAAAAAATAATTATGAAATTAATTTTTCAAAATGACTAATCTGAAAATATGGTCAAAAATGATTTTCTCGAGGGGGTTTTATAAGAAAATTTTCTGCAATTTGAAAATTATTTGAAATGAAAAATATGCAGATATTTTCTTTGAAAAACGATGCAGTTACTAAATGTCTCAAAAATCACGTTCAACTAGTAATTTTTCTATCAACTAGATTACCAGTGTAATCTTCATCTGAATTTCTCTTTCACTCAAAATTATCATCAACTGAATTTGATAGACCAAACCATGAAGTGTGCAAAAAAAAAAAAATTCAAACTCAATTTTAACAGCAATTTAAATGACATTCTCTTGAATTTGAAATGAAGCTGTGTTAATCAAAAACTGTGAATATAGAGTTAGCCGCATTATAACCAATTGTATTATCCAACAAAACACTATTTTTAATCCAAACTGATATATATGAAGTAATTCAAAGAATCTAGAGATTATTATAGTGTTTTTGGCATAAGAATATAATCGGCCAACTATGTTGAATAAGTCAGAATCAAAAATCATCATCTTTTCATCAATCTCAATATTGGCTGATTTTAATTCAGAATATGGTGCAGATTATCACATTTAATATATCGTTTAAAACATACCATTACCTGTTTTACCTTTACGATATTTTTCGTCGTTGTCCATTGTGATTCTGTCACCTTTATACTAGGCTAAGGAACTTTGTTTCGTCGTCCGTTGTGTTTCTGGAACAGCCAAAAATCCAGAGTACACTGTTGTTGTTCCTTAGCCTGCCACCACACCTACACGATGAAAGATTTATGTGACCTATTTGTTTTTATAGGTCCATGGTTATTAGTGGCAGAAAATTTTGAAAAATAATTTTGTGTAGACCCAAAACTGTTTATAATTGTTCCCTTCGGCACCCAAATTTGTTTAACTTTGAGAGATTTTATATTTGTGCCTTTTGGAACCCAAATTGGTATAGTTTTCACATGTTTGGGTCTATACCAACAATTATTGTGATCGTGTCCAAATTTTCTACAAATTGTACACAAAAAATTAACTTGATTAATATTGCTTGCAACAATTTTCAAATTATTGTATCCAAGTCCTTGTCTAACCGTATTAACAGTTTGCTTTCCTAATAGCATATTCAACGATTTTTCACTTTTTGAAAATTTATCTAAAGTAGTAGACAGTTGTTGGACTTGTGATTTGAGAGATTCATTTTCGTTTAACAATTGTGTGCACTTTTTAATAGAATTCTCTCTCCTAGTATTTTCATTCTCCTTTAAAATCAGAATTTCATTTTCAAGTGATTTTATATTGATTTCTGATTTTTTAATTTCCTTTTCAAATGTTGGACACTTATCACACTTAGGGATCCTACTTTGATAGGTTTTAACTAATTGATCAAGTTGTTTATTACATTCTATCAAAGTATCTTTTTGAGATTCAAGTTTGGCGTATTTTTCCCTAAGTCGTTCAAAACAACCGTTTACTTCATGAAAATATATAAGAAACTCAGAATGGGTAAGTTTTGATACCTCACTTGGCTCGTCATCGTCACTGTCAGTTGTATCACCTCGAAGACACAATTCTGCCTTTTCGCTTTCACTACCAGTGCTTTGATCATTCTCGTCTATTTCATACCAAGTGGCTGCAAAACTTTTCTTTTTCTGCTTCTTTCCATGGCTGGATTTAATTTGTGGACAATCGGGCTTGATATGGCCGGGTTTGTTGCAATTGTAACAAATAAACTTTTGTTCTTCTGAGTAGTCTAGTGCTTTGGCTATTCTGCTTTTTGCTTTTTGAATTCGAGCTGAATTTCCATGTTTTTGATTCCATTTTTTGAATTTCCTTATTAACAGCTCCAATTCTGCTGCTCCATCATCTTCATCGTTATCATCATCACTTTCGGTTGTTCCTTTGAGAGCTATTGATTTCTTTTGAGTGTCACTTCCTTCACGCTCTTCCTTGAATTTCATTTCTAGCTCATAAGTGGTGAGATTTCCGATGAGTTCTTCAACTTTAAGTTGTTTTAAATCTTTCGATTCTTGTATGGCAGTTACTTTTGCTTCAAAGCTTCGTGGAAGGACTCTGAGGATTTTCCGGACTATTTCTAATTCGGTGTATGTTTTTCCGAGAGCTTTTGATTTGTATACAATATTGGAGAGTCGTCCGTACATCTCTTTGACATTTTCTTCCTTCGCCATTTTGAAGTTCTCGTATTCGCTGCTTAGCATTGTAAGGCGAGATTCTTTAACTTGAGATGTTCCTTCGTGAGTCACTTCTAGTATGTGCCATATTTCCTGCGCAGTTAGACAATGTGAGACACGATTGAATTCAAATTGATCCAATGAACAGATAATAGAATTCATAGCTTTGGCATTAGTATTTTGTAATTTATTTTCTAGTTCTGTCCATTGTTCCTTTGGTTTCTCTATTTCCTGATTATCTACACTTATAGTTGGTATTCTATAACCTGTCTCAACAATATTCCAAGCGTCAATGGTTTTCAGAAAAATTTGCATTCGATTTTTCCAATAAGCATATTCACCATTGAACATTGGTGGTCTAACTATGGATTGACCTTCTGCAAAAGCATTATTAAAAGAAGCCATTTTAAAAATTCAAATTTTTAAAACAAAAACCGATTTTTTTTTAAAACACGAATTTTTAAAACAAAAATTGATTTTTGTAAAATCAAATTTTTTAAAACAAAAACGGCTTTTGTTCCTAGCTCTGATACCACTTGTAGGATCGATTTCACCCTAGAGGGGGGGGGGTGAATAGGGTGATTGTGTAAATTATTAAAATTAATCGCGGAAGCTTATGAATTAATTTCAATTCAGATCACAGAATAGCAGCACAGATATTGCAGAATATAAATAACATAACAACACAAAATTTACCCAGCTTCGGCAAAACCCTGCCTACGTGCTGCCCCCAAGGTTTCTACTAGAAATTAGATAGTCCCTCGCTTACACACGTAAACTCGCTATACCCGCTATTGACTAATCTAACTCTACGCTCAAAACCCTGCCACAACTCAACTACCTAGTTGCGAATTCTCAAGCTACGCCACGTAGCTTGTCCCCTAGTCACACGACTAGAAATTAAAACGGTTTAAAAGAAAAATACAAATTAAAAACAATTTGAAATACAAAACCCTATTTAATAAAAACTAAGCCCAAATTAATAAAACAAAGGCCGGCCCCTTATTCACTTCTTCAACCCGTTCCTTTTTCTTTGCTTTGTGAAAATATGGCCGATCCTCTTTCGTTCCTCTTTGCGAATTAGGGCTTTCGTTCGTGCGATCCAATTTAGGGTTATTGGAGAAGTCGACTGATTAGTTGGTTGATTGCAATCACTGTTTCTCTAATTTGCTTCAATTGTTTGCGGCTTCTCCTCCTTGATCGAGTTCGATTGCTTCGGTATGTAATTTGTACTTTTTTTGCTTCTTCTAATCTTTCGTACTTGAACTCGATGGCTTTTAAATTGCCGATGATGATTGTGTTTAAATAGGAATCGAATTCCTATATTCTCGTTCATTCTGATGATTTGAATTTGTCAATTATTTTATCTCTGCCGTATGATTATGCTTGAACGATTATGATCTCTCCGACTTTGTCACTTCGTATATATTTTGTGATGCTTGCTTACTTGATGTTCACGGCATCAATTTTCTTTGACTTCGGTATCCTTTGTTGGCCACGGCTTCGATTTTTGACTTTGTGATGAAGTTTGACTCATTCATCATTGACTGTGACGATTTTTGGCTTTGGCTTTGCTATGCTTCCACGGCTTCGACCCTTACATTGTTTACCTCGGCCTATAGTGTTCATGTTGTACTTGGATAGTTGGTTACTGTGTACTTGTTGAAATGATTGAGACTTGCAGTTTACTCGGCTTTGAATTTTTCTCTGACTTGATAAATTTGGTACAACTTGATTTTTGATAATCAACGTTTTGACACGTGACTTGGTCATTATGTCTTTGATGTTTATTATTCTTCTTTGACTTTGATATTTTGTAAATTGGCTTCGGCCACTGTCTGCATTCCTGTAGCTTTGTTCAAGTTATCTTGGGCATTGTTGTATCCATTGCAGTCTTGTAATCTTCACTCTGACCATACTGCATTGTTTCGATGTCATTGATTTGTTTAGCCTCGGCATTGACTGGTTTCATGCTTGTTGTCATTTGCAACTGGTCTCTGTGCATTTCTTTGCGTTCATTTGAGTTGTTGATATTTAGTTGCTGTCTCCACTTGCTTGAGTTTCACTGCCATAAGTTGTGCATGTGTGTTGCATTTCATTTGCAGCCTTGACTTTTGTGATATTTGACAGCTCTGGCTCGATGTTGTTACTTTGGTGAAGTGATTTTTGCTGTAGTCTTTGTTTGATTCAGTCGAAGTTGCATTTGTTCCATACTTTAGTTCATCTGTATATTGCTGCAATCTTCATTGAGCTTGTATATGAGTTGTTTCACTGGTGGCCAATGTGCATGCTTCACTGTTCTTTGCATTTTTTCATATGAGTGTGCTCACTGTTGTTTGTACCTGTTGCACTCTGGTCTGTCCACTGCAGTTTGTTTGTGGCTTGCCACTGACTTGCTTGCATTGGTGCTGTTGCAATTCGTTTCGGCCTGACCCTTCCATATGCTCTCTGATAATGTTGAACTTCACTGTTGCTGTTGTGTTCTGTTCATTCCTAGTTGCCTTGTTGCAGTTTGATTGTGATATCCATGTTGCAGTCCATTTTGATGTTGGTCTTCGTTGCATTCATGTCATGTCGCCTTGTGTTGAATCCAGTTTCAAAACTCGGATTTGACCTTGTGCTTGTGTCGTGATTTTCAATGTTATTGCACGTGAGTTGAACCCGGTTTTTCATTTGGGTTTGACCTGTGCTCACCTGTCCCTGTAAAACAATCAAGTGTATATATCGGCGTGCACGGTCTTGTGGCATATACAGTAATATACTGTGTATGTCACAAGTTGTTCGTGTATGATGAATTCAAATTTAAATTATGACAAACAACCCAAATAACTGAGGCAAATCATATTTTTTAAAAACCATATTTTATTTTATATTGCAAAAATATTTCTTTTTCAATTTTACTGCGTTAGTTTATATTTTTGCAGATTTCTCAGATGCTGGATTCAAACTGGAATGCAGTTGAAGATAAAAATACGAGTGTGAGTGATATGTAGTGAGGTGCTGATGTAAATGTGAAAAATATGATGTAATCAAGGTTGTATAGTTATAGTGAGAGCTTGAAATTGTACTATTCAAAGATGTAATAAATATTTGTTTGAATAAAATATTTGTTTGAATTCAAATTCCGTGTTATTTATTTTATTCAGCAAATATTTATTTAATCTGTGAAAAATAAAATAGTATATTATCAAATACATTTAAACGAATGTATATATGTTTATTATCATCAAACAAAAATCATATAAGCGCATATTTTACAATACCCAAACAGGACAAGATTTTCCCCTGTCTAGATGTCCCTTATATTCGGCTGTGTGGGCAGTTGGTCTGCAGCCAACTACGGGGTTATCTTGTTCGGGACTGTTCAGTAAGGAATGGTTCCGGCCTTGTGTTGCAGGGGGTCGGGAGTGATCCTCGGTACGTTGATCTAGGCCACGTACTGTGACGGGCGGTACCCCAGTATCCCTGCCATTGTATGGAATCCACAATCCAATAAGTGCCAACGGTTTTGTTTGTATTACCCATTTTTATGGCTAGTAGCTGGAATTTAATCATGTAACAATTTCGGCTATTTTCTATTTACTTGAAAACCCTAGACCTATTATAATATCACTGGATTTCCTATCAAATGTTTTGGTTAGCGTAAGGTAAAAACTTTTCCATGTTTATGTGTGGGAATTCTTACGTGATACCTTTTGTTTTCAAAGGATTTTTGTAAATTAAGCAACTTTAACCTGTTACTCACACCAGACTCATGTCTGACCCGGAGTTTATTTTTGTTTTCATAAACTCTCGGTACCCAAATTTTTACGGGTAGCCAAGGGATTCAGGTTAGCTTTGACGAATTCTGGAGGAGCAATGGAGCAGGAGGCTTCAGCGTTTGTAGATATAGTGTTCCGCTGTATTGATATCTCTGTGTTGTATTGTGTATTGAGTTGTATAACTAGACAGATGTCTATAACTGTCTAATATGTGATGTATTATCTGTATAACTCTGATTGATGTTGTATATTATAAAAATACTTATGTGATTATTATAATTTATTCGTTCCACTGTGAGATTCTGATGTTTTTGTTCTTTCTTCTCTATCTTTTCTATTTTCTCACTCTTTTCTTTCTTAAAAACGATACGTCTTCATGAGCGTAGGAAGTCGGGTCGTTACAGTGGTATCAGAACGCTAGGTTGAGTGAATATTTAGGCTCTTCAGTGATTTCTTTCGTAAGAAAGCGTATTTGTAATTTTGATGTATATATATATATATATATTTCATCTATTTGTTGGATTACCTGTTCGGGTTTTCCAATATAAGTATAAGGGTAGATTGGGTAGTAGTGTGTGTAACACGACTACCTGTGGTTAGAAGTACATCTGACGAGACTGTAGACCTAATACCGTCTCGAGTAAATTCGTGGTGTAAGGATTTCACCAAATTTTGGAAGAAACCTGTTAAGATTTGGAGTCCATTTTTGTAGTACAAGTTTGGATGAGTAGAATTTGGATTTTGTCAGTTGAGTAGAAGCTAGAAGTATTATCTTGGTAACTCAAGAAGTAGTAGTTGTGTGTTGAGATGCAGTAGCGATAAATTATTTCCGAAGAAGTTCTCAAGGATCTTTGGATAAGGAAGTGTGTCTGCATTAGTTTTGGGGCTGGGTTCAGCTGAATGTTGTGTTTGGCTTCGAGGCCTGAGTTTTCGAGGAGTTTAGGATTAAGATTTTTTTTTTTTGGGCATCAATAGCAGTGTTGCAGCTCAGATTGTTCTGCCGGCACGCGAGGAGGTCATCTGCCAGCAGTTCTTTAGAGGTGAAGTTCAGAGGCAGTTTTGTGGATCCATTTCTTCAATGGATTGGCTAGATAAGCTTAAGCTGTTTAGATTGGTAAGGAGAGAACAGTTTTCTTTGGATATTAGCTTAGGTTGATCGCAAAAGTGGCTTGCGATAATTGGGCATTCTCTTGGTTTATCAAAAATCTTTTTCTGGATATCTTTGAAGAGGTCAGTGGTTTGCCTTAGCATCTGAGGATTGAGTTTTCATATCGACTAGATTCCAGAAGTGGTACCGATGGTTCAGCTTAGTAATAGAATGGTTTCTAGAGAAAGGGATTGATAAAGCGACTCAGGTTTTGGAGGAACTTCTGAGTTATTGTGGATCTGTTGAACCATATTTTTATAATGTATTGTCCAGTTTGTGCTTGTGTGCATCATCAGCATTTTCATCTACCCCAGATCAGAGTTGTGCAGTGGAAACAGTCGGAAGTGCATCTGTTTTTCTTTTCTGGAAAGGAGAGGTTGTTTCCTATTGATGATAAAGGTTGAGTTCTTGGTTTTGGTTGATTTTGAGAAGATCATTATGCTGGATTGTTTTTGGATTCAGATTGTTTTAGGAGTTATTAGCAAAGGTTGAGCTGATCAGTAGGGATGAAAGCAGCTCTGGATCATCAGAGGAATTTGGTGAATAAGTGATGGAGGAATTTGGATTTGGGAGTCGTAGATTTGATTTGGATGAATTTTCTCTGATCCAAAGGAGCTCTGTAGATTAGTAGTATAGTCTGTTTGGATTTTATAGATCGAGTATTCCGGTATTACTGGGAAAATTCTAAGGAGCTCTATCCCGAATTTTGTCTGGATGGTTAGCTTTGTTGATTTTGTAGATTGGCTATGATGATTGTTAGCATGTGATTGATATATGAGTGTGATTTAAAATTAAAATCTTAAATAGATTACTAAGTTACCTTTGCTTTTAAATTTCGGCGACGGAATTCTTTTAAGGGAGGAGGAATGTGACAACCCGGAATTTTCGAGCAATATCAATTTAATAATCTGCATTAAAAATTAAATTGATTTGATATATCTTTGTTAATAAGATCTGAATTGATACTTTTATTTTAATATAAATATCTAATTGGTAAATTTTATCTGTTAAAAATCAATTGATTGTTTTATATTTATAAATGTATATATTTGTATACATTGTAAACAGTTGAGCTTTGTTTTAAAAGTTTAACTAATAAATTATGTTTCCAAATTCTAATATACATTTTAGTGAATTGGAAATTATGTTTTATTTAATATAAACTTTTCAAAGCTAATTAAATAAATAAATATGTGATTTTAAATACATAGGATAAATGTTTAAAAAGTTTAAAACTTATTTTAGCTTAAGTTTAGATTTAAATTTATTAACAAAAAGATTTGTTTTCTTTTCTTTTTAGTATAGCTTGATAAAAATATGGATTTAAAATGATATATGAGTTTTAATGCAATTTTGTTAAATGGTACATTAATAAAATAAGTAGTTTATAATAAAAAGATAATTTATTTTATCTATCATTTCAAATTGATAAATGTGTTACTTTTAAATAATGTTAATAAATAAAAATACAAGACTATAAGATAAATTGGGGAAAATATAAAGTAAGTACATTGGCTAAATTTAATAACATAACAACTATTAAATTCATTTAGATTTCAAACAAAAAAACAAAAGAAATAACATTCACATACATTTCAAAAATATAATAACAAGACAACAATTAAACTAGAAACAAATAAATTTTCAAGTTTGTGAACAATCATAAGAAAAACTACAGCATATATATATGTTTAAAGCATCAAGGCCATTATGTGATTGTACAAACAAGGATGAATATGTGTGCAGGCTAAAAAACAAAACAAATATATATATATATATATATATATATATATATATATATATATGAAGGCTTGCTAGGGAAGACAGTGTTATGTATTCTTAAACAAACAAACAAAAGTAATTAATGTAAATCTTTCTAGCACAGTACACTTCATATCAGCCTCCACCCTAAACAAATATCTCTGTTTTAAATCTGTACAAACAAAGATTATATGCTGTATTGTACCAGTATTGTCACAGTTATATGAAACATAATAGTATACCCTGTCTACCATTCTTTGCTATATATCCCTATTTCTCATTTCAGTTCGTAAAACCAAAACTAGAATCTGAAGTAAAAACCTATTTCAAACTAAAACAAAGCTCCACTTGAACATAAATCAAGATGCAATCTAACAGAGGATCAAGATGAAGAGTTTAGCCTGAGAATTTTCAATCCGGTGTCCTTTTGAAAGCTCTGTTCTCTTATCTGGTGAGTAACTTTAAAAAGCAAATAAATAAATCTGTTGAATGCTTATTGGTGAATAATCATGTATGTATATCAGTTGGTCCTTTTGGTGTATATTTTCAATTTGATGTAGTGTTACAGGTTGTTTTTTTAAACTTTATCCGTTCTCAGTTCAAAACACAAAACTGTTTGATTCAAAAATAAATAAATCATTTACTCCTTTTATGATTGATGAATGAACTTAAGATTCGAACAAAAGATGCTTGTATCATTACAAACTAAGTTTAAAATTTTAGTTAAGATAAAAACAACTTAAAAATTTTCTCTGGAACCCAAATCTCTGAACAAACTCAAGATTGACCAAATTTCGAATTTCACCGATCATTGATGGAGGTATCTTACTAGAATCTATACCGAAAATGATGATTTTTAAGGTAGGTTTGGGAATTTTTAATGGTGTGATTTGAGTGCGGCTTGTGTTTTTCTGTTTGGGGTTTTTCGAGTTGTTGTGGGCGATCACGTTGATCTGGAGGGTCGAGCTTTTGTCTGGGGGTGGAGGAGTCCACCGTGGGTCAGGGAAAAATAGTGGGTGGCGGCGCAGTGGGTCGTGTAAGTGGCGAAGTGGGTTTAAAATTTATAAACCTAAATTTTTCTGTGCTTTGAGTTTTGATCACCGTGGCCAGTGCAAGCGTTCGAGTGACGTGTGGTTTTGAGGGGAGGTAGATGGGAGATGGTCGATGCTGCGGCCGGAGTTTGGTGGCCTCCGGTGGTCGGAGCATCGCATACGTGACGTTGCCAGGTTTGAGAGGGTGTGGGGTTGTGTTTCCAGGTTTGTATCGAGCTCGTTTTTAATTTATTTTCGATGATGGGAGTGGTTCTGATGGTGGTGGATGGACCAGTGAGTGGTAGTCGACTTATGGGGGAGAGTCGGCGATGGACGGAGCCTCGCCGTGGACGGTGCACGTGCACCGTGCATATTGAAGTTTGGGGTTTCTTTTTGGGTTGTGCAGTTTTCCTCGGGTTTCACTCGAGTCTTTGGGATATTGACTCGAAGCAATGAGGGGTTTTTTCTCGAAGTTAACAGAGGGGGTGCTCGGGTTGTTGTTGTTCAGGCGTTAAAACCTGTAATAGTTTTAACAGTTTTGAATTTTTGTTTTAAATTTAAATCAAAGTTAAACCTAGTTTTAAAACAAGTTTAAATGGTGAATTTAAGTTAGTTTTGAAATAGAGTTGGAAATAATAAAGTTCCATAATTTAAATTATTTTAATAACTTAAAAGTGCTTAATGTTTAAGTGTATTCAAAAAGGAGTTGAATTCAAAGATGAGATATAAATTGTTAAGGGAAGATTTAAACAAAGTTAACACCTAAATTGAAATCAGGACTTAAAATTGAAATTCTAGATTTGGAAATAAAATAAAGTTTTATAAATTTAATTGATTTAAATAAGTTTTAAGTGTTAAAATATGCTTTTAAACATGCAAGTTTAAAAAGGGTTTCGAAAAAAGTAGTTTTAAACTTTATTAGGGATAAATTGGGATTTATTTAGGAAGTAATTTGAAATAAATGTTTTAAACATATCGAAAGTGAAAACTTAATCAAAAATAAGAATAATTTTACTTTAAGTAATGAAGATTTAGAATTTATATCCATTAACCTTTAAGCTAATTAAGTATGAATAATTAATGATTGATATTATTTAAAGTTAAATAATGAATTAATTAATTAATATGTAATTAAGAGCCATAGATTAGATTTTTATTTAAATTAATAAATTTTAATGGTTAATCAAACTTATAATAAATAATGATTAATATAAGTTAATTATTTTAAAAGAAAATAATTAAATAAGTGTTAATGAAGATCATTAACTAGATTATTTTGTAATTAATTAATGTGATTGATTTTTAATAAATTAATTGGATTAATTAATTCAATAATAATCATTGTAATAGTTTAAATGTAATTATTTATTTGGAAAGTAATTAAGGAATTAATTACTTATTAATTATGTAAATTGATTTAATTTGAGTTAATTAATTTAGTTTAATTAACTGATATTTTGGAAGTAAATTACTTAGTGAAGTAATTGATGAAATTATTGGATGATGTTGTTAATGTAAGTAGTTGGAGTATAATTACTTAAAATTAATCAAGGATTTATTAAGCTTGTTATTGAGGAGTAATTAGTTAAAGACGGTTAATTACCGTATGTTATTAATCAAGAAGGTAATATATGTGATTTGAAGATTAGTATTCTTAATGAAATTAATAAAATAACAAGTGAAAAATGTAATTAGGAAATTGATTAATTTGGGAATAATAAATCAACAAGATAATTAAATGGTGATAAATCTATATAAATGTAATTAAGTAATGGATTTATTCAAAGATTAATCTCTGTAAATAAATTTAAGGAAATTACTGGAATGCAGCAAAAGATATTTAAATCAAAGATGATTAATTGGAATATATAAGCAATTGATGATAAGATTTAAATTAAGTTAATTAATTTTAATTAATTTAAGAAATCATTTGATGATTTGGTATGTGCAATTACTTAGTGTAATTAATAGAGTATAACTACTTAGAAAAGTAATTAGATGATAATTACTTGATGAAATTAATACAAGATGATTTGTAAGTGAAGTAATTTGGGTAGTTTCTTTTGTAATTAATCAAAGGATTAATTTATGGAATTAATTAATCATGGAATGATTAATAAGTAATTAAGGGTAGTTAATTACCGATTTGTTATTAATCAAGGGTGATTAATAATTGTGTTTAAATAAAGATTAGCCACTTAATGTAATTAATTTAAATAAAGCAATTTAATATAAATTGGAGATCATTAATTAATATAATTAATGATGTAATTAAGAATTGTTAATTAAGGAATAATTAATAGGGAAGTAATTAATGTTAATTGCTATGAATGATTTAGAATAATTCATTTGAGAAATTAATTAAAGACTAAATTATTTCTTGTAATTAGAGAATGATTAATTAATTTGATTTATAATTAATTAATGATTGTGAGAGCAGGATTTATGGAATAGGTAATTAATTTAATTTAATTTAAATTATTTAAAGATAGAAGTAATTAATTTAATTCATTTTAAATTAATTATAGATTGTGATTCATAAATCATTGCTTATGGATGATATTGATATTTCATTGATTGATGGTGATCTCAGATATGAGATGGATAATATCTATGTGATATGGATTGATGGTTTAAGTATGATAATATTAATTATCTGTTTGGATGATGATATTAATTATCTGTTTATGATGATAATGTGATTATCTATTATGAGATGTGAATTATCTATCTGTGTATATTAATGATATTGAATTGACTGTTAAGACTAAATAGACAACTTGGCCTTAAAAGATACGTTTTGGATTTCGATGAGACGGGGATCGGATTTTCCATATTTGGACATCCGAAAACCACATCGATCCAAATTAACGATAGGTCGTGAATCTGAAGTAAAGATGAAGATTTAGAATGCAAGGATTATCGTCGTTAACTTTGAGGGTGATTCCAAAACGAGTGTAACGAGGCAATGCCTTCGGTTTCGTTCGAACCCGGAACGAACTTGTATGGATTGAATGCTTTCAACACATCGTCAGGTGGGCGATGAGCATTCTAAGAGATATGTTCTATAAAGGTAATCGTAACCTCAAGCCTCATCAACCGGGAATGGCTAAAACAGGGGAGGTGCAGCAAGGTTAGGTGGGTCATGCCCAAGCAGGACAAGATTTTCCCCTGTCTAGATGTCCCTTTTATTCGGCTGTGTGGGCAGTTGGTCTGCAGCCAACTGCGGGGTTATCTTTTTCGGGACTGTTCAGTAAGGAATGGTTCCGGCCTTGTATTGTAGGGGGTCGGGAGTGATCCTCGGTACGTTGATCTAGGCCACATACTGTGATGGGCGGTACCCTAGTAACCCTGCCATTGTATGGAATCCACAATCCAATAAGCGCCAACGGTTTTGTTTGTATTACCCACTTTTGTGGCTAGTAGCTGGAATTTAATCATGTAACAATTTCGGCTATTTTCTATTTACTTGAAAACCCTAGACCTATTATAATATCACTGAATTTCCTATCAAATGTTTTGGTTAGCGTAAGGTAAAAACTTTTCCATGTTTATGTGTGGGAAGTCTTACGTGATACCTTTTGTTTTCAAAGGATATTTGTAAATTAAGCAACTTTAACCTGTTACTCACACCAGACCCATGTCTGACCCGGAGTTTATTTTTGTTTTCATAAACTCTCGGGTACCCAAATTTTTACGGGTAGCCAAGGGATTTAGGTTAGCTTTGACGAATTCTGGAGGAGCAATGGAGCAGGAGGCTTTAGCGTTTGTAGATATAGTGTTCCGCTGTATTGATATCTCTGTGTTGTATTGTGTATTGAGTTGTATAACTAGACAGATGTTTATAACTGTCTAGTATGTGATGTATTATCTGTATAACTCTGATTAATGTTGTATATTATAAAAATACTTATGTGATTATTATAATTTATTCGTTCCGCTGTGAGATTCTGATGTTGTTGTTCTTTCTTCTCTATCTTTTCTATTTTCTCACCCTTTTCTTTCTTAAAAGCGATACGTCTTCCCGGGCGTAGGAAGTCGGGTCGTTACAGATACCGTGGACCGCATAGTTTCAGATTAAAGAAAGTTGGATTAGTACTAAACTTGAACAAAATATTAACAGCTGGAATGTAATTTTCTTAAATTAGTTCTTAAATGTATCGGTTATTTTATTTTAGTTCAGTAGGATTTATATTCATGAAAACCTAACTTAGTTGGATTCGATCACTCATCTCAACTAGGGGGTGTTACGGTTGTGGTAACCGTCATCATTACAACCAACCATAACCGTTGTTGATGGTTATAAATTCTTAGAACCGTTACCTTAACCGTTTATGATAGTTAACCGTCATATTTTCAATTTTGAAACATGTTGTACATATATTTTCAATTATATGCATTATTGATAATAAATTCATACGGCTCTAACAGTTTTTTGCAAATTTATTTATTTGGTTATTAAACGACCAATATGCATGCATATGTTGTTAGTTCATGAAGACATATATTATTAATGCACAATCTATTCTTTTAATTTAAATTACTAGTTTTTATACTTTAATATTAAATATTATGCAAAAAAATCATGTATGTTTGGTATGTTTAACCGTGGTTATCTAATTCTTCAACCATTACCGTAACTGTTACCGTTATAGATGGTAACCACATGAACGGTTCATACGGTTGTGTTGTTGATGGTTCAACCATAAAAGCCATAATTTCAATATCCTCCACGTAAGTAGTACCCTCAATTAAAGTAAGTCTGTCAACGGATATTTTCATATGCGGATAGTGTTATATCTATACCTGCATTTGAAATCATTTTCAAATATCGGATATCTGCATCTACAGATACAGATGGATATCGATAAATTATTCTATCTGCTAACGACCGATAAATCAAGAAACATAAATGAAATTTTTTAGTTCAACGTAAACTTTTTTCAATCTAATTGATTACTAAACTATTTAAAATAAACAAATACGATAATGATAGATGGTTTTGTACAGTTACATGTATTTAATGCATATAATATAAACTTCTAACTTGCTAAAATATTAAATAAATATCATTTATTGTACTAAAATACACATAATTTAAACTATAATCTTTAAAATTTTCGAACGAATAATTTTCGCGTGCGGATGCCTTCGTATCTGCATCCGTATTCATTTTTCTAAACACCAGATATTTATCCGTTTTTCGAAGACGGATTTCGGATTTTTCAAATATTTATTGACAACCCTAAATTGAAGTAAAAATACACAATGATGAACACAGCCATCTTACCTTCAGTTCCATATTAATCGTTAATATCTCATAAAAGAATCCGTAGCACTACTATCAAACAATACTCTAGTAAGTAAATCGTAGATAGAAATAATTACTTTCGTTTTAGTTTGAATCGAATTTGGCTTTTCACTTCATTTAGCTATTAAATGATGCAAGCTTCAACCCACTCTTGGCTTAGAGCAATCTCTACTGGGGTGAAATACCTTCCTTTGGCTACTGAGCCATGCTTGCAGAATGAACGTTTTTTTTAAGTATTCTTTTAAACTCTATCTATTATACATTCCTTGCACCAATCCCAACTGTGGCTATCTTGTATTAAAATGCAGCATTCCTACTTAATTGATACACAACTATCCTTTGGAACCAATAAACGACTTGATAAACTTCTCAAAACTTGTCTCATATCTTATTGACTGGGTCATCCTTGTCTTATGACGAGTTAATTCCTGAAAAATAATCTTCAACGATGGTTTCTTGTTCATTCTCATTGCCTTGTTTCTTAGACCTCTTGTATATGCTAAAAAAATATGAAATCTCATATTTAGCATTTATAAAAGTGTAAAAGATTATACTTAACAACTTATAAACTTACAATTAATGAAAACATCCAGACCGCCTAGGGATAAACCCAGGGAGGGCACGTAGGGGCTATGGCCCCTCTAATCCTAAAATAAAATAAAATTACTAAAGATTTTTTTTTTTTGTATCAGTCTAAGCCCATAGTGCAAAAGTTAGTATTTTCAATGCATATGCATTGATATTTACAGTATTTTTTTCTAAAATTTGACAATGTGGGACTTTGTATGCCAGAATTAAAAAAAATGAATGACAAATTAATAAAAACTTCTAATTTTGCATATACAGGTGTCGAATCTCCTCCTCCCCCATCTGCCAAATCCTGGTTTCGTCCCTGAAATCACCTAACATAAAATCCACTTGAAATAATGTATCCATAATCCAAAATAAAAAAGTAATTTGACCGTACTAATATACACACACATACAAATACAAAAATATATACATTCACACACACACACGCATATGCACTCATATTTACATACATACATACATATGTAGCTAGAAAGTCAAAATCAAAAGTATGAATAAATCAAAAAAATTAAAATATTTAAAACTATATATGTACTTCTTTCAAAATATTATACTACCGTACTTATCAATTTGAAAATCATCAAAACATATTCACTAGTGGGTGCGTCAACACTTAGCACACCTATACTCTTCCATAGTTATAGGTCTTATTACATTATCATTGTCCTAGAATCATTTTTCTAATAATTAGCATCATGCAACAAGCTAATTTGGCAGTGATATTAAAAATGTAGCACCCCACTATGAAAAATTCACATTTTTTATCATAGGCGAAGTAACATAAAGATATAAAATATAATATGTTGTATATCAACATATCAAATACTATCAGAATTCATCATATGCTCATGAACCTAGCTTCTATCCATAAACTATCAAATGTTCACTATCACATTTATTGTAGTATTGGCATAAAATTATCGTGTTATTGCTTATTGTAACATTTTGGTCATCGTATAAACATAAAACACTATCACTAACCATTTTAACTAGCCAACACTTTTTATCTCTCTTGCACTTGTCTCTCTCGCACCTGCTTCTCTTGCATTTTTTTAACTTCATGTTCTAACTTTACTCATCCGCTTTCCATCAGTCTATTTCCAATTAGCTGTTTTGTACTCTTCTCCTAAATTATAAAATTCACCTTCCTCTCTATATTACTATCTTTATCCTCTATCATATCCAACCATTTGTTTCTATCTTACGCTCCAACCTGTAATTATGCGCCCTTCCGAGCCCTGATTGTCGATACCAGTACATTAATTGTATTCATATGCCGAGCACTTAAGTGTCAGAAAGATGAATTTTTAGGATAAAATAAAATGAAAAGGAAATAGAACAAAAAAGAAGAAAACACAATATCAGACTCTAGTAGCGGAATGATAATATAAATATCAAAAGAATAATACAAAGGGTTACTCTTATACATAAATTCCGGAGTCACAAAACCTAAATACTATCATTAGCCTGGATGGTTATAACTGTCCGTCCTTGCAAATGTTGATGCGTACAATATAGTAATGCGGCAAAAATAAAAGTACTACGGTAGGTGAAACATACAGCTTGTGGAAATAAGAGTACCATGGTAGGTGAAACATACAACTCTCCTTGAGCTCCAGAACATCAACGAAAACCTATCTTTTTCAAGCTACTCGAAAGAGCGCATGAGGAATTTAGAAATAACAAAAGCCACCTGTTTGACATAAATATGGTATAAAAAACTCAAGAAATATGTGATCAACATATAATAGTACTTTCAAGACCGCATGGATAACAATTTTCCCCTTAAAGGAACTACCATTTGATAAGTACATAAGGTAATATAATAAATAATATCTAGGGTGTAGAATATAATCATATTAAATAGCTATGATGCTTACATTAGTCACATCACAACATATTTAGGATACAATCAAAACCGATAAGGGATGTTCGCATACTAGATTTTATGTAAAGATCACTTTGGTCAATGCCGAATCCAATATACTGCACAAGGGTCAGAAACTACCTCTAAGCTTCGTATATCTCTAGATAAAATATACCTCTAATAAACGTAGTTGTTCCATGCCCTAACACGTGATCCCAGATATCATCAACTCCTACCGACTAACAATTGATAAGCATACTCTAGATTTGGGGTTGAGATATCCTATCGTGGGTTAGCTAAACCCCAAACTATGAAGTCTACTCTGTTTTTAGTCATTTCCGATGTTGAGATTACATTTGGCATTTTCACACAAGTCTTCATCACTCAAGTAGATTACCAATCCTGAAATGAATTCCAACATCTCGAATAGATCATGAATCTCTACATGGATTCAAGTATCTCAAGTAGATCCACTTCTAAGAGATAAAATACGTATCTCAGTCTTGAAGTGGGTTTCGATAAATAAAACACTTACCGATCTTGGTCTCTTCAAGACTAAATCAACAAATTTGGTCATATTCAACAATCATAAGAATGATGGCATATGAAAGCCAAGTCTCGTATACTTATCACATTTCCAATATTTTCATCTCACACTATTCCTCGGTCAAGAGTGAAGCTGGTAGGTTAGAGCTCTATTGCTCATATCTACATGAACATTAGTCTTAACTCACATAGATAGACAAGCTTACTTCATCAGCTTTAGTGCTAAGTATACAACTAAATGTTTTTCATAAATGAGTAAACATACCAAGCACGATCAAGTCGTACAAAGGACGACTAAATCACACAAGCGACTTTTAATCCCCATTTTATTTGATTAATCTTTTATTAACTAAAAACTCTTTTATTAGTAAAACTTCATTTATCTAATAAAACATCGTTTACCAATTTCTACTATTCATTTGTACTCTTTTTAATACTTTAAGAAGTATTCATATGTTTATCTCAAATGGTATAAGTATATTCATAAATCATTAACAAGATTTCGTACTTTAAATCTTTTCTTTTTCTATCTTTTTTCAAAAGATTTCTTACTTATAATTTCCTTCAAGGTATCCATTTTAAGAAAAAACTAATGTTACTCAAGCATTATCACTACAAACCCAAAACTATTTCACTTATGCTTATCTTTAAAGCTTTCTTTTAAAGATCTATTTTCATTCATAAGTATAACCAATAAAGGTTAAAGATGAATGTTATTCACACATTGTCATAATAAACCCAAACCCATTTCACTTATGCTTATTTTTAAAACATACTTTTAAAGATCTATTTACATTCTTAAGTATAATAAAAAATGGTTAAAGAAGAATGTTATTAATATGTTGTTACAACAAATACAAAATCATTCCATACTTATATTATCTTTAAAAATTTCTTTTAAAGAACTACGTTAATATTTGGTTAAGTTCGATAATTGACTAATCTCTATCCATTTCAAAATGATTGCTTATAGAAATCACGATTCGTATACTTAACTCATTTCCTACATTCCAACTTAACTACTCCTCGTCCAAGAGCGAAGTCGGGTAAGCTAGAGCACTGGTTGCATATCAAAACCTTGTCTACACACTTCATTCTTGAATCTCACAAATAGATAAATCTATTTCGTCGGCTTTTAATTTTAAGTATAATATTAATAACTTCCATGAACGAACAGCAAACAACATGATTAACACGTTTTCGACATTCCTGACTTAACTATTCTTCGATCAAGATGAAAGTCGATAGGTTAGAGCTTTATTTCTCATATCCCTACTCAACATCAATCTTACCCTCATAAATAGATAAGCCTACTTCGTCGGCTTTTAGCTTTAAACCTAGTCAGTTACCTTTTTCAAAACTTATATATATAACTAAATACTTTAAAAATGCTTGTAATTAGGTTTTAAACGTCTATGTAAAATATTACTTGAAAATAACTAATTTATAATTTGATGAAAAACATGTTTTATATTATAAAACCTTTTACTTTAAAAATACATATATAATTATTAAAAATATATTTGAACTAAAAATTAACTTTAAAATACTTCAAAATAGATTAGAAAACATCTATAAAAAAATTAGTGAAAACTAGCATTTTTAAACAACTAAAACCTTAAACGACTTACTACAGCATTTATAAATGCTGTTAAAAGTCTTTGTTAAAGAACAACATTGAAAAGCACGATCTTTGCGACTAGTTTTAACCACTTTAACAAATGATTTAAGACTTGAATGTTTTTACAACAAGTAATATCTTCGGGTGCTTAATTACCGTAGAATAAACCCCTAAGAATACCTTCCCTTTATTTAACAAAATTCCCAAAAATAGACTATGTTTACAAAGTGTATTTATAACCACCTTTTCGTTCTAACTTTCACAACTTTTGTTCACAATTTATTTAACTTTCCAAACCATTTCTTTACTTCCGGATACACCAAGTTATGTGTAGACTACAACAAAATCAAATTATCCTAAGTTAAGTTCATGAAATTTCCATTTACACAAGTTAGAGCTAAGGGATATCGAAGTGCACTTATAACGACTATTCTCACTTCAAACACTTTCAAACATACTTCGTTTCAACACATAATATTAAAAACCATTTAAATATCAAGTCAATGACACACCATACGTTTAAGAGGGTAATAGAAGTGATGTTATACAATATAAAGTTGTCATTTGCTTTTAAAAGCAAGAGGGGTCCAAAGTTTATAGCTTTAATTAGTTAATGTCACTTTAACTTTATATTTCAAACAAATAACATACATACACAATATATAAAAATAAGATAGTGAGATAACTCAAACCAAGGCAACACCTCCTCTCCTCTTCCATTGTTCACGGTCTTACTTGGAAACCTCACTTCCTCTCATCTTTTTCCACTTTTGACTTGAGTCATGCTTCTAATGTTGTTTTAGGCCTATAGCCAAAGTTTGGTGAAGTTTGGACTTGATTTGAGTTAATTAGAGAAAGTTGTGAAGAACAAAGTTGACTAGTGCTAATCTACTTTTACCATTTTCAAGTTTTTATTACATTTTCAAGCTTTTGTGATTTACTCTTACCTTAAGGGTGTATTTAGTGCAAGAGGTCATCACCACCTTCTACCTTCCATGAAAGTCACAAAGGAGCCTCCCTCTCACATGCTAACTTTACACCTTTACATCTTTACTTAACATTTGAGACTTTTGTTAAAAACTCGTTTTCAAAATTATCTTTGATGAAATCATGAATGAAATCAACAAAAAAATTACTTTCCATAAATGGAAAAACATTTTTTTATTTCATATTAGTGTTCTCTTAAGAAAATAAGTGTGCATAAAAAGTATATGAACAACTTCTGATGGTTAAAATGCTGTTATCGATAAAATGATTTTCGATCAAATTATCAATATTTCTTCAAAGTATTTATTTCTATAAACATTTTTATAAAACAAATTTACCATCGTTACTATGGTTTAAAAAGAGGGTTAAGAAGGTTATTAAATCAATTTAATAACATTTAATCCAAGATTCATATACTTAAATAGTTCGGATGATTAAATACGAAGTGTTCAAAATTCCGGATCGTTACACAACCATTCTTCTTTCTTCTTGCATATATTCAACATATGGTAATTTTTGTAATAACTAATTATCTTTCATACCATCTCTTTCTTTCTCTCTATATTTTTTCCTGTTTTCTTTACAACTTTCTATCTCCCATCCTATCAAAGCACTAAACTCTTGAAATACCACTCCAGCTTTCTAGTTGGTTTTATCCATCAATCATTTTATCATTGGTTGCCTCTATTCATTAAGACTAGGACTATTATTTCCATATTTCTTGGATGGTTATATCCATAATCAAAATGGGTATTCTATCGATCTTGAATATCATGCGCATTCTATGCTTTCCAACTCTATCTTTGTGTCTGTCAACTTTGGATTTTATAACGATATTGGACTATCCTTTATCATTACTTCAATTGGTTGGTTATATGATTTGGTCTTTCATTTATATGGGAATTTTATTGATCTAAATTTATAATTCTCTTACATCAAACATCATTCAATCCTCTTGCACCAGACTATTAATATATCCTCTCGCACTAACCCGTAATTCATCCACTCTAACCAATCTATCATCTTGCCCTCTCGTACCCCTCATCTCACTATCGTAATAGTTAAACAACCAATCAATCAGATATTATCATTATAATCACGCTGGTCTTCCATTCTATCTCTAGTCTTATCTTTCTCCCATGCAAAATAATTCTATCTTCCACTAGCTATTGTGTATCAACAATCATCTACTACATATAAAATTAATAATGCTACCCATAATCTACTACTCGATCAATGTTTTATCAGATCAACTATTTACAAATCTTGTAGGCATAAACTTCAATATAACTTTTATTAACAGATTTTTAGATAAAATATTCTATGAAATTTGTAGAAGGGAACAAGCATAAAGAACTTGATGGAAAAATAAAAAATAGTAGAGAAACATCTAAATATAAATAACTCAAACATAGACACAGAAGAGTAGAAGAGTATCATAAGTAAGTTACATCGGATTAATAGCAGTTCGCCATATACTGACCTATATCCACTTTCTTACTATTTCTTATCTCATTTCCTATATATACACTTTTTTGCAAAGTTGATTCTTGAATGCAACATAACATTAAAAATAATAGAGTAATGGCAAAAAAATTAAGTTTCTTTGCTTTCTATGGAATTGTTCTACTGTTTTGATCTTCTCCATTTTTTCTGTTCTAAAGTTTGGTTATAGTTGTTAATTTCTAAAAGGAAGTTTCCTAAGAGGTTTCTCTTTTTTCCAAGGAATTCACTTTTATTTCGACCCTTTTCTTCGAAGCTACCCATTTTTTGGATCAAAGTCCTTTTATTTTCGATTGGGTACAGCTGCTATTAAAGTTCAAAGTGCCCCGTTTTGGTGCTTAAAACTAGGAGCACTAGCACTCTCAAGTGTTACACAGAGCTTGCTCAAGGGTCCTGTTTAAGCAAATTCGAAGCATGCTTTAGGTCCTCACTCATGCTTGAAGCGCTCAAGAATGAGCACTCCTTGCTTGAGTGGAGTACTCATGTAAGTGCCACCCTAGAGATTGCTCCATGGTTAGCCTTGAGTGGACCCAGTGTGAGTCTAGTCAAGGTCGGGAGTGTTGGAACTAGGCCGGTTGGAAGGTGTTGAAATATGTGGATTACATTTTTTTCATCCTATTTTGGATCCTTGTGGGACTATAAAGTAGATTGGGTAATGCTAGATCCAATCTAGATTATTTAAATAAAATACAATTTTATTTAATTTTTTGATTTATTTATTTTCGAATTTAATTAATAAGCATTTATATGGTTTATGAGTATATTATTATATACATATATGTGTATACCGTGCATGTGCACATACGAAATGTGTACATAGTCAATGTATATGTATATATATGTTGGAATTTGCATCTATAGCATATATATTCGTCATTCATATGTGCATTGGCAATCACAAAGTATTATATATAATTATATATGATTCTATAAATAAATTTTGAAACTTATTTCATAAAAATAATATTTTAAAAAGAAATATTTTACTAAATCGATAAAATTTGGATTCAAATTTAACATCATAAAATATTTAATGTTGACTTAGTAAATCAGTTAAGTTTCAACTTTAAATCTATAAAATATAAATACAATATCATTTAATATTTTGAAAATAAATACACACACATATATAAGTATGTGTGTGTATCTTAAAATAAGTTTATTTTCGATTTATTCAAATGATTCAAAATTGCATAACAAAATAAAGTTTATGTTTATTGCAATAAAATTATTAAAATGTATTTTCTATGTATAACTCCTTTTAACCATAAATTATTTTTTATTTTAAAAACTATTTTATAATTTTATTAATGTTATTGAAAAAGTCTAATATATATAATATTTATATATAAAATTACTTTAAATCGTCAAATATAAAGAACTAGTATATTTTATTATCATCATATATATATATGTACAGCATAATTTTAAATCTAAAACTTATTATATTATGTGTATATAATCAATTTAAGACGTATTATAATTATATATCTGAATTAAAGTAAATTACATTGATTTTAAATAACTGAAAATTAATATACACACACACACATACATGCACATGTACATACACATATATGAGTCATGATAAAAAAATAGTATCTTAATAGCAAAGGTTTAAACTTCAAAACAATCAACATATATAGATTTATGTGATTTAACAACATATAAAGTAGGAGACAACTAATATGCACATGAAATTGTTATAACTACTACTTACTGCATAACGAGCATAATATAAAATTAAAATCAGATTATATACCTTAATGATGTCGCATTTGAACACATGTTGCAACAACCAAAAATTTGAGCTATATAATTAATTGACGAATAAATTAAATAATAAAATAAGTTTGTGAAATTATTAGAATCGAGCTATGAGAGTTGCACCATTGTATCCATTGCAATTTTATGATCAATTGCCATAGATAACTTGTCGAAATCCGAGTCGGTGTGGAGAAGATACGAGAGAAATACGAAATGAGAAAAGAAAAATAAAATATAACAAGGCCTAGGTCGACACAAGCTAGGGTCAGGTCGACCTCCATTATACTCAGGTTGACCTTAGGGTCGACCCCCAATGATGTTAGGTCGACTCGCCTATTCTTTTGGACGTTATTTCGTCTAGATTCGAGCGTACACGTCATTGTTCCATTTTCCTTCAATCCTATGCGTTTGTGCTTCCATCCGAGGGTCCCTAGTGAGGCTATGACGTGCTTGCACCAGATTTAATCTTCAATTTCAATGGTTTGCGATCCCTAAATCACACTATAAATAAGACCATAGGCTAGCAATTTTGCCACTTAGATTTTCTTCAAATTGGGTTCATTGCCTGAGGTTGGACCCTAAAAAGAAATTTATTTTCTTAAGAGGACATTTTTTTAATAAAAATATTTTACGGCCTAGAAGTGGATTCTGGAAGGCCAAGGAATAAAGCTAAGAATCACATGTGAGTGTTTTATAATTATTTTAGACTTTTAAGCAATTTAAAATAATAAGGTTCTCAATAATTGTATTTTTTCTGCAATTTTGAGATAGTTTTTATATAAGTTATCTACAATTAGTTTTTAGTTTTTTTCAGTCTATTTTATTCAGCTATTTTATTCATTTATTTATATGTAATTGTATTTATTTACATCTGTTTTACGTTTGAATTTAGCCCGTAAATGTTAGTTACTTTTTATTCCTTTTTACGCGAATAAAATATAAGAATATTAAAAAGAGGAGAATTTTAATATGGATTAAATAGAAATAAACACTAAACTTACATAAATTAGATGAAATGTAAGAAAGAAGTATAATAAAAAGAAGGTAGACTGAAATAGGCAAATTTGAGATATTTGCAAGCATGTTATAACTAGTGGTTATAACTAAAAAAATAGAATAGAAGAGTAACAATTATAACATAGGATATAATTGAGCAGAAAGAACAGAAAATGCCTATTTTAAAACTTAGATTAAGTTAATAAGAAAATATAATAGAAATAATAGAAGAGGCTTATTTTAAAACTTACACTAAGTTAATGAGCAAACATAAAAGAAGGGCCGGTATCAACGGCATTCCTTTTCAGTCATGAACTGATGGTCTCATAATAGTTAGGTGAGGCTGGGACACGCTTTTGCTAATTAAGGTACATAAGTGGCCGATAGATGGAAGCTCAAACCTTAGGATTTGGGCAAGGGGCGCAAATTAGAATTTGTTTGTTAGGACCAGTAACGGCAGCATTCCCTTTCAGACTAGGATTAATGGTCTCACAACACTTAGGTGAGGCTGGGCAGCATTCCCTTTCAAACCAGGACTGATGGTCTCACAACAATTAGGTGAGGCCGGGCACGCTTATGTTGATTAGGGTAAGTAAGAGGTCAAAATAGGGGGCGACAATTAGTGTGTACCGGCGATGACCGAGCGTGCAACATTGATTAGGGTAAATAATTCGCTACTGCATTCCAAGCGCTAAGAAGATGTCTTTTGCTATGACTAACAAGATTGGTTCACAGTGGCACAATAGTGATATAAGGCCGATCAACAGGTAGAATTAGGATTTCATCCTAATTAAATTGGCAACTGAAATAGGATTAGGGTTTCAGCCTAATCACATTAGTTAAAGACAAGTGCAAACAATCAGAACAATCAAAAATAAAAAGTCGAACAAAATCAGAAACAGTATTTTACCCCAACTTTATCTTTTCAGTATTTCTTTCCATAATAGAACTAGTGCTTAGTCTATTATCTTTATCTTGCTTTAAAATGCTAGTAATTACTTTCACTCGCCAAACTTATTGTTTGACCCACTCCTCTATTTATCCTTTTTCCCCCATAAGCCAGTAGAGTCGAGGACAGTAGATTAAGATTTCTTGGAGATACATTCCCAGAGTTCTTCATATATTCTTCTTCTTCTTTTCTGTTTTCTTTTCATTTGACTTTGGATATACTTGTACTTTATGAGAGTGATGATTTTTATTGTTTATGTACTCTGATGATGTGACTGAGATTGTATTTTTCATAAGACATGTGTATTTGGTTTTAAGACATTCTATTTTGAAATGAATTTTAAATTTTAAATGTTTGGTTATTATTTAAATGTTTCTGCTGTATTTGTTTATTCGTCTTGTGAATCTTAGTCTCTGTGATGCTTTAGCTATTTCTATAACGCACCACATCTTTTAGTGTGCCCTTTTTGGGTGTACTAAGGGGTGTGGGGGTGTTTCACTTAGCATCAGTGCCTAAGGTTACATGATTCCTAAAAAACTTGTTTAAAAAGTAAAGTATTTTTCAAAAGTAACATATCTTCAAACTAAAAGTGTTTTTCGTAAAGAAACTCTTATTATAGAAATGATTTTTAAGTATAAGAGAGTTTTTATAAAAGTCCCCTCAAAGTCCAGTTCAACCTTCTTTTGATTCTTTCGAGCCAAAATTATCATTTCTTTGCATAGAATGGTGGACGCCCTAAATCATCTAGAGGGTGTCCAAGTCCCTGGCTGGTTTCTTGGATACCTTCATGCTACGACACCAGAGGTGCAAGGGCAAGCGCCCCATGCAGCACCAGTAGGTGGAGATCCCATTAACCCACATAAACAACCAATTTTTCTAAGTTATGCAAGGACTTCACTAATCTAGGAGGCAAGAAATTTTCTTGCACGGTGGATTTCATGGAGGAGCGAGCTTAGTTGAGGAATACGGAGCGGATATTTGGGTTGTTAGGATTGGAGGATCGATAAAGAGTTCAACTTGAATCTTGGCAGCTGAAGGGAGAAGATTCTCACTAGTGGGAGATTATAGAGATGGAGGGTAGAGACATTGATTAGTTTGGATTTTGGGAAAGGTTTGAGAGAAAATTCTTACCCCAAGCCAAGGCAAGCATGTAGTTAGAGAAGTTTATTAGTTTGAAGCAAGGGAGTCTTTCGGTAAAGGAGTATATAAATCAATTTAATGAGCTATCGCGGTTCAGAATGGAGCTTGTTTATACACCACATAAGAAGGCCATCAAATTTGCTAAGGGTTTGAACCAGCCCCTCCGAGGATTAGCATCGGCGCATGTACCTATGGGAGCGATGTATGAGTCACTTGTGAAGATGGCTCTCGTATCAGATGTTGTTAAGGAAGAAGAGGTTAAGGATGTTCCTAAATTAGAAAACTCTAAGAAGCAGTGGTAGAAGAATAAAAAGGATAATGACAAGAAGAAGGGAGAAGGACCTCAAAAGCAGATCAAGAAGGGCAAAAAATGTTAAAATTATGGATTGGTTGGGCATTTCACAGAGGGTTGTAAGAAGGACACGATGAAGGGGAGGTGTTATAACTGTGGGTAGCCTGCTCACCTTAGTAGATATCATCCTCAGAAGACGGGGCAGAGAGCAGGCGCACCTAAAGCGCAAGTACAGGCTTTGGATGCAGCACTTTCTAGTGGACCAGATCAAGGTAGGAAAGTCTCTGTAGAAGGTTGATCTATATTTTAGATTTTCCTATTCGGACTCTTTTTGACTGTGGAGCATCGCATTCACTCATTTCTAGTCCCTTGGTTGATTGTTTGCACTTAGATATTTCTCTAGTAGTAGACCCAATAGTTGTTTCAAACCCTATAGGTGGATCAGTGCATTTATGCATGATTTGTAGGGGTTTGAAAATATTTATACTAGGCGTAGAATTTGACTATGACGCCTATGTACTGGGATTTTTGGGATATAGGATGATTTTGAGGATGGACTGGTTATCCACTTATGATGCGATATTGGATTACGAGAGGTGAGTAGTCAGACTAGAGCATAAGGACTCTCGAGGTTTCTTACGACCCACAGGGGTCAGTCATGTTGAGCTTCCTGTATTCCCTTGGTTCATCACTAGGAGAATTAGATTCTGTTCCAGTCATTAGAGATTTCCCAGACATTTTTGAAGAGGTTGGGGGACTACCCCCTAAGAGAGAGGTCGACTTGAGGATCCACCTGAATGATAATGCTAAGCCAGTGGCACTGCCCATGAGACATATGGCTCTTGGGGAGAGGAAGGAGTTAAGTAAGCAGATTGGTGAGCTATTGGAGAAAGGCTTCATCAGAAAGAGTATATCTGAGTAGGGAGCGCTAGTCGTCTTCACTACAAAGGTGGATGGTTCCCTTCGACTTTGCGTAGACTATAGAGAGTTGAATACGCTCACGAAGAAGAACCGTTACCCAATTACTAGGGTAGACGATCTTTTCGATCAGTTGGTTGGCTCTTTAGCATTTTCTCAGCTTGATTTAGCTATTGGATTTCATCAGCTTAGGGCCGCTGACGATAGTATCGATAAGACAACATTTAGGACACCCTATAGATTCTTAGAGTGGTTGGTTATGTCGTTTGGACTGACCAATGCCCCTGCCTATTTTGTAGATTTGATGAGCCATGTTTTTGAGATGTCCTAAATAAGTTCACTGTAGTATTTGTGGATGACATTTTGGTGTTTTCCAAGAGTATGGAGGAGTATGGAAGAGCATGTTGTTCATCTTGAGGAGGTTCTTCGTACACTTCGTGTTCATCAGTTGAAAGCAAAATTCTTGAAGTGTCACTTTCGGCGTGAGGAGGTGTGTTTCTTGGGGCATGTAGTCTCAAGAGAGGGTTTATCTATGGATCCCGCTAAGACAGTAGCAGTATCGGATTGGAAGGCCTCCATGAACGCTACCGAAGTTAGAAGCTTCCTAGGTTTTGCTGGCTTTTATAGGAAGTTTACCGGAGATTTTACTAAGATTTCAGCACCACTTACTCACCTCACTAAGAAGGATACGACATTCGTGTGGGATGTAGATTGTGAGATTCCTTCACGATGTTGAAGAGGGCCATTACTAGTGCGCTAGTGTTAGTTTTATCCGATGGAGCTAAACCTTTAACAGTATATACTGATGCATGTAGGATGGGCCTTGAGGCAGTATTGATGCAGAAAGGGAGGGTAGTATGCTATGGAAGTATGCAGTTGAGAACTCATGAGAGAAACTGCCCTACCTATGATTTGGAGCAAGCCGCTATTGTTTTCACGCTCAAGTCTTGGAGACATTACTTATTATGAGAGAGGTTCGAGCTTTTCACTGACCATAAATCATTGAATTACATGTTCTCACAAAAGGAACTAAATTTGAGGCAGCAGCATAGGTTGAAGTTTCTAGCATCATATGACTTTGAGATGGCTTACACCCTTGGTAAAAGGAACACGGTTGCGGATGCCTTAAGTAGGAAGAAAGAAACCCTTAGTCCAATGTTCATGTAGTGGAAAAACCTAGAGTTTATTTCCATCCTTGATTTTAATCCCTTTACGGACAGTATCCCTGGATTATCGACACTTGAGGTTAAGCCTAGCCTAATAGATCAGATGGACTCGATTCAGAGCTTATGGATATTTCAGATAGGATCATAGAGGAGAGGTCTCTAGACTTCTCCAACGCCATTCCATTGATAGTAAAGGGTGGCTAAGGAAAGGTGAAAGACTTTGTGTCCTTCGCACTGGTAATTTTGATGAGAGCGGTTCTAGCAGAAGCACACCATTCTCGAATGACTATTCATCCGAGTGGTGATAAGATGTATATGGACATGAAAGAGAGTATTTTATTGTAGCGGCATGAAGATGGATGTGGCAGAGTTTGTAGCTAAGTGTCTTATGTCCGAAGAGTTAAGGCGGATCAGCAGAAGCCCGATGGATTGCTAAAGGAAGTGGGATGGTGTTTTGATAGACTTCATAGATGGTTTACCCCGATCTAGGAAAAGGAATACCAGTATTTGGACGATTGTAGATCGTTTGACTAAGAGCGCCCACTTCATTTCGGTCAAGAATAAGAGGACGACACCTTATTTGGCATCCTTATATGTTCGTAAGTGAGCGATAGAGACCCTATCTTTACTAGCGAGTTTTGGTGAAGGTTGCAGGAGGCCTTAGGGATGCAGCTTCGATTGAGTACCGCTTATTACTCCCAAACGGATGGCCAAAAGGGAAGAGTTAATAGAGTTCAAGGATTTGTTGAGGATATGCATTCTTGATTTTGGAGGAACTTGGGAGGAGCATCTTCTTTTAGTGGAGTTCGCATATAATAATAGTTTTCAGGCTATATTGGGATAACACCTTTTGAAGCTCTTTATGGAAGACCTTGCAAGTCACCTTCATGTTCGTTGGAGTCTACAAAGAGATTGCTACTTGGTCCTGTGACGCCCCACCTCTATACCCACGCTAGCCAAGAACACTACGGTGTAGTGCTGTCAACTAGCACGGAGAATAAGGCTGTTGAGGAGCGACCATCCATGTGATTTCTTATCACACGGTGGCTATAAATAATCTTTGGAAACAAACATAGAAATAAGCATAACACAAATCAGTCACAGACATCCATATCACAAAGGCGGAAGAAGATATGAATATATAACTAACACATGAAAGTGTACATCAGAGTAGTGGTCAAAAAGATCCACAATAATACAAGAGAATAGCAACACGTGCTATACAAAAGAATACAACTATGAGTCTATGTCTCAAGTGTATACAACAAAAACTGCTAATCTAAATAGTTAGCCAAAAGTCAGAGTAGCAAATCCCGGGAAGAAGTCAAGCAGAAGCACCTGTAACATCTCGGTCTGACCCGAGTATTATTTAACAAAATAATAAACGGATCAGTCTGGCTATAAATATCAGATGACATGGTATAAAATAAAAGATATGACATAAACATAAAATATCCATACTGACATACTACTATAGGTATGCAAATGATGATCAACAGAAGATCAATCAATAAGAGATAAATCGATATCACAAGAATCTTCTCAAAGATCCAAAGAGGGCATCATACCCTAAACTTGTACTCATAACAAGTCAATGACATAAATTCCAGAAATCAACACAAGAAATCTAGAAATCACAGAAAAAGGGAAAAAAGGCCTATCACATGACGGTCCGAAGACCATGGGGAGCTACCCCATATGGGTGAGTCGGAATCACCCAGATGAGGTCTAGGCTAACCAAAAAGCAAAAAGGTATGTGTGAGTGGAATCACACAAATGGTGTCTAGCATAACCTCACAACAAAAAGGTATGTGTGAGTGGAATCACACAAATGGTGTCTAGACTAACCTTGCGAACAAAGAGATATGTGTGAGTCGGAATCACACCCATGAGGTCTAGTCTAACCTTGCAAACAAAGAGACATCGCACAATTGCTACTCTAAATCATAAAATGATCGTCATGATCAACGAGAAGTGTCAATTACACTAAGCCAGTAAATATAAAAGTTTATCTTCGTGTCCCATAACCACTTGTTTAACTTAAATATTTATGAACAAACTGTAAATCTTCACCAGAAAATTGTCACAAGAGGTTCAATCGAATAAGTCCAAGAATTAACCGACGAAGTGAACGCAAGCGTTTCATAACACTTGTTTTACTAAGCCGTTTAATTAGATTTCTCATCCGAGTGAGGTAAAGGTTTGTATATACTAGTAGATTGGAAAACGGTTTAAGAAAAGAGCTTTGTTATTGAAAATAGAGTTGAAACCATTTTGTTGAAAGAGTTTTGATATTTACTACCAGTATTGAAACTTTCATATTTCTAAAGTTGTTATCCCGCCTTTTTAGCAAGGCCGTGGTACCATAAAATCGACCGAGAAGCCAAAGATAGTATGTTTCGAAGAATGGTCAACTCAGCATCTCAATAAAGCAAGTTACGTTGAATGTTTTTCAGATAAGATCCCCTACAGAGGGAGGTCCAAGGGGGTGGCAACCCCCCAAGGTGGGGGTGTGGGGGCAACGCCCCCGCTACGGGGTTCGACCTGCCCGGTCAGGTCGCGGGGTCCAGGGGGCAGCGCCCCGTCCAAAACGGTACGACCTAGCGAAGACCTAAGGGAGGATAGGATCGAGCGATCTAAAGGGGCAACGACCTAAGGTCTTAAACAAAGTCGAGCGACTTATAGAGGCATAGGGTCAAACGACCTAATGTGTTTGCGACCTAGTGGTCGAGCGACTTAAGGGAGTACGCGACCTAAGGGAAACTCGCGACCTAACATTGCCGAACTAAGGTAAGGTGCGACTCAACCAGGTGAGCGACCTAAGGAAGACGAACGACTTAAGGAACTCGCGGGTTAGAAGAGGCGAGCGACCTAAGGTCATACGACCTAATGGGAAAACGACCTAATGTCATACGACCTAACGGCCTAAGGTCATACGGCCTATATATGTGAGCGACCTAAGGGTTTAAAGGCCACGCGACCTAACGCCTTAACTAGGCTGAGCGACCTAACAAATATCACGACCTAAAAAGGGAACGACCCAAAAGGGGAACGAAGGCCTACGACCTAAAGTCCTAACGATCTAAGGCCTACGACCTAAGGCCCTAACGTGCTAACATTTGTCGCGACCTAAATGGTAACGACTTAACAGGGAAAGGCTGAGCGACCTAACGTTGCAGAGGGGATTTAAGGCCAGAAACGACCTAAGTGTTAGCGACCTAGCGACTTATAGGCCAAACGACCTACGACCTAATTCCGAGGCGACGTTTCCAGGCAGTGCGACCTAAATGCAGAAAATTCACCAAATCGCTAAAAAATGGAATTTTTCGCCAATCCAAACCAAACCAAATGCAAATGTACATGCAAAAGTGATAGGGAATCATTCCCAACAGTCTAATATAGTTATAGGCTAGAATTGTGAGATAAAAATCTCACCTTTTTACCAAATTATGGAGGTAAAGCTTGAAGGTGAATGGAGAAGCAACCACAAGCTTGAATCCAATGCTTTTCCTTGAATTTGGAGTTGAATGATGGAGTTGGAGTTGAAACCTAGGCTTGGAGTTTCTAATTTCCCTTTCCACTCACCATTAATGTTAAAGTTTGTGTTTGGTAGGAATTTATGAAGAGTGAGGAGAAGGAGAGAAGTGTGTTTGAGTTATAATGGCTAATCTAACCCAAAGTCCAAAGCGGGAAAAGTAAGTGAAATTCCACTAACTCCAAACCTATCAATGTTTATACTTAAAAAAGTTGTAAACGACATTTCGAACTCAATGGAAGTGGTCTCGAGTCCTAATTTGACCGTTTGCAAAAAGTAGCTTTTCGGACCAATATCCGATTAACGACAAAATATTTAAATAAAATATTTAAATAAAAAAAATCGATAAATATGCGGGTTGTTACAGACTCTCCTCCTTAAAGAAATTGCGTCCTCGCAATATATAAGATGGAAAAAAAAAGTAACAACCATAAAAGCATATTAACACAAAAGAAATTTGAAATAGGAAGTTCACCTCAAAGAGCAGGAGTAAGCAAGTTCGGATGTGTTCGCTCGATGAATTCTCCGAATTCCCATGAGCAATCCTTAGGATTTGAGAACCATTGAACCTTCACAAGCGGAACATCTTTATTTCGAAGTCGTTTGACCTACGAAGCTATAATTCGAATAGGATGCTGCTCGTAAGTTGAATTCGGCGAAACTTCAATTTCTTCCATAACAACAGGCTCTAGAATATAATCGGAATCACGTAGGCATTTCTGTAATTGAGAAACATGAAACACATCATGCATAATAGAAAACTGAGCCGGTAATGTAAGGCGATAAGCCATAGAACCAATACGTTCAGTGATAGGAAATGGCCCAATATATCGGGGTGCTAACTTTCCCGATCGACTGAAACGTACAACATCTTTCATAGGTGAAACACGAATAAAAACAGAATCTTCCACAGAAAATTCTAACTCCCTTCTTCGATTATTGGCATAGGATTTTTGTCTACTCTGGGCTTCTTTCATCCTATGTCGAATAAGTTCAATCTTCTCTGTGGAATCAAGAATAAAGTCTGGTCCTAAAACCAGCTTCTCACCGGCCTCAAGCCAACAAGAAGGAGATCGGCATGGCCATAGAGTGCCTCGAAAGGTGCCATACCAGTACTAGATTGGAAGCTATTATTATAGGAAAATTCAACAAGTGAAATATGATCTTCCCAACTTCCACCAAAATCGAGCACACAAGCACAAAGAAGACCTTCAAGAGTTTGATTCACACGCTCGGTTTGTCCATCGGACTGGGGGTGATAAGCAGCGCTAAAATTAAGCTTCGTTCCTAAAGTTTTTTGAAGACTCTTCCAAAATTCACTAGTAAACAATGGATCTCGATCACTAACAATAGAAGTAGGAACTCCATGCAATTTAACAATTTTTTTGATAAAGAGTTTGGACAAAAGAGGAACGGTTCGGTTAGACCGAACGGGAATAAAATGGGAGGATTTAGTAAGTCTATCAACGATCACCCATAAGCTATCATGACCCGAACGAGAACGGGGAAGGCCATATATAAAATCCATGGAAATTTGGTCCCACTTCCAAATTGGAATTTCTAAAGGTTGCAATAACCCACCAGGCCTTTGATGTTCGGCCTTGACAAGTTGGCAAGTCATGCAACACTTAACAAAGTTAGCAATATCAGATTTCATTCCCTCCCAATAATAAAGTCGCTTCATATCAGCGTACATTTTACTACTACCGGGATGAATGGTGAATTTAAAACGATGGGAGTCTTCTAAAATATCTTTACGAAGATCACCAATATTTGGTACGATAAGTCTACCAAATTTTCGAATGCCGCCACGAGAATCAATATCAACGTCTTTCAAACTTTCAATATCAATTTATCCTTAAGATTTTAGCCAAGAAGAGCCAATTCAGGATCTAGCCCTTGAGCTTCAAGAATGCGGTCTAAAAGAGAAGGATGGGCCTCAAGGCTACATAAAACAAGTGATAAGCATAAATCGGATACGCGCTCTCGAATCTCACAAGTGGATAAAATCTATAGATCATTCCATTCAGATATCATCATAGAAACAACTGCTTGTTGTTTACGACTAAGAGCATCGGCGACACGATTACCTTTACCGGGGGTATAAAGGATATCAAGATCATAAGGTGCAAGGAACTCGAGCCAACGCTGTTGACGTAAATTAAGTTCTTTTGAGAAAATAAATATTTCAAAGACTTATGATCCGTGTAAAGAATAAATTTCTCCCCCAATAGATAATGATGCCAAATTCGAAGGGCGAAAACAATAGCCGCGAGTTCTAAATCATGTGTGGCATATCTAGTCTCGGCCGGCTTCAATTGCCTAGAAGCATGAGAAATAACACGTTCTTTTTGCATAAGAACGGCACCCAAACCAACGTGACTAGCATCAGTATAAACAACAAAATCTTGATTCCCTTCGGGAATAACAATAATAGGAGCATCGGAAAGGAGTTCTTTCAATTTCTGAAAAGAGGCTTCACATTTGTCCGACCAAATGTATTTAACTCCCTTCTTAGTCAAGCCAGTAAGAGGCACGACAATCTTAGAAAAGTCTTTAATGAAACGACGGTAATAACCCGCCAATCCGAGAAAACTACGAATCTTTGTCACACTCTTCGGTCTCTTCCAATCTTGAATCGCTTCAATCTTTGAAGGATCCATGGAAATTCCGGATTCGAAAATAATATGACCGAGAAACTTCACACGAGATTGCCAAAAGTGGCATTTAGAAAATTTCGCCTTTAATTGATTACTCCTAAGAGTTTCCAATACAATCCGAAGATGCTTCTCATGCTCCTCCTCGATTTTAGAATACACAAGGATATCATCAATGAAGATGAGAACAAACCGATCGAGGAAATCTTTGAAAACTCGATTCATGAGGTCAACGAAATAAGCTGGAGCGTTCGTTAACCCAAATGGCATAACAAGCCATTCGTAAGATCCATATCGAGTATGGAATGACGTCAAAGGAATGTTATCCTCTGCGATACGAAGCTGATGGAAACCGGTAGCCAAGTCCAATTGTGAAAAGACCTTAGCACCACCAAGCTGATCGAATAGATCATCAATCCGAGGTAAAGGATATTTATTTTTAATAGTAAGATCGTTAAGCTTGCGATAATCAACGCAGAGCCTAAGAGTCAGATTTCTTTACAAAAATAGCCGAAGCTCCCCAAGGCAAGGAACTAGAGCGAATAAATTGCTTCGTCTCCAATTCGGATAATTGTTTGCGCATCTCTTTATTTTCCTTATTGGACATGCGATAAGGAGGACGAGTAATAGGTTGAGCTTCAGAGGTAAGATTAATTCTGAACTCAATTGCTCGCTTAAGTGGTAAACCTAAAACGGGCTCGAATATGTCGAAAAATTCACGGACAACGTGAATTCGAGAAATGACGTCTTCCTCCTCCTCATCATCATCGTCTCGAGGATTTAAAGAATATAAAGATGCAGTCAAAGAAGAATCCGAATCTTTAAGAATAATAGAAATATGGTTTACAGATTGCGGATGTCGGAGATAAATAGTTCGCTCAGGACATAGGATATGAGCTTCATAACGGTTAAGCCAGTCCATACCCAATATCATTCCAAAGCCTAAGTAACGCATAACATGCAAATCGGTTAGGAAAGAAAAATAGCATAAAATAATCTCCACATCTTTACAAAGCAAACTAAGAGTTGCGGATCCACCAACATGATTCGTAATTTTTAAAGAAGTCATTAATGCAGTAACACTTAAGGAAAAAGTGTCTGCCAGTTCCTTTAATATAAAAGAATGGGATGCACCCGTATCAAAGAGAACTCTAATAGGTTGATCATGAAATAAAATAATACCATCAAGAATGGAATGAGAAATACCTTGGCCACGAGATGTGTTGTCAGGGGCTTGAGCCACATTCAACTTTCCTTCCTTCTTACCTTCATGTTTGAGGCATTGATGTATGTAATGATCTGGGCTCTTACAATAACGACAAGATTTGGGCTTAGAGCACTTATTCGCAAAATGACCCCCAGATCCACAGTTGAAGCATCTTGCACCACAAGGAGAAGGAGACTTTTCCGCAAGGGTTACATGCTTACCCTTTTTGTTGGGATAAGGGCCTTTGAATTTACTGGGCCTCTTTTTGTTGTTGAAGTTGGGTTTGGAAGCTACTACTTCAACATCACTTTCTTTATCAGCCTCTTCCAAACGAAGAGAGATATCTATAAGTTGGTCGAAAGGAACTTCTAACTTTAGAAGTAATGGCTTCTTGAGGCTTTTGTTTAAGCCATAAACGAACCTCTGGTTCTTCTTTAATGGGGTGTTAATGTATTCAACCCCATATTTGGAAAGCGACTCAAAGGCTGCGACGTAATCAGTCACAGAGGACTCACCTTGAACAAGGTCTATTAAGCGTCGAGCCAGAGTTACCTTCTCTACTTCTGGTACAAATTTTAACTCGAAGCGTGTCCGGAATTGATCCCAGGTAAGGTCCGCTTCGTTGATTTTAGAAATAAGAAGTTCATACCAGTCCAATGCCCTCTCTTGGAGCATACTGGAAGCCACCTGAACACGGTGAAGATCTACGAGATTCATGCGAATGAAGATTCGATCGCAGGTCCTCAACCAAGCCTGGACCTCGATGATAGTTTCAGAACCTTTAAATGGCTTCCCACCCAGGTTGGTGTAATCATTGCACAAACGTGCAAACCCAGATTTAGGGTGAGTAGGTTCCGGATTAGAACCAGCTGCTTGAGCATTCGTGACAAGGTCAAGAAGTTGCTGGGTAGTCATAAAAACTCCATCTTGGGATAGAGCACTAGACGGTCCAGCTCTGGGACGACCATGTCTAACCATTTCTCTTCCTTAAGAAAGAAAAAAGAGAAAGAAGAAGATTATTCACTAATGAATAACAAGCAATCTTGCTAGATAAAACAAGGAATCATAAAGGATATAGGATGAATCGGTACGACGACTCGAATTAATCCTAAGACATAACTCCTAAGGTGGACTTAGGACGATGATCCTTGTTAAGTTATTCTACATTGTTTCGAAGTTTGGCTCTGATACCAAGCTGTGACGCCCCACCTCTATACCCACGCTAGCCAAGAACACTACGGTGTAGTGCTGTCAACTAGCACGGAGAATAAGGCTGTTGAGGAGCGACCATCCATGTGATTGCTTATCCCACGGTGGCTATAAATAATCTTCGGAAACAAACATAGAAATAAGCATAACATAAATCAGTCACAGACATCCATATCACAAAGGCGGAAGAAGATATGAATATATAACTAACGCATGAAAGTGTACATCAGAGTAGTGGTCAAAAAGATCCACAATAATACAAGAGAATAGCAACACGTGCTATACAAAAGAATACAACTACGAGTCTATGTCTCAAGTGTATACAACAAAAACTGCTAATCTAAATAGTTAGCCAAAAGTCAGAGTAGCAAATCCCGGGAAGAAGTCAAGCAGAAGCACCTGTAACATCTCGGTCTGACCCGAGTATTATTTAAGAAAATAATAAACGGATCAGTCTAGCTATAAATATCAGATGACATGGTATAAAATAAAAGATATGGCATAAACATAAAATATCCATACTGACATACTACTATAAGTATGCAAATGATGATTGACAGAAGATCAATCAATAAGAGATAAATCGATATCACAAGAATCTTCTCAAAGATCCAAATAGGGCATCATACCCTAAACTTGTACTCATAACAAGTCAATGACATAAATTCCAGAAATCAACACAAGAAATCCAGAAATCACAGAAAAAAGGAAAAAAGGCCTATCACATGACGGTCCGAAGACCATGGGGAGCTACCCCATATGGGTGAGTCGGAATCACCCAGATGAGGTCTAGGCTAACCAAAAAGAAAAAAGGTATGTGTGAGTGGAATCATACAAATGGTGTCTAGCATAACCTCATAACAAAAAGGTATGTGTGAGTGGAATCACACAAATGGTGTCTAGACTAACCTTGCGGACAAAGAGATACGTGTGAGTCGGAATCACACCCATGAGGTCTAGTCTAACCTTGCAAACAAAGAGACATCGCACAATTGCTAGTCTAAATCATAAAATGATTGTCATGATCAACGAGAAGTGTCAATTACACTAAGCCAGTAAATATAAAAGTTTATCTTCGTGTCCCATAACCACTTGCTTAACTTAAATATTTACGAACAAACTGTAAATCTTCACTAGAAAATTGTCACAAGAGGTTCAATCGAATAAGTCCAAGAATTAACCGACGAAGTGAAAGTAAGCGTTTCATACCACTTGTTTTACTAAGCCGTTTAATTAGATTTCTCATCCGAGTGAGGTAAAGGTTTGTATATACTAGTAGATTGGAAAACGGTTTAAGAAAAGAGCTTTGTTATTGAAAATAGAGTTGAAATCATTTTGTTGAAAGAGTTTTGATATTTACTACGAGTATTGAAACCTTCATATTTCTAAAGTTGTTATCCCGCCTTTTTAGCAAGGCCGTGATACCATAAAATCGACCGAGAAGCCAAAGATAGTTTGTTTCGAAGAATGGTCAACTCAGCATCTCAACAAAGCAAGTTCCGTTGAATGTTTTTCAGATAAGATCCCCTACGGAGGGGGGTCCAGGGGGGTGGCAACCCCCCAAGGTGGGGGTGCGGGTGCAACGCCCCCGCTACGGGGTTCGACCTGCCCGGTCAGGTCGTGGGGGTCCAGGGGGCAGCGCCCCGTCCAAAACGGTACGACCTAGTGAAGACCTAAGGAAGGATAGGATCGAGCGATCTAAAGGGGCAACGACCTAAGGTCTTAAACAAGGTCGAGCGACTTATAGAGGCATAGGGTCAAACGACCTAATGTGTTTGCGACCTAGTGGTCGAGCGACTTAAGGGGGTACGCGACTTAAGGGGGTACGCGACCTAAGGGAAACTCGTGACCTAACATTGCCGAGCTAAGGTAAGGTGCAACTCAACCAGGTGAGCGACCTAAGGAAGACGAACGACTTAAGGAACTCGCGGGTTAGAAGAGGCGAGCGACCTAAGGTCATACGACCTAACGGGGAAACGACCTTATGTCATACGACCTAACGGCCTAAGGTCATACGGCCTATCTATATGAGCGACCTAAGGGTTTAAAGGCCACGCGACCTAACGCCTTAACTAGGCTGAGCGACCTAACAAAATATCACGACCTAAAAAGGGAACGACCCAAAAGGGGAACGAAGGCCTACGACCTAAAGTCCTAACGAGTTAAGGCCTACGACCTAAGGCCCTAACGTGCTAACATTTGTCGCGACCTAAATGGTAACGACCTAACAGGGAAAGGCTGAGCGACCTAACGTTGCAGAGGGGATTTAAGGCCAGAAACGACCTAAGTGTTAGCGACCTAGCGACCTAATTCCGAGGCGACGTTTTTGGCAGTGCGACCTAAATGCAGAAAATTCACCAAATCGCTAAAAAATGGAGTTTTTCGCCAATCCAATCCAAACCAAATGCAAATGTACATGCAAAAGTGATAGGTAATCATTCCCAACAGTCCAATATAGTTATAGGCTAGAATTGTGAGATAAGAATCTCACCTTTTCACCAAATTATGGAGGTAAAGCTTGAAGGTGAATGGAGAAGCAACCACAAGCTTGAATCCAATGCTTTTCCTTGAATTTGGAGTTGAATGATGGAATTGGAGTTGAAACCTAGGCTTGGAGTTTCTAATTTCCCTTTCCACTCACCATTAATGTTAAAGTTTGTGTTTGGTAGGAATTTATGAAGAGTGAGGAGAAGGAGAGAAGTGGGTTTGAGTTATAATGGCTAATCTAACCGAAAGTCCAAAGCGGGAAAAGTAAGTGAAATTCCACTAACTCCAAACCTATCAATGTTTATACTTAAAAAAGTTGTAAACGGCATTTCGAACTCAATGGAAGTGGTCTCGAGTCCTAATTTGACCGTTTGCCAAAAGTAGCTTTTCTGACCAATATTCGATTAACGACAAAATATTTAAATAAAATATTTAAATAAAAAAATTGATAAATATGCGGGTTGTTACAGGTCCCGACATGATTAGAGTTACGTCAGAAAAGATTGATTTGATTAGAATGAGAATGAAGATGTCCCAAGGTAGACATAAATCCTATGTGGATAAGCGGAGAAGAAATATTGAGTTTGAGATAGGAGATTTAGATTTTATTAACGTATCTCCGCTAAGAAAGGTAGTGAGGTTTGGATCAAATGGGAACCTTGCTCCTAGATTCGTAGGACCGTTTCCCATTGTGGAAAGGTGTATCGGATAAAGATAGCAGAGAGTCTCATGAAAGTTCATGATGTTTTTCATGTTTAGCACTTAAGAAAGTGCTTACATGATTCAACAGAGGTAGTGGAATCTAGCTAACTTGAAGAAGTTGAAGTGGAGAGAAAAGCATCGGTTCATCGCCTTCCTACGAAGATCATTAGACGTGATATCAAGAAGCTTAGGAATAAGGAAGTACCTTTGGTTAAGATGCAGTGGGGAGACAGCATTGAGGACGCTATATAGGAGGATGAGGAGAAAATACATACCTGTTATCTGTATCTTTTCGATGGTACGCCTTGAATTTCCTATTTCCATCTTTATTTTTGAATAGGTTCTTTCTTTTAGTATCCTTTGGGAGGGTAGATCTTAGGATTTAACATATGGATGGTAGGATTGAATGTAAACATGTTACTAAAACATGTTATGTATGATGGACGCTAGTGGTTGTAAGTGTTTGATAGTGGATGCTAATGGATGCATATATATACACTAGCACTATTACCTCTTAGGGAGCGGCCCAACTAGGCCACTAAAGCAAATGCATATGGATGTGTGTACATTTGCATTTTTATTTTTATTCCATGGTTGCTATAAATGGATGATTATCATATGATTGTTGCATTTGGATGATGATTGTAGCACATATATAGAACTATCAATTATCATTAGAGAATTTGCATTCATTTGGATATATGACATGGACATGATTGCATAAAAAGAGATCGACTGAATCAGTAGACCGCCTAATCTTTTGCATCAGTTAGGGACATTAATTCTACGCAATTGCATATAACATAAATTGCATTAGAAAGCTTAAGAACAATGGATGTAATGGATGATGGTTGAATTTGTGGTTGTAGAATTTTGATGAAAATATTTATTTCATTCTAGTGTCCTTGGAGATTTCGGGAACGAAATCCTTTAAGGAGGGGAGAATGTAACAACCTAAAACTTAACCTATAAAAATTAATTAACAAAGTAATTAAATAACAAAATAAGTTTGTGAAATTGTCAGAATAGAACTATGAGAGTTGCACCACGGTGTCCGTGGCGATTTTCCAATCAATTTTCATATATAGCTTGTCAAAATATGAGTCGGTATGGAGAAGAAACGAGAGAAATACGAAACGAGAAAAGAAAAGAAGAAGAAAAATATAATAAGGCCTAGGTCAACCCAAGCTAGGGTCAGGTCGACCTTTGAGTGGACCCCCCTATACTCAGGTCGGCCTTAAGGCCAACCTCCAATGATCTTAGGTCAACCTGCTTATCCGTTTGGATGTTATTTCATCCATATTCGAGCGTACATGTCTTGTTCCATTTTCCTTCAATCCTGTGTGTTCGTGTTTCCATCCGAGGTTCCTTAGTGAGCCTATGACGTGGTTGCACCAGATTTAATCTTTAAATCCAATGGTCTGAGATCCCTTTGTTACACTATAAATAAGACCCTGGGCCTAACTATTTTTCTCACCCAGATTTTCTCCCAGTTTGGTTTATTGCCTAAGGCTGGACCTAAAAAGAAATTTCTTGGGAGGAGATCTTTTAATAAAAATATTCTACGCCCTAGAAATGGATCCGAGAAGGATAAGGAATAGAGATAAGAACCACAGGTGAGTGTTTTGTAATTATTTTAGACTTTTAAGTAATTTAAAATAATAAAATTCTCAATAGTTGTAGTTTTTCTTCAATTTTGAGATAGTTTTTATATAAGTTATTTACAGTTAGTTTATAAAGTTCTTTCCAGTCTATTTTATTCTGCTATTTTTATTTAGCTATTTTTATTCAGTTATTTATAGTTACTCACAGTTAATTGTATTTATTTACATCTGTTTTATGTTAGAATTTAGCCTGTAAATATTAGTTTCCTTCTATTCCTTTTTACGTGAATAAATTATTAAAATTTTAAAAAGAGGAGAATTCACTAGTATAAATTAAATAGAAATAAACACTAAATTTACAGAAATTAGATCTAAAATAAGAAAGAACTGTAATAAAAAGAAGATAGACTGAAATAGGCAAATTTGAGACATTTGCAAGCATGTTTATAACTAATGGTTATAATTAAAAATATAGAATAGAAGAGTAACAATTATGACATATGATAAAATTAAGCCGAAAGAGCAGAAAAAGCTTATTTTAAAACTTAGATTGAGTTAATAAGGAAATATAATAGAAATAACGGAAGAGCCTTATTTTAAAACTTACACTAAGTTAATAAGCAAACATAGAAGAAGGGCCCAACAACATTCCATTTCAGTCAAGAACTGATGGTCTGGCAATAGTTAGGTGAGGTTGGGATACGCTTATGCTAATTAGGGTACATAATGGCCAATAGATAAAAGCACAAATCTTGGTATTTGGGCAAGGGGCAAACTAGAATTTGTTTGTTAGGACCGGTACCGGCAGCGTTCCCTTTCAGACTAAGAATGATGGTCTCACAACACTTGGTGAGGCTGGACAGCGTTCCCTTTAGGACTGATGGCCCCACAACAGTTAGGCGAGGTTGGGCACGCCTACGCTTATTAGGGAAAATAAGAGGTCAAAATAAGGGGCGACAGTTAGTGTGTACCAGCGATGACCGAGTGTGCAGCATCGATTAAGGTATATAATTCGCGACTACATTCCAAGCGCTATACGTGTGTCATTTGCCGTGACCAACAGGATTGGTTCACAGTGGCACAACAGAGATAGAAGGTCGACCACTGAATAGAATTAGGATTTCAGCCAAATCTAATTAGCAACTGAAATAGGATTGGGGTTTCAGCCTAATCACAACTGTGACGACCCGCAAATCCATACCCTTTGAATCGACAATAATCCACACATGTCCGACCCCAAAAGCACAAACTGACGGAAAGTCAAGAGAAAGAAAAGAAGAGAGAAGAAGAGAAGAGAAGAAAGAGAGAAGATATAACCAAACAGAACAATGCAGAATCTCACATCGCAGCGGAAAATATATAATATCATATCAATGATCTTTAAAAACAGAAACTGTATATATATACACATCGATCAGAGTTCAATAATCAATCAATAGTTATCAGCTTGAACTGTTGTAATAATTTGTCCTCATAATTGCTAATATATAAACAACTAAGCACAGCGGATAATCAATAATCAAAACAAATACGCATATACGAAATGAAGATCTCCAGCTCTCCTGCTGAAGCTCCAAAAGCAACAAATCTAAACTTGTAAATATACTCGGTCTGATCCGCGCATTGAAAGGGAAGAACGCCCGGATCAGTTTGGTAAACCAGCGTGAGAAACACACTCATCTAAATTTATTAAATTACCAAACTTTTCCTTTATCAAAACAAAAGTATCTCATAAGATACGCCCACACATAAATATGGACATGTTTTTACCTTACGATAACTAAAACAGTTCTTTCATACCAAATCCTCTTATATTATACTAGTGTCTAGTATATACAAATAATATTAATCATAGCCGAAATGGTTACCCATATAGCATTTCGAGGCTATCCATTACGCATTACAAACAAAATCGCAGCTCGTAGTGGGGTTTGGATTTCCATACAAATGACCAGGTGAAGGGACTACCTTCCGGCAGTACATCTCTAAAAGAATGCACCGAGGACCATCGCAAAGGATTCTCTACCAACATAAGATCGGCCCACCTCTATAATTAGATGGTATCGAATATATCATCCTCCGGTCGTTACCGACCTTACCGAGGGCCCTCTAGCATACAAACCACAATAATCAGATACACGACATCATAGCGTGCAAAGATATATCTAGAAGAGGATGATCGTATCCTAATGGGAATGACTCACTTAGCCTTGTCGCATCTAACCCTGTTTTGGTCATTTTCGGTTGATGGGGCTAGAGGTAACGATTACCTTTCACAAAGCACATCAAATCACTTAGAATGCCACACGGCCATTTTCGTTGACTACTAATTGCCTTCCACAAAAATACAACCCTTAAGCTCATATGTCTCAAAGAGGGTGTTAAGCTAAAAGAAGTTGCTTTCTCCGCCACCACTGATGTACGTTTGTAAAAACCAATGTATGTAATCTATAGAAATGCAATGTCAGACAAGCATCCATACAAGTTGTCCAGGTACAGGATAAACCGAAGGTGCTTTCCTACAACATCCTGTTGGGAAATCCTTACGATTAGTAGCGAATAGTCCTCGCATTGGATATTTCATAATGAAGAGACCACTGTGCTACTGAATGTATATTAGGATTTTAACCTCAAACGATCAATAAGCAGTCCCCCACTATGAAACTCTAAAATAACAATATCATCTCAAAGCAAACTGCACAATCATCGCGTATACGTTGGTCCGAAGTGGTGTTTAGATAAATCTAATCCCGGTCTCTTCGCCCCAACAACGCAAAAGCGTTTCTCAACCTCACACAAAAACTAAGTCTCATATACTTATCACGTTTCCAACTTTCAACTTGCTATCCTTCTGGCCAAGAAGGAAGCTCGATAGATTGGAGTAATACTTCGCACTACACGAGTCAACATCCTCAACACAAACGATAATCAAGCCTACACAGAAGGCTACGTACTAAGTGTACGACTAAATAGTTCCCACATCAAGTCGAGGAACTAAAATTTGGCAAAGTTTGATAGTAAGTTATTTAACTATCAAAACAAACAAACAAATATTTAGCATCATATACAATCATTGGGCCCTTTTAATTAATCTTTTATTAATTAAATAACTTGCCAAATATTCACTTCAATTTATCTTTTAAAAAGATATTTTCTCAAAATCATTTCAACATTGGAAAACATTTCCAAATACTTATTTAATAAAGTAATTCATAATTCAATTTATATTTTCAACACTTAGAAAATATTTCATATACTTAAATCACGATTAAGTATATATTTTACTCTATAAGAAAAACATTCTCTTTAAACATATTTATTGGGTCAAAACGGATGTTGCGTAAAACATCGTTACGACAACTCAAAATCAATAGTATAGGGATTTGAAATTAAGATAGATATATAAATCCCAATACTATACAAAAACATTTCCTTTCGAAAATCATTTACTATAACAATAGTATTATAGTCCATCATTTCCTTATTTCTCGAAAACGTCTATTTCAACAGTGAATGTTGAAATCTATGGTTTCGATCCTTAAGACATTTTAAAACATCTTTAAACCATTTAACTCCATTTTAAAATATAACTTTCCAAAACATCTATTAAAAGATTATTCACTGTCCAAAATCGTGAATATAAATCGTTTACCAAATCCAATGTTTCTATACATTTATTAAAGGGTAATCCACAGTCCAAAATCGTAGATATAATACCTCTAAATAAACTTCTATATTTAACTTATCAAATTCAATTGATTTTAGATTTATAAAACAATGTTTATAAATTCATATTTATATATTTTATAAAAACTTCAACTTATAAAATCACTTTATTAACCAATTCCATTTATAACTCAATTACATGCCAAAAATCCAAATTATAAGTTAATAGTTTATAATTCATTTATTCTATAAAATACATTCATTTTATAACTTCACAAATTATATAAATCTTATTACTTATAAGATTCATTTGTAGCTCATTTTAACATTTACAAAACTTATCTGTAATTCAATTACTTTGATTTATAAAATATCAATTTTATAAATCTTCTATATAAACCATTTAATATAATTCAAAAATATCAATTTTAACTAAATTTATTCTTTTAATAATTTAAAATTGTTATTAAAACTTATATAACTACAAAAATCATATTCTGATTATATTTCACAAAAATCATAATTTTTATAACAATAAAAATTATCACATTTATTTATTCAAAATAAATCAATTCTTAACGATTCAAAAATTCAATAAAACATTTATTTTTAAAATCACTTTTAAAATTCTTTTAAATTCGAAATCATTTAAAAAATTTAAAACTCCAAAATAGGCCCAATGCTGCAACAACACCAAATACAACAGTCAGACATCCAAAACATCATATATCATATGATAACAGAATATATAACGATATCTGTAAATAAATCAATACTGGTGTGGAATCCAGTTGGATCCCTCCAACCTGTCATCTGCAACAAATATACATATTAGAATATATGTAAAGGCAGACGTGCGTACAAAGGGTCATCCGCTCATACAGGGGAACGTATAGGGTCGTCTGCTCCATTAGGCAGGAATATATCCAAATATCAATCAATATATCATATATCATCCAAACAATCATCAATCATTATATAATAATTTATTTCTCACTTATATAAAATATCAGTGAGTCAGAAAGAGTGAGCTGTATTCACACTGCTTGCAGTCGTCGCGTTAGCGATTTATTCCGAATAAAATTAAACGCACGTTTTATTTTACCTAAAATTCACACTAGCTCCAATCAACCCAAACCATCTTCATCGTGTAGTGCTCGTCAATACGAACTCAACGCAATTCGTTTCGTCGGTTTTCGACCTCATATGAACAAGTTATGACATTACAAAGATTACACGAATTTTAATATAATTAATTTCACAAATTTTACTTATTTTTAAACCTTTCTTTAATCTCAGCCTTTGCTTACAAAATTGCAGATCCAAGCCATGCTTCCCTTTCTTCCTCTCCCACGTTAATATCCAAGCAATTCGCGAAACCCATATACACTCAACAATCAAACGATGCGACCTCCTATCGACGACTATACATCGATCAACCTAAGCCGCTTGAAAGCTCGAGCCGCACTCTCTTAATGCTATGAGCATCATCAAGCTCGGCTCCATCTAGGCCTTGATAACTGAACCCAAACGTATGACCTTTGTATCGATATATATGCCAATCCGTAGCTCTAAAATCGATCACATCCGTATGGATATGAAGATCTCACGATGCTCTACAACTTGTTAGTTGCAGTTTCTTGTTAATTGTCTATGGATTTGGAGAAAATAGAGGAGAAAGATCGTGTAATTCTGGCCATAGAAATTACTAGTGGCGGCCAGGGTTTCTAACCCTAGGGTTTGTGCAAACAAGAAAAAGTGAGGTCCTTATATAGAAAATTCGACGACACTATTCAGCCGAAATTTTTCCAAACTTCAAACAAAGCGTGCCGCCTGGCGTTTATATCTTTTACCCCTATTCTGAAAGCAATGGAATATGTATCGAGAGTCAATGCGATCGTATTTGAAAGATATGTTTTTGAATCGACTATTTAAATTTAAAATTCACTTAAACGAATTTCTACGCGTTTTATCTTGCCCCGGACAAACCGTAAATCTGATTGACACGAAATTTTAAATCCTACAATAATATAACATTACAGATCCAATGAAACTGGTTTCATCCAAATCTGAGACTGTTTGAAAAATGACTATTTTTACTCGTCAATTAAATGTTAAAATATTCAATTTTTACAATTCAACTTTTAATTCAATTTTAAAAGTTTACTAACATCATTCTAATTCAAATATAATTTAATATCACTTTACAGATCATTTTTATTCATATTAAATCCAAATATCACTTATCTTCATAATTTCAAATATTAAATTAACAATTTAATTATCCAATTAAATCTAGGTATTCAAAATATTATTTATTCAGCTTATAAACTTTGCTTGTGCATATTTAAAATCAATTAAATATACGAATTTCAAATGAGTGAAATTCTGGGTCATTACAACAGCAGTTAAAGACAAGTGCAAATAATCGAAACAATCACAATTAAACAGTCAAATAATCAGTATTTCTTTCCATATTAGAACTATTACTTAGTCTATTACCTTTATCTTGCTTAGAAATGCTAGTAATTACTTTCACTCGCCAGACTTATTGTATGACTCACTCCCCTATTTCTTCCTTTTCCTCCATAGGCCAGTGGAGTCGAGGACAGTAGATTTAGATTTCTTGGAGATACATTCCTAGAGTTCTTCATGTATTCTTCTTCTTCTTTTCAGTTTTCTTTTCATTTGACTTTGGATGTACTGGTACTTTATTAGAGGGATGATTTTTGTTGTTTATGTACTTTGATGATGTGACTGAGATTGTATTTTCCACAAGACATGTGTATTTGGTTTTTAAGACATATTCTGTTTTGAAATGAAGTTTAGATTTTAAATGTCTAGTTATTATTTAAATATTTTCACTGTTTTTATTTATTTATCTTGTGAATCTTAGTTTCTGTGAAGCTTTAGCTATTTATATAATGCACCGCATCTTTTTAATGTGTCCATTTTGGGTATTATAAGGGGTGTGGAGTGTTTCACATATTGATTGATGCGTCCTTCTATATTCATCTTGAGTCGATCTCCTAACATTGACTTGGAGCACCACGCTTTATTTGGATTAATGTAAATTGGATCTAATATATTTTTGTCCAATGGAAAGGTGTAGTGATCCTTGTATCCATGACATAGGTGCAAGGAAGGAGAGATAAAATAAAGGGGTACATGGTTTGTTTGAATAGGGGAAGGAAAGAGAAAATTCTCATCCTTTTACTAAATCCCTTTTTACTAATTCAAGATCCAGATCTAGAATTTAAGACCAAAGTATCCCCTCTCCCTATCACATTTTGGCAGGCCATAAGATGGGTAAAATTGATCATTAAATCACTTCAATTTGTTGTGTAGTTAATGTTAGTTAAATCATATTTAAATGTATTTCAATTTTGTATATTGATACACATATATAACTTTTATATATGCACCTAATTAATTACTAAATGCATATAATAATACTAATAGCACCCAATACATAAAGAACTAAAAACTAAGTATTTCATAAATATTAATTAATTTAGAAAAATTTATAAATCAACTAAATCTTGTGATGTTTTCGAAAAATCACCAAAATAGTTGTATGACTCATAGTTGTAAATTCAATCTACAATAAACATCAAACTATTCGAATTTTAACGTTCGCACGTCACCTTAGCTAATGGACTGGCAATTTGGCTTAGTTTATCGCTTATACATCCTTATACGTAAAAATTTTATTTTACAATTTAAGCGGTAGCTTTTAGTAATGATTGTTTACACCAATTCTCTTCATCAACACTATGTCACATTAGGACTTATGAAATGTAGATGTGGTTCAAATCCAGTATCATTCATATATAACTCAATTAGTCTATAAACAAAGTCCTTGGTTTAATAATAATATTTATTATTAATCATACTACTATGGCTAGAGACTTTGACTTTGAGTTGACTATAGTTTATTGTGACACTAAAGACATATAACCAAGGAGATGAATTCTCTATTGAATAGTGTTTCATTGCCAATGCTTTAACTTATACCCAACTTTATTCGTTTGATGGACATCATGCCATGATTTTGATAGAGTTAGGAGTATGCCCTAAAGAAAATTATGTAATTTGTTACATATATCTTACTCGATAACCAAATTTGTTCAAAATGGTGTTTTCTTTCTATAATATACTTGTTCTATTGTGATGTGTAAAGTGTATTAATGTATTACAATGTATTGTAATCATGAGAAATTTATCATATTAGAAATAACATATTATTTTAAATATTCCTAGCCGAGATGATTCGAGATGGAATATCAGTAAATCCGATGAGAATGGAGTATGTAAAGCTCTCTAAATGTTGGATGGTGCATTATCCATGGCTATTAGGGGCACTAAGGAGTTACATACTGATGGTTATTGGATAACTATGGAATGACTCAATCAAGAGTTTTCTGTTGGTTAATATAAGTAAGTTCAAATAAAGAATCTTGAAATGACAATGTTGCAATATTTCTTTGACTTGAGAATACTGTAAAACTTCAATGTGTTCTTTCTACTTTAATTATGGTTAAATCATGGCATGACTTCCATTAAACAACTATAATCGGGTATAGGTTGAAGCATTGGAAGTGAAACAATATTCGATAGAGGATTCGTCTACTCGGTTATATAATGTTAGTATAATTGTTAATTGTAGTCAATTCGAAGTCAAAATCTCTGGCCGTAGTAGCATGAATGCTACTATTGAACCAATAACTTTTTTATGGAAAAACCAAGTTGAATGTGGATGATATTCTAATTTTGACCAAAACCAAATTCCATAAGTGCTAATGTGATATAGTGTCGATGAAGAGAATTAGCTTAAATAACCGTTGCTACTAGGTATCGCTTATAATAAATAAATTTGGATTTTACCGAAAGATGTGTAAGCTATAAATTTAGACAAAATGTCACATCACTAGCTAAGGTGGCACGTGAACGTTAATATTCGAATTGTTTATACTAACTGTTAGCTGAATTTACACTTTTGAGTTGGATTACCGAAATGATGAATAACCCGGATAAATCACATAAATTAATTTATAATCATTGTAATTAATTAAGTTATTTAATATTTATGAAATATTAATTATTTAGTATTTTATGTATTAGTAACCTTGGTATTTAATATAGTGCATGCACAAAGGTTATAAATGCTCATTTCGATATATGATATCGTTCGAATTTTTAAATTAGATTAAAATGGAAAAAATGCTAAATAGATTTGGAAATTTTTTAGGCCCACGACACCTCATTTTGTAGTAATCCATACATGGTGTAGGGGATGATTTGATAAGATTTAGCCGAGAACTAAATTGTAACGACCCGAAATTTTCGATCCCGAAAATTCCAGATAGTTAAGGAAAAGAAGAAAGAGATAGAAGAAGAAGAAGAATAGAAACACAAACATCTCACATTCGTAGCGGATCAAAATATAATATCATATAAAATAACAGTTTACAAAACAAAACTATATCAGTCAATTACATTTTAAAACATCAGAGGAACAACATTTATATAATCACTGGACTGTTAAAATAACTTGTCCCAGATAAATAACAATATGTCACAGCTGTATACACTCCATACGTTCCTGTCATCCAGCTCACCTTCTGAACTCCAGAACGTCCTTACCTGAAAATCGTCAATACTCGGTCTGACCCGAGCATTACATCAAAGTAACACCCTGGTCAGGCTGGAGACCAACGTGAGTAAACCCATCTAACATGGAATACAAAAGTATACAACTTATATAAACCCGGGGTAACTTATATCAATTTACAACTTCACAGGTTGTTATGGACATCACCTGTTTCACAAATCAATTTCTAAGTGCCAAAACTTATATTTAATGGTCCAAATCACTTAAATCATTCCATACCAGCCTATTGATTTCACATAATTTATAAAGAATCGAAGTGGTTTCGAGTATTTACTAATACCCGACTCTGTTCTCTTTGAATTCTATACCATCTTATCCCAAATTATTCAAATGAAACACAATTCAAACTTCAAATACAGGGTGTCACCTATGCACATTAATTCATCATATGATATCACATAGAATCACACATCACATATCCGAGATATCAACCAATCTAAGACATGCAATATTATTCAATCATTCATCAGCAATATAAATTAGTCATATCATTTCTAATTAATTTAAACAAATTAAATTAATTACTTCAACCAACCTTAATCCTTCTTATTTAACATTAATTAATTATAAATCAATTAATTAATCATCCTTTAATCATCCGTTTAATTAATCATCCTTGATTAATTATCTTCAATTACATAAAGTAATTATTCTTTAATTAATTCACAAATTAATTATCTTCAAAACAATTTAATTCATTAATCAATCCTGATTAATCACATTAGTAATTAACTTCCCTTAATTAGTTATATCCATTAAATCAACTCCTTGATTAATTACATTAATCGATCTTTTAATTACACTGAGTAATTATCTCTTAATTACTTTCCCTAAGTAATTATTCTTTAATTACTTTCCAATAAATAATTTCCTTTAATCTAATTACATACAATAATTATTCATTCATTACTTCACTAAGTAATTACACCCCATTAATTACATTAAGTAATTATACTTAATCCAAAATCAAATGATTATCTTTAATTAATTAAACCTAATTAATTAATTAAAATTAACCATATTAACTTAATTAATTACACTAAGTAATTAATTTCCTTTAATTACTTCATTGAGTAATTATTTTAATAATCTTCTTAACATTAAGTAATTTACCTCTTAATTACTTATTAATTAATTATTCATTAATTGATTAACCTTGGTTAATCAAATATTAATTAAGTAATTAATTACACTCGATTAATTTGCACAAATTAATTTATCTTAATTTAATTACCTAAATTAAACATTTAAGTTAATTAAGTAATTATAATTTAATTACTTTTGTTAACAAAACATAATTAATATTAAGATAAACCATTTATTACATAAACTATTAACTTCCATTTATAATAAATAAAATTAAAAGCTAGGTTAACACTCTTACATCTTATTATAATTTGAAAACACCTGGGTTAAGGCTCTAGCTAAAACTTTTGTATTTAGTAACAGGTTAAAGAAACTCCAGCCAAATCAATATTCTCAATATAAAACACACGAGACCGAACTCGACATAAACCAAAATTTCCCCGATGACAATCACGAGCCAGACATTAAAACCTCTCGAGTCTGGAATCTCTATCTTCTTCCACTTCCCACTACAACAACCAAAGAAAAAAACCCCTGATATGTCGATGCATGGTACATGTGCACAAGGCATCGGAGCAACGCCAACCAACGTTAATGCCATTTTCGAGTCGCCTCCGACCTTCCCGACGCTCCAAGTTGCCTAGAGCCCCTATCGATCAGTAAAATCGAAATCGAGATCACAGAGGGCATCAGGAACAAGGTCCAGTCACCAATCTCCTCGCCGCGCCTAGCTTCGATCGTCAGAAGTCTCGACAACCTGTCCAGAGACTTGCCGTCGTCCCACCCTACTGTTCCACCCACCCTTAGCCAGACCGATACACCCTAGACGTCGCGACGAACCAAATAACTACAACGACCACTCAAACCCTTAAACCCTAGTTTTCCGAACCCTCGTCGCCACGGTGATCGTTAAATCCCAAACTATTTTTCCTACAACCACCTACCCACTAGCCACCACGGACATGAACCCCGACCAACCAAGGTTCATCGATCGCCAGAATTAACAAAAAACCCAAATTTTGACCATCATCGAACTACACCATCAGTACTTAACTAAAAATCTTAATTTTTGTTTTAAAAATCCTAATTTTTTAAGGGAAATCAGATAATAAACTTGAATTTACATATCGAGGAACTTGATTTTTACCTGTTCTTCAATTATTTTACTATTCTTGCAATTTCCAGATAAATTTTCAACTTATTCTTATAAATAAAATTTTGAAAACTTAATTATGTATAAACAAATAATATTTGTTTGAATACTTTAGCCTAACAAAGATCACATGAAGAAAATTTTATACATTCTTCTTATTAAGCCTGTTAGAAAATAACAGAGCTGAACACAAACTTGCATACCAATATATACAGACATATAAACATGTATTTAGTTTTAAACAAGCATGCATATATAAATTTAAGCATGCGTTATGAGATTCACATCAAAACATGACAAAGACAACAAATTAAAACTGATTTATGGGTTAAGTCTACTCATCTTGATGTCAAGACAGAGAATAACCCTTAGCTTTGGTTATCTGGAAATTGTTTTGTTTTCTTGAATTTGAAATATATGAATCTGTTACTTGATTAAGTTGAAGATTAGAAAGTAACTGAAGTTGATATTAAGCTGTTATTTTCTGTCTTGCTAATGGATGTTTGAGTTTGAATCCATGCTCAGGCTAAAAACTAGAAACAGGCTGTTGAATTTGATTTATTTGATCTTGGTTTTCTTTACTTGAAGATGAAAAGAACATAAGTTAAGAAAGTTTTAAACTGGGAAAATTTGTGGCCTGGTTTTCTCTAAAACTTACTTTAAAAAAAAGAATGCAACTTGTTCTATTTTATGATACTTAATTAAGTGACAATTGTATTTACAAGTATTCATTTATTTACAAATGTCCCAACTTGTTTTATATGCTATAAAGGTCCTAATACACTATTTATATTAATCTTCTTACTTTTAGTATTAATAAGTTAATGTCTTTATTAATAAATTTTAAAGTAAAAAAGAAAGTATATTAAAAGAAAAAAATCCTTTAGTTAAATCTTATTTTAAATTTTAAGCAAAATATATATAACTTAAAAGAAAAATGATATTGTTTTCCCATTGTACACTTATAAATAATTTATAAAACATAAAAATTTTAAATCCAATTTGTTTCAAGATGTTTACAATTGAATTTCAAATCCAAATTTTATTTACTGCAATATTTATTTAATAAGGCAATCATATCTTATTTTGTTTTGAAAAAGAAATTTATATTATCAGAATTTATTTTTTTCAAATTCATTTATACATATCCAAATGTATTCTAGCTGCCAAAAATCAGTATTTCTATTAATTAACTCTGTTAATTACCAATTAATAGGTATTCCAAAATCTAGGTTATCACATTCCTCCCCCCTTTGAATCTTTTTGTCCTCGAAAAGGGACGAAGCCAGAATTTATTCTATACCCAAAATCAGATAAATTATTCTTTGAACAATTTTAAAACACTTTTAAAATCCACATAATATTATAAAATATTTTTTATAAAATACTGTTTATAATTCGATGTCTCAACCAGTCCATCCTTGTTCTCACAGAAATTCGGTCATATGTTGATCACATGCATATGACTGAAAATCTATAAGTACTTAGCAGACCCATTTCCAACACCCAGTGAAAATATTTGAAAAATAATTTTATTGAAAATAGAGAAAACATTTTTGAAAATAGAGGAAATATCTTTGGTGAGAATGCTCTGGAAATCATCACTCCCATCCATGGTCGCAGTTACATCTTGGGTTTGCAGCAAAAGTCCATGTAACTGTAGGCACCCCGCGCCCCTCGATTACGCCATGGAACCCACAATAGATTGCAGTTACATTCCAGGGTTACGTTGCCATCACAGCAAAAGTCCTTGTAACTGTAGGCATCAGCGTCCTCGATTTTCGCTGCCAAATTGAAACTTCTCCACTCCCACATAGGTCGCAGTCTACCGATTTAAAATCAAACGTAGACCGTTGGCTCTCAGTGGCACACACGACTTTCGCTATGTTACCATAGGTCGCGGTCTACCGATATAAAATCAAACGTAGACTGTTGGCTCTCAGCGGCACACATGACTTTCGCTATGGTCTGCAGTAGATCGCAATGACATCGAGTTACACTGTCGTCACAGCATAACCCAAATGCCTCAGAAACCTTTCCTCCAAAATCATTCTCATAAGATCCTTTATATATACATATAGATAGATATATATAATCTTGAAAGATCTTTGGATCATTTCAAACTTGTATAAAACCCCTTTTATACTTTAAATATTTACAAAACCCTTTCTTCTGGCTATAGATTCACAAAGGGAGATTTATCTTATATAACAAAGATATATAACTTTTTTTATTCCAAATCAAATATTCAAATTTGATTACTTTATACAAAACCACTTATCTATCACTTGCTTCCATAAAGTAAATTTCTATTATAGACATATCCAATTTCCATTTTACTGCATCATATATTTCACAAAGTATACCTTTCATTCCAAAAACTATTTACAATTATTATCCACAAATTCCCAGTAAAATTTTCATTCAAAACCGTACAATGTACACATATCATTTGTATGCTATATAAATCTGATCGCTCACTCAATCACACAATTTCACTTCCGAACTAGTGTCGTCCACCCGACTTCCTTGAGCGGACTCGGATCTGGTTTCTTGGTCAGAAACCATCATTCTCCTTACATAGCCATAACTATGATAGAGAATATCCAGAACCAATCAACAATCCATATACAGGTTCGCCGTCGAAAATCGAGTGGAAAATCCCAACTCGGATCGGTATAATTATTTCGAAATTCTGTGCTCGAATCTGGATCAAATCACTATGCGAATAGAATAATATACGTACATCCTACGTATTTATCTTCATTGATTATTAACCAAATCAATTGTCTTTTCCATTCACATTCGCTTAAATTTCTATCCACTTATCCACAATTGCTTAAATCCTCATTTGGATTATTACTTCAATTCTTATTTTAATCTGGAAATTTAATCATAAACAGTTCGAACTCTGTCCAGTTTAAATTTAGAAAATAGCTTGAAAAAATAAAATAGATAAGTAGTTGAAAAATAATTATTAGTTTGCAAAATAGCTGTAAAATAGTTAAGAAAATGTAAAATAGTTGGAAAATGGATAAATAATTATAGAAATTTAAATAATTGCAAAATAGTTGTAAAATAGTAATTAATTTGTAAAATAGTTGAAAAATAGTAATTAGTTTATAAAATAGTTGCAAAATAGTTAAGTAATTCCAAAAATATTTGTAAAACAAGTATAAGATAGTTTTAGGTTTTAAAAGATAAACTGTGTAGTAAATAGCTTGGAAAAATAGATTTATATTAAAACAATTTATTTTGAAAATAGTCCAAAGCCAAACTGTTCAATTCCCAACCTCCATTCCCATCAATTCAATTTAAATTTCCACTTTCATTTAAATTGAATCAATTCCAATTTTAATATCTTCAATTTCCATTGAAGTTGATTTAACCCTGATTCAAGTTGAATTAATCCTCCATTTCTTTCCCATTTCCAAATCAAATTCCAGTTGAATTTTAAACCTATTCAACTTTAATCACAATTCCAAATTATTCAAATTAATTTGGACTAATTTCAAATTGAACTCATTTCAATTCTAGATTTGAATTAATCTCAATTCCCATTTGATTTGAACTTATTCACTTCAATTTCATTTCAAAACAAACCAATTCAAATTTTACATTTGAATTTTAAACTTATCCATTTTCAATCACAATTCCAATTAATTCAAATCAAATTCAATTTGAACTAATTCAATTTAAATCTCAACTTTAAACCATTTCGAATTATAGATTCGAGTTAAATTTTAAATGTTGATTTAATCATTTAAATCAAATCAACTTATATCTTTAAACTATTTAATTCTAAATCCAAATTTCATTTTTAACATTTCAAAGTTCAAATAATAATTCAATTCCTTTTTAAACAACTAAATTTTTGGAATTTAATTTATCACTAAATTTCTATTTTGAAACCAAACCTTTGAAGTTTTATCTTAAACATTCAAATCTTAAGTCCAAAATGATTCCATTTTACCTTAATAATGGATATATTACCACACCCCATTTCGTTAAACAAATCCAATTCATAGTTTAAAGATTATTAATAACAATAGGGTAATATCATCCAATTATTTTAAAACATCCATCCATTTCCAATTTTCGGATCTCAACCCCATTTTGAGATCACTCAAACTCCCAATTCCAATTAACCATTTAACTTCCCAACTTAAATCTTAATTTCATCTTGAAATTTCCAAATCAAGTTGATCATTCAAACTTATTTAACCTCTTCCAAGTTAAATTCAATTTACTTAATCCAGTCAAATTTACACAATTTGAATTCCCATTCAAATTTTAAACTTCAGATTAATATCCTTCCCGCTTAAGTTTAAAACCTACTTCACTTGGGTTTCACATCACTTTCCAAAGAGAATTCAGAACTCAACCTTAGAGTTTATTTCCTTTACACACCTGGTTACTTTTAAATTTTAAACCACCTTTGGCTTTAAATTCAAACAAACTCCTTTAAAATTTCAGACAACCCTTGTTTGAAATACGACCCTTTCATTCAAATATATTAAATAACATCTCTTATTTTAAAATGTGATCATATTCAAAATAGTTTGAATAATATTATTTCCTTTAACATTTTGAAACCAATTCAAATGTTTAAATTTAGAATTCATAACTTCACAATTTGAAACCCACTTTAATTTACATCCTTTCAAATTTACAAGTTACTCTCTTCGGTTACTGCCTTAAAACATTTTATTGTTTATTGGAAAACAATCATCCCATTATTAAACACAATAACCATTCTATTTCTCTGGTTTGAAACCAATTCTAATTCATCTTATTTTGAAATTCTTCCCCAACTTCAAGATTTTATTTCAGTTTGAATCCATTTCAAACTTATCTTTGATTTAATTTCAATTTGGTTGTATTTCTATTACCACTTAATTTAATTCTAATAATTTAACAACCAATTACCTTAATGTTTATTAGAAAGAAATATTGCAATATATATCAAAATATATTCTTATAAAAATCATTTAAAATCTTTATATATAAGAAAATAACAAGTACGCTCTCATGTATATATATACTCAACTCATTCTAGGGCACCATTGACCATATCCTTAATGAGTAATCCCACCAGAGCAAAGGTTCACGCTTAACCTTCTGCTCTGATACCAAATGTAACGACCTGAAATTTTCGATCTCGAAAATTCCAAATAGTTAAGGAAAAGAAGAAAGAGATAGAAGAAGAAGAACAGAAACACCAACATCTCACATTCGCAGCGGATCAAAATATAATATCATATAAAATAATAGTTTACAAAACAAAACTGTATCAGTCAATTACATTTTAAAACATCAAAGTTACAACATTTATACAATCACTGGACAGTTAAAATAACTTGTCCCAGATAAATAACAATATGTCACAGCTGTATACACTCCATACGTTCTTGTCATCCAGCTCACCTCCTGAGCTCCAGAACGTCCTTACCTGAAAATCTGTAATACTCGGTCTGACCCGAGCATTACATCAAAGTAACTCCGGGGTCAGGCTGGAAACCAGCGTGAGTAAACCCATCTAACATGGAATACAAAAGTATACAACTTATATAAACCCGGGGTAACTTATATCAATTTACAACTTCACAAGTTGTTATGGACATCACCTGTTTCACACATCAATTTCTAAGTGCCAAAACATAGATTAAATGGTCCAATTCACTTAAATCATTCCATACCAGCCTATTGATTTCACATAATTTATAAAGAATCGAAGTAGTTTTTGGTATTTACCAATACCGACTCCGTTTCTTCAAATTCAATACCATCTTATCCCAAATTTATCATATTAGAAATAACATATTATTTTAAATATTCCTAGCCGAGATGATTCGAGATGGAATATCGATAAGTCCGATGAGACTGGAGTATGTATAGCTCTCTAAATGTTGGATGATGCATTATCCATGGCTATTAGGGGCACTAAGGAGTTACATACTGATGGTTATTGGATAACTATGGAATGACTCAATCAAGATTTTTCTGTTGGTTAATATAATTAAGTTCAAATAAAGAATCTTGAAATGACAATGTTACAATATTTCTTTGACTTGAGAATACTGTAAAACTTCAATGTGTTCACTCTACTTTGATTATGGTTAAATCATGGCATGACTTCCATTAAACAACTATAATCGGGTATAGGTTGAAGCATTGGAAGTGAAACAATATTCGATAGAGGATTCATCTACTCGGTTATATAATGTTAGTATAATTGTTAATTGTAGTCAATTCGAAGTCAAAATCCCTGGCCGTAGTAGCATGAATGCTATTATTGAACCAGTAACTTTTTTATGGAAAAACCAAGTTGAATGTGGATGATATTCTAATTTTGACCAAAACCAAATTCCATAAGTGCTAATGTGATATAGTGTCGATGAAGAGAATTAGCTTAAATAACCGTTGCTACTAGGTATCGCTTATAATAAATAAATTTGGATTTTACCGAAAGATGTGTAAGCTATAAATTTAGACAAAATGTCACATCACTAGCTAAGGTGGCACGTGAACGTTAATATTCGAATTGTTTATACTAACTGTTAGCTGAATTTACACTTTTGAGTTGGATTACCGAAATGATGAATAACCCGGATAAATCACATAAATTAATTTATAATCATTGTAATTAATTAAGTTATTTAATATTTGTGAAATATTAATTATTTAGTTTTATTTTATGTATTAGTAACCTTGGTATTTAATATAGTGCATGCACAAAGGTTATAAATGCTCATTTCGATATATGATATCGTTAGAATTTTTAAATTAGATTAAAATGGAAAAAATGCTAAATAGATTTGGAAATTTTTTAGGCCCACGACACCTCATTTTGTAGTAATCCATACATGGTGTAGGGGATGATTTGATAAGATTTAGCCGAGAACTAAATTGTAACGACCCGAAATTTTCGATCCCGAAAATTCCAGATAGTTAAGGAAAAGAAGAAAGAGATAGAAGAAGAAGAAGAATAGAAACACAAACATCTCACATTCGCAGCGGATCAAAATATAATATCATATAAAATAACAATTTACAAAACAAAACTATATCAGTCAATTACATTTTAAAACATCAGAGGTACAACATTTATACAATCGCTGGATAGTTAAAATAACTTGTCCCGGATAAATAACAATATGTCACAGCTGTATACACTCCATACGTTCCTGTCATCCAGCTCACCTTCTGAACTCCAGAACGTCCTTACCTGAAAATCGGTAATACTCGGTCTGACCCGAGCATTACATCAAAGTAACACTCTGGTCAGGCTGGAGACCAACATGAGTAAACCCATCTAACATGGAATACAAAAGTATACAACTTATATAAACCCAGGGTAACTTATATCAATTTACAACTTCACAAGTTGTTGTGGACATCACCTGTTTCACACATCAATTTCTAAGTGCCAAAACTTAGATTAAGTGGTCCAAATCACTTAAATCATTCCATATCAGCCTATTGATTTCACAAAATTTATAAAGAATTGAAGTGGTTTCGAGTATTTACTAATACCCGACTCCGTTCTCTTCGAATTCTATACCATCTTATCCCAAATAATTCAAATGAAACACAATTCAAACTTCAAATACAGGGTGTCACCTATGCACATTAATTCATCATATGATATAGCATCACACATCACATATCCGAGATATCAACCAATCTAAGACATGCAATATTATTCAATCATTCATTAGCAATATAAATTTGTCATATCATTTCTAATTAATTTAAACAAATTAAATTAATTGCTTCAACCAACCTTAATCCTGCTTATTTAACATTAATTAATTACAAATAAATAAATAAATTATCCATTTAATTAATCATCCTTGATTAATTATCTTCAATTACATAAAGTAATTATCCTTTAATTAATTACACAAATTAATTATCTTCAAAACAATTTAATTCATTAATCAATCCTGATTAATCTCATTAGTAATTAACTTCCCTTAATTACTTATATCCATTAAATCAACTCTTTGATTAATTACATTAATCGATCTTTTAATTACGCTGAGTAATTATCTCTTAATTACTTTCCCTAAGTAATTGTCCTTTAATTACTTTCCAATAAATAATTTCCTTTAATCTAATTACATCCAGTAATTATTCATTCATTACTTCACTAAGTAATTACACCTCATTAATTACATTAAGTAATTAAACTTAATCCAACATCAAATGATTATCTTTAATTAATTAAACCTAATTAATTAATTAAAATTAACCATTTTAACTTAATTAATTATACTAAGTAATTAATTTCCTTTAATTACTTCATTGAGTAATTATTTTAATAATCTTCTTAACATTAAGTAATTTACCTCTTAATTACTTATGAATTAATTATTCCTTAATTGATTAACCTTGATTAATCAAATATTAATTAAGTAATTAATTACACTCGACGAATTTACACAAATTAATTTATCTTAATTTAATTACCTAAATTAAACATTTAAGTTAATTAAGTAATTATACTTTAATTACTTCTGTTAACAAAACATAATTAATATTAAGATAAATCATTTATTACATAAACTGTTAACTTCCATTTATAATAAATAAAATTAAAAGCTAGGTTAACACTCTTACGTTTCATTATAATTTGAAAACACCTGGGTTAAGGCTCTAGCTAAAACTTTTGTATTTAGTAACAGGTTAAAGAAACTCCAGCCAAATCAATATTCTCAAAATAAAACACACGAGACCGAACTCGACATAAACCAAAATTTCCCCGATGACAATCACGAGCCAGACATTAAAACCTCTCGAGTCTCGAATCCCTATCTTCTTCCACTTCCCACTGCAACAGCCAAAGAAGAAACCCCCATGATATGTCGATGCATGGTGCATGTGCACAAGGCATCAGAGCAACGCCGACCGGCGTTAATGCCATTTTCGAGTCGCCTCCGACCTTCCCGACCCTCCAAGTTTCCTAGAGCCCCTATCGATTAGTATAATCGAAATCGAGATCACAGAGGGCATCAGGAACAAGGTCCAATCATCGAACTCCTCGCCGCGCCTAGCTTCGATCATCAGAAGTCTCGACAACCTGTCTAGAGACTTTCCGTCGTCCCACGCTACTGTTCCACCCACCCTCAGCCAGACCGATACACCCTAGACGTCGCGACGAACCCAATAACTACAACGACCACTCAAAACCTTAAACCCTTAATCCCTAGTTTTCCGAACCCTCGTCGCCACTGTGATCGTTTAATTCCCAAACTATTTTTCCTACAACCACCTACCCACTAGCCACCACGGACATGAACCCCGACCAACCAAGGTTCATCGATCGCCAGAATTAACAAAAAACCCAAATTATGACCATCATCGAACTACACCATCAATACTTAACTAAAAATCTTAATTTTTGTTTTAAAAATCCTAATTTGTTAGGGGAAATCAGATAATAAACTTGAATTTACATATCGAGGAACTTGATCTGTTCTTCAAAATTTTACTATTCTTGTAATTTCCAGATAAATTTTCAACTTATTTTTATAAATAAAATTTTGAAAACTTAGTTACGTATAAACAAATAATATTTGTTTGAATACTTTAGCCTAACAAAGATCACATAAAGAAAATTTTATATATTCTTCTTATTAAGCCTGTTAGAAAATAACAGAGCTGAACACAAACTTGCATACCAATATATACAGACATATAAACATGTATTTAGTTTTAAACAAGCATGCATATATAAATTTAAACATGCGTTACGAGATTCACATCAAAACATGACAAACACAACAAATTAAAACTGATTTATGGGTTAAGTCTACACACCTTGATGTCAAGACAAAGAACAACCCTTAGCTTTGGTTATCTGGAAATTGTTTTGTTTGCTTGAATTTGAAATCTATGTATCTGCTACTTGATTAAGTTGAAGATTTGAAAGTAACTGAAGTTGATATTAAGCTGTTATTTGTTGTCTTGCTAATGGATGTTTGAGTTTGAATCCATGCTCAGGCTAAAAACTGGAAACAAGCTGTTGAATTTGATTTATTTGATCTTGGTTTTCTTTACTTGAAGATGAAAAGAATAAAAATTAAGAAAGTTTTAAACTGGGAAAATTTGTGGCCTGGTTTTCTCTAAAACTTACTTTTAAAAAAAAAGAATGCCACTTGTTCTATTTTATGATACTTAATTAAGTGACAATTGTATTTACAAGTATTCATTTATTTACAAATGTCCCAACTTGTTTTATATGCTATAAAGGTCCTAATACACTATTTATATTAATCTTCTTACTTTTAGTATTAATAAGTTAATGTCTTTATTAATAAATTTTAAAGTCAAAAAGAAAGTATATTAAAAGAAAAAATCCTTTAGTTAAATCTTATTTTAAATTTTAAGCAAAATATATATAACTTAAAAGAAAAATGATATTGTTTTCCCATTGTACACTTATAAATAATTTATAAAACATAAAATTTTTAAATCCAATTTGTTTCCAAGATGTTTACAATTGAATTTCAAATCCAAATTTTATTTACTGCAATATTTATTTAATAAGGCAATCATATCTTATTTTGTTTTGAAAAAGAAATTTATATTATCAGAATTTATTTTGTTCAAATTCATTTATACATATCCAAATGTATTCTAGCTGCCAAAATTCAGTATTTCTATTAATTAACTCCGTTAATTATCAATTAACAAGTATTCCAAAATCTGGATTATCACATAAATAGGGAAGGTTTTAAAGGTGGAAATTCAAAGGTTTTAATGCTTCCTTTAAAACATATTCCCTCGCTCATTCATGCATTTTCAATTCTCTTCTGGCAAAATTTTCTCTCTTTCTCCCATTAAGAAACAGCTGGATTTTTCATGGTATTATATGGATAAAAAATTCCAAAATAAAAACAAATTAATCAACTTATTAAAGTTGGTTTACACCTCTTGATCTTTGAAAATCTAGAGGTTGCTTTTGGAATCTAGAAGCTTTTGATTCATCATTCAAGTTGTGATATTTAGCAGCATCCCAGAGTAATTGTCTAAATTTAATTTATTTATGATTATTCATGTATTTGGATTCCATATGATTTATTTTGGGTTTTAATAGTTCATCTTAAATACTGTAATTCAAACACTTTTATGTTCATCTCTGTTGAAAGTATGCCAAATATGTTTATTTTGCCCTTCAACTCTTTTCTAAACATGTTCATTATTATAGATATGATTTAAACCTTCTTTCTCTTTATTAATTCCATAGTTATTCTTTTTGTTGTTTAGACGTTAATATTCTATCATGAATTTACATATTCCCATGTTGTCAAAACCCTTATTGTTTTTCCTTTTTGTTATTTAAGAAAAAAATTAATTTCGATTAGAAACCATCTTTATAATATTATACTATATTTATTAATCATTTCTATGCGTATTGAATTTTTTTCGTTACATCGATTTATGTTTTGAATATAGTTGTTTTGAGTATTTAAGGTAAAAAAATTTGTATTCATGCGTGGACTTTTGTGTAAAATCCAGCATCTTTGTTTCCTTTCTAAATTCAAAGTATTGTGTAAAATTCAGTATCCATTCTTTGTCTTCTAAATTAAATGTTTATTACAATATTATTACCTTTATGTGTTATGAAATCTATACATACATATACACACAGAGATACACACACACACACATACATATACATATATAATTAGATTTTTACAAAAATAAGTTAATTCATGATCTAAAAATCAAATGCTGTTTTATGTATATGTGTTGTCCTAATCCAAATTAATAAGATGGATGAAAGTTCACAAGGATCTATAATAATATGGCTAACTTGTGTATATATGTCTATTGCAATATCAGGCTATATAACAGAGTAAACAGTAAAGTAAGAAGCAATCATGCTAGAGTTTTTATACTCGTTTGGACCTCCTACCATACGTCCAGTCCTAAAGCTCCCCTTTGAATTTTCCATTAAGTAATACACCACTCTTGGGGCGGAAGACCAGGAAATACGGTAGTTTTCCAACTTAACAAACTTATGTTCCTTTAACACTGATTTTGACTGACAGTACATGACATCCTATAATCTCCATAATGAATCAAGATGTGTGCACCATGATTATGAAAATATATAAAATGATATTTGAGTAAATAAAAGAGTTTGAGAGGAAATAGTATTTAAGAGAGAAAAGAATTCAAGAGAGCAAGTTATAAATCAATTTTGAATGTTAGACTATATGTATAGATATCAAAGAGTTGCATAAAAAGGTTATAATCATATAGGAAAGCTATTCTTCTTCGAAGAGAAGCATAGAATGATTGTAACTCTTCGAAGTTTTATTTCAAAAAATGGCCATTACAGGGTGTTCGGTCGATTGAGAATAGAAGTCAGTCTACTGATTATGAACATCAAGAATTGCAAAGGAGTCGACAAAATTTAGTTGATTGAATTATAAAAAATAGTAGACTTGTTCAGTCGATTGGATTTATTTTTAGTTGACTTCCTCAATCGACTAAAAGTAGATTCAGTCTACCGAACCAATATAAAATGATTTTTATATATTCTATCTTTGTTTTTCAAATCATTTAGTTCTCATTTTTGAAATTCTTATATGCAGATGAGATGCGTGGGTGCATATGAACCATCTAGGAGATTTTATAAATAAGTCTATGACCATATACACACTCTTGTCTTTTGATTTGTAGATGATCTGTTTGCTCTTCTTCTTCATTTTTTGATTCAATATCTTCCGATTACTTCACTTTGATTCAGTATATTCTGATTCGTGCATAAGATAATATACTAGACATGTAAAGATATAGTTGTCATCATTAGAAGATTCATACGAATAGGGTTCTAATAATGGATTATATGTATTACGTAATTCTTGATTTCAAATCTTTTCCCAATAGAAAGTTAATTTTAGACTTCAAATTATATAAGTTTAGCAAATGTAATTTACATATACAGACATATATATACATGTATATGCATGCGTATACATATTTACACACATATATACAGACACACACACACGTGTGTATATATATAAACTATTTTACATCTTTTATTATGTTTGTTTTTAATTCAAAACCGTGGACAACAAAGACATATGTAAAGGGGAAATGGTCTGTTGTGGTGTAAATCCAACACCTATGTATGATCACATTAACTATTCACTTCTTATCTATTGCATTTTCAAAATATACACTTAAGTATATTTGGATATACTCACAACTTATATTATGTATAAACTGCTCAAATAACATTTAATAAATCGATCAATTTAATTAAATTGAGAGAAATGAATTATTTGTCTCTCCAATTAAAGAAAAATCTTCCCTCGATTAATTACATATCTTTTAGTGAGAGAAATGAAAAGTTTTCTTCACTAATTTAACTTTAACCACTAACTATTTCACACATAGGTGTACTTAATACACTCATACATCAAAAAAATCTTCCAAACAAAATAAAATAATTATTTTATAAATATTTAGATTGGATCAAAAATCATTTTAGGCTTTATAAAGTAAACAAAGCTCAAAATGAATTTTTATTTTGAAATCCAACAATTTATTCCACTTTAAACCACAGGTTCCACCAATGGTATCAGAGCCAAATAGTCCATGCGATATAAATTAGCAATGCTAAGCTGACTGATTAAAGCACACATATTAGTAGGGTGTAAGAACCTACCCCGGACATGCTTAAATTTTGACCCAGAAAAGGCCCATCAAAACTTAAAACCATTCTAAGGTAAGCTTTTGGTAGAACTAAGAAAATAATAGTATAGAGCCATAACTAAACTTTCAAAACTCAAAACAGATGGAACAAAATATAATAGCAAAGTATACCCATTTATTTCAAAATCATAAATATGTCCAAATACAAAGAACCATCAAACTGTATCATAAATATGGTGCAGCAATAGTCTAGATACATGGGTACACATAAAAGCAAGTGAAAATGATAAATACTACCACATGCAAACCACCTCCCTCCATCTCTAAGCATCTTCTTTGCCATCAACGTTCTTTATCCTATGTTGTAATGAGGAGGGAGTCAGAACAAAAAGTCACTGGTGAATAAAAACCTCGAGTCTTACCTTTTTAGTACTTGGACAGTATATTTCAAAATAAGAATATATCTATGAAAATAAAATCGTCAAAATTATTTAATACATCTATTTGACGAATGTAGCATATGTCCGAAATCCCATAACCCAAATCTCACGCTATAATTAACTAGCGATGCAAGAAATAGTACCTAAGCCACTTAATACCATTTATTGGAGAATAGTCAGACTCCATTCGTTTAATACCTTAATAAAGGAAGACCTCATCATTTAATACCTATTCTCGAGGCGTGCTCTTTAATGGTACTATCTAGCTGGCATCATATGGAACCTCAAGTCACTTAATAGTTATTTATTGGAAAGGCAGACACTCAATTAGTCACTCAATACCTTATCCAGAAGCTGACCCCTTTAGAGACACCATCTAACATGTCCCTTGCGCCATTTAATATTCATTTGGGGGAAAGAGACGGGACCTCAAACAAGCACTTATACTTAAGACCCTGAAGCATGCCCCTCATACTACGGACCATACTTATAATGACGCCTCACATTAGTCCGACCATTCGTAGGAACTGGTAGCCAGATTAGCTGGGCAGATCTCCCCTATAGAATTTGGGACTAACCTCATGTCATTATAAATATTTATCATAAGGATATCTCACATCAATAGGAAGTGTACGCAACTTCTGGTAGCATCAAAGTGAAGGGAAGACTTTCATCATGTAATTCTTTTGACCTTGCATCCTTGTGACTTAGCCATAAATTAAATACACTCTATATATTTAATAATACTCATCTCACCGTTTCATAAATAAGGCCTTATAAGGAATCTTCCTTATTATGTGTTAGAACAATAATTAGGCTACATAAGAATTTCCTCTTATTTTCATCCGACAATCAATTACATTCCTAATGGGAAAAATAAAAATAAATACCTAATTAACTACGCCATATGTGCAATAATCATACATTCACTATGTTAATAGAGATAAATAAATATTCGCACCTAATAATTTGTAAACGTGTGGATTTTACATCCTAAACTATCATTAAATGTCAATTCCCCAGCCAAATACTATTACAATTCTTTTTTCTTTAAATTCCCAAGATTTCAACAGACCAAATAAGGGATTCAAATATCCAAAATGGGGAATAAATATTCATAACAAATACTGCAATAACAGACTAGCAAATAAAATAGAAACCCAATTTAAACCCAAAACTCCTAAGGCATATTCAAATCCATAGAGATATGCAAAAAAATTACTGAAAAAGAAACATTAAGGCACTCAAAAAATAGCCTTAGGTTTGCTTTCTTGGATTTGCACGCCTTACAATCACTTTTAGAATCTTTCTTTTGATATATATACACATATGTATGTATGTCTATATATATAATAAAGAGAATTCAACGAATAGATTTCCGAGGTGTCTTTTTGAAATTACGAAAATAACCTACACTTATCAACGGAATTTCACCGTCACTTTGCAACCTCTACCACCACTCACTTTTCAACCATCCATCAATGAATTCAATAAATAAGAGTGATGTGACCATCAATTTTTTTACATATAGTACATATCCATCATAATTTTTTTATTAAATAAAAATAAAACATTTTTAAATAATTAGATACACGTACGTGCAATTTACACTAGTATAGAATAAGGAAGATGTATAGATTTTTATTAGATTTGGAACGGTTGGAGGATAATAGAATAAGAATAGGTTGAAGGGAGAAGAAATAAACAGAAAATATATTAAATTCTTACCTGAATTCTCTATGAACTTTCTGAATCTAATTTGGAGAGATAACAACGGAAGAGTTTCATTGAATTCCCTAAAATAATATAAATAAAAAGCAGAGAATATAGGGTTTTTTTATAAGGGTTGAAACACACTGGAACCGTAGGATGAAAATAGTTTAAAACGGAGAAATTTAAAGTGTATATCCTATCAAACCCAAGTCGCCGCTGCAAATTTTCATGACCGGCCGATTGACCAACAACTGGTCAGCCGCCAGGGGTTGATCAGTCTTAGTAAAGGGGTGACCAGTATGTTATTTTGGGCAATTATTGATTCCATTGCTTTTTAATTAATTTCTTAACCTAATCAACTTTAACGTTAATGAAAAGTTTACTTAACCTCAAGCTAATTTTTGAAATTCGAACCCCAAACTTAAATTCTCATTTGAATTTGAATCTAAATTAAATTGATTTAAATCTGAAAACTTCAAACATTCATTTCTTCTTCGTTTGAGCTCCATTTTTAGCATATTATATATGGACATATTAGATATTCACCACAAATGTAATGAAATAACTTCCATAGTCAAATTCCAACTTTTATAAAACCCTCATATTCTACCTTATTATATTTAATTAAATTTTATTTCATTTATTTATGGTTCATTTTACGTGGTGTTACATTCTCCCCCTTAAAAAGGATTTCATCCCGAACATCGTCACATGCAATAACGTTCATGTTATACAATCAAGTTATCTACACAACCATCTACTGAATTGATAGCACAATGTGATTATGTACTGCAGACGTACTAAAATAAGCTCAATCCTAGCATGAGTGTGTCATTGTGTCATGAAAGTATGTATGCAAATACCCTAAACATGCATAATTTTTTTACGTAAGTATAAGGTGTTCGTGAAAAAGTGTAGCAACCATTTCCAACCATCCAATCCAGCGAGCATGATAGAACCAAAATCCTAATTTTAGAGAGAAAATATTCCAGAGAAAGGCTTAAGATGAGGAGTCCTCATGCCTCCCATTAGATTTTCTCCCCATTATACTCGGACCAATCTAATTCTTTATTATAGAGCTTTAGAGTTCCGTGCTCTACAATGCATGAAGCGGCATGGGACATTATTGGCTCTGTCTTAAAATCCCCCAACTTATTAGGCGCCATAATAATTGCTATACTATGAAGGTATTTCCTTAAATGAAAAAACATCATGAACTCCAGCCAACATAAAAGTTTCTTATTTTTCCCCATATTGGGAAAATACCCAATAAATCTGATGCCTACTTTCCAGCTATCCAAATCATACAATCTTCACGCACTGCCTAATCAATTCTAACTTTCCAAAGTCTCGCAATACAAATCTGGTCAGAGTAGAATTTGTCGATGGTTTCCCACCCACAATTTGGCGATTTGCATGGCCTCTAAAAAATGCTTCAAAGGTGCCATAATAATCGCTATTGATGACTACAATCATACACGAATTCTACTATGGATAAGCGCAACTCTAAGGTCCTCCAAAGTCCAAGATGCAAGCTTGCAACAAGTCCACCAAGTTCTCTCCATTCCTTCCATTTATTCATCGGTCTTTAGTTGGTATGCGATGCTCAGATTCAATGAAGTCCCTAAAGCTAGTTCCTAAAGCTCCTAGCAAACTCCTCCAGAATTTACAAATAAACTAAGGGTCCCTATCACTAACAATGCAAAGCGTAACTCTATGAAGCTATGTTGGAGAAGCTGCGGTTCCACTGCTTCTACTGGAAAAATTCTGCCACCTTATCTTTAATCCTTGTTCAATAGGGAATTCCATTCATATTCCTATACATACTATCTTTTCCTTGAATGGTGACAGTTTGTAAGATAAATTCCTTACGTTTTCCTAAATTCTAAAGTTATGGGAATATTCATATACCTTAGGTTGTAAAACTAATTACCTCATTAATTTCCAATCTTACCGATGGTTTATCGCTAGTTAAGTGTCCCCATAAAATCTCTCTACTTTGCTTCCTAACACACACACACACACACACATATATACATATATATCAAGTGGTTTAATCTCATTCATAGGGCAACACATGAATAAAAGAGGGATATATCTACACTACATCATCCACTTTTCTAATAACCAAGGGAGACAACTAGCAACTATAACATAAGACTCTAAAAAAAGTTTTGCAAGAAGCTGCCATTTATTATCAACTGATATAAACGGTGTCCAAATGTGACGACCCAAATTTTCACGTTCGAAAATTGACATCCATACTTCACTCGTATTCGAATGCCACAGATTCAAACGTTCGAATCCGATTCGCCAGAGCTTATAACACATTAAGTACAACAACATAGCGGAAGAAAATGAATAATATCATTGATATACAATAGTTGATACAATTGAATACCAATACTATCAGAGATAAAGTACACGGCGTAAAAGATAACACCAAAAATAAAGGCTTTAAAGAGATCCAATGCCCATACTGCAACTCCATAGCCAAAGCCCCAAAGACTCCAAAGGCTAGAATCCACCAACATGCTTTCCAAACGCGAAGCGAGAAACCTCCATCATGTTGTATTAAGCAATGTCGGTCCAAGTGAAACAAATGCAATCACCAAATCCAAAGGCTTCGAAGATATCGACTCTATATCTTATTATTTGATTATCTAAAAATCCCAACTCTAGACTGCTCGTGTGGAAAATTTATGGGCACCCAGAGTTTGGAAAGGGAAAAATAAACTCTAGGTCAGTCATGGGACTGGTGTGAGCAAACGAAAACAGTTTTAAACAAAAACAAACAACAAAGAATTTTAAGATTGAAATCCGCAATGCTTTTTGAAAAATGAAACTACCATAAGGTCTTCCGCTGCACACACGTTGCAAATACAGAATTGAAGGAGATTTCTCTTTATGATAGTCAAACATGCTTGATACGCAAAACCTTTCAGTATTATTATTAGTGCATAGAGCAGAAAAAGCTTTCGAAAGTATAATATTAATCTTAGCCAGCATACAACCATTATTGTTTGCCTACTATAGCTACTATGTTCAATAGCAGGTTACAACCACATTTCATGGCAGGTTATACAACTAAAACCATACAGGGCGCGTATTGTTTCTTTGGATTTCCACCAAATGGTCAGGCTAGGGAACTTCCTATTGCCATATGGGTACGCCTCTGGAGGGACGCCCCGAGAACCTACCCGACTGTTTGCCGACACAAGGCCGGGTTACCCCTGCCCGGAAGTAACACCTTCAAGTACGCCATCCTCGATCGTTTGCGACCTTTATCCGAGAGCTCTCAACCACAAAGAAACCATAAAGTAATAAATTTGCAGTGACCACATGAGTTAAGTATCTGGACTCCATACCATGATACCGCCCTTTTCCAAAAGAAATGGACATACCCTAGGGGAGTGACCCCTAATAACCTTACTGCATCTTTCCTGTTTCGACCATTTTCGAGTTGTGAGGTCCGACGAGGTCACGTCCACAAAGCTATGCTTTTCACAAAAGCCATGCTTCGATCAACAAATGATCAGCAACACTCAGCAACACTCAGCATGCCATACTACCAAATTGGTAATGTATCACTAGTAATTATCAACTACATAACCTTTGAGCTCATACGTCTCAGAGAATGGTTTTAACCTAAGAGAATAAATCTATGCCACCAAACAGAAATGTATTTGATAGAAACCAGCTTTACATATCAAAGTGTAATGTTAGACATACATCTATACAAGTCTATTCCGGGTTCGAACAGAGCCGAAGGCACTTCACAAAGAAGCCCTTGCAATCCGGGTATTCACAATCCCGATCAGACACCCCATCACATATGGAGATCTCTATACCGACACGACTCAGTGCAGAGACATTTGATGGGTTATCCTCTCGTTCCCGAAAATACGCGGTCTTCACCATCGGTCTTCAAATGTAATCCATAACGTCGTATCATTATTTGGAATAGGTTATATGATACAAAGTTCTCCCCCGACTAAACCGAATAATGAGCGCAATATTTAAAAAATCATATGGATATCGGGATCTCAGTTAAGCCACAACTTATTACCCAAAACTTTTTCTTTCAAATGGTTTAAAAAAATTACCATTTTCAAATCTTTAAACGGAAAGATTTACTTCATAAAGTTCATCAATCTTTCACAAAGATTCATTCATAGTTTTCAAAAACTATTTCAATTCCAAATCTTTTTATACAAAAGATACATTTTTAAGATCCCCTTCAATTTCAAAATAAAGTTTAACAATCTTCCACAAAGATTCAATTATAGCTTTCAAAACAATTCCATTTCAATTTGAAACCCCTTTTCAACAAAGTGGAAATCCTTTCTTTATATGAAAGCTATTATCATTTGAAAATAAATAGTTTTTGTTTCGGTAAAAATCCGATTACATTTGCACAAGTTATAACCCTTCAAGTATAATACTTGGGTTAAATTCAAATTCCCAAAACAATACTTTAGAAATGGTTTAAAACCCATATTATATAACTTGTATAACCTTTTTAAATCGTAATTTCCAAACATATATTCATAAAACTTAATTTCAAATCTTGAATTCCAATTCAAATAAAACTATTTAAATTTCAAAACTTAATCAAGTTATTCAAAATAAGTTTTATCTTTTAAAACTTCTTTTCAAAAGCTTTTCATATTCAACCCAATTCTATTTCCAAAATCATTTAGATTCAAACTTCAACTTTTAAATAAAATAATATTTAGATTTCAAAATATCTGTGACTTAACCAATTTCCTCGTGCAATCCACATTTGTATGTGTATGGTGTAGTCCGGGGGTTTTACACAATAGTGCAACATCATCAATCATCACAATCCAAACACAGCAATATCGATAAGCAGTATGATCTATAACGCTTATCATTCATTCATAGATTCACAGATAATCTATAAATGTATCACGGATAAATAAATAAATTATACACAGCTCAATTCACCGAACAAAATATCACAGATCAGCTAGGACAATCAATTCAAGGCATCCCATACAATACAAACATTCATAAGCAATCCAAGCATTCAATAATCATTTATAGGCAGGATTAATTAATTGTTTAATCCTTAGTTAATTCAATAAAATTGTAAATTAAATTAATTACTCATAAATTAATTATTAAATATTGATTATAACTTAACTTAAACCAGATTAATAAATTACTAATCCTGGTTAATTAACATTAATTAATTACAAACCATTTTAATTAATTAACCTTTAACCATTTATTAATTAACCTTTAATAATAAATTAATTAACCCTCAATTATTAATTTATCAACCTTAATTAATAAATCAAGTAACCCTTAATCATTAAATAATTAACCTTTAATTATTTAATTATTCTTTAATTAATTAACCTTTATCAGTTACATTAATTAATTACCAATTAATTAATTACCATTTAATTAATTATCCTTAATTAATTACCATAAGTGATTATCCCTAATTAATTTCATTAATTAATTAACCTTTTATTAATTATCCTTAAATTAATTACCTTAATTAATTAATCACATTAATTAATTATCCTTTGATCTTTAATTAACCTTTAATTATCAAGTAATTAACACTTTAATCACTTTTATTAATAAATCATAAATTTAAAAAAAATAAAACTTTTATTACTAATTAATCACATTAGCTAATTTTCTTTTAATTTATTTCATAAATTGATTATCTTAGGATCATTAAGTAATCACACTTAATTACTTTCATTCATAAGATCACAAATATTTTCATTTACCTCAACTCTCACTTAATTATTTAATTTAATTAAATGCTTAACATTTATTTAATACAAAATTTCTTGAGAACTTTGGTTAAACATCTCGTGATTTCATCATTTTATTATATTTGAAAATACTCGGAAATTTATTTAATCATCTTGACAAAATTATTACAAACCATTTCAATAAATTTTAAACAAACCTTTAAATTTGTTTTAAAACCTTGCTAATAGATCTGCTTTGAAAACAAAAACTTGATCTATATCCTTTTAACACTTGTTAATGCTTGAAACTTAATTTTACTTTTATTAAAAATCGGGTTACTTAAACACAACCCAAAAACTCGAGCCAAACCCATCTTTTTCCTGAGTTAAGCCCCACGTATTTCTTCAACTCCTCGACTTTGAGCCTCTCATGCAACCAGACTCAAGATTTTCTCGAGTTTGTACCCGAGCTTCCCTCTTCTTCTCCGAGCCCAGTAATAAATGGCAACATCAAATACTTCCGGTAGCTCGTGCGTGTGCACACTTCGTCGGAGCCCCTCCGATCAACCACGCCATCTTCAACAAGTCATCATCGACCTTGCCGATCCACACAAACACCCAGTATCGATAGATTTTGATCGGAATCCAAATCTAGTCGCTCGACTCAACCATCAACCCAACTTCGATCAACTAAATTGCCTCATACCGATCATCTAGATCACCAGAATCCCAGCCATCACGTCCACGACCTCATCGAAAGACAAGCTCTGTTTTCCCCTTCGACCGATCTCCTCCAGCTCATCCTCGACGTCGAAATTGACAAGTTTCTATCATCGACCAAAATGGGTTGTTGAACCCTAAACCCACGCCGCATCACCACGACGATCATCTAAAAAAATCTCCCATCATTTTTCCTTCAATCCGCGTCACGTCATCCTCCTCTGACATCAATCCCGAGGTCCAATCATTCTTGATTGTCGAGAATTGACGATTTTGTATTTTCCATTCATCTCGAAATTTATCATTATATCCAATACTAAAAATCATGGCATTTATATCAAAAATCATCATTTTTCATTTTGAAACAGATCGTATAATCAAAACTTGAAATTTAATCATTTGATTTTTATGATTAAATGTTATTCATCTCTGCAATATCTTAATTTAAAATATTTGTTTAATATAAATGCTTGAGATTATTTTTAAAATTTGAATCTGAAGTACAAACAAGTTTTATTTCAGGATCAATGCATGATATTGATTCCTTTGAGTGGTACGAATTTTTGAACAGGTTTATAAAACCTGTAATGAATGAACAGAGGCATGTTTTTGTTTGTTTCGGACATATACACATATACTAACACACACACACATATAAAAATATCATTTTTTAAACAACATACACATCATAACTCATAGCATACTTCAAAGACCATCACATTCAAATCAGGTATATCAAGCTTTAACAATTTATAAGAATGGTTTTCTCACCTCAGTCATGAAGAATAAACAGAGCACACAGGCCTAGGAGTTTGATTTACACTGAAATCTTGAAAATTTGCTTTTGATATGTTGTTTATTCTGAGTTGAATGCGATCTAGTTGTAAATTTATTTTGAATTTTGCTTAGATTTCCAGAAAGTTTTAAATTGCTGAGATAATTTTGTTTTGAATTACCAGGTTTGAAGATTGCTTTGATCTCCAGGCTTTAATTTCCAGATTCCTGACTTTTTTTTTTCGAATTTGTTTGATTTTGAACTGCCTTGTTTTGATTTTCTGGTTTTTCATTTTGTTTCTCTCAATTGAATTTTTATTATTTACAGTAAAATTTTAAAAGAAAACATTTTTCCACTTATAATTGTTGAATTAACACTTGTTATTTTATACCTTACTTGTTACACATTTGTCAACAACCATTAAGTTATGTTTAAGTCCTTTCTCTTAAATTTATTCATAGTTTATGTTTTAGATCTTATCATATTAAAATTTATTTTTGAAATTCAACCCAAAATTCTATTTGAATTTAACTTTGTAAATTGCTTTATATTATATTTCCTATTTAAATAAATACATTTTTATTAATCATTTATATAATCTTTTAAAGAAAATGGTTTTAAAATTTAATTACACATGAATAAATATATTAGAATTTAATTCTTAATTAGCCTTTGAAAAATTTATTATATTTAATTCATAATATCATTTTCAAGTCAAGATGCATATTTAATATAATTAGAAAACAAATTCTTATTAACTTAAAAATAAAATTTTAAATCCAATTTATTTCCAATATATTTATTTTTGAGTTTTCAAATTCAAATTTCAACTAAACATCAATATATATATATATGAATATATATAAACAAAGAAATATTTTATTTTATTTTGGAAAAACTCAATATAATTCCTAATTTAATCAAAATTAAATATTAATTATCAACTCAAAAATCGGGATTGTTACATGATTTCTAACACTTCTTTCTAAATTAAGATGGTTATTTCTAAAATGTCATTCTACCATTACCCATTTTCCTTAGTTGCCCCTTTCCAGCCTCTAACAAATGTGGTCCATTCGTTACTTCAATCAATATATACATTGTAATTGATCATCACTCATCAAAATTGGACCATTTCAATTTATTCTTCTTTAGGTTACCAAAATCCATTTACTACACAAATTTCTTTCTTCCACAAATGCTATATCAAGTTTCCTAATCAGTCCCCATTAGTTTCCTTCTCCTCTCATTAATCATAAATTTATTTCCTGTTAAACTTGTAATTAATGTCCATAAATCCTAATCCATCAATTACTAACTAATATGCATGTAGCCATAATCTATGCTATATATATGTTATAATCGTTAAGCGTGGCTACATGCTATCTATATTTAATTACTAATTCTATAATTAGAATATCATTTTCATATTTTAGTTTATCGGAGCTACCCTTCAAAAAGGTCTACCATCATAATTTCTCATAAATTGACCATAATTGAGGGTTTTGCTTTGTTTGAAATTAAAGGATTTATTTTTAAAATAGATAGTATAAACTATAGAAAAGAATATCCATCTCTTACACACCTATTTACATTTTAATGTATTCCTTGTTACTTCAAACAATGCACTTTCATACAAATTTTGGTGAATTGGATACTTTACGATTGCACAGAAACTGTTCCAAAATTAAAATATAGAAATTCATATTCTATGTGCAACCTAATTCACAATCTAATTACAGATCTGAAATATATTTACACTTTACCAACTTTATAGGACTGATTTCAAATTTTCAGATCAGGTTGTACATTCTATTCCTATTTTATTCATATCCTAAAAACCTTAGTTTATCCTACCTAGGTCATGATCCGTATCTACTCCATGAAAATTATAAAATCATAACTTTCGCACATAAAAAAAATATCTTCATGCAAATAAAATTATTTAAAAATAAACATTTATTACTTCATTTCTTGCAATACTTAAAACATGAAGTATTAAATTCAATATCTCATTGTAAACTTCAAAAAACTTAATGAAAGATTCAAATTCCTTTGTTCTCAAACAGGAATAAAATAATTTTCCACTACTAAAACTTTCCTTATCAAAACTTTTCACTTAAAAGTTAGAGCTTCTAATTTATGGTTTAAAATTTTCTTGGTTTTTTCAAAAAGGAAATTACGAAAAACTTTTCTTTTAATAGCTTAACAAAATTAAGGCTATACTTCTTTTTGAGAATAGGATTTTTAACATTAAAGATTCAAAGCATAATTATTTTTCAAAAATAATAAGTTAGACCATTTTTGATTCAAAGAGTTCACTAGATGCAAAATTTATCATTTACAAAATAGTAAATTTTCCCTAATTATCATTTCAAAATAACAATTATTTCCTTCTAAAGCATAAAATAATAATTATTACCTTATCACTCAAAATATACTATTATTTGACGAAATATATCTCGTAACTATGCTCAAAAACTCTTAAAATCTCTTACAATACTTTTCTTTATCAAATCCAATAATATTACTATTCAAATAACTTTTATATTCAAATTGGGAAAAATATATAAAATTCTCATCTTTACATAAATGCGCCTCCTTATAAAATAACAACTAACTTATTTGTCACTCATCATTTGAATTTAATCGATGGTCAAAGATACATTTTATAACTTTATACGATAGAAAGACAGATGTAGTAGACAAAGATAACTTCTGCCTTATTCTATTAGTCCTTTCAATATCTCATCTACTAGAATTCACAATTCAATTATTACCTAAATTTACGCCATTATTCTCTACATTACCTTATATGGGAATGTCTCTTCTACCTATCCTATCGGACATTTCTTTTTTATTTCTATTCCAAAATGGATGTTATTTCTATTTATAAACCCCTAAGAAGATTTTTAAATAACTAACTTTTACGATTATAAACAAGGAAAAAAGGCATAAAAATAGAAGAATTAAAGAACCAAAAATTGAAACCTGTCTAATAAAATTAGAAAGTTAACAAATGAAATTTTTTCAAATCATTAATTTACAATGAAAACTATCCACCATTTTGTCTTTAAAGAAATCTACCGCCTTAAAAAATTGCATTACCTTTCCAAAATTTTCTAAAACCAACGATGGTATATCTCCAAAGATGTCTAAAACCATATTTATATTTTCAAAAATTTCCAACTTATACAGCCTCTAAGAAATTATAGAGGAATGAACTTTCAAACTTATTGCTTAATAAATATAACATAGAAAAATAGAAGAATACAAAAACATGGAATGAAAAGTTGAAAGCTTTTCTAATTCAATCAACGATTTTTAAATTGATAAGTTAATAAACTTCTTTTGTTTTTTAGCCTCTCAAGTCACCAAATTTATAAATTAAAATCATCTATCAAAAATATTTAACCATTCTTTTTAAATTTACAACCTCTTTTCAAACTTTTTACAAAACAAATGGTGGTATAATTTGAAAGTCGTCTAAGATCAATTTTTATCATAAATTTCTAACTCATAAGGTTTCCATTTTAAAATCTTTTGAAAGGCACTTTGAAAATTTTAAAGGGTATTCAAAGAAACCTTTTTATCAAATTATGTCTCATAGTGTAGGATTAAAATTTGTTGTTTCTTTTAAACCTTTCCACTCTATCTTTTAAGAATCTAATTTCCTCCTTATGGTAATAAATGTATACCTTCCTATGGAAGTTTGTTATTTCCTTGCTACCATATTTTATTAATACCTAACACGTTCATTTGTTACCTCCATAAATGTTAATTTATCCGTATTAATTAGTTTTTATCCTTGCCAATGTTTCCTCAAAATCATTTATTTCCTATTCAAATCATCATCTTAGCTCTCATAGATAGAATCAAGACTACATCGTCGGCTTTTAGTGCTAAGCACACGACTAAATTCTTTAAATAGACAAGTAATGCACGAAGCATGATTAAGCTACATAAACGACTTCTAATCCATTTTTTATCTAATTAATCCTTTATTGACTTAAAACGTCTTTTGTTAGTAAAACTTCTTATCTAATAGAACTTCTTTCATTAATTAAAACTTCCTTGTTTAATTAAATACTTATATTAATCAAACTCCTTATTAATTAAACTTCTTATATAATTAAACTTCATATTAGTTAAAACTTCATATTAATTAAACTTCATATTAATTAAAACCTTTTATTAATTAAAACTTTTCTTATTGAAATAAAACTTTCTTATTAATTAAACTTCCTTATTAATACCTGTATATATATATAATTTTCTTTTAGAAAAAGATATATACTTGTATTCTACTATTCATGCATTTTACTCTTTATTTAACTCTTTTCTATACTTCTAAGGTATTCATATATTTGTCTTAAATGGTATAAGTATATTTATAAATCATTAACTAGATTTACTTTAAATATAATCAAAGAAGTTTAAAAAAAGCTACTAAAACATTGTTTACTATAAACCTCTTCTCTTTTTAAAAATTAAACTTTTACTTTTTCTATCTTTTTTAAAAGATTCCTACTTGTTATTATCATTAAAATATCCATTATTAAAGATCTAAGTATATTCTTAAGGTTTAAAGACAGTTGTTACTTAAACATTTGTCACGATAAACCCAAAATCGTTCACTTGTAATTATCCTTAAAGTATTCATTGTTAAAGTACTAATTATATTACCAAGTATAATTAATAATGATTAAAAAAATTTTTACCAAAACATTTTTTGCCATAACCCAAAATCATTTACTTATAATTATCTTTAAAATATTCATTATTAGGTAATATCTAATTATATTCCTAAGTATAATTAATAATGGTTAAAAACAAATGTTACAAAAACATTGTTTACCATAACCCAAAACCATTTTTATACTTTTCATTAATTTTAAGACATTCATTTTAAAGATCTAAGCATATCCACACTTATTAATTAAGGTAACACTTTAAATTTAACTTCTTAAAACCATTTATTTAACTTAATAGTAAAAATCCAAAACTTCCTTTACTAATTTTATAAAATACTTAATTACTTTTTAAAACTTATATACATAAACGTGCACACACACTTTTAAAATATTATAACTACGTTAAAACACATTTACTTAAAATTATATTATGATTATCTACATAGAATATTATGTAAAAATAAAAAATTTGGAAATAAATAGAAAAATAAATAAACATGTTTTATTTTAAAAACCTCTTACTTTAAAAATTCATAGTTAATTATTATAAATATATTTAAGCTTCAAACTAAATTTAGAACACTCTAATATAAGTTAAAAAATGACTTTAGAAAGATTCAAGAAAATTATATAATTTAAATATCATTTTTTACACAACTTAATGTTTCAAACAGAAAACATTGCATTTTTGGAAATGAAATCTAATGTATTTGCAATAGGTAAAATGTGTTTAAGAAGAAAAGATAGCATTTTTCGGATGCAATCTAAAGTTCTGGGCTGGTTTTAACACGATTTTGCATGAACTTTGAAACTAGTTTTCGACACTTAAAAAATTGACTTTTGATCCGTTTTTTTAAAGTAGTTAGTATACTTAGAGTACATAAAATGCAAGGACCCGTAATTTTACTACTTTGAAAATGAAATATTTAATGTATTTAAATATTCAAATATAGAATTTTCAAACTTAAATAATCATGTTTTGTTTAATAAATAAGAATGGTGAACTTATTTATAGAATTGAATAAAGATTTTGGACTTTTACCGTAACGTTGACAAAATTGACAAAAACCGATTTTTGATAAAATTGAATATACAATCCAATAATTGTTTTAAAGGATGAATAATTGCTTTTATAATCATTATATAATTGGTTGATAAAACCTTGATAACTATATATACTTATGTTATAGTGATTGACAAATTTCGTAGTACATGGACAAAATCAATGTCATATTTTGCAAATGAATTTCGATATTGTTTTATATTATTTTATAAGAAAAATATACCTGTTTTAATTATTTAAAAATGATAAGAAGTTTATTTTCAAGTTTGATTAACATGAATAAATAGTTTAACAAAAACATCAAAATGTGGCCGTAAAACATTTTGTCGAAAATCGACGTTTTGTCGAATAAAAGTTGCCGCAACATTGTTGCTCCCTTATGTACACGTCACGTACACATTTTTAAATATTTTAAGTATTAACAATTAACTAATCAAGTTTACTTTTGCTAATTAAGGTTAGAAATTTCTAGAAAATCATTATGAAAAAGTAAATATAAAAGGACAAAATCTTGTCAAATCTAATAAAATAAAATATCTACTGTATTTTCCTTATGCGTTAAGTGATTAAGAGATGAAGTAGTAATGTGACGAAGTGATGGTAAGTATTGAAAAAGTAAGATAAAGTAAGGATATTTTTGTAATTTTTTAAAGGGTTAATTTTGTAATTCATCACTCCTTACTTTTCCTATAAATACTCATCCATTCTTCTCGTTTTCTCCACACTTCTCATTCTTCTTCTTCTTCATTTTTGAGCTTTCTTTTGCTCACTAATGGCTTCTCTTCTTTAAGAGAGGTAGGAGGGTTAAAAATAGTCGAGTGCTTAAGCACTAATCCACTAATTACTCTTTAACCTCTTGTTAATTCACTTCTTCTTCTTCTCTTCTTTAAATGGCCTTAGGCCATGAGCATTGAGATGGAGAGGCTATGGCCGTGAGCTATGGAGGTGGGAGGATTAATATGTTTGATAACTTGGATGAAAAGTTGGTTGTTTATATGATTGTTAATATGGATGATTGCTTGGTTTGATAAATGATAAGAGAAATGGTTAGAAATTAACCATAGTAATTAAATGAGAATTTAAATCCATATAAATATGAATATGGAAATTATTTAGCATCTTAATGATTTTAAAATATCTAATAAGGTTGTGATATTATAATAATATAATATTATAGTATGAAATGAAATGAAAAATAGATTTGAAATATGAAAAACATTGTTTAAAATGAGTTTAAAATGATTTAGAAATGTTTTATAAACATCCAAAAGTGTTTTCACGAAGTTTGAAAAGAAATTGAAAACAAGTCAAAAGTAGGCGCGTCGCGTAACGGTATTTCGCGATTTCGCGCCATAAGAGTTAAATAAATGCACAAAATGGAATATAGCATGGAATCCTTCGAGATAAGAATTTTCCAAACCATTATATCCATATTTTCCAACGAAGAAAGAAATTCAAGACTTCATTAAGTAGATTTTGAAATATGTCCAAACCAATTTTCTAAAAACATCGCGGTTTTGTAGTTCGGAATCCAAAAAGGAATTTTTTTATAAATGATATTTTTAAATGATAAAAATACAAAATAAATTTGATAAATCTATTAAAATGGTTTGAAAGAGATTTGAATTGGAAAATAAGAATTTTCAAACATTGAAAAGGTTGTTTCAATCAAATAAATTGTTTTAAGCATTTTTCGCAGCACTTTTCTACTGCAGTTTCTATAACTTTTAAAATTTTCCACCGTAAAGATTATTGTTGAAATAATATATGTTATTCCATTTGTATGAGATTTGGTTTTATATTCCCATTTTATCTTTATGTAATGACCCGGATTTTTTCGACATTTAATTTTTAATGTTTAAATGGTTTTAAATTATGGATTTGGAATATAAGTTGATGTTTAGATATGAAGATTTTGGTTGAAATTATAGAATGGAATTAAATTTCAAATATAGTGATTTATCGAAATATGGGAATGGTAAATAATTGAAAATTGGAGTTGAATTTCAATCGAAACGATTTTTAATGTTAATATAAATTCTATTTGAATTAGAGTTTAGTTAATAAGGTTTTAAAACTGAAATTTCAAGTTATTTTGTCAATTTTTGAAATTATCGATTTAATCGACGCGTTAAAATAACGATTCGGGGCACTTCGTTGGAATTCGTTGAAACTAGTTCCATTAGATCTGCAATAGTGTATGATTATTGGATTTTAAATTTCATAGCGTTTGGAGTTACCGTTTAGTCGTGCGATCTGGAAATGCCTAAAATTAATTTAATTTAATTTAAAATTCAATTTAAAAAGCTATTTTCTCCACACGATCGAATTGGGACTCAAGACTTGTTCCATTGCATTTGGAATAGGGTATAACATTAGGAACGCCAGGCGGCTCACCTCGATTGGAGTCTGTAATTTACAGCTCGGTATTTTGAAAATTTAAACAATTTATATATATATATATGTGTGTGTGTGTGTGTGTGTGTGTGTGTGTCTTTAACCAGCCTCCATTCATTAACCTCAGCCCATAAAACATTCACTCAGCCACCCTACCCCTTAAACCAAGCCACCTCACTTTATTTTTCAAACAGAAAATGGAAAATAGAAAAATAACGAACGTGAATTCTTTCTCTCATCCAAGGGCTACCATCATCTTGGACCACCACGATTATTATCATGCGAAGTCATCAACTAAAAAAGTGGTCGGGGAAGGGAGCTTGACCTAACCAACGGTGGTGATGGGCTGCGATGATCGAAGGTGGTGGAAATCAGGTCGTGAAAGGGGAGGGTGGAGGTTTCGATTTTTTGCTGATTCCATTGTCGACATCGAGTTTTGATGGGTGAGCTCCGAAGGGAAGGTGGAGAGGAAGGATGTGGCTACATTGTGGTGGAGATTGGCTAACGATGACGTGTGGCAGCGGCAATCTTGAGGTGAATAGAAAACTTAGCTATGGGTTTTCTCGATCGTGGCAACGATTCAGGCGACGAAACTTATGGCGTTGGGTTTGTCTCGATGTAGACATGCTTCGGAGAGGGTGCTGCGATCTCTGGTTATCTAGGGTGGCCGCGATGATGTTTTGAAGGGGGCAGCCTGATGGGTTATCGAAAGAGGGAGATGAATTCGGCTAATAGAATTTTAAATGGCAATCAATTTTATAAATATGTCATTAAGAAAATGTTACATTATTTAAATCCTGTAATTTTAAAAATATGATAACTTACTCGTTTTGGGTCAGATTTAAGAAAAACGAGTTGCCTTACGATCGTATCGTCGAATACTATGGGATTCAATTAGGTTGGTGGAGATGTAAGATTGTTGGATTTTACTTTGCATTCGTATGTCATTCGAATTCAAATGGAACTTTCTGGTGACTTATAAAATAAATGTGAGTAATCTCACTCTTTTTGGATTGCTGCATTTAATTTATAAATGTTAAATTAATTATTGGTTGATTATATAAATTTATAAATTATTATCAATTGGATGCCATATTTATAATTGTATATAGATTAGTAGTTGGATATTTCCTCCCTATTGGTGCAGATGAGACCCTATGTACCCTGCATAGTAGTGGATGACCGTATATTATCGCGATATCCTACCTCGAAGCGGGATTGGTATTTTATGTTATCTAACATATGTGGATGTAGAGAAACAGTTTGGAGGGATCCAATTGGATTCATCAAAATTGTTGATTTTAATTTCGTATATAGTGATATATTATATGTGTGAATAATATATTATAGATTATTGTTGTGATTTGAATTATTGGATGCTATAGTAGCATTGGCCTTAATTTTGGTATTTCAAATACCATAAATATTATTTTTAAATTTGAAGGAATTAGAAGGAATTTTTAGTATGAAATTATTTATATTGGAATTTGGATTATTTTAAAGAAAAATGAGCAAGACAAAAAATTGATTTTGGTTGTACTTATCTATTTGTAAATTGTTTAAATAGAGATTTTAAAAATAGTTTATATAAGGAATTTCTAAACGATATCTTGAAAAATATGATGAGGGGTTGGAATCGATATTTAAAATAGATTAGTAAAAGAAATGAAATTTATAAAGGAATGGATTTATAAAGATAGAATTTTATGAATGAGATTATTTTTATAAACAATTAAAACCCAAAGGAGTTTATAAAATTTTAAACGATGTTTATTTATAAATAAAGGGAAATGATATCGGTTGATAAATTGGAATATAAATTTACAGTGTGAATTTATATTGAGATATGTGAATCGGATTTCTGGAAAAATGGTGGATTCTATTTTTGGAAATGTGAGTATGGTTAGGGAATCGAAAAGAAATTGAGATGTAGCCGTTGTGACAGGAATCGAGAGGGATTTATAAACTAAAATTGGAATACTGGATTTTAAAATAATTTTTTGTCGAGAAATAAAAAATTGTTTTAAAATGAGATTTTTATGTAGTTTAAAAACTATTTTTTTGATTATAATATTTCGAAAAAATTAGTTATTCAAATATTAATATTTACTGAAATAAATTTTAATTTTTATAATTAGCTTTTTTAATCAATTAGTTTATTTAAAAATGAATTGGAAATGGATTATCGATGTTTATTTAAAATACTTTAATATTTTAAATAATACTTAAATATTTTTTAAATGAATTATTTTTAAAAATACTTATTATATATATAGCTTGAAATGATTGAAATTTATTTATAAATCTTCTCGAGGTTCGTAAACAGAGTTTATTAAATGGATGTGATTTTATAAGAGAAATCTTACAATGGAATTCTAAGAACTTAAAGAAATTTTTCCAAGTATTAAAATACAAGAAATTCGAGCATGAATTAGAATTCATAGAAAAGAAGTTAGAAATGGTAGTTGTGATTGGAGACAAATGAAATCGATTGGGATAAAAAAACATAAAAAGGAGCTAATTAATGAACTTTGAAAACTTATAGAATTCGGTTTAAATAAGTTAAGTAACTTAAAAATTTGTAAATGGTTTTGAGAAATGGTAAATAAATGTAATATTTCCTAAGTTTGGGATAAAATGATTTTAGGAAGTATACTTGTAAATATTTCTGAAGTATTGGACCGGGAGAATTTGAAAATTTTCAACCATGAGATTATTATTATAGAATATTTTCAAAGTGTTGAATTATAAATGGAATTGAGAAAAATATTCTAAATATTGGTATGACTTGAAAATATCATATTATGGATATAAGATATTGAATTTTTTTCAATTGTTGAATATACTAGAAAAGGTTTAAATAAATATATCTTTGTAAAGATATTTTGAAATGAATGTTTGAAAATTTTATAAAATGGGGCCTAATGACTTCTTATGAATGTTATTTGATAGTTAAATAACTAATTGTCAAATTTGGCCAAATTTATTGATCGTTTTGAAGAGACTGGGATTAGATTTAATTATCCGAAAACTACTTCGATTCGGTTTATGTGTTGTGAATTGTGGTATCTCAAAGATAATGGAGATGGTGTTTCTTGAAGGAGATTCGGTTTGTCTAGACCCAAGACAACTTGTATGGATGAATGCTATCATTGCATTGCCTGCTTAGAAGGCAGTGTTAGCATTCCAAGTATGAATGCTATTCTAAATGTAAATGTAGCCTCAAGCCTCATCAACCGGAATGACTAAAACAGGGGAGATGCAGCTAGGCTAAGTTGGTCGCTCACATTTGGGTATGTTATCACTTTTTAGATACCCTCGGATATATTATAAAATTATGGATATGGTTGTGCATGGAAAAGCGAGCGCCCAATTGGGGTGGGAACACCCAGGGTGATAACATATTCGGTACTATCCAGTAAGGGGTAGGTTGGTCCTGTGTTGGCAGTGATCGTTAGGTACAATCTCGGTACATTTTTTAGAGGTGTACTGTGACGGACGGTATCCCAGTAGCCTAGTCATTGTGTGAAATCCAATATCCACTACGAGCCTATATGGTTTTGATTGTACCCAGCTACGTTGAAACGTGAGACGCAAGCATTTCAACGATTTTCTAAATTACTTTCTAAAGACCCTATTATAACATCAGACAATTTTCATATAAAATGTTGTGGTTATTTAAGGTAAAAACTCATCGTGTTTATGTGTGACGTTGTAACGACCCGAAATTTTCACACTCGAAAATTCCAGATAGTTATAAAAAAGAAGAAAGAGATAGAAGAAGAAGAACGGAAACATCAACAACTCACATTCGCAGCGGACAAAATATAATAATAAATAATAACAGTTTACAAAAGAATACTATATCTATATATTACATCTAATATATATCAGAGTTTCACATATATATACAGTCACTGAATATATTCAATTATCATGTCTCAGATTTGTAATAATATAAATACAGCGGAAATACTCTATACGCTATTGCCATCCAGCTCGCCTCCTGAGCTCCAGAACGTCCTAACCTGGAAATCTGTAATACTCGGTCTGACCCGAGCATTACACCAAAGTAACACCCGGGTCAGGCTGGAAACCAGCGTGAGTAACCCAATTAACAAGGAATACCAAAGCAAACAACTTATATAAATCCGGGTGACATATATACAAATTCGCAATTAGCTATAAACAACACTTATTCCACCATCAATTTCCTAAGTACCAAGCTTAGATAAAATAATTCAATTCACTCAAATCATTTCATTCCAACCTATTGATTTCACAAATCAATTTATAAAAATTCGAAGTGGTTTCGGGTATTTTCCAATACCCGATCCCGGCCTCTTCGAGTCTCATACCATCCTATCCAAAGTTATCCGTACGTAAAAAGAACATTCATTTCATATTAAAGATAACAACTCAATCAAAGCATCCAATACCATTCAATCGTCCATTTGCAAAGCTTGTTTTCTACCGATATAAATTAAATTAATGCCGATTGAATTTCTAACCTCAACCATTTAGAATTCTTCACTTGTCGTTAATTAATTTTCAAATCAATTAACCAATCAACCATTCATTATTCATCTTAATTTATCACCTTGGTTTAATTATTTTCCAGTTACATTCATGAAATTATCTTTGTTTAATTACACGATATTAATTATTCTTAACCAAATCATTAAGAAACCTTAATTACTTCATGAATTAATTAACTATATTCATAACATTAATCCTTAATTACTTATATTAATTAACTTCTCATAAATCGCATATTTTGGATTAATTAATCTTAATTAATCAAATCATTGGTTACATCGTGATTATATAAATTATTGATTTCCAATTATATTTCAATTTATCTCAATCTAAATTAATTATATTAATTAAACCACAGTATTTATCATATTTGATTTATCTCCACCCGAAATTATCTACCTTTTATTTACTTCATTAAATAAATTAATTCTCCTTAATTAATTATCTTAATTCATCTCTCGATTAATAACACAAAGCAACTATATTTTATTATTTCAATAAATAATTATTTATCAAACTACCCAATGATCATTCTAGTTGTTTTAAAGCCAATTAATTAACCCAAATCATAAATTAATTTAATCAATTAATTATTCCTTAAATTATCATATTTATTTAATGAATCACTAATCATTAAACCTTTATTGATTTTAATCTGAACCATTTTTCTTAATTACGATTTAAGTTTAAAACCATTTAAAACCCAAACGCTTCGAGTCAAACAACAATCAACTCGAGAATCCACCAAAAACCAAAATCAACAGATCATCAATTCACAGTGCACATCAAATCAATTCAACGACTCAACCAAATATTTAAATTTAACTACTTAAATTTAAATAAAACTCCGACAGAGTGAGATTTACTCACCTTTGATTTTAATTTGCAATTCATCCAGGCCAGCTTGTTTCTTTCCAGCTTTTGACCTTTAATTTTCGATTTGCAAATCCGATCCAATCTCGGTTTGGCTTCACGGTTTCGACCTTATATAAACATTTTATAATTTATCAATAACTTGATCTAATCCGACAATTTATTTTTAACATTAAATAAATTTGAATTAACTAGTTTTAAATAATAGTTCTCCTTTTTGAAATGAAATCTACTGGGATAATGAAACTCTAAATTTAACTTTACTAATAGATTTTGGTAAACAATTTAATTTACAAGTTTCTACCTATTTAAGAATCCACTAATTTTCTTCAAACTCTACCGACATTTTAAAGTTTTCCTATTTTAAAAATCTTACATCTATTATATTCTTACTGTTTAAATAAAATATGTGAGTTGGTAAGTGTATAAATATGTATATTGAACTAAAATAAATTATAATAAAGCGAATATACCTTACTGCTTCATCCAGAGCCCAAAATACCCAAACCCTAGCAGTAACTCCTACCCTCGAAAATGCGCCGCCACCGTTGTCGAACTACCAACCAACGTTGCCGAGTTCATCACGCAAAACCCAAAGCTCACAAAAGCTACAGTCGCGACTCACAATGCCCGCCCCTACCTTCACCGAACATCGTGACCACTCCTTACTTCTCCTCAAATCGAAACCCTACTCCAATCTCCACTTCGATCGCGCTCGGCCTATCATTGAGCTCGCGAATCCTCCTCGAGCGCGCGCTGCAACTATGAATCCTCCAAATCGATATCGCCTCCATCGCGCGCGTGTACGCGAGATCCAATCGCAGCCAGAAGCCTCCCCTCCCTCTCCATTCTCACGCGCCAGCTCCCCCTTAACCGTCGAGTTCGATTTGATGAGGCCGGCTTCGACCATTTTTTTTAAAATTCGCATTACTACTAAAGGAGAGAGAGGACGCGAAAAATATAAGTTGGATAAGCTTCCTGAATACACGTGCATATAATATAATTTGAATATCGAAATTATCTCGCGTAGTATAACGTGAAATTCCGAAACCCGAATCAAACATGCCGACAGACGTTCATAAGGTTTTACCAGCGTTTCGAACACAATGGAACGTGTTTTGGAGGCTAATTTGAACGTATGTGCGAGTTACGGAATTTAAACGATCGATGTTAAATTAAATCGATTGAAATAAATCTAAGCGTTTCGAACTGCCAGGGTCAAACGACAACTCTGATTGCTTCGAAAATTGAAATCCGATAATAACTAACTATTACGGATCCAATGGAACTGGTTTCGTCGAATTCCGAGACTGTGCCTCGGAAGGTTATGTTTAAAATCAATTTAAACGATATATTTTTAAAATTGAACAAATTACCTTTAAATTGAATTTCACCCATTCTATTATCTTCAGAATCATCCTTATAAATTTTATAAACCTTCAAATTATTCTAAATAGGCTTAGAAATTCCAGATTCAACAATTTACCCAATTTCACTTATTAAATTCAATATTTAAACTATATAATTCAATAATTAATTATCAAGTAAATATTGATATCTTGAATTCAAGTTAAAATTAACTTTTAAATATTTTAAATCAATTAACAATTCAAATTTAAACTGTTCGAAATTCTGGGTCGTCACATTCCTCCCCCTTAAAAGAATTTCGTCCCCAAAATTACTAGTTAGGAAGAATGGTTCATAACCCGTTTACTTTTTCCTAAACCCACAATTCAACGTCCTATCAACTATCCTTTATTAAAGACCCACTATCACTTTAACCAACTTCCCAAAACCTTCTATAGTATCAGGCACTACCCTTATGCTCAATCATTTAAATTTTAATTTAAAAGCAACTTTGGAATTATTAAAATTTTCTCAAAATTTTTCTAACTCCCCAAATTTCCGAAATTTTTTGTCAGCGTCTCCTTTGCGCGGCTAGCTCGGTACAACTACAAAAGACCTCTACGGGCTCCCAAATTTCAAAAGAAAACAAAAGCCAAGTGGCTACATCAAAAACCCAATCCAATTTCATACAGAAATTCAAATACGTACCTTTTTGTCGGGCAATACAAATTTATCTTTTGAAATCAAATCCAATTTTCTTTTCCCCTTTTAGTACCTGCATATCTTGTTTAGCTACAATATTCAATCGAAACTTTACAAATCATTTTATACATTCTCTTATATAGGTTTTCATATCTACTTCTATTCGAATTCGTTTTTTTCCCGGTTTAATATGAATTCAACTTATTTCAATTTTGAATTTTGAATTTTTTATTTCCCATTTATAACTAAGTCTTATTGGTTCCATCCACTAATCTATTTCAGTTTCATATTTAAAATTGTTTAATTGCTTAACAAAAATTTTCTCAAAAATTTTCAAAAATTTTCTAACTCCTAAAATTTTTGGAAAATTTTGGCAGTCTCATTTGTACGAAGGAGCTTTTGCAATTTGACAAGAGATATAAATATGTATACATCGACCCACACGGTCGGAAAAAGCAAAAACAGTTCATATTTCCTATTTTTATTGCGTAGGCGTACCTTATTTGGCATTTTAAGCAAGCAGCGTATTAATTTTGGCAAATAGCGCAATCCTAATCCAGCCAAACGGCCTTCAGGTACCTGTACTTACTCAATTTAAATATGTAAGTGCCATATAAGAAAATCTATTTGCATCTCACTTACTTTTAATAGCTAAACACAAGCATTTCACTTATATTCAATAGCTAAACACATATATATCATAAGCAACAAGCTCCAAAACGCTTTCCATAAGCGATTTATATAACCTTTAAGCTAATTCAATTGCTTTCAATCAATTTATAAGCCATTTCATTCAGTTTCAATGGTTTGCAACTCAATTTCTTACATTCAATTGATTTTTAACCCAAACAAATCCACATTCACTTCAAATGATTTCAAAATCAATTTTATTTAACCTCTATCAACACATAGAACTTTAATTACTTTTATTTACGCAAACGACAACTATTTTTATGCAAATTTCGACGATATTCGCTTAACAGAGTATTTATTTTTAGTCTATAACCACTTCAAATTAATTTCAACTCATTCCGCCTTTAATTCCATTTCTTTTCTAAATTATCTATGAACCATTCATTGCATTTCATTTTATCTCAGCCTTGGATTCATCCAAAACAATTTATTAGGTTTTGCTCATTCAAACTTATAAATTAACGACCATTTCCAACTTAATTTAATCCAAGCTTTCATTTATTTAAGAAATTTTACTTCATATTTAATCGTCTCATAACTTATGTCCATTCTGACAATCCAATTCCAACTAAAACCTTAATTTAATTTCCATTCAATCAAACTTCATCCATTTATTATTTAACTCAATTAACCAATTTATCCATCCCCTTTTAAATTTTAAATTCACCTGATTAACTCATTTCGAATTTATTTTATTAATACAAAGTCATTCTCAATTTATTTCTATTCACTTGGGTTTTGTTTTGCAACTCAAACCATTTCTATTATAATTCAATTTCATCTCATTTGACAACACTTCCACTATATCTAATTTACTTGCAATTTACGTTTAGTATTATTTATAACACACTTGAATTTTATTTGTAATTCAAACCATCACTATTTCAATCAAACTCTATTTATTTTTACAACATGTCCACCTATTTATTTCATTATCAAATCCAAGTCGAATTCTATTTACAATTTGAATTCATTTTCAAATTCCATTATTAACTCACAATTCATTTTATTTATCCGAATTAACCTTTATTAATATACTCTATCGAATAATTATTTAACCAATTAGCTTTCTTCCAATCTCTAAATCAATATTCGATTTTTAATTACAAAATCACTTCTTTAAAATTCTCGAGTTTCAATTTTATTTTATAATTTCAGTTTGGGTTTCCCTTGATTTTCCAAAATCCCACCCTTTATTTTAAAATTTTAGATAAGCTTTTAAATTCACGTAATACTATTGAAATAGCTTTTTATAAAAATACTTTTTATAACTCGATGTCTCAATCAGTCCATCCTTGTTCTCATAGAAATTCAGCCATACGTTGATTAGGCGTAGGACCGAAAATCTATAAGTACTTGGTAAACCCATTTTCAACACCCAGTGAAAATACTTTTGAAAATAACTTTATTGAAAATATTGAAAGCAGTTTTGAAAATAGAGGAAGTATCTTTGGTGAGAATGCTCTGGAAATCATCACCCCCATCCATGGTCGCAGTTAGACTCCAGGGTTACGTTGTCATCGTAGCAAAAGTCCATACAACTGCAGGCTCTCCGCGGCCTCTCGATTGCGCCATGGAACCCACAACAGATCACAGTTATATTCAGGGTTACGTTGCCGTCATAGCGAAAGTCCATGTAACTGCAGGCTCTCAGCGGCCTCTGATTTTCACTGTCTAAATGAAACCTCTCCACTCCTACATAGGTCGTAATCTGCCGATATAAAATCAAACGCATACTGTTGGCTCTCAGCGGCACACACGACTTCCGCTATGCTATACCATAGGTCGCAGTTACATCCTGGGTTACGTTGCAATCACAGCAAAAGTCCATGTAACTGTTGGCTCTCAGCGGCACACACGACTTTCGCTATGGTATGCACAACTCATAATCCTCAGGAACTAGTTTTGTCCGGACTCCTCACAGGATCAACTTTAGAACCCCCCCTTGGGGCTCAAGGCAGCACCACCCGGTGGTACTCCTGAGAAGTTCATTTCAAGGGAGCGCCTTTTTCCCCAGAGCCATCATCAAAACATTTTATACTATACATATATAGTAACTTTAAATCATACACCTAGTATGATCTCATACAAAGCTCTTTTACACAAAATCGATTATCCCAAATCGATAATTCTCAAACTAGGCTTTCCAAATTCAATATTGATTTTAACCAAAAATCAAAAGCCTTTCCAAATCCAAAGGTTCCCAAAACCTTTTTCCAAATTCCTCATAAGATCCTTTTTATATAAATATTCAGATATATAAAATTTTAAAACTTTGGATCTTTTCAAACTTGTATAAAACTCTTTTCATACTTCAAACACCTTCAAAAATCCTTTTCTTCCGGCAATAGATTTAACAAGGAAAGATTTATCTTATATAACAAAGATATATAACTTTGTTTATTCAAAATCAAATATTCAAATTTGATTACTCTTTTCAGTATCAATTTCATTCAATCCGTACGATGTACCATCCGTACGCTATACCAATCTGATCGCTCACTCGATCACACAATTTCACTTTCGAACTAGTATCGTCCACCCGACTTCCTAGTGCGGACACAGATCTGGTTTCTTGATCAGAAACCGCCATTCTTCTTGCATAGCCATAACTATGATAGAGAATATCCAGAACCAATCAACAATCCATATCTAAGTTCGCTGTCGAAAATCGAGTGAAAGATCCCAACTCGGATCAATAAAATATCTCCAAATTCTGTGTTCGAATCTAGATCAAATCATTATGCGAATAGAATAATATATGTACATCCTACATATTTATTCCCATTGATTATCAGCCAAATCAATTTCCTTTCTATTCACATTTCTTTAAATTCCCCTTCACTTATTTACAATTGCCTTAATCCCATTTGGATTATCACTTCAATTCTTATCTCAGTTGGGTATTTAAATCAATAATAGTTTGAACTCCGTCTAGTTTATATTTAGAAAATAGCTTGAAAATTTAAAAAAAATAAATAAGTAGTTGAAAAATAATTATTAGTTTGCAAAATAGCTATAAAATAGGTAACTAACTATGAAATAGTTGAATAGTTTCAAAAATTTTAGATAATTGCAAAATAATTGTAAAATAGAAATTAGTTTGTGAAATAGTTGAAACATAGTAATTAGTTTATAAAATAGTTGAAAAATAGTTAAACAGCTTCAAAAATAATTGTAAAACAAGTATAAAATAATTTGGCTTTAAGAAAGGAAGGTTGTATATATTTAATAGCTTAGAAAAATAAGTTTATATGAAAACAAATTATTTAAAATAGTCTAGAGTCAAACCGTTCACTTCCCCAACAATTCAACTTCAATTTCCACTTTCCTTTAATTGACTCAATGTTACCTTGAATAACTTCAATTTCTATTGAAATTTATTTAAACCCAATTCAACTTCAATTTTAATTAATTCAAACTCAATTCAATTGGTACAAATGGAATCTAAGTTTCAGTTTTAACCCATCTCGAATTATATAAATTCGAGTTGAATTCTCAAAGGTTGTTTTAACTCTTTAAACCAAATTAACTTTTATTTAAAGTTTTTAAACAATTTAAATTTCTGAGTCCAATTCTTCATTTCAAATTATCTTTACCTTTATATTTCAAGATTCAAATAAGAGCTCAATACAATTTTATTTGTTTTCAAAATTTAATTTATTATTCAATTTTATCTTCCAGTTTGAAGCCAGTTCTTAAACAAGTTTATTTAACAATTCAATTATTCAAATTTATTTTATTTATACAATACCATTCTCCATTTAAAGATTTTTATTAACAATAGGATGATATCATCCAATTTATTTTAAAACGTCCACCCATTTTAAAATTTTAAATCTCAAACCCTTTTTTTTTAGATCACACAAATTCCCAATTCAAATCAACCACTTAATTTTTCCAAGTTAAATTCCAATTTACATAACCCAATCAACCTTACTCAATTTGAGTTCGCGCTTCAAACTTCAAAATTCTTTCCCTCTTATAAGTTCAAAACTTATATCACTTTGGGTTTTTACATCACACTTCAGGGAAAAAACAAAACTCAACCTCTTAGAGTTTATTTCAAATTATCTCCGATATCATGTATAGCCATACATATATACATATTTATTTCTTAGCCCTCTAAGCCATGTTTTAAACTTTTAAACCACCCTTGGTTTTAAATTCAAATCAATTTTCAAACAACCCATTGTTTGCAACAAGTCCCAGTTATCCAAATAATACTTATTTATTATTTTTCATTACTTTGAAACAAAATTTTCAAATTCCAGGGCCAGGTTTAGAATTTCATCTTCAATCAATTAAATTTAATTTGGTTGTATTTCTATTTTTACTCAATTTAATTTCAGTTCGAGATTTCAATTTGGTTGTATTATATTACTTCTAAATTTTCATTTCAATAAATTTAGCAACCAATCGCTTTAATATTTATTAGAAGGAAATATTGCTTTATATATCAAAATATATTTTATATAAAATAATTTAAAATCTTTATATAAGAAAACAACAAGTACGCTCTTATATATATATTCTCAACTCATTCTAGAGTACTACAGACTCTATTAAATGAGTAATCCCCACCAGAGCCAAGGTTCTCGCTTAACCTTTCAGCTCTGATAACAAATGTAACGACCCGAAATTTTCACACTCGAAAATTCCAGATAGTTATGAAAAAGAAGAAAGAGATAGAAGAAGAAGAAGAACGGAAACATCAACAACTCACATTCGCAACGGATAAAATATAATAATAAATAATAACAGTTTACAAAAGAATACTATATCTATCGATTACATCTAATATATATCAAAGTTTTACATATATATACAAGCACTGGATATATACAATTATCATGTCTCAGATTTATAATAATATAAATACAGCGGAAATACTCTATACGCTATTGCCATCCAGCTCGCCTCCTGAGCTCCAGAACGTCCTAACCTGGAAATCTGTAATACTCGGTCTGACCCGAGCATTACACCAAAGTAACACCCGGGTCAGGTTGGAAACCAGCGTGAGTAACCCAATTAACAAGGAATACCAAAGCAAACAACTTATATAAACCCGGGTGACATATATCAATTTAACAAATTCGCAATTAGCTATAAACAATACTTATTCCACCATCAATTTCCTAAGTACCAAACTTAGATGAAATAATTCAATTCACTCAAATCATTTCATTCCCACCTATTGATTTCACAAATCAATTTATAAAAATTCGAAGTGGTTTCGGGTATTTTCCAATACCCGATCCCGGCCTCTTCGAGTCTCATACCATCCTATCCCAAGTTATCCGTACGAAAAAAAACACATTCATTTCATATTAAAGATAACAACTCATTCAAAGCATCCAATACCATTCAATCGTCCATATGCAAAGCTTGTTTGCTACCGATATTAATTAAATTAATGTTGATTGAATTCATAACCTCAACCATTTAGAATTCTTCACTTGTCATTAATTAATTTTCAAATCAATTAACCAATCAACCCTTCATTATTCATCTTAATTTATCACCTTGGTTTAATTATTTTCCGGTTACATTCATGAAATTATCTTTGTTTAATTACACGATATTAATTATTCTTAACCAAATCATTAAGAAATCTTAATTACTTCATGAATTAATTAATTATATTCATTACATTAATCCTTAATTACTTATATTAATTAACTTCTCGTAAATCGCATATTTTGGATTAATTAACCTTAATTAATCAAATCTTTGGTTACATCGTGATTATATAAATTATTTGTAACAACCCGCATATTTATCGTTTTTATATTTAAATATTTTATTTAAATATTTTATCGATACTCGGAATTTAGTCCGAAAAGCTACTTTTTGCATACGGTCGAATTAGGACTCGGGACCATTTCCATTGAGTTCAAAATGACATTTGCGATCTTTTTAAGTGTAAACATTGATATGTTTGGAGTTAGAGGAATTTTGCCACTTTTTACTTAGGGCTTTGGTTTGGACTGAGCCTAATAACCCCACTTATGTATTCAGCCCAACTCCACTCCAACTCTTCATTACTTCATCTCATATTCCTAACACTTCAAGCTTTAGCAACAATGGTGAGTGGAATGGGAAATTAAAACTCCAAACCCTAGTTTTCTTTTGCAAATCAAACTCTAGCTCCAAACTAATAGAAGAAGCCATTGGTAAGCCTTCTCTTCTTCTTTTTCAACTCATTCTTTTATCAATTTCAGATATTCCTAAACCTAACTTTGGGAATGTTCTTATTTTAAAGCTTAGAATCAAGCTTCTTGAGTTGGATTTGAAGAGTGGTTGATTCTCCTTTGCTTTAGAGCTTCTTCTTCATTTGTTTGGGTTCAAAGGTGAGATTTTTATCTCACATCTATGTCTATGATTATCTTCGATTGTTAGGTATGAATTCCTAACACATATTTATGTGCATTTGATTTTTGTTTGAATTGATTTGGTGTATATTCCAATTTTTGGTGTTTTGAAACCAAAATCTATGAAAATCATAGTTTTATTATTCGAACATGTTTTTGGTGATGCATCGTGAAGCTTATAGGGCCGGGTAGTCGATTGACATAAATCCCTAGTGTCCGTTGCTCGCCCGGTTGCATTTTGAAGAAGATTGCATCTTCATTTCATAGGCTAAGAAAACAGCTTTGGTGCCAGTCAGTCGACTGGTTTTGAAATTCAGTCGACTGGCTGTAGCACATAGGCATTCCGAAGGCAAATTCCAGAGGCTCGGGTCCTCTGTTTCCCTGCAATCAGTCGACTGGATTTTTAGGTCAGTCGACTGACTGCAGGAAATGAAATTTTCATGTTTCTGCTTCAGTCGACTGACTGCAGAGGGCCAGTCGACTAATTTGCTTCTATTTGCCTATTGTGCCTATTTGTGTATATTTTTGCTCGGTTTCCAAATTTAATCGATTCGTGATTATCCGATTTGTTGATTTTCATTTATTATCGACTTTGATGTCTTTATATCAGGATTTTTGGGAATATCCATTTTGATGGATTTGATATCGATTTATTGGAATTAATTCACGTCTTCGTATGTGAATTTTTATGATTTGATTGTTCTACAATCATTTTTGTGATTTGTCACTTTAAAAATATAAAGGTTTCAATACTAGTAGTAAATATCAAAACTCTTTCCTCAAAATGATTTCAACTCTATTTTCAATACCAAACTCGTATATAAAACCGTTTTTCAAACTATTAGTATATACAAGCCTTTATTTCACTCGTATGAGAAATCTAATTAAACAGCTTAGTAAAAGGAGTGGTATGAAACGCTTGCGTTTACTTCGTTGGTTAATTCTTGGACTTGTTCGATTGAATCTTTTGTGACTATTTTCTAGTGGAGACCTACAATTTGTTCGCAAATATTTAAGTTAAGCTAGTGGTTATGGGACATGAAGCTAAACTCATATATTTACTAGCTTATTGTAATTGACACTTCTTGATGATCGATGATGATCATTTTTGTGATTTAGACTAGCAATGTGCGATGTCTCTTTGTCTGCGAGGGAGACTAAACCCCGTTTCTGTGGAGCTTCTGCTTAAATTGGTGGGGTAGCGACCCATGGTCCTCGGGCCGTTCGTGTGTCAAAAATTAATGGCTAGATACCATGAGATAGCGTGTCGTTCGTGTGATACATATGTTGGTGAGTTTTCATGCTCCCGTTCGTGTGATAGGCCTCCCCCCTTTTTATGATTTCTGGATTTCGTGTGCTGAATTCTGGAATTTATGCTTCACCAATTTTAGTGATTTTCATTGATATGATTTATCAATTTTTATGCATTGGTGAATCTGTGTGTCATTGACTTGTTGTGAATACAAGTTTTGGGTATGAAACCCTTTTTGGATCTTTGTGAAGATTCTTGTGGAATTGATCGATCTTTTTTTGATCATCATTTGCATGCTTATAGTAGTATGCCATTATGGATATTATATGTTTATGCCATATCTTTTACTTTATATCATGTCATCTGATATTTATAGCTAGACCGATCCGCTTATTATTTTCTTATAAATAATACTCGGGTCAGACCGAGATGTTGCAGGTGCTTCTGCTTGACTTATCCCCGGGATTCATTACTCTGACTTTTGGCTAACCACATAGATTAGCAGTTTTTGTTGTATACACTTGAGATGTAGACTCATAGTTGTATTCTTTTGTATAGCACGTGTTGCTATTCTTTTGTATTATTGTGGATCTTTTTGACCACTACTCTGATATACACTTTCATGTGTTAGTTATTTATTCATATCTTCTTCCGCCTTTGTGATATGAATTGTCTGTGACTGATTTATGTTATGTTTATTTCTATATTTTTTCTGAAGATATTATAGCCACTGTGTAGTAGCTTTGAGTTTGTGTCGGTATGTCGGCTTTCCCTCTTGATAAAGAAATGCATGTTATACCATCTGACATATCGATGCTCGCGCAAGGCAATCACATGGATGGTAGCTCCTCAACAGCCTTATTCTCCGTGCTAGTTGACAGCATTACACCGTAATGTTCTTGGCTAGCGTGGGTATAGAGGTGGGGCGTCACAGCTTGGTATCAGAGCCAAACTTCGGAACAATGTTGAATAATTTAACAAGGATCATCGTCCTAAGTCCTTCTTAGGAGTCGTGCCTTAGGATTTAATTCGAGTCTTCGTACCGATTCATCCTATTTTCTTTATGATTTCTTGCTTTATCTATGAAGATTGCTTGATATTCATTTGATGAATAACCTTTTTCTTCTTCTTTATTTCTTTCTAAAGGAAGAGAAATGGTTAGACCTGGCCGTCCCAGCGCCGGTCAATCTAGTGCTACTCCCCAGGATGGAGTTTTTATGACTACCCAGCAACTTCTTGACCTTGTCACGAATGCTCAAGCAGCTGGAGCTAATCCGGAACCTACTCAACCAAAGTCGGGATTTGCACGTTTGTGCAGCGATTATACCAATTTGGGTGGGAAGCCATTTAAAGGTTCTGAAACTATTATTGAAGTACAGGCTTGGTTAAGGTCATGCGATCGAATCTTTTCTCGCATGAACCTCATTGATCTTCACAGAGTTCAGGTGGCTTCTAGCATGCTCCAAGAAAGAGCATTAGACTGGTACGAGCTTCTGATTGCTGAAATAAATGAAGCGGATCTCACATGGGAGAAATTCCGAGAGCGCTTCGAGTTAAATTCATACCAGAAGCTGAGAAGGTTACTTTGGCTCGCCGTTTTATTGACCTTGTGCAAGGTGAATCTTCCGTGACTGACTATGTCGTGTCTTTTGAATCTCTCTCTAAATATGGAGTTGAGTACATCAACACCCCATTGAAGAAGAACCAAAGATTTGTTTATGGCTTAAACAAAAATCTCAAGAAGCCATTACTTCTAAAATTAGAAGTTCCTTTCGACCAACTCATTGATACCGCTCTTCGTCTTGAAGAGGCAGACAGGGAAAGTGATGTTGAAGTGGTGGGTTCCAAACCAAACTTCAACAACAAGAAGAGGACAAACAAATTCAAAGGTCCTTATCCCAATAAGAAAGGGAGGCAAGCAACTCCTGTTGCAAAGACCTTTTCCTCTACTGAAGGGAGATGCTTTGACTGTGGTTCCAGAGACCATTTTGCGAACAAGTGTTCAAAGCCTCGTACTTGTCGCTTTTATAAAAGCCCGGACCATTTTATGCATATATGTCCCAAACTTCAAAATAGGAAGGAGGGAAAGCTTAATGTTGCTCAAGCCCTTGGCAACACATCTCGTGGTCAAGGTATATCTCATTCTATCCTTGATGGTATTATTATATTTCGTGATCAACCTATTCGAGTTCTTTTCTATACGGGAGCATCCCATTCTTTTATATGTAAAGAGCTTGTTGATACCTTTTCTTTAAGTGTTGTTGCTTTAATGACTTCTGTGAGAATTGCGAATCCGGTTGGTGAATCAGCAACAATCAGTTTATTGTGTAAAGATGTCGAGATTATTTTGTGTGATTTTTCTTTCCGAGCCGATTTGCATGTCATGCGTTATTTAGGCTTTGGAATGATTTTGGGAATGGATTGGCTTAACTGTTATGAAGCTCATATCCTATGTCCTGAGCGGACTATTCATCTTCGACATCCTCTATCTGTTAAGCAGATTTCTATTAATCTTAAAGATTCGGATTCCAGCTTGGTTGCATCTTTATATTCTTTAAATCCTCGTGATGACGATAATGATGATGAGGAAGATATAATTTCTCTTATTCACGTTGTTCGTGAATTTTCTGACATATTTGAGCCCGTTTTAGGATTACCACCTAAGCGAGCAATCGAGTTCAGAATTAATCTTATCCCTGGAGCTTAACCTATTACTCGTCCTCCTTATCGTATGTCCAATAAGGAAAATGAGGAGATGCACAAACAATTATCTGAATTGGAGACGAAGCAATTTATTCGCTCTAGTTCCTCGCCTTGGGGAGCTTCGGCTATTTTTGTGAAGAAATCTGATGGTACACTTAGGCTTTGCGTTGACTACCGCAAGCTTAATGATCTTACTATCAAAAATAAATATCCTTTACCTCGGATTGATGATCTATTCGATCAACTTAGTGGTGCTAGAGTCTTTTCACAATTATACTTGGCAACCGGTTTTCATCAGCTTCGTATTGCAGAGGATAGCATTCTTTTGACATCTTTCTGTATGCGCTATGGATCTTATGAATGGCTTATTATGCCATTCGGTTTAACGAATGCCCCAGCTTATTTCGTTGACCTAATGAATCGAGTTTTCAAAGACTTCCTCGATCGATTTGTTCTCATCTTTGTTGATGATATTCTTGTGTATTCCAAAACCGAGGAGGAACATGAGAAGCATCTTCGGATTGTATTGGAAACTCTTAGGAGTAATCAATTAAAAGCGAAATTTTCTAAATGTCATTTTTGGCAATCTCGTGTGAAGTTTCTCGGTCATATTATTTCCGAATCCGGAATTTCCGTGGATCCTTCAAAGATTGAAGCGATTCAAGATTGGAAGAGACCGGAGAGTGTGACAGAGATTCGTAGTTTCCTTGGATTGGCAGGTTATTACCGCCGTTTTATCAAAGACTTTTCTAAGATTGTCGTGCCTCTTACTGGCTTGACTAAGAAAGGTGTTAAATACGTTTGGTCGGACAAATGTGAAACTTCTTTTCAGAAATTAAAAGAACTCCTTTCCGATGCTCCTATTCTTGTGATTCCCGAGGGGAATCAAGATTTCGTTGTTTATACCGATGCTAATCGCGTTGGTTTGGGTGCCGTTCTTATTCAAAAAGAACGTGTTATTGCTTATGCTTCTAGGCAATTGAAGCCGGCCGAGACTAGATATACCACACATGATTTAGAACTCGCGGCTATTGTTTTCGCCCTTCGAATTTGGCGTCATTACCTATTGGGGGAGAAATTTATTCTTTACACGGATCATAAGTCTTTGAAATAATTATTCACTCAAAAGGAACTTAATTTGCGTCAACAACGTTGGCTCGAGTTCCTTGCTCCTTATGATCTTGATATTCTTTATACCCCCGGTAAGGGTAATCGTGTCGCCGATGCTCTTAGCCGTAAACAACAAGTTGTTGTTTCTATGATGATATCCGAATGGAACGATCTCGAGATCTTATCCACTTGTGAGATTCGAGACCGCGTATCTGATTTATGCTCATCATTTGCTTTATGTAGCCTTGAGGCTCATCCTTCTCTTTTAGACCGCATTTTTGAAGCTCAAAGGCTAGATCCCGAATTGGCTCTTCTTGGCCAAAATTTTAAGGATAAAATTAATATTGAAGGTTTGAAAGACTTTGATATTGATTCTCGTGGCGGCATTCGGAGATTTGGTAGACTTATCGTGCCAAATATTAGTGATCTTCGTAAAGATGTTTTAGAAGATTCTCATCGTTCTAAATTTACCATTCATCCCGGTAGTAGTAAAATGTACGCGAATATGAAGCGACTTTATTATTGGGAGGGAATGAAACTTGACATCGCTAACTTCATTAAGCATTGCATGACTTGCTAACTCGTTAAGGCCGAACATCAAAGGCCCGGTGGGTTATTGCAACCTTTAGAAATTCCAATTTGGAAGTGGGACCAAATTTCCATGGATTTTATTGATGGTCATCCCCGTTCTCGCTCGGGTCATGATAGCTTATGGGTGATTGTTGATAGACTTACTAAATCTGCCCATTTTATTCCCGTTCGGTCTAACCGAACCGTACCTCTTTTGGCCAAACTCTTTATTAAAGAGATTGTTAAATTACATGGGGTTCCTACTTCTATTGTTAGCGATCGAGATCCATTGTTTACTAGTGGATTTTGGAAGAGTCTTCAAAAAGCTCTAGGAACGAAGCTTAATTTTAGCACCGCTTATCACCCCCAGTCCGATGGACAAACCGAGCGTGTGAATCAAACTCTTGAAGATCTTCTTCGTGCATGTGTTCTTGATTTTGGTGGAAGTTGGGAGGATCATATTTCACTTGTTGAATTTTCATATAATAATAGCTTCCAATCTAGTATTGGTATGGCACCTTTCGAGGCACTCTATGGAAGGCCATGCCGATCTCCTTCTTGTGGGCTTGAGGCCGGTGAGAAGCTGGTTTTAGGTCCAGACTTTGTTCGTGATTCCACAGAAAAGATTGAACTTATTCGACATAGGATGAAAGAAGCCCAGAGTAGACAAAAATCCTATGACGATAACCGGAGAAGGAAGTTAGAATTTTCTGCGGGAGATCTTGTGTTCATTCGTGTTTCACCTATGAAAGGTGTTGTACGTTTCAGTCGATCGGGAAAATTGGCGCCTCGATATATTGGGCCATTTCCTATCACTGAACGTATTGGTTCCATGGCTTATCGCCTATCATTACGGGCTCAGTTTTCTGCTATGCATGACGTGTTTCATGTTTCTCAATTACGGAAGTGCCTTCGAGATTCCGATTCTATTCTTAAGCCCGGTGTTGTGGAAGAGATTAAAGTTTCGCCTAATTTAACTTATGAGCAACATCCTATTCGTATCATTGCTTCGGAAGTCAAACGACTTCGAAATAAAGATATTCCGCTTGTTAAAGTTCAATGGTCTTCAAATCCTAAGGATTGTTCTTGGGAATCTAGAGAGTTCATCGAGCGAACGCATCCTGACTTACTTTCTCATGCTCTTTAAGGTGAACTTCTTACTTCAAAATTATTTTGTGTTAATATGCTTTTGTGGTTGTTACTCTATATCTTCTTCTTAAATATTACGAGGACGCAATTTCTTTAAGGAGGGGAGTCTGTAACAACTCGCATATTTATCGTTTTTATATTTAAATATTTTATTTAAATATTTTATCGATACTCGGAATTTAGTCTGAAAAGCTACTTTTTGCATACGGTCGAATTAGAACTCTGGACCATTTCCATTGAGTTCAAAATAACGTTTGCGATCTTTTTAAGTGTAAACTTTGATATGTTTGGAGTTAGAGGAATTTTGCCACTTTTTACTTAGTGCTTTGGTTTGGACTGAGCCCAATAACCCCACTTATGTATTCAGTCCCAACTCCACTCCAACTCTTCATTACTTCATTTCATATTCCTAACACTTCAAGCTTTAGCAACAATGGTGAGTGGAATGGGAAATTAAAACTCCAAACCCTAGTTTTCTTTTGCAAATCAAACTCTAGCTCCAAACTAATAGAAGAAGCCATCGGTAAGACTTCTCTTCTTCTTCTTCTTCAACTCATTCTTTTATCAATTTCAGATATTCCTAAACCTAACTTTGGGAATGTTCTTCTTTTAAAGCTTAGAATCAAGCTTCTTGAGTTGGATTTGAAAAGTGGTTGATTCTCCTTTGCTTTAGAGCTTCTTCTTCATTTGTTTGGGTTCAAAGGTGAGATTTTTATCTCACATCTATGTCTATGATTATCTTCGATTGTTAGGTATGAATTCCTAACACATATTCATGTGCATTTGATTTTGGTTTGAATTGATTTGGTGTATATTCCAATTTTTGGTGTTTTGAGACCAAAATCTATGAAAATCATAGTTTTATTATTTGAACATGTTTTTGGTGATGCATCGTGAAGCTTATAGGGTCGGGTAGTCGATTGACATAAATCCCTAGTGTCCGTTGCTCGCCCGGTTGCATTTTGGAGAAGATTACATCTTCATTTCATAGGCTAAGAAAACAGCCTTGATGCCAGTCAGTCGACTGGTTTTGAAATTCAGTCGACTGGCTGTAGCACATAGGCATTCCGAAGGCAAATTCCAGAGGCTCGGGTCCTCTGTTTCCCTGCAATCAGTCGACTGGATTTTTAGGTCAGTCCACTGACTGCAGGAAATGAAATTTTCATGTTTCTGCTTCAGTCGACTGACTGTAGAGGGCCAGTCGACTGATTTTCTTCTATTTGCCTATTGTGCCTATTTGTGTATATTTTTGCTCGATTTCCAAATTTAATCGATTCGTGATTATCCGATTTGTTGATTTTCATTTATTATCGACTTTGATGTCTTTATATCGGGATTTTTGGGAATACCCATTTTGATGGATTTGATATCGATTTATTGGAATTAATTCACGTCTTCGTATGTGAATTTTTATGATTTGATTGTTCTACAATCATTTTTGTGATTTGTCACTTTAAAAATATAAAGGTTTCAATACTAGTAGTAAATATCAAAACTCTTTTCTCAAAATGATTTCAACTCTATTTTCTATACCAAACTCGTTTATAAAACCGTTTTCCAAACTATTAGTATATACAAGCCTTTATTTCACTCGTATGAGAAATCTAATTAAACAGCTTAGTAAAACGATTGGTATGAAACACTTGCGTTTACTTCGTTGGTTAATTCTTGGACTTGTTCGATTGAATCTTTTGTGACAATTTACCAGTGGAGACCTACAATTTGTTCGCAAATATTTAAGTTAAGCTAGTGGTTATGGGGCATGAAGCTAAACTCATATATTTACTAGCTTATTGTAATTGACACTTCTTGATGATCGATGATAATCATTTTTGTGATTTAGACTAGCAATGTGCGATGTCTCTTTGTCTGCGAGGGAGACTAAACCCCGTTTCTGTGGAGCTTCTGCTCAAATTGGTGGGGTAGCGACCCATGGTCCTCGGGCCGTTCGTGTGTCAAAAATTAATGGCTAGCTACCATGAGATAGCGTCTCGTTCGTGTGATACATATGTTGGTGAGTTTTCATGCTCCCGTTCGTGTGATAGGCCTCCCCCCTTTTTATGATTTCTGGATTTCGTGTGCTAAATTCTGGAATTTATGCTTCACCAATTTTAGTGATTTTCATTGATATGATTTATCAATTTTTATGCATTGGTGAATCTGTGTGTCATTGACTTGTTGTGAATACAAGTTTTGGGTATGAAACCCTTTTTGGATCTTTGTGAAGATTCTTGTGGAATTGATCGATCTTTTTTTGATCATCATTTGCATGCTTATAGTAGTATGCCATTATGGATATTATATGTTTATGCCATATCTTTTACTTTATATCATGTCATCTGATATTTATAGCTAGACCGATCCGCTTATTATTTTCTTATAAATAATACTCGGGTCAGACCGAGATGTTGCAGGTGCTTCTGCTTGACTTATCCCCGGGATTCATTACTCTGACTTTTGGCTAACCACATAGATTAGCAGTTTTTGTTGCATACACTTGAGATATAGACTCATAGTTGTATTCTTTTGTATAGCACGTGTTGCTATTCTTTTGTATTATTGTGGATCTTTTTGACCACTACTCTGATATACACTTTCATGTGTTAGTTATTTATTCATATCTTCTTCCGCCTTTGTGATATGAATTGTCTGTGACTGATTTATGTTATGTTTATTTCTATATTTTTTCTGAAGATATTATAGCCACTGTGTAGTAGCTTTGAGTTTGTGTCGGTATGTCGGCTTTCCCTCTTGATAAAGAAATGCATGTTATACCATCTGACATATCGATGCTCGCGCAAGGCAATCACATGGATGGTAGCTCCTCAACAGCCTTATTCTCCGTGCTAGTTGACAGCATTACACCGTAATGTTCTTGGCTAACGTGGGTATAGAGGTGGGGCGTCACATTATTGATTTCCAATTATATTTCAATTTATCTTAATCTAAGTTAATTATATTAATTAAACCACAATATTAATCATATTTGATTTATCTCCATCCAAAATTATCTACCTTTTATTTACTTCATTAAATAAATTAATTCTCCTTAATTAATTATATTTATTTATCTCTCGATTAATTACACAAAGTAACTATATTTTATTAATTTCAATAAATAATTATTTATCAAACTACCAAATGATCATTCTAATTGTTTTAAAGCCAATTAATTAACCCAAATCATAAATTAATTTAATCAATTAATTATTCCTTAAATTATCCTATTTATTTAATGAATCACTAATCATTAAACCTTTATTGATTTTAATCTGAACCATTTTTCTTATTTACGATTTAAGTTTAAAACCAATTAAAACCCAAACGCTTCGAGTCAAACAACAATCAACTCGAGAATCCACTAAAAACCAAAATCAACAGATCATCAATTCACCATGCACATCAAATCAATTCAACCACTCAACCAAATATTTAAATTTAACTACTTAAATTTAAATAAAACTCCGACAAAGTGAGATTTACTCACCTTTAATTTTAATTTGCAATTCATCCAGGCCAGCTTGTTTCTTTCCAGCTTTTGGCCATTAATTTTCGATTTGCAAATCCGATTCAATCTCGGTTTGGCTTCACGGTTTCAACCTTGTATAAACATTTTATAATTTATTAATAACTTGATCTAATCTGAAAATTTATTTTTAACATTAAATAAATTTGAGTTAACTAGTTTTAAATAATAGTTCTCCTTTTTGAAATGAAATCTACTGGGATAATGAAACTCTAAATTTAACTTTACTATTAGATTTTGGTAAACAATTTAATTTACAAGTTTCTACCTATTTAAGAATCCACTAATTTTCTTCAAACTCTACTGGCATTTTAAAGTTTTCTTATTTTAAAAATCTTACATCTATTATATTATTACTGTTTAAATAAAATATGTGAGTTGGTAAATGTATAAATATGTATGTTGAACTAAAATAAATTATAATAAAGCGAATATACCTTACTGCTTCATCCAGAGCCCAAAATACCCAAACCCTAGCAGTAACTCCTCCCCTCGAAAACGCGTGCCACCGCTGCCGTACTACCAACCAACGTTGCCGAGTTCATCACGCAAAACCCAGATCTTACAAAAGCTACAGTCACGACTCACGACGCCTTCCCCTACCTCCACCGAACATCGCGACCACTCCTTGCTTCTCCTCAAATCGAAACCCTACTCCAATCTACACTTCGATCGCGCTTGGCCTATCATTGAGCTCGCGAATCCTTCCCGAGCGCGCGCTGCAACCATGAATCCCCCAAATCGATATCGCCTCATCGCGCACGCGTGTACGCAAGATCTAATCGCGGCCAGAAGCCTCCTCTCCATTCTCACGCGTCAGCGCCCCCTTAACCGTCGAGTTCGATTTGATGAGGCCGGCTTCGGCCAGTTTTTTTAAAAGTTCGTATTGCTGTTAAAGGAGAGAGAAAGGACGGGAAAAATATAGGTTGGAGAAGCTTCTTGAATACGCGTGCATATAATATAATTTGAATATTGAAATTATCTCGCGTTGTATAACGTGAAATTCCGAAATCCGAATCAAACATGCCAACAGACGTTCATAAGGTTTTACCCGTGTTCCCAACACAATGGAATGTGTTTTGTAGGCTAATTTGAACGTATGTACGAGTTACGGAATTTGAACGATCGATATTAAATTAAATCGATTAAAATAAATCTAAGTGTTTCGAACTGCAAGGGTCAAACGACAACTCTGATTGCTCCGAAAATTGAAATCCGATAATAACTAACTATTACGGATCCAATGGAACTGGTTTCGTCGAATTCCGAGACTGTGCCTCGGAAGGCTTAAATTCAATTTAAACGATATATTTTTAAAATTGAACAAATTACCTTTAAATTGAATTTCACCCATTCTATTATCTTCAGAATCATCCTTATAAATTTTATAAGCCTTCAAATTATTCTAAACAGGCTTAGAAATTCCAGATTCAACAATTTACCCAATTTCACTTATTAAATTCAATATTTAAACTATATAATTCAATAATTTAATCATCAAGTAAATATTGATATCTTGAATTCAAGTTAAAATTAACTTTTAAATATTTTAAATCAATTAACTATTCAAATTTAAACTTCGAAATTCTGGGTCGTCACAGACGTGGTCTTACGAGATACCTTTGTTTTCAAAGGATTTTGATAACGTTAATAATTCAAATTGAGTGTGTTTTCTCACGCTGGTTTTCCATACTAACTCGAATATTATTTTATTATAATGCTTGGGTCAGACTGATTATCACAAATTCATGTTAGATTTCTTTGGAGCTCAGAAGACAAGCTGGAGGATTTCAGGCATATATCACGTTTTTGATTATATTCTATTATGTGTGAAGACTGTTTAGTTAGCACTGGTGAGAACAAATTATAATAACCGTCTAGATTGGTTGTTGATTATTGTACTCTGATGATTATGTGTGCGTGTCTATATATATATATGTATAAACAGCTATATATTCTTTGTATAAAAATCTGTTATTATATATTATATTTTGTTCCATTGCGATTGTGAGATTCTGCATTGTTGTTCTATTTCCTCTATCTCTTTCTTCTTCATCCCTATGGGTTGGACACGTGTGATTTATTTGTCGACTCAAAATGGACGGAGATACAGGCCTTTACACTTTATTTTTCTTTCTACCCTTAATGATCCACTTATTCATGCAATTTGATTTAGACATGTGTGCTTTATTGTCGATTCAAAGGGTATGGAAAAATAGGCCTCTACATTTGGTATCAGAGCTTAGGTTGAGTGAACAATTAGGCTTTGTTAGGGTAAGGCTCGTCAGAGATAGGGTTACTAATACCCTAGGATGAGTAACTCATAACAGATAAGGTTACTAACACCCTATAATGAGTTTGAGAGTATTATATATGAGCACGTATTTGTAAGTAACTAATAAAATAGCTTTGTTGATTTATTTGTTGAGTGATTTATGCATCCTGATTGATGCGCCTGATCACGGTTATCGATGAGGGTTCCTAAACATTTAAACAAGGCAAACCGACACACTGATTTTGAAAATTTTGGGTAAATGAAATAATTTTTTCTCTACTTATGTATTATTTATAAATAACATTCGAAAATGGTATAGTTATTTATAGTGTGCTAGCTTGTAATTAAGGAAATGATAACCTTTAAGTTTCATGATTTGACTATAAGATGTTTGATAATAATACTAGGTTAAGATAAATGAATTAATATAAGATAACAAATGAGCACGTCTTATAAAAAAAGGGAGGTATTTTACAAAGATAAGATAATTTTATAAAAGGTAGATATGGAAGATATGAAAATTTAATAGGGATTAAAATAAAGTAAGTTGATATAAGATGAATTTATAAAATAGATTTTATAAACAAAGTAATCTCTAAAGGATTTTATAAATTATAATGGTATTATTTCAAATAAAAAGAAGTATTTTATGATAACTAGTTTGAGCGGCTCGAAAATAAACTAAAATTGGGCAAGAGATGTGTTTGGATGGCAAACACTTCTCTTAAGTATTACTCTTTATGTTAAAGGAGTATGTGATACAATTGGTAGTACCTAGTTCCATGATATGGTTTTGAAGTTACTCAATCTATATAATTTTCTTAAGTTAAGAGATAATGTAAATCATTAATTGATAAATTGATTAGTATTTTTTATAAAAGTGTTTAAACCAAAGATAAATTGGGATCACCAATTGATAAGGTAAAGCGGAATTTCCGATGATTTTGGACAGTTAAAAATTTCTGACCTATACCTAACCCGGAGCTAAGAAATTGATAAAAAGTTTTGATAAATGATTGTGAGAAAAAACAAAAAAAATTTATAATAAAGACAAATTATCTATTTAGTGAAAAATAGTTCCTTTGGAATATTTTCCTTTGATAAAATTTTTAGAAATAAATAATTAAAGGGATTATATAAAGAAACATCTTTATAAAATGTTTGAACATAAGATAAAAGATTTTGGAAGTTAATAAATACACATGTTATATGTAAATCATTTCATTACATGAATTTGACAGATTCGAATACGAACTTTAAGGTGTTTACACCAATCCAAAAACGGATTTATTACTCGATTCTTGACGGTGACCAATGATGATATCCTGTAGTTAGGTACTTGGGTTTTCTATCATAGTTGAGAGCTGTGCAAGGAAAGTAAAGGTTTATGGTCTAGAAGCCGGATTAAAGTCCACACTAGAAGATTGGTGGATCGATACTAGTTCGAAAGAAAAGTTGTATATTCGAATAAGAGATCAAATAATATATTGCATACGGGTGATCCACATATATCCTAAAGAATTAAGATTAAAGATAAATATTTTTGGTAAATACCTTTGGGGTTTGGTTTGGGGTAATTTCAAGGACGAAATTCTTTTAAGGGGGAAGTCTGTAACGACCCGTAATTTTACAACTTTGAAGATGACAAATTTAATGTAATTAAATATTCAAATATAGAATTTTCAAACTCATATAATCGTGTTTTTTATATAATAAATAAGAATGGTGAAATTATTTTTAGAATTGAATAAAGATTTTAGACTTTTACCGTAACGTTGACAAAATTGACAAAAGTCGATTTTTAATAAAATTGAATGTACAGTCCAATAATTATTTTAAAGGATAAATATTGCTTTTAAAATCATTATATAATTATTTGATAAAAGTTTGATAACTGTATATATACTTATGTTATAGTGATTGACAAATTTCACCGTGCATTGACAGAATCAATGTCATATTTTGCAAATGAATTTCGATATTGTTTTATATTATTTTATAAGCCAAATATGCTTGGTTTAACAATTTAAAAATGATAAGAAAATTATTTTCAAGTTTGTTTAACATGAATAAGTAGTTTAACAAAAACGTCAAAATGTGACAGTAAAACATTTTGTCGAAAATCAACGTTTTATCGAATAAAAGTTGCCGCAACGTTGTTCCACCTTTATGTACATATACATGCACACATTTTTAAATATGTTAAGTATTAACAATTAACTAATCAAGTTTACTTTTGCTAATTAAGATTAGAAATTTCTAGAAAATCATTAAGAAAAAGTAAAAATAAATGACAAAATCATGTTAAATCAAATCAAATAAAATCTTTATTTTATTTTCATTATCCATTAAGTGATTAACACATAAAGTAGTGATGTGACAAAGTGATGGTAAGTGTTGAAAAAGTAATGATACTTTGGAAATTTTGTAAAGAATTCACCACTTCTTACTTTTCCTATAAATACCTATCCATTCTTCTCATTTTCTTCATACTTCTCATTCTTCTTCTTCTTCATTTTTGAGATTTCTTTCTCTCATTAATGGCTTCTCTTCTTTAAGAGAGGTAGGAGGGTTAAAAATAGTGGTGTTCTTAAGCATTAATATACTAATTACTCTCTAACCTTTTCTTAACTCGCTTCTTCTTCATCTCTTATTTAAATGACCTTAGGTCATGAGTATTAAGATTGGAAGGCTATGGCCGTGAGCTATGGAGGTGGGAGGAAGGTTTGGGCCGAGAGAAAAGTGGGGGAGGAAGGATGGTCGTGAGCATGGGTAAGGTGGTGGAGTTGCTTGTGGATATATTAGTGAATTATATGTTAGTTTAGCGAAGTGTGTTTCGATAAGAATATTGGTAGGAAGTTAATCAATTTAGTTAAAAGTGAGTACTCATTTTCGAATTAACTAATAATTCCAAGTTTAATGATATGAAATTTAAATATCTTATATGATTAATATGTTTGATAACTTAGATGTAAAGCTGGTTGTATACATGATCGTTAATATGGACTATTACTTGGTTTGGTAAATGATAAGAGAAATGGTTAAAATTGACCATAGTTAATTAAATGAAAATTTAAATCCATATAAATATGAGTATGGAAATTATTTAGCCTCTTAATGATTTTAAAATATCAAATAACGTTGGAAAAGATATTATAATAACACAATATTATAGATGAAATGAAATGGAAAATGGATTTTAAATATTAAAAATATTGTTTAAAATGAGTTTAAAATGATTTAGTAATGTTTTATAAACATTTAAAAATGTTTCCATGAAGTTTTAAAAGAAATTGAAAAACAAGTCAAAAGTAGGCGCGTCGCGTTTCGCACCATAAAAGTTAAGTGTAAAAAGTGGAATATAGCTCGGAGTCCTTCGAGATCAGAATTTTCCAAACTAATATATCTATAGTTTTCCAATGAAGAAAGAAAATCAAGATTTCATTAAGTCGATTTTGAAATATATCAAAACAATTTTCTAAAAATATCGCGGTTTTACAGTTCGTAATCCAAAAATGAATTTTTTTATAAATGATTTTTTAAATGATTAAAAATATGAAATAAATTTTATAGATCTATTAAAATGGTTTGAAAGAGATTTGAATTGGAAAATAAGAATTTTCGAACATTAAAAAGGTTATTTTAACCAAATAAACTTTTTTAAGCACTTTTCGCAGCACTTTTCTGCTGTAGTTTCTATAACTTTTAAAATAAAGATTTAGACTTAACGATTCTTTCTAGAATCATTTATAAATGTTTTTCGAATAATGAAGCATTTTAAAGATAAATTGGAAGTTTTATAATTCTTTTAGCAAGAGTTTAAATAAATGGTTATTATAACACTTAAACAATATAATAGAAATCATTTCCTTAAATGTAATAACAAACTGAGTATGCAGAAACGACTAGTACATTTGTCATGTCTGTGAGATCTAAGTGGTAAAACAAGGTTTGCAACTAAGGTTAGGAATGGAGCAACCAGTGCCCTGAACTTAGCTGGCTTTCGTTTTATCTTTTAGACGAGGGGCGGAACAAATCTGTAACATCCCGCCTTTTCGCGTGCTTTAAATCGACGATAAACCACACACGTCAGACTTAAAACATATAAAAAGGCGGATTGTTATGGGGTAAATAAGAAAAGCAGAGAAAAAAACAAAACAGAATCTTGCAGCGGAACGATAAAATATAATAGTCAACATACAGTTCATAAAAGTATTTACAAAACATTTTATTTTTCTTTATACTGTAAAGGTTACGATTTTCGACTCACGAAAGTTGACATTAATACGTCCACTGTATCAATTGCCGAACAATCGAATGCCGAAAAACCGAACCGTTAGGGTTAAAGAAGAGGTAGAAGATAGAAGAAGAAAGAAAGAAAGAAAAAGACAAACAGAAACAATAACAGAATCTCATGTATATCTTTAAAACAAAGAACTATATCACTTATTACATTACATCACATCACGTTACATTTATCATAGTTTACAAAAATAAACAGCAGAAAAGAAATACTATATACTAATTGCTACACCACGCCATCCAGCTTGCTCCTGATCTCTACAGCAACTCCTGAATTCCAGAATGACCTGATAACCTGACTCTAGACTGCCCGTGTAGAAAATGATGGGCACCTAAAGTTTAGAAAGGAAACAATAAACTCCAGATCAGTCATGTAACTGGTGTGAGAACTTAAAACAGTTATATCTTTAAAACAAATAAAGAAATATTTTTAAATAGATAGCAATGCTTTTTGAAAATGTAACTACCATAAGGCCTCCCGCACACACACAATGCAAATGCATAATCGGAGGCGATTCCTCCTTATAATAGTCAAACATGCTTGATACGTAGAAAAAAATTTCTTTGATATTATTACAATAAGTGCAAAGTGGAAAACCTTTCGAAAGTATAATATAAATCTTAGCCAACATACGACCATTATCATATGCATACTATAGCTACCATGTTCAATAGCAGGTTACCGCCACATTCCATGACAGGTTATACAACTAAAACTGTGCAGGGCTCGTATTGTTTCTTTGGATTTTTCCAACAAATGGGTCAGGCCAAGAAACTTCCCATTGCCACATGGAAACGCCTCTGGAGAGACACCCCGAGAACCTAACCGGATCTCTGCCAACACAAAGCCGGGTTACCTCTGCAAAAGTAGGTAACAACTGACACGAGTATGCCATCCCTCGGTTGTAAACAACCTTTTTCCGAGGATCCTCAACCAACATCAATCACAAAGGCATATATATTTGCGACATCCACCAAATTTAAGTATCTGGGCTCTATACCATGATACCACTTATATCCAGAAGTAAATGACATACCCTAAGGGGAGCTACTCCTTAAATCCTTGCTGCATCTTTCCTGTTTTGACCATTACGGGGTGTGAGGTCCGACGAAGTCTCGTCCACAAAGCTACGCTTTTCACAAAGCTATGCTTTGATCAACAAATGATCAGCAGCACTTCGTATGCCACATTACCAAATTGGAAATGTATCACTAGTAACCATCAACTACATAACCTCTGAGCTCGTACGTCTCAAAGAAGGGTGTTAAGCTAAGAGAATAAATTCTCCGCCACCAACAGAAATATATTAGATAGAAACCATCTTTACATCTCAAACTGTAACGTCGGACACACATCCATACAAGTCTGTTCCGGGATCGAACGGAACCGAAGGCACTTCCAAAGAAGCCCTTGCAATCAGGATATTCACTAATCACAGCCGACTTCCCATCACTTCCAAAATATCTATTAATATACGATTCTCAAATCGATTTCAAATATCCACTTTCAACTTATCTTTAAAATATAAAATCTCAAAACATTTCACTTCATATTGGAAAACATTTCCATACTTATTTAATAATAAGTAATTCACAAATCTATTTATTTTCAACATTTGAAAAATATTCTATATACTTAAATTACAATTAAGTATATAATTTATTCTTTAAGGAAAACATTCTCTTAAACACATTTATTTGAGTCAAAACGAATGTTGCGTAAAACATCGTTACGAACCCAAAATCACTAGTATAGGGATTCGAAATTAAGATAAATATATACCCAATACTATATAAAACATTTCCTTTCGAAAATCATTTACTATAACAACAGTGTTATAGTCCACCATTTCCTTATTTCTTGAAAACTTCTATTTCAACAATGAATGTTGAAATCTATGGTTTCGATACTTAATACATTTTAGAACAACTTCAAATCGTTTTTAATTCTATTTAAACGATCACTTCCTAAAACATTTCTTTAATATATTATTCACTGTCCAAAATCGTGAATATAAATCGTTTACCAAATTCAACACTTCTACGTATTTTATTTTAAAGGATTATCCATTGTCCAAAATGGTGAATATATCTCCTTTAATAAGCTATAAAAATTAACTTATCAAATTCAATTGGTTTCAGATTTATAAAACAACATTTATATATTTTATAAAAACTTCAACTTATAAAATCTCTTTATTAACAAAATATATCCATATCTCATTTAAATGCCAAAATCCAATTTATAAGTAAATTACTTATAATTCTTTTATTTTACAAAATCTATTCGTTTTATAACGTCACAATTTATAAATCTATAAATTTCATTCACTTATGAAATCCATTTATATTTCATTTTAACACTTATAAAAAAACTCGTTTTATAATCCCAGTATTTTAATTTATAAATATCAATTTTATAAATCTTTTATATAAGCTGTTTATAATAATTCAAAAATCCCCATTTAAATTATTTTTCAAAATAATCGGCTACTTATTTCAAAAATCACATTTCGGTAAATTTCACAAAAATCATAATTTTTATATCATAAAAATTATAACGTTTATTTATTTAAAATGAACCAATTCCAAAATTCAATAAAATGTATACTTTCAAATATTTATTTATTTCCGGTATCTAACGATACCAAAATTATATTCGGCTAAATTTTAGCCTTCAACGATTTCAATCACAATGATAATCATACAGAGATTATAAATAAATCAACACGCAACATTGAAACAAATTCAATTATTTGAGGAATTCAATTGAATCCCTCCAACCTGTTTCCCTGCATCCACAGATGTTAGCACAATACCAATCCCGTTTCAAGACGGAATATCGCGATACATGAGATTTATAAAATATTATCCGCTATTATGCTGCACAATAGGGTCTCATCTCCTATATAATGCGGGAAATCAACTCCAAGTACATATATAATACCAATTCCACTTCAAGGTGGAATATCGCGGTATATGTGTTTAATAAATAACATCCACTTAATACATGGCGTATAGGGTCTATTGCAATACAACAGATAGCAATTTATCATCCAAGCATACAATCAAGCAATTTTAAATCTAACTATTTAAAATTTAAATCGAAATAATTTTGATTGAGTGAGAAGTTCTCACCTTAGCTTTCAATAACAGTTTCAGTGTTTATTTCGAATAAAATTAAACGTGCGTTTAGTTTTACCCAAAATTCACACTAGCTCAAATCAACTCCAATCCAGCTCCATCGCGTAGTATTCGTCAATACGAACCCGACGCAATTCGTTTCGTACGAAACGGACCTTGTATGAAAAAGTTATCGCATTATAAGTTTATACAAATTATAATACAAATCAATTTACAATTTTCTTATTATATTTTTATAACCTAAATCTTGGCCGTCCATTCCCTGATTAAATCCTGGCCGCACTCATCTTTCTTCTCCAGGCAACATAAACACGGCCGAGCAAACCCATAGGCCACATTCGAAACCCTATTTAACGTAACCACCTCGAGCCACCAGGAGATGATCGGCGACCCTCAAATCGAAGCCCAACGCAAAAGCCACCTTCGACTGCAATTTGGCCAAGCTCGGCCCTATATTGGCCTCAAAAAACGTGTCGAAACGTGCGGCCTTTGAACGCAGATTACCATTGATCCGTGTCTCCATTTACGATCTTACCCGTTGGATAGGAAGATCTCAACGTGCTCTAGAAGTTTGTAGTTGAAGCTTTCTGATAATTTTTGACGGATTTGAAGAAAATTAAGGGAGAAGAGGTATAATTTTTGGCCATTGGAATTTATTAGTGGCGGCTGAAGCTTAGGGTTAGGGTTTGAGCAAAAAGGAGAATGTGAGGTCCTTTAATAGAAAATATTTGTGCACTATTCACCCGAAAATTTTTCGAACTCCAAACGAAGCGTGCCGCCTGGCGTTTATAATGTTTTACCCCTATTCCGAACGCAATGGAATATATATCGGAGGACAATTCAAAAGTATTTGGAAGATAGGTTTTCAAATCGACTATTTAAATTTAAAAATTCACTCAAACCGATTTCTGTGCATTTTAACTTGCCCCGGACAAACCGTAAATCCGATTGACACGAAATTTGAAATCTTACAATAATATAACATTACGGATCCGATGAAACTAGTTTCGTCGAAATCCGAGACTGTTTGAAAAATGGCTATTTTTACCCGTCAATTAAATATTAAAATATTCAATTTCTACAATTTAACTTATAATTCGATTTTAAAAGTTCTATAACATCATTCTAACTCCAACATGATTTAATACAACTTTATAAATCATTTTCAATCACATTAAATCCAATTTCCAATTATTTCTGAAATTTCAAATAGTAAATTATCGATTTAATTATCCAATTAAATCTAGATATTCGAAATAAAATTTATTCGACTTACAAATTTTACTTGTTAATATTTAAAATCAATTAAATTTACGAATTTCAATTGACAGAAATTCTGGGTCGTTACAAACTTCCCCCTTAAAAGAATTTCGTCCTCGAAATTACCAAGTAAGAAAAAGTTACAGAATCCATTAACTTTTCAAAACCATTTGTTCAAATTAAATTTCAAATTCATTTTAACATTTTAACTTTTCCAAAATCTATAGTTAAACTTCTTACATTAACTTTACTAAATTTTTAAATCATACTTAGTTATCTTTTTGAAACCAACTATATCATTTAACATTTCACTCCAAAATCGAAGTTATAGTTTTCAAAATTTTCCAATTTTCTCAAAAATATTCTAACGCCTTTGATTTTCGAAAAATTTCGCCAGCATCTCCTTTGCACGGCTAGCTCGGTACAACTACAAAAATGGCACCACGGCCACCGGATTTCAAAAAGAAAAGAAAACGCCAAGTGGCTGGACAAGAAAATCATCAAATTTCACACTGAAATTCAAATACATACCTTTTGTCGAGCAATTCAATTTATATGTTCGAAATCAAAATCACAGTTTCCTTCAATCCACCTGTATATCCTGCTAACCATAATATACATTTTTATTCAATCTCACATTATCAATTTCATTTGAATTCAATTTACAATTTCAATTCTATTTGGATTCAATTTACCTTCTGAATATTGAATTTTATCAATTATTTTTCATTCACAACTGATTCATCTTGCTATTTTAAATTAGTTTCTTTACTAATTCCTTACAAGTTCTAACTCATTTCATCTCGCACAATTCAAATTGGTTTTCGATATTCAGTTTTCAATTTCAGTTTTTATTCCTTTGTTCGTTCCCAAACACAATTCATATCACTATTTCGGTTTATAACCACTTATATTTAAACTGGATTTCAAACTCCATATGAATTTAATTTACCATTTATTTCTAAATGTTGAATTCAATTCATTTCAACCTATATTAAATTTGTCATTTCTTCAATTAGTTTTACTTACTAATTTTATTTTAATACTTAGCTTCATTTGATCCAACTTAACAAAATTTCAATTTACTTGCAATTTCAAGATGAATTTCAACATTTACTTTCTACCCCAAATTTATTTTCAACTTAATAAATTTTATTCCATAACCATTTTATCAGATTCCAGAGTCTTACCAACATTTCAAAACCATTTTTGAAACCAATTCAAATTATCCTTTGAATTTCAAAACCCAAACCCAAATTTTCCAACAACTTCCATTTAAAACAACTTGGCAGCAATCTCTCTTTTGGAAACCCGAAAATGAACGCCGATGATGTCGCGATCGTCATCGGAATTATTTTTCAGCGACTGCAAAGAGTTTAGAGCTTTTATCTCTCCCAAAGACATTTTTCCAACCCTTGAAAACCATTTTCAAACTCAAAAAGGAATTTAATCTTTTCCAAATTGCAAACCCTTTCAAAACATTTTCAATTATTCCTCTGGAATTTTACTTCAAATTACAAATCACATTTACAATCTATATTCTCCAATACTATTTGTATGTGAATTTATTTCTTAACTTTGGAGTGACGATTTCAATTTCTTTTTCAACATTAATGGTAATAACTTAATATCATCACTTTCTAGCAACCAAGCAATCACATATTATAATAATTCACAGAAAATTTTTCTCTTTTATATACGAAAATAATTTAGGTAAAATTATTTCATTTACCCTATTTTAAAATGATATGGTGTCGAATTTGTTATATACAAGTGTTTCGAGATTCCTATCAATAACGTTAATTACTCGTATTGACCAGAATCCATATACCACTCAACAAACCAATCATCACAATATAAAACAATTTTTTTTATATTCACTAACAAATACACACTCATATCTATTATTACACTCACACTCATTCTAGAGTACTGCTGGCTCTATCTCTAAAAGTAACACCCAACAGAGCTAAGGTTGTCGCTTAACCAAATGCTCTGATACCAATTGTAAAGGTTACAATTTTCGACTCACGAAAGGCGACATTAATACGTCCACTGTATCAATTGCCGAATAATCGAATGTCGGAAAACCGAACCATTAGGGTTAAAGATGAGGTAGAAGATAGAAGAAGAAAGAAAGAAAGAAAGAAAGAAGAAGAAAAAAGAAACAATAACAGAATCTCACATATCGCAACGGAACAACATATAATAGATAAATGAATATCTTTAAAACAAAGAACTATATCACTTATTACATTACATCACATCACATTACATTTATCAGAGTTTAAAGCAACAAAGAGCGGAAAAGAAATACTATATACTAATTGCTACACCACGCCATCCAGCTTGCTCCTGATCTCTATAGCAACTCCTGAATTCCAGAATTACCTGATAACCTGACTCTAGGCTGCCCGTGTAGAAAATGATGGGCAGCCAGAGTTTAGGAAGGAAACAATAAACTCCAGGCCAGTCATGTGACTGGTGTGAGAACTAAAAACAGTTATATCTTTAAAACAAATAAAGAAATATTTTTAAATAGATTCACAATGCTTTTTGAAAATGTAACTACCATAAGGCCTCCCGCACACACACACACAATGCAAACGCAGAATCGGAGGAGATTCACCTTATGATAGTCAAACATGCTTGATACGCAGAAAAAATTATTTGATATTATTATTATAAGTGCAAAGTGGAAAACCTTTCGAAAGTATAATATAAATCTTAGCCAACATACGACCATTATCGTACGCCTACTATAGCTATCATGTTCAATGGCAGGTTACCGTCACATTCCATGGCAGGTTATACAACTAAAACTTTACAGGGCTCGTATTGTTTCTTTGGATTTTCCAACAAATGGTCAGGCCAAGGAACTTCCCATTGCCACATGGAAACGCCTCTGGAGAGACGCCCCGTGAACCTAACCGGATCTCTGCCAACACAAGCCGGGTTACCTCTGCAAAAGTAGGTAACAACTGACACGAGTATGCCATCCCCCGGTTGTAAACAACCTTTTTCCGAGGATCCTCAACCAACATCAATAAAAAGGCATATATATCTGAGACATCCACCAAAGTTAAGTATCTAGGCTCCATACCATGATACCAATTATATCCAGAAGGAAATGACATACCCTAAGGGGCGCTACTCCCTGTAACCTTGCTGCATCTTTCCTGTTTTGACCATTACGGGTTGTGAGGTCCTACGAAGTCTCGTCCACAAAGCTACGCTTTTCACAAAAGCTATGCTTTGATCAACAAATGATCAGCAGCACTTCGTATGCCACATTACCAAATTGGGAACGTATCACTAGTAACCATCAACTACATAACCTCTGAGATCGTACGTTTCAGAGAAGGGTGTTAAGCTAAGAGAATAAATTCTCCGTCACCAATAGAAATATATTTGATAGAAACCGGCTTTACATCTCAAATTGTAACGTCAGACACACATCCATACAAGTCCGTTTCGAGATCAACGGAACCAAAGGCACTTCCAAAGAAGCCCTTGCAATCCGGATATTCACTAATCACGACCGGACTTCCCATCACAAAGGGTGATAAAATCTCTATATCGGAGATCAGCCGATGTAGAGACATTCGACGGTAATCCTTCCGTTTTCGAAAATATCCGGTCTTCAACATCGGTCTTCAAATGTTATCCATTACGACGTATCACTATTCGGAACGAGATTTATGATCCAAAGGTCCTCTCCTGGCTAAACCGACGTGCACTTATTTTAAAATAAGTGTAGCATTCAGATTCAAGCAAATCACAACAAATAACCATTAAAAGGTAAATATTGATAGTCGTTTATTTAACTATCAATAGATATTGCACAACAACACCAGATTTCAAATAATTTTCCCAAATTATTTGTTTTCCAAAAATATCCTTACAAGATATATTTTTCCACACTTCAACCATTTGAAAACAAATTTCAAATCACTTTTCACCTTTACAACTTTTGAAAACAAATTTCAAATCATTTTCCTCGCGGAAACATTTCCAAATATTTATTCATTTAAACCAATCAAATAAATCCTTACCGATTTACTTTAAATTTACGTTCCAAATCCGTAATTTATTTCCACACTTAAAAAATAAATCAATGTTTATTATTAAAATAATTTTCCCTTTCCTTTATAGATTCCATGGTGAATTCATATTTCCAAAATATCTATTAATATACGATTCTCATATTGATTTTAAATATCCACTTTCAATTTATCTTTAAAAGATAAAATCTCAAAACATTTCACTACATATTGGAAAACATTTCCATACTTATTTAATAATAAGTAATTCACAAATCTATTTATTTTTAACATTTGGAAAATATTCAATATACTTAAATTACAATTACATATATAATTTATTCTTTAAGAAAAAACATTCTCTTAAACACATTTATTTGAGTCAAAACGAATGTTGCGTAAAACATCGTTACGACAACCCAAAACCACTAGTATAGGGATTCGAAATTAAGATAGATATATAAATCCCATTACTATATAAAACAATTCCTTTCGAAAATCATTTACTATAACAATGGTGTTATAGTCCACCATTTCCTTATTTCTCGAAAACTTCTATTTCAACAATGAATGTTGAAATCTATGGTTTCGATACTTAATACATTTTAGAACAACTTCAAATCGTTTTTAATTCTATTTAAAAGATCACTTCCTAAAACATTTCTTTAATATATTATTCACTGTCCAAAATCGTGAATATAAATCGTTTACCAAATTTAACACTTCTACGTATTTTATTTTAAAGGATTATCCACTGTCCAAAATGGTGAATATATCTCCTTTAACAAGCTATAAAAATTAACTTATCAAATTCAATTGGTTTCGGATTTATAAAACAACGTTTATAAATTCACATTTATATATTTTTATAAAAACCTCAACTTATAAAATCTCCTTATTAACAAATTCTATCCATATCTCATTTATATGCCAAAATCCAATTTATAAGTAAATTACTTATAATTCTTTTATTTTACAAAATCTATTCATTTTATAACGTCACAATTTATAAATCTATAAATTTCATTCACTTATGAAATCAATTTATATTTCATTTTAACACTTATAAAAAAACTCGTTTTATAATTCCAATATTTTAATTTATAAATATCAACTTTATAAATGTTTTATATAAGCCGTTTATAATAATTTAAAAATCCCCATTTAAATTATTTTACAAAATAATCAGCTACTTATTTCAAAAATCACATTTTGGTAAATTTCACAAAAATCATAATTTTTATATCATAAAAATTATAATGTTTATTTATTTAAAATGAACCAATTCCAAAATTCAATAAAACGTATACTTTCAAATATTTATTTATTTCTGGTATCTAACGATACCAAAATTATATTCGGCTAAATTTTAGCCTTCAACGATTTCAATCACAAAGATAATCATACAGAGATTATAAATAAATCAACACGTAACATTGAAACAAATTCAATTATTTAAGGAATCCAGTTGGATCCCTCCAACCTTTTTTCCTGCATCCAAAGATGTTAGCACAATACCAATCATGTTTCAAGACGGAATATCGCGGTACATGGGATTTATAAAATATTATCCGCTATTATGCGGCGCAATAGGGTCTCATCCGCTATATAATGCGGGAAATCAACTCCAAGTACATATATAATACCAATTCCACTTCAAGGTGGAATATCGCGGTATATGTGTTTAATATATAACATCCGCTTAATATATGGCGTATAGGGTCTATTTCAATACAACAGATAGCAGTTTATCATCCAAGCATACAATCAAGCAATTTTAAATCTAACTATTTAAAATTTAAATCGAAACAATTTTGATTGAGTGAGAAGTTCCCACCTTGGCTTTTAATAACAGTTTCAGTGTTTATTTCGAATAAGATTAAATGCACGCTTAATTTTATCCAAATTCACACTAGCTCAAATCAACTCCAATCTAGCTCCATCGCGTAGTATTCGTCAATATGAACCCGACGCAATTCGTTTCGTGCGAAACGGACCTCGTATGAAAAAGTTATCGCATTTAGAAGTTTATATAAATTATAATACAAATCAATTTACAATTTTCTTATTATATTTTTATAACCTAAATTTCGGCCGTCTATTTCGTGATTAAATCCTGGCCGCACTCATCTTTCTTCTCTAGGCAACATAAACACGGCCGAGCAAACCCATAGGCCATGTTCGAAACCCTATATAACGCAACCACCCCGAGCCTCGGCGACCCTCAAATCGAAGCCCAACACGAAAGCCACCTTCGGCTGCAATTTGGCCAACCTCGGCCCTATATGGCCTCGAAAAATGTGTCGAAACGTGTGGCCTTTGAACGCAGATTGCCGTTGATCCGTGTCTCCATTCACATTCTTACCTGTTGGATAGGAAGATCACAACGTGCTCTAGAAGTTTGTAGTTGAAGCTTTCTGATAATTGTTAACGGATTTGAAGATAATTGAGGGAGAAGAGGAACAATTTTCGACCATTGGAATTTATTAGTGGCTCTGAAGCTTAGGGCTAGGGTTTGAGCAAAAAGGAGAATGTGAGGTCCTTTTATAGAAAATATTCGTGCACTATTCACCTGAAATTTTTCCGAACTCCAAACGAAGTGTGCCGCCTGGCGTTTATAATGTTTTACCCCTATTCCAAAAGCAATGGAATATATATCGGAGGCCAATTCGAAAGTATTTAGAAGATAGGTTTTCAAATCGATTATTTAAATTTAAAAATTCACTGAAACCGATTTCTGTACGTTTTAGCTTACCCCAGACAAACCGTAAATCCAATTGACACGAAATTTGAAATCTTACAATAATATAACATTACGGATCCGATGAAACTAGTTTCGTCGAAATCCGAGAAAGTTTGAAAAATGTCTATTTTTGCTCGTCAATTGAATATTAAAGTATTCAATTTCTACAATTTAACTTTTAATTCGATTTTAGAAGTTCTATAACATCATTCTAACTCCAATATGATTTAATACAACTTTGTAAATCATTTTCAATCAAATTAAACCCAATTTCCAATTATTTTTGAAATTTCAAATATTAAATTATTGATTTAATTATCCAATTAAATCTAGATATTCGAAATAAAATTTGTTCGACTTACAAATTTTACTCGTTAATATTTAAATCAATTAAATTTACAAATTTCAATTGACAGAAATTCTGGGTCGTTAAATATACAATAAATATCAGAGTTCACATACCAAAGGATAATAACAATGCAGCGGAATATAATAGTGTAGTGGAATAATATAGTAGATAATAGAAATATAAATCTTCGTCCTCGTCCTTCAGAGCTAAAGTCTTCGAATCCTGAAATGTTCAGGCTAACCCGAGCGAATTGAAAAGACAAAACACTTGAGTCGAAACTAAAAGATCTTATGTAAGTTAAATCAACAATAAATAAATATGAGTGTAACTGCGTCGGAGATGTTTAGGGGTTTGACATCTCCTACCCAGTATCTAACGTGAGTGCAGTAACTTAAGAGATTGCTCGGGATTCACATCTCCGAAGGATCCGTTAAATTATTTACTATGCAGTAATATTTCGCTATTATAATAATGTCTATAGTAAAATAAACTTACTTTTAAATAGCGTTAAGGAGCGACCCAATATTCCCCTTAAGATAATAATAGTCCCAGTAGTCCATCCAATATCAGCGCATCTCTAGATCGGGAGATACCATAAATACTCCACGGGCTACGAAAAAAAACAGACTCATACAAGCCGTGCTAGGGTAGGTGACACGGCACAACTAGGCAATGCCAGGGTAGATATACCAATTACGCTTCCGGGTCGGTGGTAACGCGTAGCGCGCAGCTACCGCCCACCTCGAGCCATACCTCCAAATAAAAAAAAATGAAAAGTGGCCTCCTAATCAATCCAAAAGTCAAAGTATAATATCGAAGGGATGTGTCCGATCAAAGATTCTACCTCATTAACCCGTCAGTCGCTCATGTTTTAGCCACCTTATGCCAACTCATAGGAGTCCGGTCCACGTATTTACCTAAAAGAAAACGTCGCCGCCATCCTACTTCATTCTGGAAATCTCCACCGCGTACACGGTTGTTAAAGTGGTTTTCGGAGTTGGCAGAGAGTATGACAACTTCCGATCTCGGTCTCTTCAACAACCAACCATTATTATAACACCGCAGTCTTTTCAAAATAGTTTATACTTTGAAACCAGAATATATTATCCATTTCAAAACCATATAAATATTATATCATTTCTATTTTAAAACCCAAATTCATGTGATATCAATTTGATTTCAAATATATTTTCAAGAAATCATAGCACTTTCGAATTTATATACCTTGGAACCAACATTCGAAATTATACACTTTTAAAACATCATACTTTGAAATTCATAACTTAGAAACATTTCAATTTCGATAAAACATTTCAATTTCGATATATTTCAAGGCTTTAATATTCCAAAATTCCAAAACTAAATTTGAAAATTTAGATTCGAAAATCAAATCTTCTATTATTTAGTTTTTAAATATTTTACATAATAAATCTATTTTCATTTAACAAAACTCAAATTTCAAATAACTAAATATTTCTTCAATTCATTTATACTTGAAACAATCAATTAATTCATCTAGACCCAAAATCAAGTTATAATAATTTATACCTTCAAAATTTCTCAATTTAATAAATTTCACATCGACCCTTTAGAGTTTAATTCTTAAATAATTTCAATTTCAAATAAATCTCCAATTTATCTCCCAACCTTAAATTCAAGCATTCAACTTTATATAAAATAATATTTATAAAAATCTCAAAAATCAATATTCGTTAAACCATATTATATAAAATAATCAAACTTAATTATGGGGCTTATTTTATATTTCAAAGCATATTTATATATAGCTAGAATCAATAATAAATTTGATGTTTATATAACATCAAAATCAATATTTATACAACCCGTATATTTCTTTACAAAATCATAGAAATATTTCAAAATATTTTTATATATATAGATCACAGTGTCTGTATATAATTTTCTACCCTATGGTCAAGTGATACGGATATTTATCATTTCAATCTGCAATTTAAAATAAAATTTACGGTTATATATCATTTCAAACCGCAATCCCGAATGAAATAAAAATGCATAATAACTTGCAGTTTATAATAATATAATACAACATCCATTCATTCATCTTAAAATCATACATCCACCACAATCATCATCCAAGCCAATCAATCAATATCAATATATGACCGGTAATATATAACAGGAAATTAACTGGCAGTCATATTCAATAATAAATTAAATAACGATTTAATTAAATAAACGCAATTAACTGAGATGATGATGAAAAATATCTGAAACAGTCATAGATAAATGCATAATCACAACAAAATTATATTTAACAAACATAAGAAATTTTAGAAGTTGTGAGTGGGTCAAAACACTCACCTTTCGAATTTAAATTGAATTTAAACCCAAAAATTTGATAGTCTCAGAATCCGTCCAAACCCATGCCAAAATATCCGGAATCCCAATACGAACCTAGCGAAGAACACGACGCGTGAATTGGTGTTCGTATGTACAAGTTACTGATTTTGGAATAATTGAAAATTAAATTAAACAATATAAACAAAGCAAATTATATTAATTACCGCCGCGTCATGAATTCTCTTCAACCCGCATGCTACCTAGTCACGATCGGAACCCAACAAGTCTCCCGTTGACCACAAACTACTGCCTCCATACGCCACTACGGCCTACGGCAGGACCGCCGTTCGACTCGCCACATCGGGCTCTTCCACCCGACCCCACGCGACCGCCCCATGCCACCCTCGCCGTCGGCTAAAAAACGACCCTCCACGGCCAAAATTCCGGCAATGTAGGTTGTTTCAGGTCACGCAACTGCCACCAAACGCCTTCGCACAAAGAGCTCTGTAATACCCATCAACCGATTTTGCCAATTGTGGCCAATTTCAAAACGCCCAAATCGACCTAGGGCTTCGCAAATATAGGGCTTTGACCATGAATTCCACTCGACTCGAGCACCATTTCCAAAAACGAACACTTGACGCAGATTCATATCGCCGAGATCTTCGACCTTATATTTTTTTTCAAATTTTTTTGAGGAGTTTGAAATTTTGAAGTTGATTTTTGAATTGAAATTTGAATTGGATAAATTAGGATTTACAGCCATTGAGGAAGAGGAGCACAGAAATTCCTGTATGTATAGAAATAAGGAATAGAGGCTGCTAGGGTTTATAGCAGGATATATATAGACAGGGTTGACATTTGAATGGATGGATAGGATAGATTTAAGCGCTAACGCCAAAGTGGCCCAAAAAGCCCGTTTTGACTCCGGAACGAAATAGGGTCAACCCGTATATCGAAATAGATGTTTTTAAATATTTTAAACGCAATGGAACAAGTTTCATGTCCAAATTCCATTGTATGAAGAAGTTATTCTCAAATCAATATTTTTCAAATTGATTTCAATTTCATTTATTTCAAGGCGTTTCGAGTCCGTACGATCAAACGACAAGTCCGATTACTACGAAACTTGAAATCCTACAATAATTCACTGTTACAGATACGATGAAACTGGTTTCGTCGAAATCCGAGTCAGTGGCTAAAATGGCTATTTTTATATTAATTAAATTAAAAATTAGTCAATGTAATCAAATTTTCAATTTCAATTCGATAATTGAAAATTCTTATCATTTTAAATTTTCCAAATCATTTACACTGATTTAAATAAATTTAAATGTCAAATTAGAGTTGATTAATTCATCAATTCCAATGTTAACCTCCCTTTTAATAATTAATTTCATTGAATTCACAAATTATAAATAAAATCCCCAAAATTCTATTTAGTTAAATAAATTAATTATTATTCTATTCATTCCTGTCAAATAGATAGATTAAATATTGGATTCAAAACTATTACATAAATTTCTCATATTATCTTTATTTCAAATAACATATTGTTTAACTATTTCAATTTCATTTAATTGTCGTTAAATCCAATTATTGATTTTTCCATTTCACTTAAATAAATAAAGTTTTGATTTCCATTCTTCTTATCGTACTAATTGCTTTAATAAATTAGGATTGCACTAATTAAGTCAATTACTACCGTTTCTTTCAAATTAAATTTTATGAACTAAACAAATAGGTAATTTATAACAATTGTAACCATTAAACTTTAATTACCAATAATTAAGCTTATTTCCTTGAAACAAATATTATAATTACTTTCAGAACATTGATTTCATTCAATGACCATTTATTGTAATTTAAATTCATTAACTTAATTCAATGCTTACATTTGTTTTCATATATTCAATTTGTAACTAAGTATATAATTACATTATTTCCATTGAATTGAAATTCATTCAATTTATTAATAATTACCTTAGTTTACCAAATTTGACAACTCCTAACCATTTGTATTACATTTCACATTAATGTAATATTTATTAAAATTTATTTCCAATTAACGTACTACTTAATTTCCCTTAATCGAAATCTGATTTCCAAATTTTATTTAACATACTAAATGAATAAATAACATATATAAATTGTCACCTATTTACTTTTCTTTCATTTGTAAGTTTATTACTTACTAACCCAAGTTATATTTTCATATATAGCACTAATTAATTACCGTTAACACTGCATTATTACGTTTATAGACAGATTATAATATTTCCATTTACTTAGCTTATATTGAATTCATAACCAAGTTGCAACATATAAAATTTCCAATAAATCATAGGAATCCATTCAATTTGTTACCAATTTACTTATATTAACACTATTTCACTTATTTTGGTCATTATTCCAAATATAGGTCGCAAATTTTCATTTCTTTATCTTATCCTATGGAAACAATATACATTCCAAATACTTTATTACATTTACTGAAATTTATTTTCCAAATTTATTGAATACACCAAATTATGACCTTACAGTTATTTCAACTAATTAGGGTTGCACTAGATTAATTATTTATTAGCTTACATCCAATTACAATTAATATCCTCACTGAATTTACCTATTTGGTCTCATGCTTTCTATTACATCAATTAATACCTTATAATAAATCTACGTTTCTATTTTAAATTTACATTCACACATAAATCCAATAATTCCATTATAACTTTACAAATTTAAATAAATTCATTAATTGTCATTTCATTCAACCTATTAATTATTAACCATAATCAGCATTGTTACGTTTGCTTCATTATAAATTATAAAAATTTTGTTTCCTTCTAAATTTAATTACTCAATTTTAATTAAAATAACCAACTTAATTATTAAAAATTTATGGGTCGTTACGAAATCGAAAGGAAAGCCCGGATGCTAAGTGTTTTCCAAGAGTTAAATAAGGATTTTAATTAAATGGTTTTGGATTTGTTGTAACGATGTTTTACACGACATCATTTTTAACCCATTTAGATGAGGACTTGGAAATGAAAAATCATTACTAAAGGTTAAATATGATTTTAAGTAAGATGACTTGGTATTTACCATGATTAAAGAGGAGTTTTAAATGAAAGATTTAAAGAAATAATGTTGAAATATTTTCCTAAGTAGAAGGGAAAATAATTTGGAATTATTCCATGGTTTAAGAAAGGTTTAAATCAATTAAATGATTTGATAAATGAGGCTTAATAATTCCATATACTCTTGAGAAGAAAATGGAATAAATTGAAAAGAATATATCTAAGAAAGACATTTGATTAAATAAAAGATGAAGTAATCGATTGATGATTAATATCCACATATGAATTAAATATCTTCTAATCGATAATTGGTTTCGAAGGAACAGAGGTCGGATTTGGGTGATTCCTATCCGAAAACAACTTTGAACCAATGTATGCATTTGAAAGTGAAGACATGTTGATGTTGATGATTATTGAAGACCAGAGATCCTCATTAGCAAAGTGTAACGACCTAGATTTTTCTATTGTTAATTTAGAATATTTAAATGGTTTAAATATTGAATTTTGAGTTGAAATTGAGTTTGTAAATTTTTAAAACTGAAATTTTAAGTGATTTCGAAGTTATTGAAATCATCTGTTTAATTGACGCGTTGAAATAGCAATCCAGAGCACAGTCTCAAAATTCGACGAAACCAGTTCCATTGGATCCGTAATAGTGTATTATTATCGGATTTTAAATTTTGCAGTGTTTGGTGTTACCGTTTGATCGTACGGGATATAAATGCATGTAGTTTATATCGAAAATTCAATATAATAATTGGGTTCAAAAGCTATCTTCTCCATACGATTGAATTAGGACTCAAAACTTTTTCCATTGTGTTTGAAACAGGGGTATAACAATATAAATATCTAGCGGCATGCCTCAATTGGGGTTCGAAATTTTAAGTTACGTAAATCGAAAACATTTTGAGAATTTATTAGTATATATTGGCATGCCAACTTTTCATTTAAACTGTATGTTCTATCTTTCACTATTCCTTTTAAAACTTGCCTCCTTCTTATCAATCGCTTTCCCTTTGCATCTTTTTAAAAGGGCAATACATAGGGAACAAAAATATAATACGAATCTCGTTCGATTATAAAATAAGAAATGAAAGAAATCACCACCTCTTCAAATACTCAGAGCCATTCACGAAAATCGAAATCGTTTAGAAACCAAATCGAATGAAGTCAAAAGAGAAAAAGAGCGGAAATCATCTTCGCCAATTGGCAGAGAGGAGTTTGAAGTCGTAGGGCTTGTAGAAGAGGTGCAGGCACTCGCACTCAATGGCTAGGTTAGGCGAGGTAGTGGTCGGTTTGGGGTGGAGTACTACTCAGTTGGAGGCGGAATCACTGGCGATGGTGGCATTAGCAGAGGCGCACGCAGCAGCTCTTTGTTCGGAGGATGGGTGATCGCGATGCATTACTATGGACGTGGCGGCGATTCGCGTGCGATGGAGATGGGGTATTGTTGTTCGACAGTTTTGGGAACACGAGGTGGAGCTATGGTTTGGGTGCAATGTTGAGGCAAAAGTGGAGTCTTGGTCTGGGCGCGATAGTGCAATGGTGTGGAAAGAAGGCCAAGGTCGCGATGATCTTGCGAATGCGATGGGTTTAGGTCGCAGTGATGGAGAGCACGTGGTGGAACACAATGAGGTTGTCAGATTTGGTTTTATGGTGGAATGGATGAACTTTCGTGAAGCAAAAGGGAAGGAAATGGAATGTTAAGGCACATGAGATGATAGTAGGAGAATGATGGCGCGGCAGGGTTCATGCACGGGAAGAATTTATGGAGTTAGCGATTGAAGTCGATATCGAGTTTTTACATAGACAGTCGAGGTCATCTTTGCCTGGAACGAGATGTAGGTGAGGGAAATTTAAATCTTGAATTTAAATTAAGTTGGGTAAAATTTTAAATATTTATCAATCTCGGATTGTTAATAACCGCATAATAAATTCGTGCGAGGCCCAAAATCGAGAAAATAAGTAGAGATGGGAATGGTTTGCAAATAAAAGTCAAGGTGAGTTAATCTCACTCAATTCTGGATCTCTAGCTAATTTTAAATAGTTAAAATAAATTATTGGTTGATGGGTTGAATTCGATAGTCATTATCAGTTGGATGCTATTATATATATATGTGTGTGTGTATTAGTAATTGGAGTGTTGTTCCCACATATTTTAGCGGATGAGACCCCATGCACTCCGCTTAATAGTGAATGACCCTTTATACTGCGATATTCCCCTTAAAGTGGGATTGTATTATTTTACGCTGTATCAACATCTGTGGATGCAGGAAAAACGGTTAGAAGGATCCAACTGGATTCCTAAAATATGTTTTTTTTCATATATAGTAATATATGTATTGTGCGGAATAATTTGGTATAGGTTATTGTAGTGACTAAAATTATTGGATGCTATTGTAGCACTGTCTTGAATTTTGATGATTTAAATTCTATAAAAATATTTTTAAAATGTATGAAATTAAAGGGAATTTGATATTATATATATATATATATATATATATATATATATATTGGAATTGGAATTATTTTAAAGAAATTGAATCAGAAAAAATATATTTGATTTTGGGTATACTTAACTGTTGTGAAATTTTAAAATGGAGATTTCAAAATGTCTTATATAAAGATTTATAAATGGTATCTGGGAATATGAAAAGGAGTTAAAATCAATGTTAAAAATAGATTGGAAGTATAAATGAAATTTATAAGAAAGGAACCTATATAATGGAATTTTTATATATAAGATTTTTTTTATAAACAAGTAAAAATGAAAGGAGCTTATAAATTTATAAGCGATATTTATAAATATGGAAAATGATGGTCAGTTGATAAATTGGAAATATAGATTTACGATGTGTAATTATATCGAGTTATGGAAATCGTTGGAAAAGGAATAGTGGACTCTTTTTTGAATGTAAGAATGGTGTTGAAATTGAGATATAAGTGATGTGATACGAATCGAGAGGGATTATAAATTGAAATCGACAATATTGGATCTTTAAAATAGATTTTTATCGAGGAATTAATAATTATTTTAAATGGGATTTTAAATTATTATATTATGTAACTTAAATTATTATTTATAATATTCTGAATAGTTAGTGATGCCAATATGTAACAGCCCGTGATTTCGCATTAATTAATTTTCGTCGTTTGACGATTAATATTGTTGCTAAATTGTTGTTGGTCGTTTTTAAAATCAATTTGATATTCTTTAATAATTTTGTTAAGGGTAAGTGGGCATTAAGAAAATCTTGGCCACATTTATTGTTATTTTTGGGTCGGGTTATTGAAGACAATAACCGTTCCTCCACCCTTATTCACTTCCATTCACCAGCCCTAGCAAAAAAAACAAAAGAAATAAATGGTGGTGGCTCGTTCCCCTTTTCTTCAAATTAGGGTTTTGAGCAAATTCGAAGATGCGACTTCAAACGCTCGATTCAACTCGATTTCTTTGCTTCGTGTATCGATCGTCTCTTTCGGCTGCATCGTCGAATGCGTGCTCTTCGAATCTTGGTGAGTGTTTTTTTCACTCGCTTCTAATTCACTCTCCTGCTTGTATATAATTTGATGCCGTCGAATTTTTGTTGCACCCATTTGATTTTGTTTTAATTTAACAATGCTTCAATTTTGGCTTTGCTGGCCACCACAGCATCAACGTATGACTTGTTCATACTTTGATTTCGGTCATTTTTGGTTTCGTGAATTTCTCGTTGACTTGTTCGTTGACATGACTGTGGCGATTTCACTGTGACTTCGGTTTTGCTTTGCATTGACCTTGGCCTTGTTAAAATCGATTTGTTATTGCCTGTAAGAATTTGTTCGATATTGATTTCTTTGACTTTGTTAATGGTTCATCTGTGTTCATCCTTGAACATTACTGTTTTGGTTTCTACCGACTTTCACCTGTAGCAGCTTTGTGCATTTTGTTGCGGCATGTACTTGTATACTTCTGTTATTATTGTACTTGTGTACTTCATATATCCCCTGTGTATTGGTTGCCTCCCTGACCTATGCATGGCTTGAAGTCTGTACACATTTTTGCCTTGGTTTTGGCCATTCTTTGTTTCAGTGTGATTATATTTAGTCTGGATATTTTTGGTTCAGTTCCATTTTGGTTCTTGCATCATGTGTTACTGTTGTTTATGTATTTGTGATACTCTGGTTGCTTCAACATGTATGCACCTTGATAATCATGTTGTATTATTTTGTTGATAACCCACCGTTTTGACTTGACTCTGCTGCATACATGTAGTCGCTGTGTCATTTATTGGTTCACTGCTTGGATTTGAGTTCGGGTAGCACTCGAGCCTTGTTCAAGCTTCATGCATTGTCCACTGATCATTTATTGGTATGCATATATGCTGGTTCCGTCTTGCATTTTGATACATGTGCTCGACATTTCCTTTTCTTGCGTAGTCTGCATATATGAATTCCCTTAAACTTGCACCTAGTTTTGATACACGTGCTCGATATCTCCTTTTCTTGTGTAGTCTGCATATATGAATTCCCTTAAACTTGCACCTGGTTTTGATACATGTGCTCGGCTTGGTCTTATTCATACTGTATTTGCATGTGTTTGCAGTTTTGTAATAAGTGCTCCTGCATGCATTGAGTCTGATCATTGTTGTTGTTTTGCACTTGAAGTCTTCACTTCCATACTGCTGCGTTGTATCTTGACTGATCAATATTGCATTGTTGGTTCGTCACTTGTGTCTGTCTGCTTTGACCATTGAGTCCGTGACATCGATATTTGATTCTTCATTGATTTTGGTTCGTTGATCTTTTGGGTACATCATCACTGTAGTGGAAAGGCAGTGCACGCAAGCGTGTACTGCAGCCATACGGTATGGCTTTTATTGATATTCTATTTTGTTTTGATTTATTGATCTTTTGCGTATTCCATATGCTGTAGTGGCGAGGCAGTGCACGCGTGCGTGTACTGCAGCCCTACCCGAATTGATATTTTAATTGATATTTCAATTATTTCAATTATTTTGTGTGTCCAATTCAATATTTTGAATTGTATTTTGATTTGGTTTAATTTGACGATTTTTGTTGATATCTAATTATCTTTTTGATAATTAGATTATGAGTTTCTAATTATTTATTTAACAATTAGATTTTGTTGGTAATTGTCGTTTAGGCAATTCTGATGTTTTTCTAAATTATTTTCTTTGATAATCTTTTTAATTTATCTTCGTTGATAATTTGGATTTGCTGATTTGTTGTTTAACACTGTCATGTGTTATATTTATCGTTATCCGATTTCTTTATTTAAGGATCGGATAGACGAGATTTATTGTGACTATCGTCTATTTGTTACTTAATTATTATTGCTTCTGTGCACTAAAAACTGAGCTTGAATTAGACTGACCCGTGTATTATTTTCTTTGAATTTGATACTCGGGTCAGGCCGAGTATTACAGGTAGTAGATATCTTGCTTTGGGTTGTTGCTTGAGCTATGAAGTCTTTTCATATCTTTTGGAGTAGTTGTCGTCATTTTATAGTAGTCAGTGTATTTTTATAGGATGATATGTATTCATGTATATTAATGATATTAATGTACTTGTATATGTAACATCTTGTGACGACAGTTGTAGTTGTATCATATGTACTGTATCACATGTATTGTAACTGACATCAGTTATATACATATATATATGAGACTTTTGTTATCTGTGTTCCGCATTAGTTTATCTGTGTTATTATTATATATATATATATATATATATATATATATATATATATATATTGTCCTAAACTATTATGAACCAATGTAGTTCGTTTTATACTAGAATTGGATACGTCGATGGGAGTAAATAAATAAGAGATGAAAAATTAAAAATATACACCACTCCTATCGAGGTAACCAATACTAGTGTAAGGCCTAACTACGGATGGTCGCTCCTATCCAACCTTATTCTTCGTAATAACAGACAGTATTTCTTTTAATACTCTTTGTTATTGTGGGCATAGAGGTGGGGCGTCACACAATATTTAATATTTATTGAAATAAAATCTAATTTTATAAATCTTCTTTGTAAATAAATTAGTTATTTAAAAAAATGACGCGAGAAGAGATCGATGTTGTTTAAAATATTTTGGATATCTTAAATTTTACTTAAACATATTTTTAAAAAAAAAACTATTATCCTTTAAAAATACCTATTATATATATAGTTTTCTTAAATGGATTGAAATTTATTTATAAATCCACTTGAGTTTGTGAACGAAGTTCTATAACAGATAGGATTTTATAAAGGGAAAATCTTGTAATAAAGTTCTTGGAACTTAAGGGAGGTTCTGGAATATTAGGAATAAGAAAATTGGGGTTGAATTAGAAGTCATTTGGGGTTGAATCGGGGATGGAATTAATGTAAATCCCAAAGACTTATGAGATAAGACGCGAAACATTCTCTTATGTATTGATATTTGAAAGGATTTTGGAAAATAAGACTTGCAATATTTTCCTAAGTATTAAAAAAATGAAAATTCGAAATATTTATAGGTGTTGAGATGTTTGGAAGTATCCTGTTATGGATTTAAGTAATTGAAAATTATTTTAAGGAATTGATATATCTTTTAAAGATATTTTGAAAATAAATATTTTGGAAAATGTAACGACACGTAAATTTTAACTGCTTTAATAACGTATTTAATTGAATTTTACAGAAATTTCAAATAACAAAATTTGAAATTAAAATTTTGGAATACATATATTTAAATATAGAAGTTGGTAATTTTTCATCTGATTTTATGAAAGTTTATTTCATTGTGAAATTCTATTAAATTTAAGACAGTTAATAATTGCTGATAATAAAATATTTTTCAAATCTGAATATTTTTGCATAGAAAAATTCTTAATCATCTTCTGACCGAGGCATCATTTTTTGCTTTTCCAAATTCAAACTTCTTTAGCTCCGTCGATCTTATTTTTCTATGTTTTTGCTGCATTTTCCGCTAGTGGAAAATTCGAATTTTATAATTCAATCAAATCACTGATATCTGTTTACCGTTTCGATCGTCTCGTCGCACTGATCTCAACGATATATTTATTTCTATATTTTGAGGTCCGGTATGCGACGGAAACAATATAATGTTCGTTGTAACGGTACATTTAATTGTGACTTTACAATTTCCTTCTTTTTAAAAATTCGAAGCATGCAATCCTGGACCACATTATTAATTTGCTTTAATATGGCAGCCAAATCCGAGGGGACACTTACTATTCCAATCACCATATATTTATTGCATTCGTTCCGCATGCAACGGTACTTTTCATTTATTTTGCCTTTATAATTTTGCTTCACTTCGTTTCCTTCATTTTGCAAACTTGCTGCCACTTCCATGCTCTTCCTCCATCCTTGTCCATGGCCGATGCCACTTATACAAATATATATATATATATATATATATATATATATATATATATAAAGCTTTATACTTCTTTCTGTGCATGCTCATCCAAACCCAAAGGCAATGACTCTCCAACCTCCCATGTACGCAAGCGGGCCTCGACCCAGATCCGCAACCTCTACCTGTGACCACCTCATCGGCAGCCGCTCATGTTTGTGCACTATTGCCTCCTTCCCCACCCGATTGCAACTACCCCTCCACGCATCGCCTGCATCACCTCCCAGGGCAGCCATCACGTGGCCGAGCTCCTTCTCCACTGATCGGCCGAGCTTCCTTCCTCTGTGTGAGCCATCACGCCACTTCTCCACTGCTTCACTCACACGTCTCCACTTCGAATGCCGCTATTGTTGCCAACCTCCTCTTTGCCTCGTCCACCTCAACATCTCAGCCGCCTTGCCTCCTTGACGAGCGCATCCTTCCACGCATTACTACTTTGGCCTATTAGTTGATTACATCATCTCTTTATATATATGGGTGAGCAGCAACTGTTGTTTGTTTGTTTTAAAATTTAGTCGCATATATTTTCTATTTTCTGTTTGTATAGGTTTTAATTTTTACTTTAGTTGTTTATGTATATATTTTAGATCTGCTGCTTCATACCAATAAAACATATGTCATAAAATATTGCATGTTACATATATATAGGTTATCAAAGCATTTGTTTATTGTTTTACAGTTCGTTACTCATGATATTAATTTTTCGAAGTATGTATTTCTTGTAGCATTTGTTCATATGGCCGAATATATATGTTTTGTATATGTATAAAGTTTATACAAATAGTTTATTTCTTTAGGTTTAAAAGAATATATATATATATATATAGTTATGTATATAAGTGAACGTATCTTCTTATATGTAATATTTTATCTCGGTATGGGTCTTACTTATGTTGGCTTTAAAATCTCTATTATATATATACACTTCTCCAATCTAAAAACTATTTTGTTCTTTTGCCTTTACATTTTACAGTTTGTATTGTCGGTATAAATATAGTATAATTTGAATTAGCAAATACTATTTAAGTACTATAATATGTTTTAAATGTTATGAAGAAGTTATTATACGCAAAGGTTAAATGAGTTTTATCAGGGTCGTACATGTATGTTTACAGTTTTTGATAGTATATGGGATTTTTAAAAAAATTGTACATATATATTTGTTGTGCCGAATGTAATATATATTTGTTATTAAAATACTGTTTTAGTAAGTTTGGTTTGCATGTGTATATATGAATGGTGGTCTGCATTTTTAATCTTATTATTAATTTTATACATACTTTGATTTAGAATGCATGCGGCCTTGATATACTGTTTTTAATTTAAACATTGATTTGAAGTTTTATATATTGATTCAAATGTCGATTTTCCGTCTCTATCAAACCAATTGATTTTACTCTTTTTCCTGTTTATGAGCTTTATCCGTCCAATGCGTGTCAATTCTGTTTTGCATTGGAATTCGTGTTTGAATTCGTAATTCATCTCATTCTCGTGCTTCTCTCTAGCCTGGGAAGGTGTGCAATCACTCATGATTTACGTTCTTATATATATTAAATTTGATTTCAATTGAAATGACAATTGAAATATGTTACTGTTAATTATTTACATTGTTATATATATCTGTTCACCTGTGGCATCTGGCACCATTATCTGTTATTTATATTGATGATACATGCATGTTATATTATTACCATATCTGTTATCACCCTGCAAGTTCCCTATTACTATAGAATTCACTATGGGTTGAAATGATACATAACTGAACGAACTTTAGAATAGGAGAAAATCGCTTGGGTTTATCATTTCAACCCATAACGATTTTCATTGAATTGAATTTGGGATTAAGGGTTGAAGTGATATATATCTGTATCACTTGACCATAGGATAGAAAATTATATACAGACACCATTGGTCTATATATAAATAATTTGAAATGATTACTATGGTTTTATATAAATATTGATTTTAGATATTATATAAATGTTATTTTATATATAGCTAAATCCTCGATCTTAAGCTATGCATAAATTTGTTTTAATACAAATAAGCTTAAATATAAAGTTTGATTTTATTAAAATATAATATGGATAAGTATTTATTTAAATTATATTTTAATACAGAGTTATAATGATATGATAAATTAGCGTTGAGAAGGTAGATTTGAAATTGTATTTAGTTAAGAAATATATTTATTTAGAAATTGATTTGGAACTTATTGAATTTGAGATTGTTAAAGGATATAATTTTATAACTTGATTTTGGTTAAGGTGATTTAAATGAATATTTCAAGTTGAAGGAAATATTTAGTTTATTTGTAATTTGGGGTTTACTTAAATAATAATGGATTTATTACGTGAATATTTCAAACTAAATAATAATAAAATTAAATTTAGATATATATGAAATTATCAAATTTAGTTTTGAGATTTGTGAAATATTTAAAGCTTTGGAATATATCAAAATTTAAATGATTTATTTGTGGTTTGAATCTGTATTTGAAATCGGTATAATGGTTTGTTGAGAACTAAATTGAATTGAAATTGATGATTTGAGATTTGATTAAAATTGAAATTTAGGATTGGTGTTGATTTGGAATTGATTTGTGAAATTTGAGGAAGCTATTTTGTTATATAAAGTATTTTTAAATTATATTTAAAAACTATTGTATATGTTAATTTATAAATTTATTTAATATAAACTATTTTAGTATAAATTATTGTTAATATAAACTATTTCAATATAAATTACTTTTTATATAAACTATTTTAAACTATAACTATTTTAAATTATAAACTATTTTATTATATATACTATTATTTATATTTAAACAGTTATGTGGGAAGTATTATGATTCCAAAGCGTTATGATTTTTAGATTTTGATTTCCAAAGTATTATGCTTTCCAAAGTGTTTGATTTAGAAAGTGTTATAACTTTGAAGTACTAAGATTTTGTAAATGGATATATTTGAGATGGATATATTTAAATGAAAATGATATCATACTTGGTTTTGAAATGGAAGTGATATCGTATTGATATGGTTTTGAAATGGCAATGATATTTTGGTTTTGAAATATAAACTATTTTGAAGGTTTATTAAATGACCAATCGGTGTAATGATTACGTAGTTATTGAAGAGTCCGGGATCAGTTAGGACATACTCTCTGTCTAAACCGAAAACCACTTTAATAACTATTATACGCGGAGTGTGATCCAGAATGAAGTGGTTGGAGTGATGTACGTTGATGACTGAAGAAAGAGAACGATAATGGACAGCCTTGACACTTGTGTCAAATTTGAAATGACTAAAATAGGAGCCGTGTCGGGCCAATGGGGTTAGCTGCCTCTAGCGGAGACACTTCTTCATAAACTGCTCATTACTTGTTTTTGATTGGTGCGCACCCTTGAATTGGGAGTGTTGTTTTGCGGTGTTGCGATCGTTGCGGCGATGCGTTCTCACCAGTCCGGATCAGGCAAATGGTAGTTTCACTACCTTGGGTATTGCCTCATGTGCCTTGTCATACTCATATCCTTATGCGCGACCACTACGATTTGTTTTATGTTATACCTATGGAGTACTCCCTAACATCCCACTAGTTTACGGTGGAGTTTACAGTGCTGTATAGACTATAACACTTATATAAAATGTGTTAAGGGGGATAATGGTAACGCCTTAACGCTATTTTGATACTTTATGTTACTGATAGGCATTATCTACTTAGCGTACACTACTATATATAGATATTTAACGGATCCTTAGAGGATGGTTATCCCAAACATCTTTTGAGTTATTTGTATTTCCAGTTATTATTTCACTTGAGTTGGATTTATTGATATGAGAATGTTAATCCTGACTCGAGTGTTTTGTGATTTGCTTTACACTCAGGTCAGACTGAGTGTACCAGTATTCGAGACTCATCTTTGGAGTTGGAGCCTTGCTTGGAGATCCAGTTATCTATCCAACTTTTAGATATTCAGTTGATTCTAGTGATGTATTCTGATTCTTGTATTTGACTATTGTATTCGAGACTTCTGTTGTAACTTATTTAACTCTGTTATATATATACAGTTGCTTAATGAACTACTATTCATTTTGTTTCCGCTGCATATTGTATATTATTCCGTGTCTGTGATTCTGTGATTTATTTATTTACGGTATATGCTGAGTTTTGTCAAATATAAACTTGCAATTGGGTATTTTGAGCAATTCAATTCCGTCATGTTTGGATACGAATGGTTGAAAATATCAGGTCATTACAGGAAAATTTATAAAAGGCCTAGTGACTGCTTATGGATGTTTTATTAATGGTTAACAGACTATCAATATTGGCCAATTTCGTTAATCGTTTCGAAGAGATCAGGATCGGATTTAATTATCCGAAAACTGCTTTAATCCGGTTTGAATGTAACAAATGAATACCATGAAGATAATGAAGACGGTGATTCGGTTTGTCCAGACCAGGACAACTTGTATGGACAAATGCTATCAGAACATCATCATTGGAGGACAATGAGCATTCTAGGTAAAATTCTTCTTAAAAGCTAACGCTTAGCCTCGAACCTCACCAATCGGGAATGACTAAAATTGGAGAGATGCGGTAAGGCTAATTGGGTCGCACCTAACTAGGGTATGTTATCACCGTTCTAGATGTCCTTGGAAAACCAAATTATTATGGATATGGTTATGCATGAAAGGAGCGCTCGGTAGTTAACAGTGGGAACACCCGAGGTGATAACATATTCGTTCTATCTAGGTTAGGGTAGGTCGGCCTTGTGTAGCAATGGATCCTGGCATGGTCCTCGGTATATTGTTCTAAAGGTGCGTTGTGGTGGGCGATACCCCAATGGCCTAGTCATTCGATGGAATCCATTCTCCAATAAGCGCCGTATGGTTTTGATTGTGCCCAACTATGCTGGAATATGAGATACAAGCATTTCAGCTATTTTCTGTCTACTTTCTATAGACACTATTGTAATATCGGACGATTTTGATAAACTGTTTTGGTTATCGTAAGATAAAAACCCGTCGTGTTTATTTGTAACGTGGTCTTATGAGATACCATTGTTCAAAGGATTTTGTTAAAGCTAATAATTCAATTTGAATTTGTTTTCTCACTCTGGTTTTCCAGACTTACTCGGGTGTTATTTTAATAATGCTCGGGTCTGACCGAGTATTGCAGATTCAGGTTAGGATGCTATGGAGCTCAAAAGACGAGTTGGAGGATTTCTGACGTATATTACGTACTTTTTTATTTTCGTTGTGTGAGGACAAGTTATTATAACTATCCAGTTTGATATATTAATTGTACTCTGATGATTGTAAGTATAAACATTACAGATTATTTTGTATAAAATATGTTATTATATATTATATTTTGTTCTGCTGCGATTGTGAGATTCAGTGTTGTTGTTTCTATTTATTCTTCTATCTTTTCTTCTTTACCTTAAATATTCGTATTTCCGTCCAATTTGAGCTGAGCTGATGTGACATATTGTCGACTCAAAGGGGTATGGATTTGCGGGCGTTTACATTTGGTATCAGAGCTGAAGGTTAAGCGAGAACCTTGGGTTTGGTGGAGATTACACATCAGAAATGGAGTCAGTCGTACTCTAGAATGAGTTGAGTGTAATAATGCTATGAGTGCGAATATGTTAGTGAATAAAAATGGTTTTATATTGCGTTAATTTATCTATTGAGTTTTATATAAATTTTGTTCGAGTAGTAGGACGCTGCTAAATCGTTAGAAGTTTCTAAACACTTGAATATAGTAATTCGACATAATATGGTTTTGAAGCGGGTAAATGAAATAATTTTACCCAAATTATATTTTTATATAAAAGGAATAATTTTCTAAAATTATTATAGTATATTTGGAGTGTTTGGATGATAATATTACAATTAAAACAAGATTACAAACTCTAAAGTTTGTTATATATAACCAAATGAAAATTGTATGAGTATGGATTATACAATTGAATTAAAACTAAGACTTGATTTAAAACAAGAGTTTGAAAATTTTAATCCCGGAGATTTTTGGAAGTGTTTTCCAAAGTATTTTGAAACAAATAATAATATTATTATTTTGTAGATATTTTTAGTAGAAAAATGGTTTAAAATGGATTTTGGAAGTGATATAGCACTAAACTCATTTCAGTCACTGGAAAATAATTCTGATGATGATGGTCGCACCATCATTTTTCATTTTCAAGTTTCTTAGTGACAGATTGCTGCCGAAATTGATTTGATTCAGATTTGTGGGCAAACAAGTCTTGTTTAAAAATTTTCGAAAGGAATTGTTTTGGATAAAAGCAGGTTGATTTTAAAATTCGAAGGAGGTGATTTGTTAAACCAGAAAGAGTATGTATGTATGTGATTTCAAAGTGATTTGAAGTAAATACCGGATGTTTAAAAATTTTGGAATCCAGCGGAAGATGATATTTATAAGCAAAAAAGTGTGAAAAGTTGAAATTTGGAAATAAAAATTCAAAGTAAGAAGATTAAGATGGAATTCGACTTAAGTTTAGTTGGATAGATTAAACTGCGGAAAAAATTCAGTTGACCAGATTTGAATTGAATTAATAGTGTATTAATGAAATGAAGTTAATTTAGCAAAGTAATTGAACTATATAACTAAAATTGGATGAATTAAAATAAATTGTTTGGAGTGAAATAGTTTAAGTATGAATAATTCGACTATGGTTTTGAAATATTGTTTAAATGCGAATTGGATTTGAACCATATGGAATTGAATTAAATATGTAATTGTGAATTATAAAGTGACTATATAATTATAAGTCATAAAATTTGAATTGAATTAGAAATAATATTGAATTGAAGTAAATATAAATTTCGAGTTGAGAAATAACTATATAACCATATGAACAAAATTTTGAATGAAATAAAATTCAAGTAAAGAATTGGGATTGTGAATGAATAAATTGGAATGGCTAATAAAATTTGAAATTGATGGAATAAAATATACTTAGGCTATAAGTAAATGGGTAATCTTGAGTTAAAAATAAAATGTCAATATACTCGGGTAAAAAATTTATGAAATAAAAAAAAATTTTGAGTGACTTATAAAATTGAAAAGTGAAATAGAAAAACCCAAAATAAAATTGTTTGATATTTTGGTAAAGGATATTAAATCCAAACTTGAATTATAAAAAGGAATTTGCGCTCAAGAAAATTAGACGTGGTTTTTGAGATGAAAATCAGATATTGAGTATAAATTTGAAGTGAAACTAATTAGATAATTAATTAGTTAAATGAATATGACGGTGAAAATTAACTTGGTTAAGTTAAAATTGGATTGCGGATTGAAATTGGATATTGGAATGAAACTTGACTTATACATGAAATTCAAATTAGATTGTAAGTGAATTAAATACAATTGGAAAACATGTCGAATAAAATGGAATTGAATGGAAATAGAAATGGGTTAGTTGCAAATAAATCCAATTTGAATATGAATGAATTAAATATGGCCTTGGGTATTATTTTAACGAGTTGAGTTCGGAATTAAAAATTGAAGTGGATTGGATAAATGAGCTAATTGAATTAATTAGTAAATGGAATGAAATTCGATTGAATAAGAATTAAATTAAATAAAAAGGGAATTTGTTGCAATTGGAAATGAACTTAAGTTGTTAATTGAAATGATTGAAGTAAATAAGTTAGCTTAAGTAAATATTTTAAATGGAAGCTTGGTTTAAATTAATTCGTGAAATAGTTGTTTAATATAACAATATGGACTGTTTCCGAGCTAAATTAAATGGATTTGAGTATAGCACCACGCAAACGCTAGTAAATAAAATTCTATGAAAAAATAGAATGTGAATAAATTGATTATAATCAATTTAAAATGGATATGAGCTATTTGGTATAAAAATAAAATGAATGCATGAAAAGTGAGTTGTAAATTATTTAAATTGAATAAAATGGTATATGGATTGCTTGAAAGTAATTAAACTAGTGTTGAGACCCTGTAATTGCTTATAAATAAATGTTTAGCATGTTTTTCTTATCAAGTTTTGGTTTTTTAACCATTTAAATGTTATTTCAAATCCATGTTTTGGTACTTACAGGTATAAATTGAGTAAATACAAGTACCTGGAGCTATTTTGCTTAACTTTGATTGCGCGCATTGCAAACTAAAATAAGCCGCTTGCTTAAAATTTCTAAAAAAAGGTACGTTTTCGGATTAAATGCTGCAAAATATAAATATTTATATATATATTTTTTTTCGACCGTGTGGGTCGATGTACATATATTTATCTCTCTTGTTATATTGCAAAAAGTCCTCCGTACAAAGGAGACTCTGCCAAAAAATCGAAAATTTAGGGTGTTAGAAAATTTTTTGTTCATGAAATTTTGTTTTCGAATTGTAATCGGAATAAAGGGTTTTGGAATTAGAATTAATAACTAATTGTTTTGGTTCGAACGAAAGAATTAGAAAAGTGAATATTGAGTTTTACCTAAGTAGGGTTTTGATAAGTAACGGGTTTGGAACATTTTTCCTGCCTTAGCAATTTCGGGCACAAAATTCTTTTAAGGCGGCAGGAATGTAGCAACTTAGATTTTTCTGTTAGTTGTCACAAATCAGTTTGGTTATGTGCATAATTTGTTTATTATACTATTTGATTTTTGTATAGACAAATGTTGTTTACAGTACAAAATCATTTTTTGTCATTATTAATTGTTTTATATATATTTATTAATAAATTCATATATATATATATATATTAGTGTATATTTCTTTCTTATAATAGCATATATGCATATATAAGATAGAATAACATATATGCATATATAAGATATGTACATACCTACATATATATATATATATATATATATATTAAAAAAATTATTAAACTTATTTATATATATAATATGAATTTACAAATTCAAAAGTTAATTATTAAACATATATTCATATTTTTATATTAACATTTATTGAATTCTGAATTGTTTATTATATATAAAATAATTATTACATTAAAAATTCAATTATATATTTTTTAAAAATATTATATCATTCTGGAAATATATATAAAAAATTTAGGAATTTTTCAATAAATTTTATTATTTTTAATAATTAATATTATTTCGGTATTGTTTATGATTTATTAAAAGTAATAAATTAATTGAAAAATTCTTAAAAAAATTCATAACCTTTCATTCATGATCTTAGAATTTCTGAAATTTTAAAATTTGAATTTTTAAAGATATATTATTTTATATTAAATAATTATTTCTAAAACTAATGTATTTATTCTTAAAGATAATTTTTCAACTTTGAAAAATCCCCAGATTTGTTTAAGCTCTATTTTATGATCCTAGATTTTCGGAAATTATAAAACTCCAATTTTCATCAATATATAATTTTATGTTAATTATTTATGGATGATTATTTTATTCATAATATATACAAATTAAAATACAAAAATTATTATGCTTGCAAAACTAAGTTAATTTTGAACTATAAATAATTTTTAATAATTGTTCTCCCTTGTTCTATATATGTTTATATAAATGTTTTATATTCATATATTATATATAATGTATATATACATACATGTGTGCATGTGCGTGCGCGCGTGCGTGTGTGTACATATTTTGTAACACATAAACATGCACATATTTGGGCAACATACATGACATACAAAATGAGCTAATATGTATGCTACGATGTAAGTCCCAACATCTACATATGGGCATATTATACCTTTCACGGATTATTATGTTACACATGCACTCGCACAGACGTGTATATGATACATATATATATATATATATATATATATATATATATATAAACTAAATCAAATAAAATTAATTTTATATCTTAATATATATATATATTTAAATAAAATAAATGATTTTATTTAAATGAAATTTAGAAAGGTTCTAATTCAGTTAGACGTCATGGACCCAATAAAGATCTAATAGGGTAAATTTTTTGAAATTCACCAATAACTTCCGTTGCGGGCTGGTTCGGTTCCAACAATGATATCAGAGCCCAATAGCATATGCGGTCTAAATAAGTCATATTATGGCTAAATAATTAGACTTTCCCACTTAGTATGGTGTCTATAAAAGGTAATGTCTAGGATTGGAATTAGGTAATCAAATACCCCGTCCTACCTGGTTCTGGCCTAGCCCGAAAGATGAAATGAGCCCAAAGGTTGCTCTTAATAGAAAAGGCCCAACTTAATTTGGGCCTTAAGATAATTTTAAAAATGATTTTGAAAAATAATGTTGAAGATTTTAAATTTAATAGTTAAATTTAAAATAAAACATGTTTATTAAAAAAATTATATACTACATAAGTTTTCAAAATGTTTGAAAGGATAATGATATTTTCAAAATGTTTGAAAGTATTTATATAATAATTTCAAATTTTAAATTTATTAATAAGAATAATAAAATAAATTAATTAAATATGTTAATTAATTAATACGTACATGCATGTATTATATATGTTGATATATGTTGTGTTATTTTAAAATGTTTAAGATAACATAAGTATGCATGTATATATACAAGATAAATTTTGAAACTAATAAAGTTTAATAAAAACTGTTTAATTGAATAAATTAATTAAAGGTTAATCAATTAAATAAAATATACATATATATATATATGATATGTGTGTGTTACACTATAAAGGTTATAGTATACACTGTAAATGCTATAGTAGATAGGTCCAATATAAAAGTTACATTGGAATACTAATTTAAAATTAATTAAAGAGTTAACTGATTAAAATTAATTAGATAAGATATAATTGATGATATATTATACGTAAGGCTATTATATAAGTAATACGAAATATATAAGTTATATAATAATAAAACTTATATGATATGTGTATAAGTTAAATGTGGAACATTAAAGAAACCCAAATAGACTAGATAAATAAATACATATGTAAATGTACATATACTGTGAATACTGATGTGTCTGACACTTGAATCGTTGGGGTATTTCATAAGAAATATATTATTCTATAAGCCTATATCACTCAATATATGTATTGAAGATTATGAATTTTCAATATAAGGTTGTCCTTTGTCATATATGTTAATAAATTACTCACATACTCCTCAGTTGTTGAGCAAACTCAAGTTTGGGATGTTATGCGTAGTATTGTTAATATATTGAACAGATGAGATAAGATAACTATATGTATTTATAGAGCAAACTCAAGGTACATATGCTATACTTAGGCCATCATGATATAGTAGGTATGAATGAATAATCTTTTTCGATTTGTTGAGCAAACTCAAGGTCGAAATGAGATTAAAACAAGAAAAAATGGATTAGGAGTTGTATATGATACAACCGATAAGGAGTTATCCATCGCTTGTAGGGCTATGATTTGTTGAGCAAACTCAAGGTCAGAATACCAAAACAAACGAGTCCTAACACCCGCTAGTGAAGTTGTAAGACTTTTATGTTTCATCTTAGGGTTTGGAGAAACATAAAAGTCTAGTGGAAGCCTTATTAGAAAAATGAAATTGTAACATTTAACCTTTCTAATATTGTAAGAACGTATGCTATATAATGTTACAATTATCTACGATGATAAATTTATGCATTTAATATGATTGATAAAACGTTTGTCAATTAACATATATATACAAACTGAATTGAAATTTGATAAATAGAAATATAATAACTTACTAATATTCTAATTGCATGTTATATAATGTTTCTATACCCATGCAAGTGCCTAATTTCTACTACTTAATACATTCATGAGTTGATCACTAATATGTTTATTTGGTTTTGACCATGTATTGCATTTTATGAGTTTTTGAACTCTAAAAGCAATTCAAGACTATGGGTAGTTGATCTATTTATTTTCACATATCAATGTTATATTGTGAATAGTCATAGTTAGCAGGGTACAATATTTTGATGAAGTTAGTTTATTCGAAGTAAGCCAATAAACAATATTTTAAGATCATGTATTCAGCTTGAACGATTTCAAAAGGATCGTATTGTTTTAATGTAACACAAGATCATAAACTACGAGATACATCTAAGAACTCGATCGTTGAAATGTCATCTTGATCAGTTAACATAAAGTGCAACATATTTGATGTCTTAAATGTTAAGAATAATCGAATGCGCTTTTGTAAAAGATTTGTTATGATATTATAGTAAGGTTTTCTTTGAATAGTTTAACCATTTGAAAGAAAAACGAATGTATAAGAATAGATGTAATTTAAGGTAAAGTTCGAATGAAGAGAATTAATAGTCACTTCTGCTTCATAGAGAAACATTGGAAACAAGAGTTGTAATAATAATTGATACTTAATATTAGAATATGTAATATGATTTTTATTTCGAAATATATTTTTATATAGAAAATTATTTTCTATAACATTTATTTCTTTGAGTTCAAGATATTTAATCAAAGAACTATTCACTGTAAACTAGTTGCATCATATAAAATAAGTAAACAATATTAAGTGAATGGTGGACCACTAAATTTAGCATGCTATTATAGTAATGATGAAAATAGTGGGAGCATGACATATAGCACCTAATGATTGCATCACATTACAAAAAAAAATTCGTAAAGTGTACCTAACATTATTTGTAGAATAATGTTCATATTTAGTATTGACTGAAAAATACATATAACTCTATTTCAATATGAGTATTATGAATATTCATTATGAAATAGAACTATATTATGGAATTTGTTTTCATAGTAAAAGTGATGCAACAAAAATAAATATGTATCTAATATTATTTACAGTTGTTTTGGAATTATGGACTAAGCCATAGTTTTGAGAAACTATTTTCCTATATGATTATGGATCATATGATATAGGTTAATTATATCTCAAACAATTAATGGCTATGCATCCATTTAGTGGAGCATCATAAGAGTTGATGAACTCTTTAAAGTTGTACATATTTATGTATGCAATCACAAGTCTATTAATATCAAAAGGGTTCCACATACTTTGTTATATTCATCGATGATTTAATTACCAACATGAACGTGTATATTTGATACACATGTAGTAAGTTGATGATAAAATCGTAGAATATGAAAGGAAAATAAATAAAATAACATGCAATAGAATAAAATGATTTGATTTAGTCTAATAAGTGAGTATATTGAAAAGAGTTCCAAATGTACCTAAAAATAAATATAGACTCAATCTCAAAAGTCACTCCTCCATATGATACATAATGATGCATCGATAAGGAGTAATCAGACATTGCTGGACAATTTATGATTAATTGTGAATGAAGTTGAGTTAGTTTCATTCTATAAGGTCATGTACTTAAGATTAGTACACAAGGTTGATATTATTTCATCTTAACAACATTTTACAAATCATACAATATAAGGGTTTGTAAGAAATCCCAACATATCCTAGACCAAGAAGTTGGCAGATTGTGCGAGTCGAAAGATTGCACGTAATAATTGTTCATGAAGGATCTTGTAAATCTCCAAAGGTTTTTGGAAAGTTCTACCATCAAATGACATATTTATGTTCTGAACATAATTTTTGTAAAATAAAATCGGTTTTATAAATAAAAAGGTCCATAAAGCGTTTATGAATCCCTATTCTATTTGGACTAAAAAATAATTATTGTTTTGGCATGTATCAACTTCATCGTGAAGGAATTTCTTTGAGAAATTTTTGCAAATTTTTGGTAGTTAAATGAATTTGAATCTGTTCCATAAATAGAACTGATCATATGAGATGCAGTAAAATTAACTAACCAAAATGAACACATAGCAATAGAATATCTAATAAATATTCTCATATATTGAAGAGAAACTCTGAGTTTCTTATTAATGTCGAAAATATGCATCACCCTCGGTTGTTCAATTAAACCATTAAGATTGTTGACTCCTATATGGTATGATGCGCAAATCTGATAGAATTTCAAGTACGCTATCAAAATATGATTTTGGTGGCCGTAACCAAAGAGATGTGATCCATCGGCCGAGATTGTGTCTTTATTGGAAAGACTAATGCGGTTGGAATTAAATGAGCAATGTTGATAAGAATAATATCGCAAATTTCAATCATTGAAATTAACATAACAAATTTGGTTTTCAACATGCTCAAGTTAATTCAGATTTACTCACAAAATTATCGCTCGATAAGACTGAGTGTTTGGTGCTTACGTATTGAAACGGAAAAAATCTAAATAATGATTTAGAGCAAGCCGTTTACACATATTAACCAAAAATGCCTCGAAGTCAGTGGGAGCGACCATTGGTTTGTGAGTCTTTGGATATGATCTAAGAAATGATACAAATTATCGTTTTATAAGCATCAAGATTGAATAAGTGTTTTGACAGAAATATCAAATAGTTTGATTTTCAATCAAAGTGCAGATGAAGCATGTGTTCATAAGAAAGAACATTAAAAGGTACATTGATATTTTTAAACAATAAGTAAACAGCACGTTGTTGATTTTAACAGTATGCTTATATTAAAATCAACCTTAGTTGTTTTTATACTCAATTTTGGATTGTAAATGATGTCTTTTATGGTGAGTGTAAAAGATATAGGGATTGGCCCAAAACGATATACAAGTGCACCCTATTAAAAAGAGAACATGTAAGTTGGATTCCTTATGCAATAGCAACAGAAATTATCATACAGATAATGTTGTGTATGATATTGTGTATTGTTTATGTATTTGATACGTGGAGAAAATATAAAACCCAAATTGATATCACTTAATGGTTGTATGAGGAGTTCTCGCTATTTATGAAATACTAGAGAATTATTTATAGAAATAACGAACTCGCTATGATGGAACGTTTGGACAAACTTTTATAAGTGATATTGAGTATAAATGTCAATGATAAAATTCAAGTTGAAATCTGTAATTTGAAAATATTTCAAAATAAAGGTAATTGTGGTCGATTCAACGAAATGTTGAGAATATTAACTTGAATAGTGCTAAAATAAACCAATGTACATAGATATAAATGCACAAATTTACAACTGAGCCAAAAGTGATCCAAAAGTTAAGAATCCAATAATATTGTTATCAGATAACAATCATGAAATTGGTCATGATAGAACTTAAAGCTCACTAGAGGTCAAAAGACATACTTAAAATTGTTCCACATGATAAAAGCAGTTTATCAGTGTCAGAGAGAGTTAATCGACAAAGTAGATAATTAAATCATAATAGCATACCCATTCACTAAGGGACTCACCTAATTGGTTTTGAGAAAACTGATTGAAGAAGTTGGAATTAGATTCCATAAATGACCCAAAGTGCAAGTGGAAGGTTGATAGAGTTAGGGGTATGCTGTTTAATGGAAAATGTTCTATCGGTTTAGAAATTTTCCGAACAAATTCAAATTAAAATAACCATAAGCGCACGGCGTACACTTGTAGTACGTGGCGAATACGGGTCGATCGCAGAGAATTGATGATTTTAAAATTCTATTCAATCATATTAACCAAAGTTGAAAGTGTGATTAGCTAAAAATGTAAGAAACTAACAAACACAAGCAAAAGAAAAATAAATAAAAATATGAGAGTTAAATGGCAATTTAGGGATAAATCCACTCCCTAGATCGTATAATTCAACAATTAATGAAATTATGATCTCTTTTTTTGGTCATAAGTGAATTTAAATGATGTGTTTGTCATAAGTATGGCTCATTTGTGCTATTAATTATCTCAACATAAGTCATTAAACTATAACACAACTTTTAAACCACTTACTAACTCTCATGAAAATGACAACAAAATTGAAAATGAAATCTATTTTAAGTATGGCCTATTAACTATTAATTAGAAATATAGACCATCAAATTTGAATTTCAAATCACTTTCTTATGCCATAATCATATTTTGATGAAGAGACATTTGTGTTAGTAATTGTTTAAGCATAAACTATTTGGTGTCAACAATATAGGCTATCAAATTCAAAACAAAAACAACAAATTAAACCACTTCAAGCATTGTCATTAAGCACAAAAAAGAGCTATAATTATCAAAATGCTGAAGCTACATGACTAGAGGCTTTATTACCCCTAAATTGAAAGGGATTAGCCTCTCATATTTGTTATCAAAACAACAAATATAACTTGCAATACGAAAGAAAAAGAAAAGGAAAAGAGAGAAAAGTGAAAGAAGAAAAAACTATTCGACTTGCATGAAAAATAAATCTACACTAATAACATGAAAGTAAATAAACAAAAGAAGCATGTAAAAGAAAGAGAGCACTAATTAACGTTGCATAGAAAAAATGAAAGTTACATGAAAAATAAAAATGGCTAAGTAGCCATGGAAAACAGAAAGAGAACTTTGAGTTTTATTTTGCCTAAACTAATACTAAGAGGAATTAACTAAGAGAGACTAAGTGGAAGGAGGTTACATGAACATAATGAGTTATTTATACAAGCATGAAACCCTAATTCATAATTTGGGGAATGCCCAAAATGCCCTTGAGGTAGTGTGGAGGCCAAGTAATCATTAGCTTCTACTAATCATCGATTAAGTGCATATGAAGCTATTAATTCCATAAGCATGTGCATAAGCCTCTAAATTGTACATTAAGGTGGTGGGTAGGTGGGGTCCTCAATGATCTTCACTTGGAATTATTTCCATTTTTATTCCTTTGTATTCTTTTTGTGCATGCATATCTTCTTCACGAAACAACTTGTAATTGAAATCAAATTCCTACAAAATAGTATGGAAATGTCTAATTAATTTTTTTCAAAGAAATATATTCATACAAATGATCGTTTTACCCCTATATGAAGATGGATATGTGAAAATTTGACACTAATATGGATTTTGGTTAAAACAAGTTAAAATACCCAATAAGATCATTAATTTAATTTAAATAGAATAAATATGGTGGTAAAAATATGCATATTTACGTGCACATCAAATACCCCCACACTTATCTTTTTATTCGTCCTCGAATAAAGAAAAACTAAGATAAATCCATTTTCGTAGGGAGCACGATTGCATTGAGTGTATGCAACAAGCCGTTAAACCTCTAGGTGTCCCCAGTAGGACGAGTATTGTCTCGTAAGGGTTTTCAGCGGATACTACCCACAAAATCCAAATGCAGGATGAAATATTTACAAAAATGCAAGATTTATTTACAAAGAGATGAATGCGAGTTTTTGAAATATTTACAAATGAAGGATTTATTTTTAAATTGACATGAATAAGTTAAATATAGGTTTTCGCTATTATCTTGAAAATTTATGTCATTTACTCATCAAAATTTTCAACAAAAATCAAGTTATCATAACAAATAGATTATAGTTTAACTCGTTGTTTTGGTTAATAACACAGTGTAACTATGAAATGTATCCTTAGTTGATTATCAAAGTTTATCAAAGTGGTATTTTCATTTCTTTTCAATAACAAATCAAATCAAATAAGTAAAAATAGTGCTAGGATTTCAATTGCTTGCTCTCTCATTATTTGCAAGAAAAATTACTCACCTAACTCGGGTAAACTGAGGCCAGATATACCACCCATGCACTGCCTTTCGAGCTTATGTGAGGAGAGTACGGAGCATGGCGAGTGCACACACTTTCATGTATACACCTATCGACTGTATGTGGTTTTTATTTAGTCCAATCTTTTTATTTTTTTTATTTTTTACATGTGTTCCATACATGCATAACCGTGAGGACTTTTAAATGAGTACAAAAGCACATAAACAAATATTCCAAGTAATTCACCAATGCATAACCGTGAGAACTTTTAAACGAGAGTGAATACTTTGGATGTTATTTTTTTTTTTTTTTTTTAGGAGAGAGTTTTGAAAAATCATCTTAAATATTATATCTTTACTTTAAATCAACCACTTTTTAAAACAAATATTTTCAATTAGGATGTATTTCATAATTAACACGTATGAATCATCATATATACTAGTTAAACCATTGTTATTAGTAATCAAACTTCATTTTTAATTTTGTTAAGATAAATAAACTTTCAAAATTTTCAATTTAATAAACTAAACCCATATATTTATCCTATAATGTTTCTTTAAAAATAAATAAATAAAATTGTGTTTTTTTTTAAAGTTCTAAAAAGAAAATGTAAAATAAACTATGAAAAAACAAAAAGATGATGAGACTCCCTCCATACTTGATTTTGACTGTGTCCCCACAGTCAACCCAAGTGGAAGGAGAATGAAGAAAAATTAAAATTAAAATCCTATATTTACATGAAAGGATGGTTTTTACAGTCAAAAAGTAAATGAAACGGACTTCTAAAGACCGATTCATTTGTCTCGTCAAATGTGCGAAACACGGCTTAAACTCGAAAAACCAAACCATAAAAGATTTTGAAGTTGAATGTGGATTTGGAAAAATGAAAGTCGTTTTATTGGAAATCGTGCAAGTTGTTTTATTTTTGATGATTTTTGGGGTAGATAGAAAAAGTGGTTGAAGTTCAACTTCTTTCAAATTATTGATTTCAAAATCAAAATGTTGATCGAAATTTTCCCTTTCAGAATTCAACTACTTGTTTTCAAAAAGTCCATAAAATTCATGTTCGTTAAAGTCGACTTCCTTTGTTGGATTATCAACAACTTCATCGTGTAAATCGAGTTTAAAATTCAAAGTTGTCATATTCAAATTTTCAGAAAAAGGAAGATCGAAGTTTAAATCGACTTTCGCACCCTCGAAAGAATTGAAATCTAACTTAATAACCGTATTTTCAACAACTTAATTATGATCGTCATTATCAATTTCAAAAATTGCTATTTGAAAATCAACGATTTGGATAAAAGATGGATTATTGTTTGACTCGTCACACATTGAAATTTGATTTTGTTTCTCACGAAAATTTTCCAATGTTTTAATCAACAAATTCGTATGATCATCGTAAATTTCATTTATTTGCACAACAAGGTCGAATTTGTAATTATTAACTTGATAATTTTCGATTTAGACTTGTTAAGAACGAGAATTGTCAATTTCGATAAATGGTAGATTATTATTTGATTTTTCGCAAGTTGAGATTTGATTATGATTTTCACGAAAAGTTTTATATTTTTCAAGTAATAAATCCCCGCTATCTTTTTCCATTTGGTCAACTAAATCAAATTCATGATTATTAATTTGAAAATTTTCATTTTAAATTTTTTGATAACCAAAGTTTTCAATTGTATCGTTATTGAAACTATTCCCATTGCCAAAATTATTTGAAAATTGGTTCACATTTTCGTCTTGATTTGGAAATTCATTTTGAAGCTCGAAATTGAATTGCCATGGGTTATACTCGAAATCATTTGAATTTTGAAGTGAATTCAAATTTTGATTATTTTCACTTGAACTATTGCACAATTATGAGTTACACAAATTGTTTATACTTTGATTTTGTTGTGTAGAGAGTTCAAGTAAAGATGAAATGCTATTTTCGAGATTTGAGGGTTGATCATCGTTTTGAAAACTTTGTTGTTCGAAATTTGAATTATTTAAACAATAATTATCGTTAAAATATCCATAAGAATTTTGAGTGAAATTATATGGATTATATTGATTTTCACTGTTATTGTAAAATTCACATTAGTGGAGAAACTCGAACATTTTCAGGGATATTGTTTTTTCTTGTTTTTTTATAAAGAAAAATATTTACAAATAGAATTTATTTTTCAAAATGGAAAATTGATTTTTTTTTTTTTTGTTTTTGGATTTTCAAACTTTTTTTTGGCTTTTTTTAAATAGGTTTTATATATTTTTTTGGATTTTTTTTCTAAATTTTTTATATATTTTTGAAATTTCAAAGGAAAAGGAAAATTTCAGAGAAAAATAAAAGGAATATTTATAATTTTTTTGTTTTAGATTTTTGAATTTTTGTTTTTGTTTTTATAAATATGCATGAACTAATGTAACTAAATGAATGCAAGGGTTAATTACAAATAATTTATCCTAAGTTAATCCAAAATTGTATAACTAAAAATTGTCTTAAATTAACAAGATATTTCTCAGCCAGGTAACGGGCAAGAGTTATCGGTGCACCACAAATCACCGTAGAAACGCAGCCGAAGGTTTAAGTACCTTCAGAGGAACAAGCACTATAATATTTACGAATCACCGTAATATTTATAAATAGTTATTACTCTACCATAGCTTAGACACCAAAAAAATTAAATTGTTCAAAGAAGACAAATTGTCAATATACAATTAAGTGTTATTGATTTCTAACCGTTATTATTAATCAAAATTTAGGATGAAATGCAAAACAGAAATTAAACGTGTATTAACAATGCAACTACGAATGAAATTTGTTTTTTTATAATAAAATAAAATGCAAATGCAAGCTACCAACAATGCAATTCAATTGAAACTAGAGATGAGGTTAAAAGCAGAAAATTTTCTTATATAAGCAAGCTAGGAATTAATTTTTTGAAAGCGGAGCGGCAGTTTTCAGCAAGCTATTCTTCCTTTATTTCTTGCTTTGGCAACCTGAAAATTAAAAACAAGATATATACAATTGTTGTTGTTGTCATTATTATTATTATTATTTGATTGTTTTTTTCTTTTATAAAAGAAAAGTTTTGGAAAGAAAACTACTCTAAACAATTTTATTTTATTTTAAAAAAAGGAAACAAAATTTAAAAGTGAAGTTTTACTTAATAAAAAATTAAAGGATGAAACAAAACAAAACTAAAAACATATAAAAAAAACTCTTTTTTCTGTTTAGCAGGCAAGCGAATCCTTTTTTTCCCTTTTTGATTTTCTTTTGCAGCCTATAGCATCAAAACTCTAACACATATCAACACAACAAGGTCGGCCCATACGAAAGCCCAATTGATAATCAACACAATCAATAAAAACAATGAATTAACAGTAAGTATCACAAACCACCGTGAATCAAAATTCCGACCTCTGTAAATTCGAAACCAAATTTCACAATTCAAAGTCCAAAACCAAGTTTTACAAATGTAATTCAATTCGCAGAACAACACCAAATCGAATTTCAAGTAATTGATTCAGGTGAATTCAATTTGGGTCAGGGCTGTTCAGATTCGCTTCGATTGGGATTTGAGAGATTGACTTGGTGGAGATTGACGTTGTTGATGGTGGATCAGTTCGAAGTGAAGTGACTGAGGAGGATGATTCCTCGGCGTTCGAAGTTGTGATTGGCGATTCGTCGGTGATTGGTGATGTCGAGTTTGGGTTGCAGTTCAAATGCGGTCTCAGGCGTGTGGTGAGTTGATGCGGAAGTGATTGGCGAGTGTTTCTGTGTGATGTATTGACATTGTTGTATGGGGGTGTTTGAGTCAGTGATGTCGATGATTGCAATACTAGGTGAATTCTGGTGGAGAAATTGTTTGGGATTGCTGTTGAGTTCGGCTTGGTTCTGTTGCAGTTTTGGTGTCGCACGACTTGTTTTCAGGTGGTTTGATGACTTTGATGGTTCGGGGACAGGCAGTAAGTGGTTTAAGTGAATGGGTGGTGATGGAAGTGTTGACAGTAAAGTGGTCAGGCGATGTTGTAGTTGTTTGTGGTTGTAGTGGGATGGTTGATGACAGTGTGGTGGAAATGAGGGGATGCTTGTAATCAGATGATGCTTGTGAGTAGGCAAGGTTGGCTTAGGATGGTGAATGTATGGATGTGCACTGATGTGCAGAAGTGGATGTGAAGTTGTATTAGGCAGAGAGTAGTTGTGGGTATTTTATGATGTTTTGCAAGAAGGAGTTTGTTTTGGTGGATGAAGTGACAAGGATATGATGTGTATTGGTGATATGTTGAATGATGTAAGGGAGGGGCTGGTGGGAAGAGGATGTGGGCAGGGGTGGGTTTTGACAGTGAAGGTTGTGATATGAAGGATGTATGCTGCTGTTGTACTGTAGATTTTGAGTAGTCGGGGTTTTGGTGGTTGGATGGTTGTTGAAAAGAGATTTTGTGAGTGATGATGAATGATGATAAGTGATGGCAAAAGGAGAGTTTGGCAGAATTAGATGTAGTTTCAGAGTTTGCAACGAATTAGATGGCACTGGTAGAGATGGAAAAAGGTGAGTTTGGCAGGTAGGGCACTTTTGTATTGGTTGTTTCTTTTGGTTGGCGACTGTTGTAATGTTTGTTGTGACAATAGAGAGGATGAAATGCAGTCAGTGGTGGGAAGAGGTTGATGGTAGCAGTTTGAGTGATATGGTGTTGGCAGTATGGTGTTGTCAAAGGAGCTACAAAGTAGGTGGATGGTGTATAGTGCAATGGCAATGTAGAAATCAAATAGTGAATGGTCAAGGAAGGGGACTGTTGCAGTTGGGTGGATGCTGTGGATTTGTAGTTGCCATGAACTGATGGTTGGGTTGTGAAGTTTTGGTGGAGGAGTGGGAGTTGGAGAGGTAGTTGTGGTTGACAGTGTGGATTTGCAGGCGATGAAGTATGCCATAGTTTGCTGTATGGTGGGTGATGTAGAGGGTATTGGTCAGTACATAGAAATAGGTATAGGCAAACAGAGGCAAGCAATTGTATGGACAATCAGAGAGCAGGAAAACAGAGAATGAAGGGGAAGGAAGGCAGTGTGCACTGTGTATGTGCAGCAGTGCACAGTATGTGTGTGTGTGTGTGTATGTATATGTGTGTGTATCAGAAACTGGTAAATGTAAATTGCAAATGAAATGAAACTTTTTTTTTGTTTCGAAATTGTGTTGTGTGTTTTTTTTCTTTTCAATTGGAATGTAAAAATGAAAATAGAAAAGGCAACAAGCTAACAAAGCAAAACTGAAGCAAAATTCGCAAAACAAACACAAACAGACAACAAATTTTTTTTAAAAAAAAATGCAAACAAACACACAAAATAAAACACAAATAAAATCACATAAAAATAATCCGAAGAATAGAAAATCAAAATCGAAGCAAATCCCCGGCAACGGCGCCAAAAACTTGTTTAACGGCAAATGTTCTATAGGTTTAGAAATTTGTCGAAAAAAATCAAATTAAAATAACCGCAAGTGCATGGCGTACACTTGTAGTACGTGATGAATACGAGTCGATCCATAGGGAATTGATGATTTTAAAATTCTATTTAATCAAATTAACCAAAGTTGAAAGTGTGATTAGCTAACAATGTAAGAAATTAACAAACACTAGCAAAAGGAAAATAGATAAAATATGAGAGTTAAATGACAATTTAGATATAAATTCACACTCTAGATCATATAATTCAAAAATTAATGAAATTATGATCTCTTTTTTTGTCATAAGTGAGTTTAAATGATGTGTTTATTATAAGTATGGCTCATTTGTGTTAGTAATTAGTTCAACATAAGCCATCAAACTATAACACAACCTTCAAACCACTTACTAACTCTCATGAAAATGACAACAAAGTTGAAAATGAAATCTATTTTAAGTATGGCCTATTAATTAGAAATACAGACCATCAAATTTGAATTTCAAATCACTTTCTTATGCCATAATCATATTTTGATGAAGAGACATTTGTGTTATTGATTTTTTAAGCATAGCCTATTTGGTGTCACCAATATAGCCTATCAAATTCAAAACAAAAACAACAAATTAAACCACTTCAAGCATTGTCATTAAGCACAAAACGAGAGCTATAATTATCAAAATGTTGAAGTTGCATGATTAGAGGCTTAATTACCCCTAAATTGAAAGCGATTAGCCTATCATATTTGTTATCAAAACAACAAATATAGCTTGCAACATAAAATAAAAAGAAAAGGAAAAGACAGCAGAGTGAAATGAAAAAAAACTATTCTACTTGCATCAAAAATAAATCTACACTAATAACATGAAAGTAAATAAACAAAAGAAGCATGTAAAAGAAAGAGAGCACTAATTAATATTACATAGAAAAAAATAAAAGTTACATGAAAAATAAAAATGGCTAAGTAACCATGGAAAAGAGAAAGAGAACTTTGAGTTTTATTTTGAGCCTAAACTAATACTAGCAGGAACTAACTAAGAGAGACTAAGTGGAAGGAGGTTACATGAACATAATGGTTAATTTATACAAACATGAAACGTTAATGCATAATTTGGGGAATGCCCAAAATGCCTTTGAGGTAGTGTGGAGGCCAAGTAATCGTTAACTTCTACTAATCATCATTTAAGTGTACATGAAGCACTTAATTCTATAAGCATGTGCATTAGCCTCTAATTTGTACATTAAGGTGGTGGGTAGGTGGGGTCCTCCATGCTCTTCACTTGAAATTATATTCATCTTCATTCCTCTGTGTTCTTTTTGTGCATGCATACCTTTTTCATGAACAACTTGTAATTGAAATCAAATTCCTACAAAATAGTATGTAAATTTCTAATTCACAAATAACCGTTTTGCCCCTATATGAAGATGGGTATGTGAAAATTTGAAATTAATATGGATTTTGGTTAAAACAAGTTAAAATACCCAATATGATCATTTATTTAATTTAAATAGAATAAATATGGTGTAAAAATATGCACATTTATGTGCACATCATATGCCCTAGGGGCAATTATATAATTTGTTATATATATCTAACTCGCTGACCAATCTTGTTGGAAATAAAAGGTATTATCTTCCTACTATATATTTGATGTAATATGATTATATTAATTAATTAACTTAATTAAAAGTATATATTTAATAGAAAAATCCATACATGGTATATTTTGTGATGGTAGTTATAAAGTGTTGTAACCGTGAGCAATTTATCGCAACGAAGCAAATACACCATTTTAACGTTCCTAGTCAAGATGCATCGAGACTGGATATCGATGTATCCGTTGAGATTTGAGTACATAACGTTCTCCAAATATTGGGTAGTGAATCACTCATGACTGTTTGGGGGCACCTAGGGGTTACGTACTAATAGTTATTGGATAACTATGGAACGACTCACTCGATAGTTTTCTGTTGGTTAACATAACTAAGGTAAAATAGAAAATATCGATGTGACTAATTTACACAGCTATCTCGACTTGAGAATTGTGTATCTTTAATATGAAATCTCGGCTTTGATTATAGCTAAATCATTGCATGGCGTCCATCGAGTGACTATAGCTGGGTTGAGTGGAAGTATTGGAAGTGAAGCACTATTTAATAGTGGATTCGTCGCCTCAGTTATATGCGGTTAGTATCACAGTCAACTCAAGTCAACTCAAAGTCAAAGCATTTCGGTTAATAATAATTGTTATCATTGAACCAAATACTTTGTATTTAGACTATAAAGTTGAATGTGGATGAAATTGGAATTTTGGCCATTACCAAATTCCATAAGTCCAAAGTGATATAGTTTTGACAAAGATAATTGGTGCAAACAGATGTCACAATCAGTTAATGCTTATTAAACTGAAATTGGATTTTACCGAAAATGAGTAAGCGATAAATTTGGCCATAATGTCACACCACCTGCTAAGTGACGTATGAATGTTAACATTAGATTAGCTCTTTGTTAATCACTGACCAAATTTACATCCAAGAGTTACACAGCTGAAATAATGAATTCCCTTAAGAACGAACGATTTAATTAGTTTATAATTATTATAAATTAGTTAAATTAATTAATATTAGTGAAATATTAATTATAAAATTTAAATATGATTTGAGAAATAAATAATGTTATATATATATCTATTACGGTTATAAAAATATCAATCGATATACAAATTACACAAGCGATTAAATTAGATTTAGTTGCATAGTATTTTGGCTTGGGCTTAGATGGGTTTAAGGCCCATCATTACGGCTGTAAAGTTTCGGTTTTGGGAAGGTCTAGGGGTAGCTAAAACATAAGGAATTAGCCTGGAGATAATGGGCTGAGATCAAGTGAGAATAGGTAAAAGGGTTTTCCTCGTTTCTCTCTAATACAACCCTCAGTATGTATGTGTGTGTGTGTATCTATAAAATAAAGACAACCTTTTTTGGTCGTCATTGCCTTCTACATTGCTGGTTAAAACATAGCTCTCAATCCACTCAAGAATTATCAAATAATTTCAAATTAAAATAATACCAGTCGATAGTTAGAGGTCGGTGATTCTGGACCTGCAATATGACGAATCAAGAATAGTAAAGGGAAAGGAAATCATTGCTTCAACGTGCATTCAAAGGCATCTTTAGATTGGTAATTTTAATTCATATTATAGTAATTAAATTATATTATGTGATCCTATAATGAGCAATTTCATATCTGTTTAAATATATTGTTATTATATGTTTGATTATGTGAGATTTGTAAGTAGATGTAGTTGTCACAAATCAGTTTGGTTATGTGCATAATTTTTTATTATACTATTTGACTTATATATAGAAAAATGTTGTTTACTGTACAAAATCAATTTTTATCATTAATAATTGTTTTACATGTATTTACTAACAAATTCACACACACACGCACACGCGCGTGCGCGCGCACACACACACGCACACGCACACACATATATATATATTAGCGTATATTTCTCTCTCATATTAGCATATATGCATATATAAGATATATATATATATATATATGTTTTAAAAAAATTAGTACACTTATTTATATATAATATGAATCTAAAAATTCGAAAATTAATTATCATATATATATTCATATTTTTAAATGAACATTTATTGAATTTTAAATTATTTAACATATACAAAATAATTATTACATTAAAGATTCAATTTTATAATTTTTTAAAATATTATGTCTTTCCAAAAACGTATAGTAAAATTTTAAGATTTTTTGATAAAGTTTATTATTTTTAGTAATTAATATTAGTGAATATTAGACACTCGTCCTTAAAAGCAAACTTAATTCACTAAACTCTTCCCATAAGAAAACATACTTTGCAGGTCTCTGTTTTTCATTTCGGTCGATTTTCCCCTAAAATACCGCTCCGCTTTTTGCACGATTGATTTTAATAACGAGTTTATCTTTCTTGATTTCATCTTCTTCTTCATTGGCGAACTTATGTTTCTTGATTTCATCTTCTTCTTCAATGGCGAGCTCAGCTTTCTCGATAGTTGCATTTCTACAAATATGCAACAGTTGTAGACATTTCTACAACAATAGCATATAGTTGCATTTATGCAAATATGCAATAGTTGCAGAAATGTCTACAACTATATGCAATAGTTGCAGACATTTCTACAACTATAGCATATAGTTGCAGAAATATCTACCATTATTTGCAAATGTTGTAAATTTGAAAAAAAAACGAAAATGTTCAAAATTTGCTGAATTGTCTGCAAATATATGAAATAATTGCACCTTTACTGCAAATTTGAATTTTGTTATCAACAATAGATCTCATTTTAAAGATCATAAAATTTATGATTTTTTGGTGAAAAAAGTATGTTGATCCGATTTTTCTACATAAAGTTATACGCGATTGAAATATTAAAAACATAAAGGGTATTTGGGTCATTATGCGTGCGCGAATTTGAATATAGAGACCGAAAATGTAAGTTTAGTTTGGGAATGATGTTTTCTCTATTTTGAAACTTATTAGAGATGTGAGCCAGACTTACCCTTAATATTATTTCGAAAAAACAATTTATGATTTATTAAAATAATAATTTAATTGAAAATTTCTTCAATTTTTTTTATAACCGTTCATTCGTGATCCTAGAATGTCTAAAACACTAGAGGGGGATGAATAATGTTTAATGAATTCTAAGACTTATATGCACTAAATTGAAATTATGACACAAACAAAAGAAAAACTTAATCACAGAACATTCATAGAATCAAACACAGATGCAGAAAGTAAATAAAAAGCAGTAAACGGAAATAACATATCGAATTTTATATTGGTTCGGAGTTACCCTACGTCCAATCCTGTACAAGGCAAACCACCTCATACAAATTTTTATTAAACCAGTGTCGAGATTACACTCCTCAATTTATAAAGGCCATGAGGTACGCTCTTGTCTCACGAGTCCGGGGAAAACTCTCTTAATTTACGGGCCATAAGATTACCCAATTGATTTCCAGAAACAACCACACCTTATAAAGAGACTCGATAAACTTTTGATTACAATTGATTCTATAACTCTGAATAGCACTTTGATCTTCGAGAGAGAACAGAGAATCAAATAAGAATGAAATTCTAATTTGATTCACCTGAGAATTTGGCAGAATTTCGGCACGATCTTAAAAATATGACAATTATAGAACATGGATTAGTGGAGAAGAAGAAATGAAGAAAATATGAAAATTGTACGTTAAAAAATTCGTTTGACAAGGCTATTTATAGAGTACCAACTGTCATAACCATTCGTGAAGAGATTTAAACGAATAGACACTTCTTTTGAAAATTAAAACTTTTGAATTCAACGGCTACCATGTCGACATGGGGTATCCCATGATGTCGACATCCGCTTATTAAAAAAAATGAAAACTTGTTTTGAAAATGGTATTGAATTGAAAATAAAATGAAACGACTCTGGAGTAAAATAAAATAATTTTACTACGCTTTTTTTAAAACACAAAAACAAAGAATATTTTAAGGCTAAAACATCTTTTTGAAAAATCATTTGAAAAGATAGTTTTAAGGCTAAAACATTTGGTAAAGTAGTTTTGAAAATCATTTTTAAAAAACCATTTCGAAGTAGCTTTGCAAGCTTCTTCCTGTAGAATATCTCATCACATCAATACTCGAGAACTTGTACAAAACCAGGATGTTCGTGGGTTTGTAAGTTACTTGTCATAGGTTTGTAAGCTACTTGTCGTGGGTTTATAAGTATAATGATCCTGACTCGACCTTCGAAAATGGGCACCGAATACGACACTCATATTCAGATGTCGCAGATCCAAATGTCGAATCTGGTTCGTCGGAGCTTGTAACACAATTAAGTATAACAACACAGCGGAAGAAAAAGAAATAATACATTGATATACAACATTGATACAATATCTGATACAATGAATATCAATAGACATCGGAGATATGATACAAGAAAATAGCAGCGGAAAGAATAAGTATGATCTCCAATAGAAAGAATAGTCTCCAGAGGAGAACTCCATTGCTTGCACTCCCTAGCTCCAAACATCAATCCAGAACTAGCTACTAAATCTAATTATCTGAAAAACCCAACTCTAGACTGCCCGTGTGGAAAATTATGGGCACCCAGAGTTTAGGAAGGGAACAATAAACTCCAGGTCAGTCGTGGGACTGGTATGAGTAACAAAAATAGTTTATCTTTAAAAACAAACAAAGAAATATTTTAAAATAGATCCACAATGCTTTTAGCAAAATGTAACTACCATAAGGCCTCCTGCACACACAGACAATGCAAACGCAGAATCGGAGGAGATTTCTCCTTATGATAGTCAAACATGCTTGATACGCAAATTTCTTTGACATTATTACTATAAGTGCAAAATGCAGGAAAATATTTCGAACGCATAATATAACTCTTAGCTAGCATAGGCATTTCACACTTATGCTTACTATAGCTACCATGTTCAATAGCAGGTTACCACCACATTCCATGGCAGGTTATACAACTAAAACTGTACAAGGCTCGTATTGTTTCTTTGGATTTCCAACAAATGGTCAGCCTAAGGAACTTCCAATTGTCACATGGGAACGCCTCTAGCGGGACGCCCGAGAACCTAACCGGATCTCTGCCAACACAAGGTCAGGTTACCTCTAATAGGTAACTTCTGACACGAATATGCCATCCCCCGATCGTAACTGACCTTTATCTCGGGATTCCGACAACCAACAACAACAAAGTAATAAATTCGCAGTAACCACATAGGTTAAATATCTGTGATCCATACCATGATACCACCTCTATCCAAAAGGAAATGAGCATACCCTCAGAGGGCGCTATCCCCAAATAACTTGCTGCATTCTTCCTGTTTTGACCATTACCAGGTTGTGAGGTTCGATGAAGTCTCGTCCACAAAGCTACACTTTTTACAAAAGCCATGCTTTGATCAATAAATGATCAGCAGCACTCAGCATGCCACATTACCAAAATAGGAATATATTACTGAAAACCTTCAACGACATAACCTCTAAGCTCGTACGTCTCAAAGAAGGATGTTAAGCTAAGAGAATAAATTCACCGCCACCAACAGAAATGTATTTGGAAGAAATCTGCTTTATATCACAAAATGTAATGTCAGACATACAATCTATACAAGTTTGTTCCGGGTTCGAAAAGAACTGAAGGCACTTCCAAAGAAGCCCTTGTAATTCGGGTATTCACAATCCCGATCGGACTTCCCATCACTTAGGGAATCTCTATACCGGAGCAACTCAGTGCAGAGACAATCGATAGGTTATCCTATCATTCTCGCAAATACCCGGTCTTTAATGCTATCCATAACGGCGTATCACATATTCGGAATGGGCTATATGACACAAAGGTCCTTTCCCGGCTAAACCAAATAGTGAGTGCAATATTTACAAGAAACATATGGATATTGAGATCTCAGCTAAGTCACAACTTATTAACCAAAACTTTTCTTCCAAATGGTTTAAACAAATTGCCATTTCCAATCCTTTTTAAACAAAAAGGTTCATTTCACAAAGTTCACCTAGTTCCACAAAGATCCATTTACGGATTTCAAAACAATTTCCATTTCAATTGGATTAACTCGTTTAAAATCTTTAAATCAAGATTTAACTTATAGCTTTCAAAATTCGTTTCCAAAGACTCATTTATAGCCTTTCAAAACATTTCCATTCTTATTTCAACTTGAAATCTTTCAACACAAATTGGAAATCCTTTCTTTAAAAGAAAGCTATTATTATTTGAAAACAAGTAGTTTTCATTTCGGAAAAATCCAATTTTATTTGCACGGGTTAAAGCTCTTAAATTATATTCACATTACCAAATCAATACTTTTAAAATAGTTTAACCCATATATAACTGGTATAACATCTTTAGTCCCTAGTTTCCAAACATAGAATCAACTTCAAATCTTGAATTTAAGTTCAAACCAATTTATTTAAACTTCAAACTTTATCAAGTTATTCAAAATAAATTTCATTTTTGAAATTCCATTTCAAAATATTTTCACTTTAAACCCAATCCATTTCCAAAGCATTTGAATTTAAATTGTCTATTTAAAAATCACTTAAAAAATATGTGACTTAACCGATCTCCTCGTGAAATCCATATATGTGTGTGTATAAGTGTGGTCCAGGGGTTTAACACAATAGTGCAACAACATTCAACCATCACAGATCAAATATAACAAATATATTTGATAAGCAGTATAAACTATAATGCTTATCTTTCATTCACAGATTCACAGATAATAAACAGATGTATCACAAATAAATGAATAAATTTATACACATCACAATCCACAGAACAAAATATCATAGATCGGATAGGACGATCAATTCAAGGCATCTTATACAATACAATTATTCATGAGTAAGGTCAAGCATTCAAAAATCATTTATAAGCAGGATTAATTAATAGTTTAATCCTAACTAATTCAATTTATTTCCAATTAAATTAATTACTTATGAATTAATTATCCAATCCTGATTTACTAGTTACAAATCATTTGATATAAACTAATTTAATCAATCACCTTAATTAATTAAATTATTCTTAATTAATCATACTGATTAATTTAACCTTTAAACCAATTACATAATTAATTAACCCCTTAACTAATTATTTAAAGAAATTAAACCTTTAATTACTTACCATTAAGCAATCATATCATAACAATAAATCATTAATTACCAATTAATATTTATCATTAAATTAATTTACTTTAATTCATTAACATTTATAAATCTCATTTATTAATTAATCCTTAATTAATCTCCATTTGATTAATTATCCTTAATTAATCATAATAAGTAATTATCTCTAATTGCTTTCATTAAGTAATATACAATCTACAATCTATAATTAATTATCTAAATTAACCTAATTAATTATCAAAATTAATCATATTAAGTAACACTTAATAATCCTTAGTTAATTATCTTCGTTGACTAATAACATTTTCTTAATTACTTTTAATTAATCTCTAATTATAAATAAATCCAAATCACTAATTTATAAATTAGATAAATAAGTCCTTAATTAATTATCATATAAATTACATCACTTAATGCCTTAATTATCTCTAATATAATTCATTTCTTATTGATGACTTCATTAACATTAAAGTGAAAAACATTTCACTTTTGAATTTAAATTTAAATTACATTTTGAATTTAAGATTCAAAATGATTATTCTTTAAACATTAATTCAATTTAAAAATTTAATTTATAATCCTTAAAAATAAATGTAAATAACATTTATTACTTATATAAGAGAAAGCTTTTAAACTAATCTACTTAATTTTTATTTAAAAATCAAGCTTTCAAAATACATTAATATTTTAACTTGCAAATTCAAGTTAAACAAATGATTTAACCTTCTATTCAAACAAAACCCTTTTTTTTAAAAAGAACTATGTTATTTAACTTGGTTTTAAAAACAATCAGCTTAAAAAAAATGATTTAAATTTCCAGATTTGAATTCAAAGAAAAACTTAAATCCATTAATTCAAACATTTGATTTACAACTTTGATTTAACTTGCTTTTAAAACCTTGAATTTAAAACTTGATTTAAAAATCCAAATTCATTTTAAAACCTTAAGATTCAAAAGTTTATTTGAATGTAAACATTAACTTTGAATTTAAACCACAGTTTAAATTCTGGTTTCAAAATTTTAAATTAAATTGAAAAAAATCTGGAACTGTCAGGTATTTAAACCTGGAAACTACTTTTAGATATTTTAAAACTTTAATTTCAGTTCAGATTTGAATTCAAAAATAAATTTGAATTCATACTTCAATTGGATTTAAACTTTGTTTAAACCTATTATTCAAATTTAAGTTTCATTTAAATTGTTCAAAAATTCAAATTGTTGCTAGGTTTTACAAAAGCCTGGAACAAACAACTGACTCGACTCAAACCAAAATTGCTTCGAGTCATTCCCTCTGCTGCTTCGAGCAAGACGCAGGTATCACTCGAGTGAAACTCGAGTCCACTTCCCTACCTTCACCAATATAAAGCAAGATTCCAGAAATGGTGCTCGTACACGTGCACAACAGCGGTGATCGACTCCAGGCAATGCTACAATGTCGAGCACGTCGAAATCCACTTACAGATCAATCTCAGACCATCATAACTTCACCGACGCCCCGAGATCAAAAATCGAGCTCACCACTCAACCTGGAAATATGAACATCATCACCAATCGAACCTGAAAATGTCTCTTCCTCAAAGCCTCGACCACCGAAGGTGCTGAAATTCCGGTCACGACCTCAGCATCCACAAGCTTCTCTCTCTCCTCCGACGCGTGCGGCTCGATGCACGGTGGAAGTCGCGGTGATCAAAAGTTCGACCACCTAAAAAATTAGGTTTACAAATTAAATCCTTATGCTGCCGCCACCACGACCAACTGCACCACCACCTACTATTATTCCCAAACCCTCTGATCACTCCTCGACCACCTTAGAGAGCCCTGGCCACTACAAACCCGAGGATCACCCAAAATTGCTTATAACCCACTTTGTGTTCATACAAGAACTACAGCCTCAATCTATTACTAAAAATCATGATTTCGGTTTTAAAAATCATATTTTTGTTTAAGAATTCAGTTTATAATCTTGAATTTGAGTATTAAGAATTTTAGAACTTGACAAATTTGAAGTTAGCTCAGGTTTCTTGATTTCCAGAAAGATAAGTAAGTTGATTAAGCTTAAATAGATTTTTACTCTTTAACATATACTATAACAAACAAAATTCGTTTTGATCTCGAGTTCAATCAGTAAGTAGATTGAGAAGAAAAGATCTTTGAATCAAAAAATTTGGGATTATGAACTCAAATAGAGACAATTAAAAATAGCAGTTTGCACATCTTATATTTGTCACTCAGATACACACAGAGAATTGAATATGTATTCTAACATACATATTCAGAAGTAAATATTCAACAAATTCATACTTTATATTTTTTAAAGTAAATGTTACTCACCATGCTTTAAAAGAAAGAACAGAGACTTCTTCTATTTTGAAACTGGCTTGTGAAATTTTCAAGCTGAAGATCTTTTTCTTTAATCCTCTGTTTGATTTGTGCTTAATTATTGATGTTTAATTGAAGTTTGTTTATTTTAGTTTTACTCAGCTCGAACTGAAATGAGGATATATAGAACAGAAGGTGACAGGGTTTACAATATTTTGTACAGGGTGATGTTATCTTTTCTTTGTACTAAAGTTATGGGCCGCATTAATTGCTTAAGTCCTTTGCTTTAGTTGAATATATGTTTATTGTCTTCTTTATGCTTACCTCTTTTGTTTTGAATGATTTGTTTACTTCAACCATGTACAAACCTTTATTGTCCTCTTTATTGTCTTCTTTTACAAGCTCAAGATATTTATGTTTTGTTTAAACATATCACAATGTATTTTGTTTCTTGCTTTGCATACTTATCTATACATATGTTTGAAAACATAAATGTATATTTCTTCCTTTGGCTTTATACTTTGTATTCTAAGTGAATTCTATTCTTTTTTTATTTTTTTATTTTTTTCTTTAACATATTATTTAAATTCTTCTAATGTATTCGCTTAATATTCTACATAATTTTATTAATATGTTATTTGACTTTATATTTTTATAATTTATCTTCTATATATGTATTCCTATTCCAATTTCTAACCTAAATATTTAATTGTCTTGTATGTCTTCATATACATAGATTTATATTTTATATCAATTACCAATTATTTCACAAATTTTTATTCAAAAATGAATTTAATTATCAATTTAAAATTAATTAAAATTCGGGATTGTTACAGATTCCCCCTTAAGAAATTTCGTCCTCGAAATTTGCCAGGGAGACACAAAGATAGATGAAGAATGTTTCATCAAATCAAACTGAATATCTACTCTGCATTTGGCTTACCAAATCAGAATATCAACAATAGATACAAGAAAGAGTCTATTTAACACTTCACAAGATACTTGGGCTATCCGGATTTACGAAATATGCAGTGACATTGGTTAGTTCGAAGGGATAATTAACCATTCGTAGATTATATCGAGACCCATATGATAGATAAATGGATTTAATCTTCCACAATTTCCAAACATCAGATACGGATTCCAAACTCAAGTCAGAATACCCCAAAATATATACCAATTTGTCCCTCTTCGGACTTCGATATACCCAAGAAATTTCAATAGAATTTCAAATTCGGTTTTAAACGAAATTGTTTTATCGATACAATTCAAATTATCCTTCATATTCAATTAATCAAGTTAACTCAATTTAAAATTTCCAATTTATTTAAAATTTTAATTCCAAATTTCCAATTCATATTCATTAAGGTTTAAATCAAAAACTGATAAGAAACCGATGAAGATACAAAGTAAAAATTTCCTACAATGATTCGTAGAGCCACCATCACACCGAAATTTCTTTCTGGAGCTGCCACAAAGCCAATCAAAGAATTGAAATCGAATCAAAGAAGATTATTAGAGAAAAGATCGTTTCCTTGTTGTTATAGGGTATTGACCATTTATAGTCGTATTCCCCTATCCCCTATCCCATTCTCTTCTTGCACTCATACTCACTATCAGTGGATGGTAAGAGAATTTACTGAGGCATACCGACAGATATCTTAGGGTTACTCATTCTAGGGTATACTTCACCCTATCTCTAATGATCTACTTAATGTGTCATACTTCTAAGCTGAAGTTTTTAACCCTCAGCTCTGATACTAATTATAACGATCATGACTCGACCTTCGAAAATCGGCACCGAATACGACACTCATATTCAGATGCCACAGATCCAAACGTCGAATCTGGTTCGTCGGAGCTTATAACACAATTAATTATAACAACACAGCGGAAGAAAAAGAAATAATACATTGATATACAACATTGATACAATATCTGATACAATGAATATCAATATACATCAGAGATACGATATAAGAAAATAGCAGCGGAAAGAATAACTATGATCTCCAATAGAGAGAATAGTCTTCAGAAGAGAACTCCAATGCTTGCACTCCCTAGCTCCAAACATCAATCCAGAACTAGCTACTAAACCTGATTATCTGAAAAACCCAACTGTAGACTGCCCGTGTGGAAAATTGTAGGCACCTAGAGTTTAGGAAGGGAACAATAAACTCCAGGTCAGTCGTGGGACTGGTATGAGTAACAAAAACAGTTTATCTTTAAAAATAAATAAAGAAATATTTTAAAATAAATCCGCAATGCTTTTAGAAAATGTAACTACCATAAGGCCTCCCGCACACACACACAATGCAAACGTAGAAGCGGAGGAGATTTCTCCTTATGATAGTTAAACATGCTTGATACGCGAATTTCTTTGATATTATTACTATAAGTACAAAGTGCAGGAAAACATTTCGAAAGTATAATATAAATCTTAGCCAACATAGGCATTTCGCACTTATGCCTACTATAGCTACCATATTCAATAGCAGGTTACCACCACATTCCATGGCAGGTTATACAACTAAAACCTACAATGCTTGTATTGTTTCTTTGGATTTCCAACAAATGGTCAGGCTAAGGAACTTCCTATTGCCACATGGGAACGCCTCTGGCGGGATGCCCCAAGAACCTAACTGGATCTCTGCCAATACAAGGCCGGGTTACCTCTAACTAGGTAACTACTGACACGAGTATGTCATCCCCCGGTCGTAACCGACCTTTATCCCAGGATCCCGACAACCAACAACCACAAAGTAATAAATTCGCAGTAACCACATAGGTTAAATATCTGGGCTCCATACCATGATACCACCTCTATCCAGAAGGAAATGAACATACCCTTAGAGGGCGCTATCCCCAAATAACCTTGCCGCATTCTTCCTGTTTTGACCATTACCGGGTTGTGAGGTTCAACGAAGTCTCGTCCGAAAAGCTACGCTTTTCACAAAAGCCACGCTTTGATCAATAAATGGTCAGCAGCACTCAGCATGCCACATTTGTAGGATCGATTTCACCCTAGAGGGGGAGGGGGTGAATAGGGTGATGGTATAAATTATAAAAATTAATTGCGGAAGCTTATAAAATATTTTCAACACAGATCACAGAACAATAGCAGCACAGTAATAGCAGAATAATAAATGCAGAAATAGAACAACACAGAATTTACCCAGCTTCGGCAAAACCCTGTCTACATGCTACCCCCAAGGTTTCTACTAGAAATTAGATAGTCCCTCGCTTACACACGTAAACTCGCGACACCCGCTATCGACTAAATCTAACTCTACGCTCAAAACCCTGCCACAACTCAGCCACTGAGTTGCCAATTCTCAAGCTACGCCACGTAGCTTGTCCCCTAGTCACACGACTAGAAATTTAAAATGGTTTAAAAAGAAAATACAATTTAAAACAAAATAACCCTATTTAAAAATTTAAAACCCTTAAAATAAAGGCCGGCCCCCTTTTATATTTTAACCCGTTCCTTTTAGTTTCTTCGTTCCTTTGCTTGTATAATGGTGGTCGTCCCTCTTGCAAATTTAGGGCTTCGTTCCTTTTCCAGATTTAGGATTTTCGAAGAGCCGACTTTTGTTCGATCGAATATATGTTTTCTCGTTGCTTGCTTTCGTCGATCGTTTGCCTCACCGTTTTGCTCACGGCTCTTGAATTGATCGAGTTCGATTACAATTTCGGTAAGTACTTTATTCTTTTTGCTTTTCTGGATTTGGCTTGCTTGAACTCGATGCGAAAAATTGCCGATGATGATATCAATTTATATAGGGTTTGTAACCCTAGATTTGCGTCGTATACAATTGTTTGAATTCGTCAATTCTGTGCTTTGGCCATTCGATTATCGTGTGGATGATGGTGATTTTCTCTGACTTATTCATAATCGTATATTTCTGATGCTTGATACCCACAGTTTTGAATTGCCGTGCTCATCACGGTGTTGATTTTTGACTTTGTCAATACTGCATACGCACTTGAATTTTTATCACTTGACTTCTGTATATTTTCACGACTTCGATGTTTAACCTAGTCGAATCCATGATTACCCGTGACTTTGCTTGCGATTAACTCCTTGGCTGCCACAGTTGATTTTCATTCGACTTTGGTTGTAATTGTATACGCACTTGATTTTACTTTCAGTATACATTCATGAATTCTCTTGTTGACTTCCTGTAGTTGCATTCATTGGTCATTCTGGCCTTGAACTTGTACTTGTAGTTGTTCAACCTGGTTTGCCTAGATTGTTATTGAGTTGATGTACTTGGATATTTGCAGTTGGCATTTGAATTTCAGTTTTGTTCACTGGTCTTGATACTTGCAGTTGTATCGCTTGATATTCTTTCCTGTAGTTTGCATTCATGTACTTGCTGTGGTAGATGTTGCACTGCATCACCACTGTTCTTCGCATTTGTACATATGAATGTGATCACTGTTGTTTGTACCTGTGCATTACTGAAACACTGCTGATGTTTGTTGCTGTCCATGTTGTTGCTTGAGTCTCTGTTGCCTTGCTTCTGACCATGTTGCACAATTTCTGGCCATTCTTGTTGCCTTGAGTCTGTGCACTGGTGGTCTTCATATTGTGTATGTTGCATGGTGTCTCTACTGTGTTGCATTATTATCATTGCTACCTGGTCGACTTGATTCTCTGTTGTAACTGGATCAGATGCCTTCAGTTGCTTGTCGAATTTGCATGTATAATTTTGAAATTCCTTTGTGCCTTGGTTATTGTCGCTGTACACTTGTTTTTGTTGCATTTTGTTTCGGCCTATCGTGTTCATGTAGTCTTGTTCATGTTGTACTTGTTTTGGACTTGTAGTTTGAATTGCATTGAATTGAGTCGAGTTTGCAGTGATGACTTGACCTTTGCACTTTGTTTGTTATTTGGTGCCATCTTGAATTTGTGTAGAATGTGCATTACACTTGAGTTGAATCCAGTTTTACAACTCGGGTTTGACCTTGTGCTGAAGTCGATATTTTATTTATGTTGCACCTGAGTTGAATCCTGTATTTGGGTTTGACCTGTGCTCACTTGTCCCTGTAAATCGATCAAGTGTATATTTCGTTGTGCACGGCCTTGTGGCACATACAGTGATACACTGTGTATGTCACAAGCTGTTCATGTATGATGAATTCAAATTTAAATGACGACAAACAACCCAAATACCTGAGGCAAATAATATTTTCAAAATCCATATTTTATTTTATATTGCAAAAATATTTCTTTTTCAATTTTACTGCGTTAGTGAATATTTTTGCAGATTGCTCAGATGCTGGATTCTAACTGGAATGAAGTTGAAGATTAATACGAGTGCGAGTGATATGTAGTGAGGTGAAAATGTAAAAATGAATTGTGATGTAATCAGAAATGTATTGTAATAGAAAATGTATATTTATAGTGAGAGTTTGTAGTTGTACTATCAAAAATTGTAATAAATATTTATTTGAATAAAATATTCGTTTGAATTCAAATTCAGTGTTATTTATTTTATTCAGCAAGTATTTATTTAATCTATGAAAAATAAAATAGTACATTAACAGATACATTTAAACGAATGTATATATGTTTATTATCATCAAACAAAAATCATATAAGCGCATATTCAACAACATTACAAAGTTGGGAATATACTATTGATAACCTTCAACTACATAACCTCTAAGCTCGTACGTCTCAGAGAAGGGTGTTAAGCTAAGAGAATAAATTCTCCGCCACCAACAGAAATGTATTTAAAAGAAATCTATTTTATATCTCAAAATGTAATGTCAGACATACAATCTATACAAGTCTGTTCCGGGTTCGAACAGAACCAAAGGCACTTCCAAAGAAGCCCTTGCAATCCGGGTATTCACAATCCTGATCGGACTTCCTGTCACTTAAGGAATCTCTATACCGGAGCAACTCAGTGCAGATACAATCGATAGGTTATCCTATTGTTCTCGCAAATACCCGGTCTTCACCATCGGTCCTCAATGCTATCCATAATGTCGTATCACATATTCGGAATGGGCTATATGACACAAAGGTCATCTCCCGGTTAAACCAAATAGTGAGTGCAATATTTACGAGAAACATATGGATATTGAGGTCTTAGTTAAGTCATAACTTATTACCCAAAACTTTCTTTCAAATGGTTTAAATAAATTACCATTACCAATCCTTTTAAACAAAAAGGTTCATTTCACAAAGTTTACCTAGTTCCACAAAGATCCATTTACGGATTTCAAAACAATTTCCATTTCAATTGGATTAACTCGTTTAAAATCTTTAAATCAAGTAACTTATAGCTTTCAAAATTCGTTTCCAAAGATTCATTTATAGCCTTTCAAAACATTTCCATTCTTATTTCAACTTGAAATCTTTCAACACAATTTGGAAATCCTTTCTTTAAAAGAAAGCTATTATTATTTGAAAACAAGTAGTTTTCATTTCGAAAAAATCCAATTTTATTTGCACGAGGTAAAGCTCTTAAATTATATTCACATTCCCAAATCAATACTTTTAAAATAGTTTAACCCATATATAACTGGTATAACATCTTTAGTCCCTAGTTTCCAAACATAGAATTCAACTTCAAATCTTGAATTTAAGTTTAAACCAATTTATTTAAACTTCAAACTTTATCAAGTTATTCAAAATAAATTTCATCTTTGAAATTCCATTTCAAAAGCTTTTCACTTTAAACCCAATCCATTTCCAAAACATTTGAATTCAAATTGTCTATTTTAAAATCACTTCAAAAATCTGTGACTTAACCAATTTCCTCGTGAAATCCATATTTGTGTGTGTATAAGTGTGGTCCAGGGGTTTAACACAATAGTGCAACAACATTCAACCATCACAGATCAAATATAACAATATATTTGATAAGCAGTATAAACTATAATGCTTATCTTTCATTCACAGATTCACAGATAATAAACAGATGTATCACAAATAAATGAATAAATTTATATACATCATAATCCACAGAACAAAATATCACAGATCAGATATGACGATCAATTCAAGGCATCTCATACAATACAATTATTCATGAGTAAGGTCAAGCATTCAAAAATCATTTATAAGCAGGATTAATTAATAGTTTAATCCTAACTAATTCAATTTATTTCCAATTAAATTAATTACTTATGAATTAATTATCCAATCTTGATTTACTAATTACAAATCATTTGATATAAATTAGTTTAATCAATCACCTTAATTAAATTATTCTTAATTAATCATACTAATTAATTTAACCTTTAAAGCAATTACATAATTAATTAACCCCTTAACTAATTATTTAAAGAAATTAAACCTTTAATTACTTACCATTAAGCAATCATATCATAACAATAAATCATTAATTACCAATTAATATTCATCATTAAATTAATTTACTTTAATTCATTAACATTTATAAATCTCATTTATTAATTAATCCTTAATTAATCTCCATTTGATTAATTATCCTTAATTAATCATAATAAGTAATTATCTCTAATTGCTTTCATTAAGGAATTTACAATCTACAATCTATAATTAATTATCTAAATTAATCTAATTAATTATCAAAATTAATCATATTAAGTAACACTTAATAATCCTTAGTTAATTATCTTCGTTAACTAATAACATTTTCTTAATTACTTTTAATTAATCTCTAATTATAAATAAATCTAAATCATTAATTTATAAATTACATAAATAAGTCCTTAATTAATTATCATATAAATTACATCACTTAATGCCTTGATTATCTCTAATATAATACATTTCTTATTGATGACTTCATTAACATTAAAGTGAAAAACAATTCACTTTGGAATTTAAATTTAAATTACATTTTGAATTTAAGATTCAAAATGATTATTCTTTTAAACATTAGTTCAATTTAAAATTTTAATTTATAATCCTTAAAAATAAATGTAAACAACATCTATTACTTATATAAGAGAAAGCTTTTAAACTAATCCACTTAATTTTTATTTAAAAATGAAGCTTTCGAAATACATTAATATTTTAACTTGCAAATTCAAGTTAAACAAATGATTTAACCTTCGATTCAAACAAAACCCCTTTATTTTTTAAAAGAACTATGTTATTTAACTTGTTTTTAAAAACAATCAGGTTAAAAAAGCCGATTTAAGTTTCCAGATTTGAATTCAAAGAAAAACTTGAATCCATTAATTTAAACATTTGATTTACAACTTTGATTTAACTTGCTTTTAAAACCTTGAATTTAAAACTTGATTTAAAAATCCAAATTCATTTTAAAATCTTAAGATTCAAAAGTTTATTTGAATCTAAACATTTACTTTGAATTTAAACCACTGTTTAAATTCTGGTTTCAAAATTTTAAATTAAATTGAAAAAATCTGAAACTGTCAGGTATTTAAAACTGGAAACTACTTTTAGATATTTAAAACTTTAATTTCAGTTTAGATTTGAATTCATACTTCAACCGGATTTAAACTTTGTTTAAACCTATTATTCAAATTTAGGTTTCATTTAAATTGTTCAAAAATTCAAATTGCTGCCAGATTTTACAAAAGCCTGGAATAAACAACTGACTCGACTCGAACCAAAATTGGTTCGAGTCATTCCCTCTGCTGCTTCGAGCAAGTCGTAGGAATCACTCGAGTGAAACTCGAGTCCACTTCCCTGCCTTCACCAATACAAAGCAAGATTCCAGAAATGGCGCTCGTACGCATGCACAACGGCAGTGATCGACTCCAGGCGATGCTACAACGTCGAGCATGTCGAAATCCACCTACAGATCAATCTCAGACCATCATAACTTCACCGACGCCCCGAGATCAAAAATCGAGCTCACTACTCAACCTGGAAATATGAACATCATCACCAATCGAACTTGAAAATGTCTCTTCCTCAAAGCCTCGACCAACGGAGGTGCTGAAATTCCGGTCACGACCTCGCCATCCACCAAGCTTCTCTCTCCTCCGACGACGTGCATCTCGATGCACGGTGGAAGTCGCGGTGATCAAAAGTTCGACCACCTAAAAAATTAGGTTTACAAATTAAATCCTTATGCCGCCGCCACCACGACCAACTGCACCACCAACTACTATTTTTCCCAAACCCTCTGATCACTCCTCCACCACCTCAGAGAACCCTGACCACTACATACCCGAGGATCACCCAAAATTACCTATAACCCACTTTCTGTTCAAACAAGAACTATAGCCTCAATCTATTACTAAAAATCACGATTTCAGTTTTAAAAATTATATTTTGGTTTAAGAATTCAGTTTATAATCTTGAATTCGAGTATTAAGAATTTTAAAATTTGACAAATTTGAAGTTGGCTTAGGTTTCTTGATTTCCACAAAGATAAATAAGTTGATTAAGCTTAAATACATTTTTACTCTTTAACATATACTATAACAAACAAAATTCGTTTTGATCTCGAGTTCAATCAGTAAGTAGATTGAGAAGAAAAGATCTTTAAATCAAAAAATTTGGCTTATGAACTCAAACAGAGACAATTAAAAACAACAGTCTGCACATTTTATATATGTTACTCAAATATACACAGAAAATTGAATATGTATTCTAATATACATATTCACAAGTAAATATTCAACAAATTCATACTTTATACTTTTAAAAGTAAATGTTACTCACCATGCTTTAAAAGAAAGAACAGAGACTTCTTCTATTTTGAAACTGGCTTGTGAAATTTTCAAGCTGAAGATCTTTTTCTTTAATCCTCTGTTTGATTTGTGCTTAATTGTTGATGTTTAAATTGAAGTTTGTTTATTTTAGTTTTACTCATCTCGAACTGAAATCAGGATATATAGAAAAGAAGGTGACAGGGTTTACAATATTTTGTACAGGGTGATGTTATGTTTTCTTTGTACTAAAGTTATGGGCTGCATTAATTACTTAAGTCCTTTGCTTTAGTTGATTATATGTTTATTGTCTTCTTTATGCTTACCTCTTTTGTTTTGAATGATTTGTTTACTTCAGCCATGTACAAACCTTTATTGTCCTCTTTATTGTCGTCTTTTACAAGCTCAAGATATTTATGTTTTGTTTGAACATATCAGAATGTATTTTGTTTCTTGCTTTGCATACTTATCTATACATATGTTTGAAAACATGAATGTATATTTCTTCCTTTTGCTGTGTACTTTATATTCTAAGTGAATTCTATTCTTTTTTTCTTTAACATGTTATTTAAATTCTTCTAATGTATTCACTTAATATTCTACTTAATTTTATTAATATGTTATTTGACTTTATATTTTTATAATTTATCTTCTATATATGTATTCCTATTCCAATTTCTAACCTAAATATTTAATTGTCTTGTATGTCTTCATATACATAAATTTATATTTTATATCAATTACCAATTATTTCACAAATTTTTATTCAAAAATGAAATTAATTATCAATTTAAAATTAATTAAAATTCGGGATCATTACAATAAGCCACTAAGAAGGTAGAAATGGGTTCCACCCCAAATGAAATTCAGAATGAAGATTTCCATGCTATTATGAAGTTTTAACACAAACTGGACACATATCTTCAAATCTTCATCTTGATACTCTAGAGTCTTCAATTTTGAGTCTTGAATCTTTATACTGATCAGTCTTTAGTAATCAGTACCCGCATATCGATATATCCTGCATATTCATATCTTTCTAGACAATAATGTTAGTATATATTTATAATAAGATATTTAAAAAGGTTGTTGTCATCAAAACCAACGTTTCAGTTTCTAACAATCTCCCCCCTTTTGATGATGACAACTTGTATTTATAAAATATACTTACACCTATCATAACTCCCCCTTACTCCGTGACTCCCCCTTACTCCAAGCCATCATAACTCACCCTTACTCCAAGCCAACTACTATTTTATAAATTCTTCCCCTTTTTCATCAACAAAAACTTCTAATTAATAAAATCTCTGAACTTGTTATAAGATAATCAACCATAATAAAATAGAGTAAACCATATATAAGTGTAATAAGTGCTAAGTGTGATCATAAGTGTAACCAAATCAATCATCAGCCAATCATATTTACAGTAATTATTCAATCCAAACATATATACAAACCATACCAAATAAGTTAAGTTAATTAAGTTTAAAACACACCAATCAAACAAATATCATACAGAATGACTAGACATTCCTTGGTACTTCCACCCATCCATCTTCTCCAAAGATAGGGTCTGCTTTAACAGCATGCCATTCTTCTTTATCTTTGTTGAGAGAGACTGGTGGAATTCCTTCGAGATCGTCCTTGTTAAGGGCTGAGATTATCCAACGAAGGGCGTCAAAATGTTTCTCGTGCTCCTTGATCATCTGTATTTGAATTAATTCTAAGTGGTGTTGATTACGAAGTATGAATGTAAGAATATTCTTGAAGGAAGTGGGAGTTTCCTCAAGATTATCGCTTAGATTCTTAATCGGAGAAGCCATAATTCAAGAAATAGAAAGAATTATGAAAGAAAATCACTAGAAATGAAGTTTGATAATTTATTCTACAAGAAACAGATATAAATAGGAATAGAAAGTCATTTGAAATGAATAGACATAAGTTAGTTACATGAAATTTAAATTTGAAAATGTAACTAGTTTCTGCCCATTGGATGTCGACATGAGGAGATGGTGTATGTCGACATGCCTCTGCCTAAAATGACATTTTGCTTTGTTTTGAATAATATTAACAAATCTATTAAACTAAAATTTGTATATATAAAAACAAGCAATTACAAAGACAAGTGAACAAGAATAACAGGAAATGAAAGATTCCATTAATAATTCTAGTCAACATTACATAAGATAATATAATATTAACTAAAATAAAGGAAATACAAGATAGAACTTAAGATAACATGAACTAAAAACTAGTTAGATGAAGACGAAGAAGATGAAAATCCAAGCTTTCTACTAATTTTCCCCAAGAACTTGTCGATTTTAGTGAAAATCTTATCCATTTTCTTACTCATTGATCTTTTAAGTGTCTTTTGATTTTCTACTATAATTCTTTGATTATTGAGAATGGTTTCGTTGGATGGATTAGCGAGATTAGTAGGATATTCAATACTTTCTAAGGAGGTTTCTTGATCTTCATCTTCCACCTCCTCAATTTCCATTCCTTCCTCTTCCTCTTATTCTTCTTCCTCCATTTCTTCGATTTCTTTATAAGCAAGCATTTATTCCTTTTCCGTAAATGTTTCATATGGTCGAAACACTAATGGAATTTTCATAAGGGAAATATTTTCATGGTTGAACACTTTTCCAGTTGTAAATTCTTCCCTTCTAAAATCAACTCCAAAGCAATTGAAAATTCGAGTAAGATAAATTGCATGGTATAATGTGTTTTCACCCATGGTAAATTTCTTGGGCCTTAGCTCATCCAAAATATCTTGAGCCCAATTAATACCGTAATTTCCAAAAATTGCAAAAAGAGCTTTGCAAACTTTCAAAGTCGGGTTGTTGTAGTTTCCCATCTTGGTATAAGGGTGTGTTGGATAAGAAGATTAACAATTCTTGCTTTTGGATGAAAATAACGATTTTTGATTTCAAAATTGTCATCCCCTTCAAAATGTGATGAAATGTCTCTCGATCATTTTCATTGATTTGAAATTCCGAGAGATTCATTCCGGTATACTTGCTGTTAGTCCTTGAGATGATGGTTTTGATGACAACAACCTTAGAATAAGATTATAAAATATAAATTCTAACATTATAGTATAGATATATATATATATATATATATACGTATATGCATGATCTAACCATGCAGGCACCAAGAATGAAGACTGTACAATATAGAGATTCAAGATATCAAGATTGAAGACTCATGAGGATCAAGAATATCAAGAGTTCAAGATTTCTATAATAAGTAATTTAGTTAGGAATTTTGTTAAAACTCCTAGAAATGCACTGGCATCTTAAATTCAATTTATTCATGGAATGGAATCCACTTTGAGACTATTAAAGGGCTGTAGCCCTAAGTAGGATGGAACCTATGAAAAATCTAGTGGAATATTGTTTTGTATCCTCTAACCTTTTATTCAAATGATTTTACGAAATTATATCTTGTTTTCAAAACGATTTCAAAACTTTCCTTTTAAAAATCAAAAACATCTATCCTGGTTTTAAATATGTTTAGCCTCAAAATAATCTTTATTTTCAAAATCAGATTATTCTTAGTTTTAAATTATCTTTTACTAATAATATATTTAACTTTTAATATTTATACTTAGATTTAAATATAAAATTATAGTAAAATTTCGTATATATACCAAAAAAATTTTTGGCAAGGTCAGCCGGTTTTATAGTGGATTGTCCACTTTTTAAACTTTAGATACAGGAGTAAGGCAAAGACACCTTAACTGCTAAGAAAGGAAAAATGAGCACTGGAGTGTGACCGAACATGCCACATCTACAAAATAACTCCTAGACTACGTCTCCACCATGGAGGCAGGAGTACCATCATCCACAATCGCCCTGGAAGAATCAAAATGCACATTCCCAACAACACCAGCAAGAGGGTGGAAATAGATAGCCAGACAAGGATCATAGTCCCCAACATCAGAAGAATAAATGAAGGAACGATCCCAAATAGAATCAGCGAGCAAGACAGTATTCAAAGCCGCAAACGGACCATCGACGTCGAGAATTAAGGAGTCACCAGAAGGTTTATAATAAAGGCATTTAAGGTCCAACCGATCATCCGAAACTAATCGGAAATAGGAGTCAACTAAGGGGCTCAACCGCATACCAAAAATGTGATCAACCCAACATCTCTCAGACTCGTCCCAAACAACTGGAAATCGAGGCGGCTCGGGAATAGGAATCTCAGCAACATCAGAAGGAGCGGAAGAAGATGAAGGGGAAATAGGCCAAGCAGCAGAACAAGGAGGCACATCTGGGACATCTATAGGTGCAGGATGGGGAGAAACATGAGGTGAAACCTTAGGAATCCATTTCCTGAGCGAAGGCCGAGGAAGAGGGATCTTAGGAGCCACCAAAGAAACCACAGAATGCGTGCAATCGTTGGCCAGGTGGCCAAAGAAGTGACAGAAGGAACAAATGTCAGGAATCCATCCGTAGCGAACCCGGACTTCCACTACGTGCCCAATAGCTAACTGAACGGGAATAGTAGAAGGAAGGAGCTTAGAAGGGGAAATCTCGATCAGAGCCTTAGCGAACATCAATTTATCTCGCGCTACCATATTAGTGTCAAAACATTTCAATTTTTCAAGATTACAAGCTAGCCAATTCAAACCAATCAAAGGTCGAAGTGCAGAGGGGATATGGGAAAAGTAGACCCAAGGACTTGCTCCCGAGCACTAGCAACAGTCGGAGACCAAGGAGTAGTAATAAAAGGTTGCCCACCAAAAAAAGAGGGCTCCGCCTCAAGAACATGACAGCGATCTTCGACGGAGGAGAATAAAAGGTAGTACATGGAATCAACCAACGTAACATGAAGATCGCCACGAAGTCTCCAGACCCTACGACAAACCGAAGCTGCAACTAGCAGGCGATGAGTAGGGTCTAGAAAGAAACCAACCAAGTAATTTGACCAATACTACAAACCAGCTTGCATAACAATGGGAGGGGGAATCATCACTCCCTTTTCCTCAACAATTTCAAACTCAATCGAATGGTAATCACCCGTATTCCCGGGCAATGAAGTAAACAACGAAGTCCAAGATTTCGAGCGGGACAGGGTGGGAGCAACATTTGGCACCACGCCAGTGGGATTTTCAGCAGCTGTAGCTTGGTTAGAATCCGCAGAAAACTTCTCATCGAGTATAGGAGCACAGTTCTCTTCGTGAATAGGAGCACAGTTCTCATCGAGATTTAGTCGAACACATGGAGTGCAACGAGCTAGACTCGAAAGAATAGTAGCAGCAGAATGCAAAAATCGGCCAGACACACCAACATCCACCTCATTAACACAAGATTCATCAGTATCTTTACTAGCAATGGCAAACCATTATTATCAACTAAATGAACAACACCTGAAGCATGGGACGACAATACATTTCTCGGGCAGGAGTCAACAACAGCAGCTACGGAAGAAGACATTCTTGGCAGAGGAGGAAAAACATTATCGTCAATCAGAGGAGGCACACAGCATGAAGACACAGGAGGCAACACCTTAAACAATCTACCAGATCTGGTAGATGAAGTCGAGGGGGACGGCGGAGAGGGGAGGAGGGGAGGAAGATGAGAGGCAGACATGAATGGGCCAAGTTGAAGGTCGTGAGAGGAAACTGGAGAGGGGAGGAGGGGAAGATGGGAAACTAAATCGAAGGAATACGTAGCACGAGCGAAAAAAGCAGTCACCAGGAGGAGGACACTAAAGCAGTGTAAGTTTAATATACCAAAATTTTATTCTCTATGTAACGACCCTAGATTTTTATTTAATTTAAATTAATAATTAAATGAATTTTTGAATAAAAATTTGTAGAATTAATTATAAATGGAAGCGAGTTTCCTCGATTCAAATAGAAAATATGTAAAGTCATATGGATTTGAAAATTTGTATATATGTGAATATATATGTATATATTGGATTTTAAATAAATTCTTAAATAAATGATTTTGAAAAATAAATAATATACTTTAGACACAAGTATAGAAATAAATAAATAAATTGATTTAAAAATTTATAAATGATGATAATTTGAGTTATATAAAATATATGTGTATATAGAGAAATGTAAAACAATAATTTTTAAAGTAAAATTTATCATAAATATTTAAACTAAAAATAGAAGTAAAAAGAATAAGTAAAAGAGATAAGAATAAAACATAAAGTACATAAACAATTAAAGCTTTCATCTCAACTCAAACAAACACATATATATAAATGTAAGCAAATTATAATAGAATAACATAAATATGTACACTTAAAACAAAACCAAAGAAAAAGTTTGTAAAGGAAGACAAATCAAAAGAAATAAAATAAGCAAATTTGTACAAAGGCAATTGATGCCATATACTCTCAGCCGAGCTTAAAAAAAAAGTAGGCAAATAAAATATGTAGCCTATAAGAAGTGATGCATGTAAACAAAGAAAAGTAATGCCATTATCATCAGCCACCATAACCTATCATCTCAGCCGAGATCTTGTTTCACAAAACAAATGAATAAACAAGTACAAGCAAGCATATTCACCCATGCCTATTGTACAAACAAAGTGATATCCCTGTGCATTCCTTTTCTTAGATATATCAAGACTTATACCATCTCAGTCTCAATTATTCAAAGCTAAGGAAACTGAAGCAAGCATTGTTTAAAACTTAAACAAAAAAAATTCAATTTAAACATCAATTGAGACCAAAGTTACAAAACAAATCAAATCTGGAAACCCAAAAGCAAATGCCAGTGCAAAGCATTTCAGATCTAGAAATCAAATGCAAAGCTTTCTGGAAAATAAAATAAAGTTGCAGAGGAAACAAAGATTTAAAGAAAAGAAGAAAAACAACTGCAGTTTTCAAATGGGAATGCTCTGCTTTGTCATCTTCTCAAAACTGTGAGCTAAACTCCTCAACCTATATTATGATATGAAGTATGCTTGCATGAATCATAATTTGCTTACATTTATATATATGTATGTGTCATTGATATGCTTGCCTGGACATATAAATAGATGTCTCTGTTTTCTGTAACAGTCTTAAACAAGTCAAAAAAAAAGAAAAGAAATTAAAAATTAAGTCTCTCTTCTCAAATCTCTTCTTTCTGATAATGTTTAAGCCACAATATGTTGGAATAAAATAGATCATGATTTTGAACATATGTTTAAGTAACAATTAAAGGATAGTTTTCACTGGAAAAAAAGAAGAAGAAGAAAGGCAGTAAAATTTCATACATCCTCTAGTTTGAAAGTTTCCAGGCTCTGCCTTCATTTTGCTGTGAGCAAACTTTTGTTTTAACCCTTAAATTGTTTATATGACTTGATGTTGTAGTAAAGTGATGAGAGATGTTTGAAAAGGGGCCAATATGTGTATATGTACGTCTAAATATGCAAGTGTTGCATGTATTTGTCTGTGAACAGGTATACTGCTATCTGTTCTTGGTTTACAGGTATGAATTCAAGAAAAGAAAAATCTATATCTTCTTGTTTAAACAAATTCAAGTCATAAATCCTGAAAAGAAGACGTTTATAATATCATAAAGTCATTTTTGAAGATAAATTCAGAAGAAAATATTTTGTATTCAAACCCAAAATAGGAAGTAACAGGAAAGATTAGAAATTTAAGTTTAAATTCGAACATTTTGGTTTCGAATTTTAATCATAGAAATGAATTTGTATTACAAAATCATGATTTTTGAAAATCATTTCAGAAACTTTAAGTTTGTATTTGGAGATAAAATGCAAGTTGATCGAAATCGCCTTAATCGCCAATTTTAGATGATTGATGTGATTATCATCGTCGAGGTTGCCAACGATGATAGCTGGAAGGCTGTTGATCTCGGAAAAAATGCAAGGTAATTTTTTTATCCATTGTGTTTGGAGATTTGGATTGTATTAGGGTTTAAGCCCTGTGTTTTGAAGGTGGTAGTCGTGGGTTATTCTTGACATCGGCAGAACAATTCAGCCGATCGCACCAGGGGGAGTAGTTGCGTGGGTCATCGGGGAAGCTTTGGATGTGGTGGCGCGAATTCAGGTGGCTGTTGGTGGCGATGCTTGGTGATTTTGGATGAGCAGATGGGTTCCAAATTGTAATCAAACTTGCTCGATTTTGATGCAATGATGATTTCGCAACCTGGATAGCTCAAATTGCTTAGGGTGGTCGTCGATGACCTGAGAGTAGCCGCAACGTTGATCGGAGATGGCCAATTCGCCTGTGCACGTGAATATGGTATCAGTGTATATGTGTTTGGACAATGGTTTTGGGGAAGGAGCAATTGTTTCAGGGGAGACGTAGTTTTCTCGGGCTCGAATCGAAGTAGCTTTTGCGTTTGCTCGAAGCAACTGGGAAGTGGTGATACCCGAAGTGTAACTCGAGTGTTAATAGGACGAGTCTCGGGTTGTTTTCAAATTGCAGTATTTTTTTTTTATAAGATGGTTAAACAAATTCGTTAAATACTGCACTTAGAAAATGTTTAACAGTTAAGATTTTATTCAAGTTTTAATTATTTTAGTCAAACTTAATAATATTTCCAAACTCTTAATTATTTTAACTAAGAAATTAATCTAAGATTAAGTATAAAGTAATTAACAATTTAGTTTTTATAGTTAATAATGAATCGAATTTCAAATTTAAAAGAAAACTTTTAAATGATTAATCAAGTTGAATAATTAAGTAATAAGAATTAATAATTGATTAATTTAGAAATGTGTGATTTGTAAATGGGTAATTAAGTTTTATTAATTAATAATTAAGGTTATTAATTAATGATTGAGGATAATCAATTAAGTAATTAAAGATAAATAACTTGATTAAGAAGTAATTAATTAAATAGCATGAAATAAAATAATCAAGTAATTAAGATATAATAATTAATTAAGAAATGATTTTAAGGATTAATCACTTATTGAAATTAAAGCTGGATATTTTGATTTATTAAGGATAATTAATTCATAAGTAATAAATTTACTTGGACATAAATTGAATTGATTTGGATTAAAAACGATTTAATTAATCTTACTTATAAATGTTTATTGAACGCTTGACTTTACTTATGAATGGTTGTATTGTATAAGATGCATTGAATTGATTGTCCTGTCTGATCTGTGATATTTTGTTCTGTGTGTGTATAAATTATCCATTCATTTACATTGTTATATTATCTGTGAATCTGTGAATGGGCGATAAGCTTTATAGTTATATCGCTTATCAACTATATTTCTGTGTTTTGATCTATGATGATTGAATGATGTTGCACTATTGTGTTAAAACCCTTGGACCACACCATACACACACAATTATGGATTTCACGAGGAAATCGGTTAAGTCACAGATTTTTGAAATAGTTTAAAATTTGAATTTTTAAATTCAAATGTTTTGGAAATGGGATTGGAATAGAAGTGAAAAGCTTTTGAAATGGAATTTCAAAGATGGAAATTTATTTTGAATAACTGGATTAAGTGTTGGAATTTAAATACTTTAATTTAAATTTGAATTCAATATTCAAATTGAATTCTGCAATTTGAAACTAGGGATTAATGATATTATACTAGTAATTATGAGTTAAATCATTTTTAAAGTATTATTTTTGGGAATTTGAATTTAACCCAAGGATTTCAACTCGTATAAATGAATCAGATTTCCAAAATGAAAACTGTTGTTTTCAAATGATAAACACTTTTAGATAAGAACTGAGATTCCAGTTAATTAGGGGAATTTCAAGATTGAATAGAGAAATGATTTTCCTAAGTTATGAATGAATTCTTTTTTGAAAGCTATGAATTAAATCTGTTTATTTTTAACAGATTTAAATTGATGATTTGTTTAAATCAAATTGAAATGAAATTGTTTTGAAGACTATAAGTTAAATCTTTGATTTAAAGATTTAACGAGTTAATCAAATTGAAATGAAAATTGATTTGGAAAATCTGTGAATGAATCTTTTATTTAAAAGATTAAAATGTGAAAATTGTTTAAAACCGTTAAAGGTTGTGAAAATGAATCTTTTTGTTTAAAGATTGAAAATGGTAATTTGTTAAGCCATTTGAAGAAAAGTTTTGGGTAATAAGTTGTGACTTAATTGAAATCCCATATCCATATGTTTTAAAAAAAAAAATTTCGCTCACTATTCGGTTTAGCCGGGAAAGGACCTTTGTGTCGTATAACCCATTCCGAATATGTGATACGTCGTTATGGATAGCATTTGAAGACCGGTGATGAAGACCGGGTATTTGCGAAAGCGATAGGATGACCTATCGATTGTTTCTGCACCGAGTCGCGCCGGTATAGAAACTCCCTAAGTGATGGGAAATCCGATCGGGATTGTGAATATCCGGATTGCAAGGACTTCTTTGTAAGTGCCTTCGGTTCTGTTCGAACCCAGAACAGACTTGTATGGATAGTATGTCTGACATTACAAATTGAGATATAAAGCCGATTTTTTTCAAATATATTTCTGTTGGTGGCGGAGAATTTATTCTCTTAGCTTAACACCCTTCTCTGAGACGTACGAGCTCAGAGGTTATGTAGTTGAATGTTATCAGCGATATATTCCCAATTTGGTAATGTGACATGCTGAGTGTTGCTGTGAAATGATCATTGTGTTGATTATTTGTGATAGGATCATTTATTTGATCGTCTATCTAGGTGATCATTTCTATGATCATTTGTTGACCCAAAGCATGGCTTTTGTATAAAGTATGTTTTTGTGGACGTGACTTCGTCGAGCCTCACACCTCGGGAATGGTCAAAACATGAAAGATGCGGCAAGGTTATGAGGGGTAGCGCCCTTTAGGGTATGTGCATTTCCTTCTGGAAAAGGGTGGTATCATGGTATGGAGCCCGGATACTTACTCATGTTGATAACACTTTATGATTGTGTGAATTGATTACGAGCGCTCGGTGAAAGGTCCCAAAGGACCGGGGAATGGCATATTCGGTCAGTTGTTACTCAGTTAGGGGTAACCCGGCCTTATGTTGGTAGAGATCTGGTTTGGTTCTCGGGGATGTCCATCCAGAGGCATTCTCATGTGGCAATGGGAAGTTCCTTGGCCTGATCATTCGTTGGAAATCCAAAGAAACAATACGAGACTTGTACGGTTTTAGTTGTATAACCTGCCATGGAATGTGGCGGTAACCTGCTATTGAACATAGTTAGCTATAGTAGGCATACGATAATGGTCGTATGTTGGCTAAGATTTATATTCTACTTTCGAAATGAATTTTTCCTACACTATGCACTAGTAGTAATATCAAATGTTCTTTTTAATGCGTATCAAGCATCTTTGACTATCATAAGGAGAAATCTCCTCTGATTCTGCGTTTGCATTGTGTGTGTGTGCGGGAGGCCTTATGGTAGTCTCATTTTTAAAAAGCATTGCGAATTGACTTTGAAATCTTTGTTGAATGTTTTAAAAGATAAACTGTTTTCGTTGCTCACACCAGTCCCACGACTGATCCGGAGTTTATTGTTCTTTCCTAAACTCTGGGTGCTCATTATATTTCTACACGAGCAGTCTAGAGTTGGATTTTACAGATAGTTAGATATAGTGGATTATCTGGAGTTAGTTCAGTCTTTGGACCACACCAGTCTTGCTTAGCTTGGTGCATCGTTATTGGGAGTTCGAGCTATTGCCGGATTGATTCTTGGAGATGGAGTTGCAGTTCTCGGAGTTCTCTTTTGAAGACTATCTTAGAGTTATATTGTTCTGCTGCTAGATGTCATCTATTTTCTTTTCCGCTGCTATTTATTGTATCATATCTCTGATGTATATTGATATCTATTGGATCATCTGTTGTATCAGATATGTATCAAAGATGTATATCAATGTATTATTCTTTTATTCCGCTGTGTTATTTACTTAATGTTGTTATAAGCTCCGGCGAATCGGATTTGAACGGTCGAATCTACGGCATTCGAGTACGATGTAAAGTATGGATGTCGATTTTTGAGCGGGCAAAATCCGTCTCGTCACACTCTATATTTACTTATGTATTTTAACTATAATCAAGTATATTTATAAAGTTTAAAGTATCTTTAATACAAGATAGAAGTTATTTTCAAAGAAAAACAAATTACCAAATTTTCCTTAGGCATATCGACATTCTCAAGTATCTCATGTCGACATGGTAGCAGTTTACTTCAAAATTTTGAATTTCAAAGGAAGTGTCTATTCGTCATATCCTTTCACGAATGGACATGGCTGTTGATCTACTATAAATAGGGGAAAGTTTTAAACGAATTTCAATTAATATTTTCTCTGATTTCACTCCTCTTCTTCTTCCACATTTCTTTATACGCATTTTTACCATTACTCTAACAAAATCAACAATGAATCTAACTAGATCATTTCTGGTTTGATTCTCTATCACTATCTCAACAAGATCTCAGTGCTATTCGGAGTTATAGGCTTAAACTAAGCGAGAAAATGTGTGATTGTAGCCTGTGAAATCAATCAAGTAAGAAAAGGTGTGATTGTAGCCTGTGAAATCAATCAAGTGAGAAAAGGTGTGATTGTAGCCATGAAAATCAATTGGGTGAACTTGTTGTCCGTGAAATCAAGTATCTCTACCCAGAGAATTGTGAATCTAGAGTGGTGTACCTCGTGGCCTTGAAATCGAGGGTGTAATTGTATAATTGCTTTTGAAAGAAAATCTGTACTTGTGTGCGGGACTGGATGTAGGGTAACTCCGAACTAGTATAAAATCCGATGTGTTCTTTCCTTTATTGTTTTTACTTTATTTCTACATCTGCTTTTGATTCCGTGATCATATCTGTGTTTGAATATTGCATACGTTTGTGTCCAAATTAACAAAAACTCAAAAAGATTTAGTAATTCCTTTAAACACTGTTCACCTGCCTCTAGTGTTAATCCTAGCCTTAAGATCTGTATTCTACATTTCTCACACTTGCATCCCAAAATATTTCTCAAATTTTCACAATCCAAAACAATTTGTGTTTCTTTAACACTACTCCAAATTTGTCCTTCTTCCCCATCATAAAAACGGCGATTCAAATTCGCATAAAACATCTTAACAGGGTTTGGATAACATACAAAATCATTTTGTTTGTTATCAACTAAACCAAGAATAGAACATTGTTGAAAAAGATTTTCAATTTCATAAGAAGGAAAATCTTCAAAAATAGCAAAATTTTTCGTATGAATTTTACCAAAGTTTACATAGTTGATGTAAGCTTTGATAGCTTTCGGGTCATTAAAAAGAAAATTTTTGACAGATTTTGTAAGCCTAATGATGTTAGAAGTGCTTGAAGAAGCCATTGAAGAAGTTTGAGAAGAGTTGAAGAAAATGAAGATAAGTTTGAAATTTGAAATGAAAGTGAAAAGTGCTGATGAAGAGAGTAAGATAAACAGAGGTTCTATGGTCATGTTCTCTAGTCAAGAGGCATCTTTCAGAGCATTAAAGTTGCTGAAAAGGTGAAGGAAAATTTAAAAGTTTGAATTCAAATTTTGAAATCAAATTCCAAGGGGCATGTCGCCATGGGATATCCTAGTATGTCGACATGCGCCTATTGATTCAAAAGACAAATGTCTAATCCTATTTTCTAATAACTACATATATCATATTCTATATTCTAACTATATAATTCCTATGATAACATTAAATATAATAATACTTAAATATTAATAATTTAATAGTTGAAATATTATTAAAATAATATTATTTTTGAATTTAAAATTCAAATTTCAAGGGATAAATTTGAATTTCAAAATTCAATGAATTTAATAAAATCAAGCAAGCAAACAATCATCTATTCAACCAAGAAAATTAAAAATAATGTAAATGCGTATCTATTTTTAAATCCATACTCCCATCGTTGGCTGATTCATGAATAGCAGTGAAACACAAATTTGAATTTTCCGTCTTCTTTTCATCATCACTGGATGACAAGTCTGAGTCATCAAGAATTATTGTGAATGCTTTCTTTCTTTTCCTTTACGAATCATTGTTTAGAGGGAATAACTATTTCTCTGGATACGGACAATCTTTCCTATAATGCCCGACTTTAATGCAACTGTAGCTTCTATCATTGTTGATGTTCTCTGCATTATTTTTTGAATTCCTTTGATCATTTCTTTTGTAATTATTCATTTTTCTATATTTTAGGAATTTTCGGAAGTTTCTTGTCATGAAAGCAATCTCCTCATCCCTGTCTGGTTCTGAATCTTCAGTTGTTGCATTGAATGCTAATGACTTTTTTTCTGTAGCCTTGTTTTCCTTTCTTCCTTGTAGTTGAACTTCATAAGACATCAGATTCTCAATCAATTCTTCTATTTTCATGAGATTGATATCATTTGCTTCTTAGATTGCAAGTATCTTTTGATCTTATTCTGTAGTGAGTGAATTTAGAATTTTCTAACTTGGTCTTCCTCCGAAGAACTTTTTCCAAGTGTAATCAGTGAATGAACAATATCTTGAAATCGACAGTATATGTCGAAAATGTACCCATTTACATGCATTTTAAACAATTGAAATTGATTAACTAATATGGAAATTTTAGTCTGTTTAACTTTGTTTGTTCCTTTATGAGTAACTTGCAAAAAAATTCAGATTTCAAATGCAGAGTACAAACAGACACTCTATTACACTCATTCCTATCTAATGAACAAAATAATATATTCATGGCCTTTGAGTTATTTTGTGCAACACCCTTTTGCTCGGTAGGCACTGGGCAAAATTGTTAGTTGGTTCTATATACTCAGTTTGTGTGATATTCCAAGTGTCTAATCTCACTGGCTGTAAATAAATTTTCATTCTACAAGCCCAATATGCATAATTACTGCCATTGAAAAATGGTGGTCTAACAGTAGATCGACCTTCTACAAATGAACTAGTGTTAGTGATAACAGAATTAGTGCCAGAGTTGACACTACCAGTGTTGGTAGTCATTAAAACAATTTTCAAGTTTCAGATTATGAAAACTATGAAAACCTATGCTCTGATACCAATTGAAAGGAACAGAGGATTAAGGATCTTAAAGCTGGTTTAACACTAGAGGGAGGTGAATAGTGTTTAATGAATTCTAAGACTTATATGAACTAAATTGAAATTATGACACAAACAAATGCAGAACTTAATCACAGAACAATCACTTAATCAAATATAGATGCAAAAAGTAAATAAAAATCAGTAAAGGAAAAAAATACACCTAATTTTATACTGGTTCGGAGTTATCCTACATCCAGTCTTATACCAAGGCAAACCACCTCATACAGATTTTTATTAAACCAGTGTCAAGATTACACTCCTCAATTTATAAAGGCCATGAGGTACGCTCCTGTCTCACGAGTCCAGGGCAAACTCTCTTGATTTACGGGCCACAAGATTATCCAATTGATTTCTAGGCACAACCACATCTTATAGAGAGACTCGACAAACTTTTGATTACAGATTGATCCTATAACTCTGAATAGCACTTTGATCTTCAAGAGAGAACAAAGAATCAAATAAGAATGAAATTCTAATTTGATTCACTTGAGAATTTGAAAGAATTTTGACACGATCTTAAAAATATGATAATTATAGAACATGGATTAGTAGAGAAGAAGAAGTGAAGAAAATATGAAAATTGTATGTTAAAAAATTCGTTTGAGAAGGCTATTTATAGAGTACCAACTGTCGTAACCATTCGTGAAGAGATTTAAACGAACAAACATTTTTTTTTGAAAATTGAAACTTTTGAATTCAACGGCCACCATGTCGACATAGGTATCCTATGGTGTCAACATCCCCTTATTCAAAAAAATGAAAAACTTGTTTCGAAAATGGTATTGAGCTGAGAATAAAATGAAATGACTCTGGAGTAAAATAAACTAATTTTACTATGTCTTTTTAAAACACAAAAACAAAGAATATTAAACTCTAAAACATCTTTTTGAAAATCATTTGAAAATATAGTTTTAAGGTTAAAACATTTTGAAAAGTAGTTTTGAAAATTGCTTTTTGAAAAACCATTTCAAAGTAGTTTTGCAAGCTTCTTCCTGTAGAATATCTCATCACATCAGGACTCGAGAACTTGTACAAAACCAGGATGTTCATGGGTTTGTAAGCCACTTGTTGTAGGTTTGTAAGCTACTTGTCGTGGGTTTGTAAGCCACTAAGAAGGTAGAAATGGGTTCCATCCCAAATGAAATTCGGAATGAAGATTTCCATGCCATTATGAAGTTTTAACAAAAACTAGAACATATCTTGAAATCTTGATCTTGATACTCTAGAGTCTTCAATCTTGAGTCTTGAATCTTGTGATTACCTGCATATCTATATATCCTGCATATTCATATCTTTATATACAATAGTTTTAGTATATATTTTATAATAAGATAGTTAAAAAGTTTGTTGTCGTCAAACCAATATCTCAGTTTCTAACAATCTCCCCCTTTTTGATGATGACAGCCTGTATTTATAAAATATACTTACTCCTATCATAGCTCCCCCTTACTCCATGACTCTCCCTTACTCCAAGCCATCATAACTCCCCCTTTGTCATCAACAAAAACTTCTAACTAATAAAATCCCTAAATTTGTTATAAGATAATCAACCATAACAAAATAGAGTAAACCATATATAAGTGTAATAAATGCTATGTGTGATCATAAGTGTACTTAGGAGACAGAGGACATGATTAGAGATGCTTACCCTAATCTGTTTTGAGGATATGTCTATATTAGATTTATATAGATAGTTTCTAATTAGTTAGACTAGTATAGTTGTTAGGAGTTGTTACAGAGGATTGCTATGTTTAGTATTTAGTCCTTACGGAATTTCGAGGATGAAATTCTTTAGGGGAGAAGCCTGTAACATCTCTAATTTTTTATCACATTATTCAGAAAGTTTAATTAGATAAATTAAATAGAATAATGATGATAAGGAGATTGAGATTTGAATAAACCATATATATATGGTCGTGCTTATTAATAAAGTAAATGAGCTTAATTGGGTTAGTAAACTGATAAAATTACACATGGGCATATTAGTCAAATAACCTTTTTATTTTACACGGTTGTGACCTTTTGTAATTGTCCATTCACGTTCATTTTTCTCAAATAAAAAAACAAACGCAAAAACCCTAAGAGCCGGCCATTAACAATGAGGAAAATAGGAAGATTATAATCTAAAGCTAAGGATCTAAGCTAGGAAGGATTAGCGAACAACAAATCTTAGATTCCTTATATATCTAAGGTGGATAATAATTTTTATACCATCTCTATTTTATTCTATAATTATATGTTTTCGGATTTATGATTAAATTCGTTTTTAAGATGATATGGACGATGATATGCTTGAACTATATTATGGTTGATTTATTTTATTTCATTTTCCTATGAATTAGTACGGTTTTAGGGTAAAAATGAGAGTCGGTGATTTTATAGTATCATGGAAAAAATTTATGTTAAGTAAAACATGATTCTAGAGATGGGTTTTGATTTTCAGAATTTTTGAGCTATAGAAAATTTATTATGAATTTCTAAAAGAAAATATGATATTATTGGGTTTAAATTTTATTTTGAGTATTACAAGAAGAAATTGGGTCTGAAATTTTAATATGTTTGATTACATGATAAAATTGAATTTCTGTGATTTTTGAGGGTTTTTCCTAATTGATTTACCAAGGAATATGAATTATTTCAAGAAAGGAACTTATTTGCAAATATTGTTTTTATTAATGGAAGGGCTTAAACGTTAAAATTTCTTTGATTTAGATCCGATTAAATGCGGCGGTTATAATTGTGAAGTATTTGAAAAGCTTTAAAGTAACCAATCAAGCAATTACAACAGTCTGTTAGTTACAAAATAATTGCCATACCTAGCTACAAATTAGTGTTTCGGAAAAAAGGTTGTTCCGCCTAATTCGGAGGCACCTTTCAACTCCTTTACCTCCGCATCAACCTAGTCAAAACCATTAGAGTCGAAACCAATGCACATGGTATCAATGAAATTGGTACGAAGTGAATTGCTAAGTAGCGGAAGGTAGGGTGTTGAAAGCAATGCTTTCGTTAGGGTCGAAATCAAGGTTCACTTTTAAAAAGATAAGTGCCTACCTAGTTTTTGAAGGGATTTCGACTGAGTCGATACCCTATAAAGTCGAAACCTTAGTTTGTTTTCTAAAGTTAAATTCTTGCCTTGTTTTACTGAAAGCTTTCAACATAGTCGAAAGCCCTACTTTCGAAAGGGACTTTGTAAATAAGCTTTCAAAGGGGTACTTTTTCTTTAAATAAGAGCTTCCAAAAGGATTGGTTTCGACCAAGTCGAGACCAAGCTCTAATTTACCTTTCGACTGTATTGAAGTCATCTATGCCATCGAAGGGTTATCTCTGTTTTAACTTAAACTAAGCTTTTTTCCTGAATGCATTCGAAAGGGGTTGAGGGTTTCGAATGCAATGCAGTCGGAAGGGGTTTTTGACTCTATCCTTCTAAGTTTTAATTTAAAGGATTGTGCTTTCGACTAGATGGTTTCGACACCATGAATTTTTTTCCCATAACAATTTTATAAGTGGTTTCGAAAGAGATGCTTTCGTATATAATCATTTTGACCCAAATGATGTTTTTAAAGAGTAACCCAATGTCTTCGATAGAGCACTTTTATTTGTTTCGAAGCTATGTTTAAAGAGTATTTTGATACAGTCGAAATGTACCATTAGTTTCGAAAGTGAACATTTAACAAGGGCTTCGAAAGGTATGTTTATTATGTTTTGAAAAGAATATTATGCTTTCAAAGGAGGTCGTCTAGAGGTTTCAAAGGTGGTGTTTTAAAGTTTCAAAACAAATAACCCACTCACTTTAAAAAAAAGGAAATATCATGTCATAACTAAAGATTTTAGAAGTATTACTTTTTCATATACTTATTCACATTGTAATTAACCCATAACAGTATTTTGGAGAAGGGCGGAATAACCAGTTAGGCTGATCAGTAGTGAAAATAACTTAAGAAATGTAAAATCTTAATTAAAAATATTGGCAGGGGCCAATAGGTTTGCAGTAAACGCATGAAAACTATATATAACTAATGGTATTGGCAAGGGCCAGTAGGTTCATAGTCAGCCCATGAAAGCTATGATTTGATACTGGTAGGAGCCAGTAGGTTTGTAGTTAGCTCATGAAAACTATATCCGGATTAAGATATTCACAGCCGGTCAATAGGTTCCTAATTAGCCCATGAAAACTAGGATAAGAGATAAGATACTGGAGTTACCAATAGGTTCTTGGTGATCTATGAAAACTATGACATTGGACAGATGGTCCATAAACATTTAACAAGTTAATAGTAACCCTAGAAACTATAATTAAGACAGATAGTCTGAATGAATGGGGATGGGTAATCCAGATTTGATTTACTTGTTTCGCATATCATCGTAATAGTTTGAAACACTATGTTTTAACCATTGTGGATGCAGTAACACAGTATATGGTTTTATAAATGTTTTAGAATACCGGTGAGAGGAAAACCCGTTCCACTAAGCGATGTAGTCTCACTAGATATCTAAATGATTTGAGATGGTTAATTATTATTCAACTAGGCTTTATGTCTTATTCGATTTTTTGTTTTCTCCTTAAACTCTCGGGTACTCAATTGATTTTTAGTAGGTTGAGAATTAAGGTTTACATGTGTTCTTTTAGACGAATAAAGCTTTTGAGAACGTGCATGAGGCAAGCTTGTTATTAGAGTTTTTTTTATTTCCGCTGTGTGTTTTGTTTGTAAAGGCAAATTTGTTTTCTTGCCTATTTATATACTCTGATCAACCAATGTGCATTTTTATATGTCGCTCTTAGTGTATCTTGTAATAATTATACGTTATCTAAATGTGGTCTGCGATCTGGGATTATGTAATCAATTTGAAATATTTTGAAATGACATGTGGAATTATTTGTTGTTTATAACCTTTTCATATTCTTGTATTACTTTGTATCAATGTATCTAATATCGCCGTGTTCGGTCACTGATGATTAATAACTATGGATGACTGTAGCATCCGTAACCGTTGGTTTGGGTCTCCAAATAAGGAGATATTACACTATATCTCCACTTCAACGCTCATTGTAGTTCTCCATAGTGACTAATAGTTGTTCTTAGAAAATAACACGCTACATCCTCATATTTGAGCACCGCCTAGGCAGAAGCCGATATTTTCTTTCCTTCAGACTGCAATAAGTTCTTCATAATAACGTGAAATCAGACAAAGCTTTGATCGATGAACTTCCACCCAAATTACGGACAATATGTATACTCAGATACTTCATTTTGTGAACGCACACTGCAGTTCTCTATGGGGACTGACAGTTTACTTAGAAAATAACATGCTACCACATCCCCTCCGCTTAGTGCAGAAGCCGCTACTTTTTTTGTTTAGACCGCAATAACTTCTCCATGCTAATTCAAAATCCGATGAGATTTCTGTCGATTAACTCCTATATAAATTACTAACAATATGTAACACTCGGATACTTCATCCTATAAACGCACACTGTAGTTTTCCGTAGGGATTGACAGTTGTATTTAGAAAATAATATGCTACCACTTCCCATATTTGAATTCCGCCTAGTGCAAAAGCCGCTATTTTTTGTCCAGCCTCCAATAACTTCTTCATACTAACTCGGAATCAGGCAAAACTCCGACCGATGAACTTTCACATAAATTACGGAAAATATGGTACACTCGGATGCTTCATCTTGTGAATGCACAATGTAGTTCTTCTTGGTGACTAACGGTTATACTTAAAAAATAACAGGCTCGATTATGAGTGATCCTTATTTGAATACTTTTCTCTATGAAAAGTAAAATGGTATATTTGGAATTTCAAAAGGACACCAAGTAAATCCATTCAATGAATTCTCTTTATTAGTAGCAAAGATAAAGATAATGTGTTATTCAGTATAACAATTTTTATAAAATAATCCATGTGCGTAGCATTGGTTCACAGTCGTTATTTGTATAATCTCATTTAAGATATACTTTTTTTTTTTTGAAATTTGTTCAATTTTACCCGTTGTTTTGAAAATTCGAATTTTGAAAAATAAAATTTGAAATTTGCTTTTACGTATGCATAATGTGTGCAATCAGAAAGATAGTAAAATTGTGAAGATGGTTATAGAAGGTAAGTTGTAAATGATTAATAAATAATATACTAATAGTGACTTGCCAAATTTATTATTGAAAACGAATTTATAATTTGCCGGAATGATTTCGTTGATAATCAAACAAATTACTGTGGAAGAGCGATTAGCGGAGCGCGAGTGGTGCTGAAAAAGAATTTTTTCCTCAAAAACACATGAAATCAGAAATTCATTTTTCTGAAATGCTTTTTACCTTCAAACTGACAATCAATCATGGCCTAATCAAGCTCGAACGTTCGAACCCAATATTTGATCGCAGGTGCTTCTTCAATTTCTCCTTCATTTTTCTTAGCCCATGTTAAGGTGCTGAATTTGATTGCGTTACTCCATAATTTGAATTTATTAACTTCGATTAATTATTTAGTTTTCGAATTATATTATTTCATTTCTGTATGTGGGCTTACTTGTTGCTAAACTGTGAATTGCAATTATACGAGCCGTGGAATGTTTGGATTTCAGTTAAGAATATCATAGGTAGACGGATACTTTTATTAATTAAAAAAAAAACTTACATTATTATATTGTAAAGTATATAACATTGCTGATAAAATTTGGACTCTTGTTAGTGTTTGTTTCACATTTATTATTTATGGACACGAATCACATTGTTGATGACAAGTGGGTATCATGGAAGCATGGGCAGTGCAATTGTTATTTTGTCTTCATTTTTCTTGTGTTTTTATTGTAGTTTGCAAAAATACAACAATTTTTTTAGCTCATGTGAACGCCGATGAATGCATGATGTAGCTATTTTGCAGCTACCTGGGTCAGTGATTTTCCAACTTATGTCGACATTTCCCGTGGATGATAAATTTTGAGTAGTGGTTCTTTTTACATGTTTTTAATAATAGATATTAGATATTAGTGTAATGAGGAGTGTTAGTGATATAAATAATAAAGGGAAGTGTATTTATCTCTCCTTTTTTTTTTGAAATTGCTACTATCAAAAAACCTTGGTTTTGCATTTCGAAATAAGGAAGCTAATGTTTATCCTTATTCAAATCATTTTAAGCACCTGTGTGCTGCCGGTTTCTATTCCTTCTCACCATTTTGATTATATGATTTGTTGGGCATCTTTAATTTGGTAAGATCTGTGATGTTTTCACGAACTAAAAATTGGTGGTCCTCTCCTCCTAAGCTCTGAGAATTGGGATGTTCGTACGGATAAGTTCGGTTTACTTTTTCTTCTTCTTTTCTCTCCGGTTTACGTAATGATAATTATAGTAAACTATAAAATGCAGATGGCATCTTCCAATACGAATGAAAATACGGAATGCAAAACCTGCCAATGTGGGGAAGGAGACAAATCTATATGGAACCCAAAATCATCCGATAGTGCTGATAAACAACCACAAAATTGTCCTAATTGCCAGGTGGAGATATTGTAATTTTTTTGTACTTTTAACTGCCACTAGTTATATTAGTGTATGACATGCATGATGTGTACATGCACGCACGTGATGTAAATATATGATAACATGTGAAAAAATGAAAGGGTATTATGCAATTTTGATGATGACTGAAACTTGAACTATGACGCACTAGTTCATACGTCACCAGTCACGGTTGTTATGCCTTTTATGTAATTTAAAATACGATGAATATGTATTTTACATATTAGCACAATTCAGAATTTCTAAATGTGAAAAACTCGACGAAGGACAAATCTGTCCATTTTATTTGCACCTAAACTTACTATAGTAAAATTGATTTAATCAATGATTATTAATAATGTTGATTACATTATTAATATTTCGTTAACAATTATTGTCATAGTATCGTCAACAATAGACTTCGATAAAAGCTGCATGTTGCATGTTAGGGCACCATGCACACACATATATATGTACGAACACACAAACATAAACATATATACATGTGTGTGTTTGTCTCTCTCTCTCCCTCTCTCTACGCACACATATGTGCTTGTGTGTATGTATGTGTTATGCTACATGTGTGTGCGTGGGTGTGTGAAATAAGCACAAAAGATTTATCTTATGTGAATGCATTATTAGCTAGATGATTTTTATTCTTTTTTTTTCTTAAAAAAAAAAGAACAAAAAATAAACTAACAAAGCAAGTAAAATGAGAAGGAGCAATTTTTAACAAATAAAAAAGGAAGCGTTTTTCATGTTTTGGCCGGTAAGCCGGTATCATATGCCATTATGATTTTCATAAGACCTAAATATTTGTCCTATATTTTCTCAGGTATGTTAGCAAGCATAGGATAAGGATGTCAAATATAAGTATTCATTATTTTGTTGAAAATTTTGAAACTAACTCCATAATAAAGTCTATAAGAAGGTGCTCAAGAACTGAAGCAAAGATGGTTGAAAAACTAGTGCTATGTAGTCATATAGATATTCTATGTGTGTGGCTTTGCAAGCACGTATGGTGTCAAAAAATTAAAACATCACACTACAGTTTATTTGATAAAGGGTAAATGCAAACTGAACATGTTTTTGGGCATATTTGGATTATAACCCATGGTTGATAGAAACCGATCCCTAAACCTTGGAAGTTCTTCTAGGGTTATTATTATCATGATTAGAGAGATCTAGTTTTAATTCGAGAGATATTTATCTATCTGAGGTTAGTTCAAGCAAGTGCACCTTATGTAATTCCTCCTATAATAGTGAGATCTCATTGTTGTTGGTAGGAGCATGTCAGATTTAGTCTGAATTCATCTCGCATTACTTCTCTTGCTGATTCGTATCATTATTTTTTCAATTATTGCACGACTATTTATTCGGGATCTATCAATGATCCGTGTTACACTATAGTGTTATCTTTGTTTAATCTCAACATTCAATATTTATGCCCATGCAGTTTTCGTTGTTAGTCTTCATTTCATGTTGCAAGAGTGTGTGTGTACATATATATATACACACACACACGTACATATATATACACGTACACATATATATATATACACACACACACATACATATATATATGTACAAACATACATACACACACACACACAGTTATCTAGCGGTGCTTTACCTATCTCTTGACTTGTCACCATTCTTACAATTGCTGCATGTATACATTTTCTATTCGTTCCAACAGATGAATTTCTAACTTGTCCCTAAATTTGCAGGTTATTAAAAGTGGGTATCTATTAATATCGTCTAGAGGTATGTGGTCATGTACTGGTATCCTGATTGCTGCATATATAAAAACGTACACTCTATTTAAGTTGTATTCTATGATTTTTTCTTCTTCTGTTTTGTGTGTGCGTGCGCGAGGTGTAAATTAAACTCGCATTAAAAAATGTAAGTGCATAATAAGGGGGAAGATACCAGAAACAAAAATCATATTTAACTTGTATTAAGAAACAATGCTATATGGATTTACATTGTGATTTAAATGCACACACAATGCAGTAAGTATCAATTAACAAAACAATGATTTGATGCAATAATCATACATATACATACACCTGTATAAACACACACACACATACACATGTATATACATACACACATATATACATTCCTATATATGTGCATACATATGTAAGTATGTACACATGTATATGTATACATACTTATATATGTACACACACACACATGTGCTTACACACAGTCATGTAATATTCTTTATGTTCCAGCCAACAAAAATTGTGCAATTTTATCTTAAAAACATGAATTGTTGGTTCAGTTACTTCCTTTCTTATTCAATTCAAAACATGTTATTTCGAGAAACATCTACATTCAGCATTTTCATAATTCGTTTTTGACATTTTATACTGTAAATTCCAGGAATAGGATGGACATCATGGAAGAAAAGATGGTTTATACTTACACGTACATCACTTGTTTTTTATAGAACTGACCCAGTAAGCTCCATAATTTTGATTCATTTTCCAAATATCATTTTCATGTACACATTATACATACATACATACATATATATATAAGAATGTTCCATGATTCCCCTTTTTGTGGTAATCCCTGTCATATTTTGAGTTGCACAATTTTAAATTGTGCAAAATTATGAAGACATGTACTCATGTAACTTGATATCATTTTCACAAAAGTTAAGTACATTTGAGCAATCCAAACCGAGGTTCAAAACTTCGATTTCCATTTCAGTTATTTGAGATTTTTGAAATTTCTGTTGATTTGAAAATTTTGAAAATTAGGGGTGTTCCATTTTGAGTTTTAGTAATTATTTTGCTATAGAAATATATTAATCTATAGTACATAATTGTATTTGCAAAAATAAACTATGTATTAACAAACGTATAACGATTTTTTCTCTCAAATTATTTGGTCAGCTGTCTATTTTTTTATATCTTGTTTTGAGTTGTTGCCTTTATTATCTGTTACATTGGTTATTGTTCGTTTTCCATTTTCTGCTATTTTTACTATTGTTTTAGCATTTGAAGAGTAGTTATAAAATTTATACCTAAAATCAGAATATAGAGTGGATTCCATCCCGATTATCACCAGAACCAGACAGGAATGATTGGAATTATGCCGGCATTCCGAACCATGATCCAAACACAGTAAAATTGGTATTTTAAGTCAATGGTTAAAATGGTAGTTTTAACTGTTGAGATTGACTCATAATTTTGATGTAGTTGATATTCATATTATGTATAGTATCCTCAAACATATTTTACATTTTGAATTGTGTACTTCATTTGAAACTTATTAGCTATGATTTACAACTAATGCTGCAACAATCCAATAATTAACACACATTATTATTAGCATTGTTGTCATTGTTATTGGTTTTGTTACAATACTTGCACAAATTATACATGCACACATGACGCATGTATCACAGTTAGTGATAAATTGGCCAGCGTTCATGTATGTTCTTTATGCTAGCTTCTATATTACTTAGTCTGTGAATCATAATCACAACTTTACTTTTAGAACACTCAAAAGGGCAATGAAGCAAATCCTACCCTAGGCGGTATAGACCTTACCAACTCCGGAAGGTGTGGTCTTTTCATCCTTACATTCTGAGTACATTCAATGGTCTTACGTACTACGATTCAGTGCTTAAAAGATTATATTAACAAATAGGCTTATTTTAAACCAAACAGTGTGGTTGTCAAAGCAGATAGAAGGCTCCTGACAGTTACATTTCCTGATGGTCAAGATGGTCGAAATTTTACGCTGAAGGTAAATCATGATGTGCTATCATTACAGTTTACTATTCTTATATACATAATTTATTTCTAATGACTTACGGTAGGGAGATACTTCAGAAGAATTGCAAGAATGGAAAGCAGCATTGGAAGGTGTTTTGGCACAAGCACCTAGTACATCGTTAGACAGGGGAACTAGTGGAACTTTCATTAATGAGATAGTTGAGTCTGGCGAACCTGCATCTGAACAATGTAGTATGTACTTATATTGCTTTTTCCAAGGTTTAGATTTCTAGAAGAATTAGAGTTTACGACAACGTTGTGCAATACTAATGTTTGAAATATCAGCACTAGAGCACTTATTGAACAGATTCTGAATATTGGGAAGTAATATTTAACCTTCAATGTCATCTAGAGGTGTAAATGGATATTCAATTCTCGATACCTAAATTTGCACTCAAGAATTTATAAATAGATACAGATTTAGTGATATCCAGTTAGGCCTATTAACGGATATTTTTAAATGTGGATAGTGTCATATCCGCATGTATATTCGAAATCATTTTTAGATATCGAACGTTCATATCCATGGATAGTCGAGAATATCATATATTATTTTATTCGCTGATAATTAATGAATCTAAAGACATGAATAAAAATTCTGGTTTAACATTTAGTCCTGCTAATTATACTAGTACACACCCAAAAAAAATACAATGATAAAAAATAGTTTTGTGCATTGAATATGCATTTATTTATATATAAACACATAATATAAACTATCATTTTGATAAAATAATGAATATCTGTCATTCATGGTACTACATAATATAAACTAATAAATATCTGTCATTCATGGTACTACATAATACAAACTATTGTATTTTGGATACGGATGCGATGGATTTCAGATTTTTCGGATATCCATTGACAAACTTATATCCAGTCCTTTAAAACTTGCTTGAATTTTATGCAATTGAAGATGTTGGTTGATTTTGCTTTATCATGTATGTATGTTGCACTGTCCTGCTTGTGTATTGAAATATACCCAATTTATATGTAATCTATTGGTAAAAACAGGAAATTGCTGCTTCTAATGTTGGTAAATATGAAACATTATAACAAATCCAATAACAACACTAATAATCAAAAAATTACTGTATATAATATGTTGATTTCTGTAGCACTAGTTGTTAATCAGAACTAATAGGCTTCAAATACTGTGATTTACTTAAAGTTATCAGTTATAAATGATACTGCATCATTTTAGGATATCTGTAGAATGTAATTATTCAAATATATTTGAGGTAAACAGATACTAACATTTAGTTTGGTATCCAATCTGTTTTCACCTCTGGTGCCATTGTTGGTGGCAGGTACACTATCAAAATCATCATAGGCTTATTTCCTATAATTTCCCATAATATTTGACGTAAATGCAACTATGTCGGCATAATATTATAATTTTCCATTGAATATTATCATTACAATGAATAATAGTGTTGTCAAAAAAAAAAAAAAAAAAGAAAGAAAGAAAGAAAAAAAAAAAAAAATCATATCCTAACAGATGGTGGATGATCTGTGTATGCTTTACAAGCCAACTTGGTCTACAAGCACAAAATTAGAAGTCTAACCTGATGGACTTATTTCAGTGATTTTTATTAGCTGCGAGCCTCTATTACAACTCTTAAGTTTCTTATTGCTTGTTCTCTTAGAAACGTTCCTTTTTTTTAATCAACTTATGTCACTTCACTGCAGCGACAGATAAAAAGTCTGTTAATCCTATGGTCATTGGCAGGCCAGTTATACTTGCTTTGGAAGAAACTGATGGAAGTCCATCATTCCTTGAGAAGGCTCTTAGGTTTATTGAAGAACATGGTAAAATAGCTCTCTAAATTTTATCATATTTTAAATCCCTCTATAAGATGTTGAGTCACTTTTTACTAATTTATTTTGTAGGATCACAATTCTTGTACTAATTCACATGATAACACACTCATACAATGAGTATGCATCCAATATTTAAACTTTATACTAAATCATATAGAAATCCAATATTGGGTGCGGCAACTGATGACATCTTAATTTTAATTGATTAACGTGCAAGGCTACGTTGGTCCTTAGTCATTCTGGAAAGGATAGAAATGCTATCTTAATTCTGATTGATTAACGTGCAAGCTAAAGTTGGCCTGGAGTATACTAAAAGGATAGAAATGCTACCTTAATAGTTGGACACCTAAATAGCAAGGCAATTTTTTGAACCGGTTTATCAAAAAATGGTGCACAGATACTGTAATATTATGACCGGGTCACCATAATCTAGAGTATTTAGTATAGTTGTTTAGCCTGTATTGACTAACCAAATTTAATTTACCAATTATTGCCTCAGCCAATCTTAAATTTCTGCACCATACATAATTTGGCACAAGATTTTTAAAATGGGATTTAAAACGTAAATCGCAAAGTTTAAATTTTGAATCGAAGTGGGATTTAAATCGTAAATCATAGATTCAACATATCCACATTTTTAGGTTTGTATGCACTTTGAAGTTGGTTTTGATGTTTGAACTTCCACAATTAAACTTAAATACTCATTTTCCCCCCTCTAATTCCATTTTTATTTTGTTTAAAAACACTATGATGGAATTGTGAATCTAAACAGGTATATTAATACGTTACTATGAGTCGAATGTGTTTTTGATTGTGGTTTTAACTAAGTTTGAATCAGAATGTAAATCGAACCGTTAAGGGAGGGATCCGATATGAATCGAGATTTAAATCGTAAGATTTTTGACAACAATGATTCGGCATTCATCATCTAGTCTATTCATATAAACTCATACTTCTCAAACTAACTTATAAATCTATTATGCGTGGAATAAAAAATTTGTGAATCACTAATTAAGCCATTTACTATATCTACAGGAATCAAAGTAGAAGGTATACTGAGGCAATCTGCTGATGTAGAAGAGGTAGAGAGAAGAGAGAAAGATTATGAACAGGGTCTGTTCTCTATCTGTAGAATATGTAGTTTATAATTTTCTTATCCTGACCTTGCTTATTTACTTTCTTCCTAAACTGCTCATCAGTCCTGACTTTTAGAAATTTGCAGGAAAAACTGAATTCTCTGCAGAGGAGGATGCACATGTTATCGGGGATTGTATAAAGGCATGTTGTTGCAAACTGTATCTTGTATCAATTAGAAAGGGAGGTGAAATTCCCACTCCATTTTATCTTATATTAACACTCCAGTTTCTGTATTGAAGAGTGGAGTTAAATTGTAGAAGATAGGGAAAGCGGAGTGTAAATTTCCAGGTCAATGAAAAAAACACAACATTCCTTAGAAGAAAATTCTGAACATATATTTATTTATTTTTGCAGCACGTGCTTCGAGAGTTACCATCTTCTCCTGTACCTGCATCATGTTGTACTGCTTTAGTGGAAGCATACAGTGAGTTTTGAATATTTCATGTATTCAACATAAAGCTTGGTTGTGAACAACGCTAAATTTCATTCATTTATGTTTTAAGCTTATGAAGCCTGACAATATTGTTCTGCCTCAATATATCATCCACTAATCAAATTCTATCATTCCCTTAATGTTTACATGTGACATGAAAGGTATTATGTCTAGGTACTAGTTTAAAATTTTGTCATGTTGTTTGTCTACTATTCTTAAATGACACATGATTTTGTTAGTTTGAATACACAATCCTATTATATTGTCATTTTATTGAGCTAAAAAAGCTATGTCTAGGTACTAGTTTAAAATTTTGTCATGTTGTTTGTCTACTATTCGTAAATGATACATGATTTTGTTAGTTTGAATACACGATCCTATTATATTGTCATTTTATTGAGCTAAAAATGCTATGTCTAGGTACTGGTTTAAAATTTTGTCATGTTGTTTGTCTACTGTTCTTAAATGATGCATGATTTTGTTAATTTGAATGCTCAATCCTATTATATTTCATAACCTTTTTAGCTCAATAAATAAGAATAACTTGACATAGAGATATTTATGAACTTCTCTTGTTTTGATGCATGCAAAAATAAGAGTTCAAACACTTTAATTCAGATGTTCAAAGAAACACCTATGCTTCTGTAGTTTTAGTTGCTTAATGACTATTAGCGGAACCTCTGTTGGAATAATTTGTGCAGTACTCATGGTTGCATGCATGCAATATGCTATCTGTGTTGCAACAGTTGATGCATTACATGTCGAAATAATTCAGTTAATAGAATAAAGTCGTCGTTTTGATGAATTATTACCCTGTTTCAAAGATTTAATTTCGGTTTATTTGTGCAATGAATCCAATCAGAAACTGACCGTAAAAAAAGGATAAGGGCCATCCGTGATGCAATAGCTGAAACATTTCCGGAGCCCAATCTCAGATTACTTCAGAGGTTAGTACTAAACAAACATAATTATCTTTTAAATTTCATAGTTCTTGTACCTCAAACAAATATATACAGCAATATTTCTAGGTTACATAAGTCCTAGAATTCTGCATGTGCAGTTTGTATGTGTATTTTAACTTCCATTTTTGTAGCGAGAGGTTGTTACATACGATGTCTTGGAATTTAAATGCAAGAAGCAGGGATTTGTTAGCTAAATATAAATGTCAGTGGGATTACTGCATTATGTGCAAATCATACTTTTTGTTTCGTAAATGTTGGCTATAATTTTATAATTGTGATCAAATATTTGAATACTAGGATCTTAATTACCCTTTCTTCTCTTAGTTGAGGTGTAGATCCTTAACAATTTTAATTATAACTTGCAAAGTTGGGGTTAGGGGTGAGCGTTTGGTTGGTCTGATGATGAAATTGTTAAATTGAACTAAAACTAATAAAAATGAAAATCAAACCAAACAAACCAAATTAAGTTCGATTGGTTATCCGATGATGATCATATTTTATGTTTGGAATATTCATTGTATTAAACATAAATATAAGATTAAAGTATTCTTATTTAATATTTTTATGCTTTTTAATTGTAATTTTGCTTTTTAATTGTAATTTTGACACATGTATGATAAATAAAATTTACTTAAGACCACTAAACTAATCTAAAAAAAATCATCATACCATTAGTAATTTTGGCAATATTTAAACCGATAACTGAACTAAATTTTTTTACAGACCGATTAGAAATCAATGTAGTTTCAGAACCAAACCGACTGAAATAAATTGGTTTTGTTGGTTTAACCAAAGAATGCTCACCCTTAGTTGGGGTGTGGTAAAGCAAACCATTATTTTTCTATCGATTGTAAGTTCGAATCATGAAATGGTTCCTTGGCATATTTTTCTAGTTGAGACATTCTTCCAAGGCAAACCCTCTGAGACCATCACGTGAACTATGTTTTATCTTTATTTATGTATATGCTGGAATTGAACCATAAAGCCTAGAACCTCTTCTCGCCTTGTACGCTTTATTCATATATTTATGTATGCTGGGATTGCACCATAAAGCATAGAACCTCTTCTCGCCTTGTATGCTTTATTCATACAAAATTTAGTTACTCGCTTTCAGGATCCTCAGGATGATGTTAACTGTGGCTTCTCATAAATCAGAAAATCGAATGTCTCTATCTGCCTTAGCAGCTTGTATGGCCCCACTTCTTCTGCGCCCACTTCTTGTCGGTGAATGTGAACTTGAAGATGATTTTAATATGGGTGGGGATGGTTCGATTCAACTGCTAAAAGCTGCAGCTGCTGCAAATCATGCTCAAGCTATTGTCATAATTATGTTAGAGGAGTATGACCATATATTTGTAAGTAGATCCGAAATGGTTGTTTCAAACTTTTAATACTACTAATCACTGAAATTTGACAATGTAGACCTTAAAACCACAATAGTTATGTTAGATCCTCGTAATATAATCAGGGTGATCGGCATATGCTGTCACTTACATAAGTTGGTCACAAAATATTGCCACTTAAAATGTATGCTAACGCATGTGCAGTAAGCATCATTTTTTTTAACTCCATTGTGTATGCTACATATATGGTGCTTAGACTTTAGAGTCAGTAAGAAAATGCTTGTGACAACTAGATATGCTGCTGGTTGAAAAATGGCTACCATTTCATGGATTTATTAGAAATAATCAATATTGAAACTATGATTTCATTACATATATGTCTATAGCACTTGTGCCAAGCATATTTATGAATGCTGCTTCTTTTAGGAGGAACTCTCTCAAGATGGTTCCTACTCATCAGACATGTATAGTGGGTCAGAACAATGTGATACTGAAGGTAGCCATAGCGATAATGATATTGACGATGATGGGTATCATGATTCACATAATGGTCATGACGGCAACGCTGAACATTCATCTGATGGATCAGTTAGTGGTAGTGGAAGCAGATCGTACACTGGAAGCGGAAGTAGATCATATACTGGTAGTGGAAGCGGATCATATACTGGAAGTGGAAGCAGATCTTATAGTCGTAGTGGAAGCAGATCATATAGTAGAAGTGGAAGCAGATCAGTTAGTGGAAGCAGAAGCAGATCATATAGTAGAAGTGGAAGTCGAAGTGGAAGCAGAAGCAGATCATATAGTAGAAGTGGAAGTCGAAGTGGAAGCAGAAGCAGAAGTGGAAGCAGAAGTCATATTGGGAGTGAGATTTCAAATCATGAGGTTATTTTTTGCATACAAAATTTCAACTTCATTAGTAACAAAAATGTTCTTCATTGTCAGTCCTTGTCGAAGTGGAAACTAAAAACAAACATATATTTCAAATTTTAACATTTTATATTTTTATCTTCTAAACCTTATGTTCTTGTCTTTTGTAGTGACCTCCATGATGTAGTATACACATAATTTCAATGACTACGAATGACTACAATTTTCGTGCGGTATAACATTTTATACATATCAGAAGTATTATACGACATTGGAGTACCTTGAAATTTGGTAGGCAGGTTGATAAATTTGAACAAAAAGTGAATTATTAAAATGATTGGACTGTAATTTTAGGCCGCATAGTTTTTCCCCATCATGTGCGTTTGCTCTCGTTTTTCCTAGCGTAAAAGTGCATGCCGGATGGTCAATGGTGTCGAAATCAGTAATTGATAAGTATAATGTGGTAGTTTGTTAATTTTGCTAGCAAGTAATTGTAGGCTGTTATATACTAAGTGGTTGTTTCTGGATGAAGTAAAAAAACAATTCTTTAGAAATAATAATGATAAAAATGTAATAATGACATGTTTTTTGTTCTTGCATACAATCCAGTATTGCATTTTATATAGCTTGAAATAAATACATTTTGCTTGTCATGTTTGGATTGAGATTGACTTACCCGTTTCACATGCAGGAAGAGGATCATAACTCGAATCCCTCCTCCCACGAGTATATCGATAACTCTGCAGCTACCAAGGCACCTAAAGTCACATCTAATGCCACTAATTCAGTAAAAAATATTAGCCAAGACCCAAAAATTGAAGATGCAAAGTTAACTGAGGAAAGCAGTGCAAGTAAAGTTAACGATACACAAAACGAAAAAAGTAATTCTGAAGCTTCACCAAGTTCGCGAAAGTCTGTTGATAATATTCATACTTCCAGATTACAAAATTCTGCTACTTATACTAAGAATGGAAGCTCTGCAAAATTTAGAAATAGGTCTAGTAAGGCCACATCTAGTATGAGGAAACCAACCAAATGGGGACGAACCTCTGTGAGCACCAATTTTTATTGCATTATTATTTTTCCTCTAGTATCTCTTAAAAGTGATTATTTTTTGTATTCAGACAAAAAAGGATCTTCCAACAGAAAAAAAGGGTTCAATAGATGATGAGTAAGTCAAATATCTCCTATTCATCTATCTGTATCTTCAACCTATACTTCTTTCTTTTCAATTTAGTAAATTTCTAGAAATATCATTATGGGATCTTTAAAATTACCAGGATTGCTATTCAGAAGCTTGAGACAGAAAAAAGTGATCTGGAAAATAAAATTGTAAAGGAGGTTGGTTTTTTTTCTTTTTCTTTGTGTATTTAATATTACTGCCATCCTTTATCGCATGCTTTCGGATTATGACATTTATACTGCTAAATATTCAGGTAAAAGCTAACGAAAATTTAAGAGAAAACATAGAGAAAAGAAAGGAAGCATTGCGTGAGCGTCGATCAGCACTGCAAAAAGACGTATGTGTATTTCAGTTGAATATTTATTTGGGGTATACTTAGGGTGCAAAAGTTATTCCAGTTTTCACCTTTTAGAGATTTTATTTTACTAGTTTAAGCATCTATTTTTTTTTATTTTTTTTTAAATTACCGATGTGGAAGAAATGGATTATTTTACTACAGTAATTAGCTACTAATTTCTAGAATTATGGCTTGTGCAGATATTTGAAAGGTTTGACTTTCAAGTTTATGATCATATCATTGATGAAGCCAGAATTTTGTTTTGATGGGAAAGCAGTATAGAAGTTCAATTTTGTTATAATTGACAAATTGTTTGAATTGCAATAAGATAAATTTTACGAACAAATTTATATTAAAGAGGAAAAAAAACTCACACTCTACTTTAGCTGGAAATGACAACATCTAATTGATTAAATTGACATGATGGACTTTTCAACAAATTCAGACACAAGAACATAGCTAATTATCTGATATATTTTGATTGTTCATTTTCTATAAACTTCTCAAAAATTAATCCATGAACCATAAAAAGAGGTAACACAAAATCAGTACAAATTGCAATTTAAGTATGATGTTGGGGCGGGCATTGCCTAGCACATATCTAGTCTTGTCGTTGGATCATATTCTATTGGAATAAATTCTGAAATATATCCATAAATTTTTACCTCTAATTTCTGTGCAGAGATTTCAAATCTCCTAGAGATGTCCCTCCGTGTGTGTGTGTGAACAATCGGTTGCACCTCATTTTTTCTACATTTCAAATCCTTCTTGATTTTAACCACGTGTTTCATATCAAATATACCTCTCTCTGTCACTTTAGAAGAAAGAATCTATATTATTTAAGTGAGAACATTTGGTTGAAATCATAGGAGATTTGAGGTGTAGCAAAAATAAGGTGTAGCCGATCTTAGCCCATCTTTTATTGTAAAAGCTATAGAAGCATAAACAAATGCTAATGTGGAGATTCATTTTTGTTGTAATAAAAGGTGGAAATGCTGAGAGAGCAGCTACAAAAAGAAAGAGATTTAAGGTTGGCACTAGAGTCTGGATTAATGAACATGAGACCTGGACATGCATCTATTACTTCTACAATGGATAGCAAGGTTGGTACTGTAAAATGATTAATTAATCAATCGACAAGAATTTATATTTACTTGATATTTGCGGTAAAGGCAAGGGCTGATCTTGAGGAAATAAATCAAGTGGAAGCTGATATAATTAGTTTAAAGCAGAAAGCTGCAGACTTACGTGGAAAGATTTCAGTTCAACAACAAAATAATCAACAATTGGAAGGACAGGAGTAAGCTTATTATTATATATATTGAAACTGTATCATATAAGTACCATTCTTCTTTTTAGGTTAATCTAGGCAGAATAGTTACTCCCTTACTACTGTTAACCTTGCGTGTATATGCGTGTATATGTCATGAAGAGCCATGCTATGCTGATGATATTCAAAATTTGTCCCTAGTCACTATTACGTTTCTAAAATATATTCTGTGAATATAACGTGTTTGTTTTATCTCAAGTGCAGAATGGAGTCTGATAGGACAGTCGAGAATGCCATTCCACGTCAAAATGAAACCTCAATAAAAAGCGATGTAGGTTTGTTTTGTTGTTTTTATTATATCCATGTAATTGTTCTTTTTTTCATCATCTTAAAATTAAAAATTCGTTTGGCAAATGGTAGCAAATATTGAATGTACCGTACCTATACGAATTATCAGTCTTGTGATCGGTCTTCAACATCCATCAATAGTCAAAGGTTCTAAGCAAGCTAAAGTTTAAGATCAATCATCAATTCATAAATCATAAATATTAGTCCCATTTATCGAGCATGGATCTTATCCGACTCCAAATGGGACGTTTCGATATTCTCACAAGATCTCAGTTTTTAAATATTTTCTATATAACATTTGTATTTGTTTAATCAAAACCTTATGGATAAGATTTACAAGGATACATGAGACATTCAATTTGGGACAGACAAAGAGAACTGTTTTTAATTTTACACCCACAAAAAATGAGATGGGTAATTGTCACTATTGAAACTATGCATCCTGGTAGATCTAAGGAACACTAGTCGATTTATATAGAGAACGAACCGCTTGATGGTAATCCTAAATTATGAGAAAAGTATACAGACACATGATTCCTTTGTTTTGCATATACAGATTGTATCGTCCTCGATTAATACTGAGGGTGCAATGGCTGAATCCCAGATGCCATCATCACCCAACAAAGATCAAGAAACCAAAGTGGTCGATAATTTGGTATCAAGAGAGGCAAGTCTTCACATGATATTGTGTTCACATTTTCTTCAATTTATATACAACCATCGAACCATGCTTTGCTACATTATTCATGCATTCATTCTTGCATACACAGAACCCTACATCTGAAGCAAATCATTCAAATTCTTCAACAAACAAGAAGCCAGTTGGTTATGAATCCGCTTCCAAGAAGTACAATTCAAAGGGGTTTCCAAGTCTTAGTCTAGATGTAATTTGAAAATAATGTTCCTCGTACTCTTATAATCTAACCATTCAGTTCATGGTAGTCCTATCATCACCATTTATATTTTTACCCAGAACCCTAAATTTGAAGTAAACATGGACGCTGCGTACCTTAAAGCTCACAAGTTAAATTCACCAACGTTTGGAGACTTGAAGCATTCCCGTAAATTACCAAGGCAACCAACAAATAAAAGCAAGATTAAAGAAAATGATGATCTTCCACCACAGATGGATGAGTCTACTGCATTAACTCGAAATTATGTTTCAAAGAGGTCAACTTATCGGGCTGATAGTAGTAAACAGAGTTCTGCTCGGTCTGAGGTAACTTTCTTTCTTTCAGGTTACAAGTAACTTGTCTCTAAATTAGAGAAAAATGTCAGTAGTGCTATTTAGTATTTACACAGCGACGGAAACTTGTTTATGAGATGCTAGGGTTAAAGAAATACTTTACACATTCTTCTTTTGCAGAGCTTGTTTATGAGATGCTTGCTCTACCAAGTTATTGGTTTTGTAACAAAATAGCCTGGCCGAAATACCCACTATACATGGTTTAGGATGATCCCACGATCTTTATTAATAGTTGGAATAGAAACACAATTTTTTGATCCGACCATGAAGTTCGAAAAATACTCTTATATTCAAATAAAGAGGTCAGAAGATTGTATCCAACTAGAAACAAAAATTAACATTATCTTCAAATGGAAATTTTAAAACATAAACAGAGTTAATAAGTTTAAAATCCTATTCCAACAAAAATTTACATTTAACTTTATATTTTTCAGTTTATTTTTATCAAACCACATAGAAATTTTAAATTTAATAATTTTAAAATGGAATTTTATATGCATGTGCCATAAAATCTCACAGAGGATAAATGTAATGGACCAAGTACTAATAGGTCATTGAATTATCAATTGATTTTGTAATAATATAGTTTTCGAATATTTCATCCGAGCACCTCTAACCCGTGTGTACTTAATCACCATATGTGTTCCGCATCATTCAGTATAAACAATTGTTTGATTCATAATATGTCGCATAGTTGATGTGACATGTTATGAATAGTCTCACATCAAATGATTAATATGATGAAACCTGTTATAATGGTTTCATTATAACATACGTATACATATGAGTTCAATCCCTCCGCTCAATTTCCCCGTATCCATATGATAAATTGATCTCAATCATTAATTTATTTATGATCACATTATTATTGTTTGGCAAATTCTATTCATACGCCAAAATCACATAACATACACTATTATTTTATTATGAAATTCTATGATTAAATTACCCTTCTTACCTGCATTTGTTGTCTTTTTCTTATAACTCATCTAATTAAAACATTAAAATCAATAATATTTGATTAAATTTTTACAATCTTGATGAAGTTAATGAAACATACAATATCGATTAAGACAACTTTCACCACTATCTACTCTGATTCAAAAAAATTTAATTTTTTTTCTTTTAAAATAGAGTTGATTTTGATGAAATAAAAAATTAATTTTTTTTATAAAAATAATTCACAATATTAGTGCCAGAAATTGAAGTTTATTTTGTTGAATTTCAACTAAATTTATTGCTAGGGATTTCTAGTTTCGTGTAAATAAGTTTTATGGTTTAAAGATGGAAGATGATGAGGATGTAAAAAATGGTAATTTTGTAAAAGTTATGGTGCATACAAAGTAATATTTGATGTATGTTAGATTATTATATTTTTTGGTGTATGTTAAGGTATTACAAATGTATGAATAGAATTAGCCTTATTATTTTTAATAGTACGGCGGATATCAAATCATTAGTCAAATCATATAATGATTGATTGAGATTCAATTTTTTATATGGAAGCAGAGAATTTAAGGGCAGAGGAATTGAGCTGCATACATACATGTGTGCCTGTATTTGATTCTACCCATATCGACTAAACAATGCTTTACCTATAGGATGGAAATCCACCACCATCATCAGCACTAGTCAGACTAACAAACCGATTACATTTTCTGAAAGAAAGAAGAATCCAGCTAGCACAGGAACTCCAAAACCTAGAGGCTAATTCCCAACCTCCTCCAACAAATTCCAAGTAAAATGGAATGGCTTACATGTAAATAGTGAAATTGCAGGCAATTCCTTTAGTATCATTTTTTTTTTTGGGGACTACTAAATATTGTATACATTGTGAAAAGGGTTATGGATTTAAATCGTGCCAGCTTTGCAGATTTGTACATTAGATTATTCTTTTTTCTATCAAAACATACTAGTCGTCCTTTTAAGTGGTAGGCTAATCATATCGCATTCCATTGCAGTTTCATAATTGTTACTTCTAACTAATTCATGAGGGCCGGTGTAAATCATTATTATACCGGTACATAGATATTTTCCCTAAACTTGTGATATCGTTTTCAACCCTTAATTTGATGCATCACGGTTGATCAGTAAAGTCTTATGGATAGAAGGATGCTTTTACGAAAGTGAAAAGCGTGCATATACACATCAATCTTAAATATGAAAAGTTTTTCGGTGGATGGGTCATCGAATTTAGATAAGCCCGACAGTTTTGCATACGCATTCGAAACATTTTCGAATATCGGCTATCCGCATCTGCGAATACAAAAGCATATCAGGTAACTGTTCTATCTACAAACGACCAATAAATCAACAAACATATATAGAAAATTTTGTTTTAATATTTTTGTTTTCAATTACATTGATTATTACACCATACAAAAACAAATATTATCAAATATTATGATAATAAATAGATTTGAGCGGTTAATATGAATTATATGCACATGATATAAACTATTATCTTAACAAAATAATAAATGTATATCTTACATCAAACCAAAATGCACATAAAAGAAATTATAATCTTGACAAACAACCGAATGAATAGTTTTCGGATGTCGATGTCTTCGTATTAGTATCTCTTTTTTTGATTATCGACTTTTCGGATACAGATGGGAACAGATATTGGATTTTTCGAGTATCTATTGACAATCTTAAATTTAGGTATCTTTTTCGACAAGAAGTTACCGCGCATAGTGTAATTTTTTCAATGGGGACTGATCCAACTTTATGACCATTCGTATCCAAACAAGAGTTTCTTTAACAATGATATATATTTGTATATATGTATGCAAATAGGTCTGTCAACGGGTCGATTTCGGTCCGGCTATCATAAAACTCGAACCCGAGTCCAATTACATAATCAAAACCCGAGTCCTATCCAAATTCGTAAGGTATTTCAAAGCTAATATCCGAGCCCGGCAGGTCAGGCTTTTTAAGCCTTCAGGTAATACCCGTATACCTAACTCATATTATTTATATTAAAACCATATTTTAAACATGTAATTTTTTTTAAAATTTTTTATACACAATGTTAACATACATATTGTGTGGTGATGTAGTTAAGTTCACAACAAAGTATGCAAAAACATCTACATGCAAATAAATGAAATGCTAAACATATTATATACATACGTTTTTGATACGATGAAAAACTACCTATCGGATCGGTCGGATCAGATTTTGATAAAATTGTACCTGACCGTAATAGTAAACGGATCGTGCCTGACTAGTTAAAGCAAAACTCATACCCATAAGACGAACTCGAGCCGAAATCCATACCGTTGACAATAACTTTTTTATTTTTGATTATAACCTCGATGACACATACTACTTTGTCAAATAAACATTTCATTTACATTAACTTGCTTTATATATTAAGATAACAATCATCCAAAATATTCCTTTGTTCCTTAAACAGCAATCAAGAAAAAGTGTTGTTCTAATACAATAAAAATTGTGACATGGCGTAAAAGAAAGTGTAAAACCGTCACTCCCAACTATTAGACCAATTATCAGATCAAAAGGTTCTATTTTTACCGTTTACACCGATCACTTTCTAAGAGCAATTCCAACAACACCAATGCAATGCAGGGTTGAATATTCAGTTTGAGCTTTCTGACGGATGAGTCCAATAGATGAGTTCAGGTTTAATCTTCGGTTTTCAATTCTGAATCCTAAATTAAATCCGGACGCTCATTCAAAGCCGACAAAGCATAGACGTCCATTAAATGAGTGGTCAAAAATGTATATTGTATCAAAATACACTTTAACACTACATTACTGAATACTCATTTAACCGACGTTCAACGTTTAACGTCCATTTAATGACCCGATTAAATGTGTGTGATTGTCTGGGTTTTACCTTCCACTTTCAGTTCTGAGTATTCTAGTCTTTAATCACAATTGATTAGCGGTAGAGACAAGTATCCTTTACATATATGGTAGTGTCTCTTAATATAGCACCCAACAATAATAATGAGGAAGAGACATAAATACATACATAAACCTGTATACAGTTGAAACCAACATTGTTAATTAACCATTTATAGTTCAATTATAAACCTAGATCTTCACCTAAATCATTAAATTATTTGCTAATTCCGCTCTTTTAAATTCAACATCTTTCCGAACCATTTCTAAACACAATCAAATCAGAAGAAATAAAATGCCTTCTAGACCAATATCAGAGTCTCAAACACCACTTAAGCTAAGATATCTGAAATCTTGCTACCAATACCTGATCAACAACCTAATATCCCTAATCCTCATCCCAACGTCATTATCTTTAATCTTTCAACTAATCACTACACCTCCTGAACAAATCTACTCATTATACGCATTCTTCAAGCTCAACACTGTTCAACTCTCATGTTCTGGTTTCATCCTCCTCATGCTTGTTGTCATCTACTTCATGTCGCGGCCACGCCAAATCTATCTAGTCGACTATGCGCTACTCTCACCCCCTAGAAGTTGCCGCGTACCCTTCGCAACATTCATCGAACACATACGTCTTATAAACCCGGACGCCAAAGCGGTTCAATTCCAAACGCGCATTCTAGAAAGGTCCGGCCTAGGCGAGGAGACGTGCCTACCCCCGGCCAATCATTACTTGCCACCCAGCCCTACTTTGGAGATCGCACGCAAAGAGGCTCAAGTAGCGATTTTCTCGGCCATCGACAAACTTATCGAAAAAACTGGATTTAGACCAAAGGACATCGATATATTGGTGCTAAATTGTAGTATTTTTTCTCCAACTCCATCCCTTACCGCCATGATCGTCAACAAGTACAAAATGAGAAGCAGTATTAAGAGTTTTAATTTGTCGGGCATGGGATGTAGTGCCGGGCCAATTTCGATAGACCTAGCACGGGACCTGCTACAAGTGCATCCGAACTCGAACGCTCTTGTTGTTTCTACCGAGATTATGACGCCGAGTTACTATTTTGGAAATGATCGAGCGATGCTTCTGCCGAATTGCTTGTTTCGAATGGGGGCGGCCGCGATGCTGCTCTCGAATCGACGTCGGGAGAGACGTCGCGCTAGGTTTTGCTTGCTTCACGTCATTCGCACTCATAAAGGTAGATCTTTACGACTCTATTAAAATCATTATAAAAGCCGTTTAGGGCATTATTAAAGAAACTTCAGTCTGGATAAGAATGATCATTTTTCTAGTATTTTTAAAATTGGTACGACACCTACCAAAATATTTGCCATTTTATAACAAATTCATATATAGCCGTTTTATTTCCTTTATGCAACTTTTTTGGTGGATCCTCGTTGTTTCACGATTTTCTCTTCGAATAAACCCTTTCAAATTTAGTTTTGGATAGATCATTCATCAGTTTGTAAAGTTGATTACTTAAGTGATAATATATATTAGTATTACAAGTCTTAGCTAGCATACAGTATGCTATATGTCAATGTAAGTCCAACAATTTGAATCACGCTATGCAAACAACCAAGTTGTGACATCTCGCACCAAAGTCGTAGCACAGAAACTACCACTGGTTAATGGTAAAACAGTAAATCTTTTGAATTGATTTAATTTATATAGACATAATAATTTTAGTTTAGGAAGCAGTCCATGAAACCCAGCCTAAACCCTGTTCGATTTATTTGATTTCTGTTGATAAAAGGATCTATGCTAACTTGTATTTAAATCTGAAAAGGTGCAAACGACAACGCGTACCGTTGCGTGTACCAAGAGCAGGACTCTGAAGGACACAGAGGCGTATCGTTATCCAAAGACCTAATAGCGATTGCGGGCGAAGCCCTAAAATCCAACATAACTACGATGGGACCCCTAGTTCTTCCGGCGTCGGAACAGATCTTGTTCGTACTCAGCCTCATCGGGCGCAAACTAATAAACCCCAAATGGAAGCCTTACATTCCCGACTTTAAACTAGCGTTCGACCACTTTTGCATCCACGCCGGAGGCAGAGCGGTGATCGATGAATTACAGACGAACTTGCGGCTTTCGCCTCGGGACGTGGAGGCATCGAGGATGGCGTTGCATAGGTTCGGGAACACGTCGAGTAGTTCGTTGTGGTACGAATTGAATTATATCGAGTCCAAAGGGAGGATGAAGAAGGGCGATCGGGTTTGGATGATCGGGTTTGGGAGCGGGTTTAAGTGTAACAGTGCAGTGTGGAAGTGTTTGAAGGGGGTCAAGACCCCGGTGGATGGGCCGTGGGCCGAGTGTATTGATAGGTATCCGGTTGACATTCCAGATGTTATTAAGATGTAATTTGTAATTTTATTTTAATTTCTGTAATTTATGCCACATGTATCGGCTTACGATTGATTTATGTTTCACTGGTTTTTTATAGAATATAATTTATTATTTACAAATGCTAATAATTTATTTTTCTCTTCTTTGTTGTTATATCTTTAATGATATTTATTAATAGTTGTTTTGAAAACATAATTTTTTGATCCAACTGTAAACTTTCAAAATTGTCTTTTATATACAATTCTTTAAAAATTTGTCATATTAATTTATCCTAAAAAATAGCATCTGCATATATGTTTCTAACCTAGTGCATCTATTAATTGGTTCTAAAAAATAGCATCTACATAAATGGTTTTAAACTCGATGCATATAACAGTGCACCTATACTACGTATTCTCAAGTGCATGCTATGGTGAGTAGCATTAAGAAAATTAACCTTTTATTATACGTCAGATTCAAAACAGGTTTAAATAGAGAGTAAATACATTACTATTATAATTTTTTGTTTCTAAGTTTACGTGAAAGCATGATATTTATCCGGCATCAACGTAACTTGCGAAAACGTCTCTCTATAGATATTAACAAATATTAATGTCACTCAAAAATAGGATCCACCGAATATTATTTTTGCAAATTTATAACGCTCTTTTACATATATTATGAAACTAAACTTTTTATACATTTTCGCTCTTTATTAATTGATAATGAAATCAAAAATTCAAACTAATAAAAAAAATTAAACAATGCAACTTAGAAATAAAAATTCAAACTGACTACACATGATTCCAACGCAAAAACATAGCTAGATATTTATGAAAATCATTTTCCTTGAATATGTTAAGCACGGATAATTTATAAAATAATCAATTTACCCGCGAAGGGTGTGCTATTGTCACGTGCGAAGCACGTGCCGTAATACTTGTAGTTATAATATCTTTAGTATCACACTTTTTTGATATTGACGTGAACTATCAAAAATATTCCTTTATAAATATGATTAAATATTAATATCACTTAAAAATAGGATCAACTAGATAAATTTTCTTTACAAATTCAAAATGCTCATCTACAAATCTTTCTTTAATAATAGTTGTAATACATTTGGTGTCACACCTTTTGGTGTTAACGTAGACTACCAAAAATGCCCATTTATAAATACGAGCATTACAACACGCACTTCACGCGTGATGATGACACTCTCTTCACACGTGAATTGTGTTTTATACAAATTATATATGTTTAACACATTTAAGAGAAAATGATTTGCACAAATATTTAACCATATTTTTATGTTTAAATCATGTATAGTTAGTTTGAATTTTTAATCTATGTTGCAACATCCAACTTTTGTTAGTTTAAATTTTTATGTACATATTAATCGGTAAAAATGAATTTGTAAAGAAAATTTATTTGAAAGATCCTATTTTTGCGTGTGTTTAAATAATAAAATTTTGTAATATTTGTATATGGGTGTTTTAAACCTGTAAAGAACGTTTAATTATTCGATCATATTTTTAAGTGATTAATATTTGTGACGTTTGAACTTGTAAAAGAAAGATCCTATTTTTAAGTGATTTTGAGTTTTGATGATATCTATAGAGGGGCATTATTGGTAGTTTACGTTGACACCGAAAAAGTGTGATACCAAAGCTATTACAACTATTTTTAAAGATAAAGATTGAATTTGTAAAAGAAAGTTATTTGTTAGATCTATATTTTGATATTAAGATTTGGTAATACTTGTAGATGTGGGTTTTGAATTGGTAAAAATTGTTTATTTGTTTGATCCTATTTTTAAGTATAGTGAGATTTTGGGAATATTTATAAAAGAGCATTTGAATTGGTAAATGAAGTGTATTTTCCTATTTTTATGCGATGTTAAGATTTGAAAATAAATGTAGAGAGACGTTTTTGATAGTTCACGCTTATACCAAAAAAGTGTGATACCAAATGTATTACAATTATTATTAAAGAAAGATGATTAAATATTCATATATAGGATCTACTAGATAAGTTTCCTTTAACAATTCAAAACGCTCATTTACAAATGTTATTGAAATCTCAATATCGCTTAAAAATAGAATGTAACAAATAAACTTTCTTTTCAAAATCGTTCTTTATTAATTAATAAGAGAAATGAAAATCAAATTGATAAAAAATTAAATTCATTTTTTATTAGTTAAATAAAAGTGAAAATTTAAACTAACAAAAAATTAGATATTGCAATTTAGAATTAAAATTAAGTGCATATCATTTCAACGTAGAAAATGACTAAATATTTATTATGCAAATCATTTTTAAAAAAAAGAAGTTAAACATATACAATTTGCAAAAAACCAATTTATGCATGAAGTGTGTACATCATCACGTGCGAAGCACCAGCCATAACACTCGTTATAATTAAAATTATGACATTCTATTTTACAGGTCAAAATATGAATCTACAAAAGTTGTTGCTAGGGGCATTTTTAATCTTTTTATACGATAACTGTTTAACAATCTCTAACATTAAGGTCCATTGTCAATGGGATGTGTGCCCTATGGCAATAGGTTCGTGCATCAATATTTGGGCATAGATCCTTATGTTTCGCTTGGAAGTTTTTTTTATATTGGTTTTGACTGGTTTTGGACGAGTCTGTATTTTAGATATTGTGACAATCCATGTTTGTAAGCTTTTTTTCACACCGATTATTGTTAGATATAAAATCGGTGAAAACCGATGTATCGTAATTTTAATGTCAATTCTCAATCCATCAAATTAGGATGTTTTGAGAGGTTCTAACATTTTTCCTAATTAATCGCCTACCAATTATATTGAACAATTAATCTTATCAAAACTAGAGAATAAATATGAGGGTATACATGTAATATTACTTTAATGGAACACTCTTGCAACCGATGTATGTTAAACTTGCAAGCATTTATTAATCGGTTATAACAACACTTCATATAAACCAATCAAAACCATTACGAACATTTACGGTCAAAACCGAACTTTCAAAACTTATCATAATCAGTACTACAAAACTCTAAAGCGGAGCCTTAAGGTTCAAGCTTGAAATTCTCGTAGAGTCAATGACTTATCCAAGTTTCTTAAAATCGGCTAAATCACAATGTATTTTTGTGGGGTTATGAGAATATAACTGTTACTTCTATTTGGTTTTTAAAAAGTTAAGTATACATTTTCTCTTTGTAACGGCACAGATTTTTGGTCATTAATTTTAAACATTTAATTCATTTTAAATATTGAGTATTGAAATGTGAATGAAATTTTAATATGAAGTTTATCAAGCAAAAATAGAGTAATAAGAACTTAAGTTCCAAATATAACGATTTAATTAATAAGATTAATTGTTGAGTTAATAGTTAAAAATCGTTTAAATAATTGAATCGGAATAGAATATGAAACCGAAACGATTTCTAATGTCGATATAAATTCTATTTGAATTAGAAATTAGTCGGTAAGATTTTAAAAACCGAACATTTCAAGCAACTTTGTAAAATTAGGAAATCATCGACTTAGTCGACGATTTAAAATAGCGATCCGAGGCACAGTCTTGGAATTCGACGAAACTAGTTCCATTAGATCCACAATAGTGTATTATTATCGGATTTCAATTTTCGTAACGTTTGGAGTTATTGTTTGGCCGTACGGGATATAAACGCGCTAAAATTTATATCGAAAATTTAATATAATAATTGGATCCAAAAAGCTTTCTTTTCTATAGGATCGAATTAGGACTCGAAACCTTTTCCATTACGTTTAGAATAGAGGTATAACATTATAAATGCCTAGCGGCATGCCTTGATAGGGGTTCGAGATTTTTAGCTGTGTAATTAAGATGATTTGGATTTTAAAATAATATATATTATACGATGACCAATCAAAATCTATTCACATCAGCTTTTCCTTCTTCTCAAATCATTGTAGCCCTTCTTTTACACGCTACGTTCCTTCATCCGTTTCCCCCTCCTTTTTAAAATCATGTTGCCTTCTTCGTTTCAATAAAAAAATAAAAAGAAGTCACGTTGGATTCATAGTAACCTCCCTATTACCAAATCCCTTCCATCAACATCCCATTTGGTTTTGAGTTCAACGGGTGATAGTTCGAAGAGGGTTGGGAAGATGAGGTCGAATTATGGCGCCTCTCGTACAATTTCAGGAGTCCGATTAGAAGACATCACTAAATGCTTAAAAGGAGTTACTGTGTTGATAGGAGTGAAGCGGGCAGTGGCTCATGGCCGAAGTCAGAAGTGGTGAGGTCTAGAGCACGCACGCGATGTTGAGAGAGCGATCGTGGGGTTTGGGCACGAGGCTGTTGTTTTGTCAATCGTAAGAGGAGCAAGTAGGGTAATCTTAATAACTAATTAAATTAGTTATGTTAAATTAAATAAATTTAACTGTTAATAAATTTATAATCTTTATTATTGCAAGGTTTAAAAAAATTGTAATGATGTAAAGTCATGGTGGAACTAATTTGGGGTCCTTTGGAAATAGCCGGAATTTCAGAGAAAGAAAAAACTAAATCTGAATGTTCGGTGGAAAAAGTTAAAATAATCAAGGTGAGTTTATCTCACTCAATTTTGGATTTACCGTAATTAATTTTAAATAGTTAAAATTAATTATTAATCGATTGGTTGAATTGATATATTTTATCAGTTCAATGTGATGTTCTATATAGTACTATATATATTTGAGTGATTGATATTCCCGTACATTATAACGGATGAGACCCTATGTGCCCCGCATAATAGGGGATGGCCCTGTATACCGCTCGAAGTGGGATTGATATTTTTATTGTTGACTAACATCTATAGATGTAGGAAAAACAAGTTGGAAGGATCCAACTGGATTCCTAGAAAATGTTGATTTATTTTCATATATATATATATATATGTATATATATAATATATGATGTGTTAGAATAATCTGTTGTAGGTGATTGTTGTGATTGAATAATTGGATGCTATAGAAGCATCGACCTTAATTTTGGTATTTTAAAAATACTATAAATATTATTTTGGATATTGAAAAATTTAAAGGAGATTTTGGATATGAAATATTTATATCAAAATTTAGACTATTTCAAAAGAAGTTGATTTGGAAAAAATATATAATTTGGTTCTGAGTTGTACTCAACTATTAAAGAAAAATATTATAATAGAGATTTTTTTTAAAAAAAAAATTATATAGAGAATCTAAATAATGAATTTTAAATTGATATCCTGGAAAATATAGAAAGGAGTTGAAGTCGATATTAAATATGGATTTGGAAAAAAATAAATGGAATATATTAAGAAATGGATTTATAAATGAGGTTTCATAAATGAGATTGTTTTATGAATAAGGGAAACTCAAAGGAGTTTATAGATTTATAAACGATGTTATAAATAAGGAAAATGATGGTCTGTTGATAAACTAGGAATATAGATTTATGATGTGAATTTATATCGAGTTATGGAAAGCATTGGGAAGAAATAGTGGAGTCTATTTTTGAATATGAGAATGACGGTAAAATTGAGGTATAATCGATGTAATACGAACCAAGAGGGATTTATAAATTTAAATCGGCAATATTGGATTTTTAAAATAGATTTTTTTCGAGAAATTAAAATTGTTTTAAATGGGATTTTAAATTACTATACTATATAACTTAAATTATTATAATATTCTAAATAGTTAGTTATTCTAATATTTAATATTTATTGAAACAAATTCTAATTTTATAAATCTTCTATGTAAATTTATTAGTTGTTTAAGAATGATTTGGAAAGGAATTATCGATGTTGTTTAAAATGCTTTAATATTTTAAATTTACTTAAAAATATTTTTACGAATAAACTATTATTCTTTAAAAATATTTATTTTATATATATAGTTTAAAAGATTGAAATTTATTCATAAATCCTCCCGAGTTTAGAATCGAAGTTTATTAAACAGATATGATTTTAGAAGAGAAATTTTATAGTGGGATTCCGGGAACTTAAAGAAACTTCCGAAGTATTAAAATCCGGGAACTTCAAAAGAATGAATTAGAATTCATAAAAGAAGTTTGAAATGTTATTTGGAAATATAGACAAGCATATTTAACTTGGAAATATTAAAGGGAATTGATTAATGAATTCCAGAACTTATAGAATCCGTTAAGGGATTTACAAATTAAATTTGTAAAAGAGTTTGAGGAATAGGAAATAAATGGACTATTTCCTGAATATTGGGAGAAAAACATCTTGGAAAATATACTTAAATATTCCTAAGTATCGGACGGAAAGGATTTGAAAAATAGTTAACTTCGAGATTTTAATTATAGAAAATATGTTCAAAGGGATGAATTATAATTGGAAGCGTGCAAAAAAATATTCTAAGTATCGAAATGACTTGAAATATCCTGTTAAGGATGTAAGAATTTGAATTTTATTTCCATTATAGAAATATTAGAGGGGTTGGAATATATATATCTTATAAAGATATTTTGTAAATATTTTTGGAAAATATAATAAGGCCAGATGACTGCTTATGGATGTTATTTGATAGTTAAATAACCGACTATCAAATATTGGCCAATTTCGTTAATCGTTTCGAAGAGATCAGGATCAGATTTAATTATCCAAAAACCACTTCGATCTGGTTTGAACGTTACGAACGAATACCATGAAGATGATGAAGACGGTGATTTGGTTTGTCCAGATCCAAGACAATTTATATGGACGAATGCTATCAGAACATCGTCATTGGAGGACGTTGAGCATTCTAAGTAGAATTGTTTCCTAAAAGTTAACGCTTAACCTCAATACTCATCAACCGAGAATGACTAAAACATGAAAGATGCAGCAAAGCTAAGTGGGTCACACCCAATTAGAGTATGTTATCACCTTTCTAGATGTCCTCTAAAACCTTTATATTATGAGCATGGTTGTGCATGAGAGAAGGAGCGCTCGATAGTAAGGGTGGGAACATCCAGGGTGATAACATATTCGGTCTATCCAGGTTTGGGATAGGCCGGTCTTGTGTAGTAGGGGATCCCGACGATGGTCCTCGGTACATTATTCTAGAGGTGTACTGCAATGGGCAGTGCCCCAGTGGCCTAGTCATTCGTTGGAATCTATTCTCCAATACGAGCTTACGGTTTTGTTTGTAGAGCCTAGCATGCTGGAATTTAGTTAACGTAACAATTTCAGCTATTTGAATAAGTATTTGTATTTAGACATTATTATAATACCATTGGATTTTTCTATAAAATGTTTTGGTTATCATAAGAGAAAAACCCGTCATGTTTATGTGTGACGTGGTCTTACGAGATACCTTTGTTTTTCAAAGGATTTCGATAACTCTAATAATTCAAATTGAGTATGTTTTCTCACGCTGATTTTCCACACTGACTCGAGTGTTATTTTTATTATAATGTTCGGGTCAAAACGAGTATTACAGTTTCAGGTTTTGAATGCTATGGAACTCAGGAGACGAGATGGAGGAGTTCAGACGTATTTCCGTACTTTACTTATATTTCCGCTTTATGAGGACAGGTTATTATAACCGTCCAGATTAATGTATTGGTTATTGTACTTTGAAGATTATAAATATTAAATAGTTATAGATTCTTTTGTATAAAAATCTGTTGTTATATATTATATTTTGTTCCGCCGCCATTGTGAGATTCTGTGTCTATTGTTCTATTTTTTTTCTATCTCTTTCTTCTTCTTTACCCTAGTCATTCGCTCTTTCGTATAATTTGGATTGAACATGAGTGAATTGTTATCAACTCAAAGGGTACGGAACTGCGGGTCGCTGCACTCTTCCTTATAATTAATCAGCAAAAGAAAATCCAAAAAAATAAACAAATTATATATGACTTTAACCAACCTAGTTAACGAACATGAACAGAGAGAATAAGAGTCAGGGTTGAGAATTAACGTCTTCTGTTTAAATAAAGTTTAAGAAAATATTTCATTCGCACAATAAAAAAACAAAAAAAATAAAAACAAAGAAAAATAAAAATAAAAATAAGAGAGAGTGTGCGTGTGAGAAAGAATTTTAGGGAAAGTTTATGATAAATTTAATAACACTAAAGTAAAATATTGTAGATGACAAATTTAGAAGCTTTTTAGTACCTAAGGCAGTCCATTAATATTATATTTTTAAGGACAAAAGGGTTAAAATATTTTTAAAAGCGCTAACCGTCGCGCATGTTTTCTTTTCTTCTTCGATCTCGTCCTTCTTTTCCTTCAATTTTTCTTCGCTTTCTCTTTTGTGCATTCAAACTTAAATTTTCTTCTTTATTCTTCTTTATTGTCATGCACGATCCATTCTTGTTAACCTGATTTCGATTTTCGACTCTTTGAACATGAAAATGGAAATTTTCGGATTTAAGTATGATTCTATGTTTTTTCTCCTTTCTCTTCTATCAGTGTTTTAATTTTGTTATTTCTAACATTCTTTTTTTTCATTTTAAAATTAATTTCAGTTTTGCTGCTGTATTTTCTTTTTTCATATTCTATAGCAAATTTCGGTTTTTAAGTATCATTTTTAGGTTTCTTTAACTATCATTTTTCACAGTAATAAAGTTTTGAACTGTTTTACTTTTTTTTGTCTATATATAATAATGAAGTTGTTACAGAATAAACATGAGTATATCCATCAAACATTCGATGGGTTGAATTAGTGTTTCTTTAGTATCAAACATTCAATTAATTTTGTTTGAATATCATTTTTTTTTGAAATTGGTACTTTATATACAACAAATAATTGGGACAACATATCCCATGTCAAATAAACGTTCGAAAGCAAGTTTCGAACTTGTGACATCCTACACCAAAGCCGAATCAGTTAACCACATGGACAAAGGTGCTTGTCTGTTTGAATATCATTTTTGTTATTAATTTCAGTATCAGATTTTAGATATCAGTTTTACAGTCTATATGTATCATTTTAAAAAAATTATTTCTTTTTCATTTTTAATACTTCAGTATATAAAAAATGAAGTTGTTACAGGTTAAATATGATGTTAAATGAGTTGAATTAGTGTTTTATCACTATCAAACATTTACTGAAGTCGGTTGGTATCAAACTTTTAATTGACTTTGTTTGAGTGTCATTTTTATTTTTAATTTCAATATCAAATTTTAGGTATAAGGTTTACAGTCTGCAGGTGTTATTTTTGAAAAAAAATGTTACATTTTTGTTTTTGATTTTTGTTGTACAAAGAAAATTATAGTTCTATGATAAAATGATAATCTAAAAATTATCATATTATGTTCCATTCATATTGGTTTGACTGAAATGGTAATCAATGTATGTTTTTATTGTATGTGTTAGTAAGTTATTTGGTGATGCGATGCCATTATAGTGGAAAATTGCCATTATCTGTTTTTGTTTATGTTAATATCATTTTTAAGTTTTGGTAATTGTTATTTTGAGTTTGTGTAAGTATCATTTTTTGTTTAGTACCAATTATTCTTAGTATCAGTTTCTGTTACTATCCTATTGTATAAAGGTGTAGATATTGAAATAAGATTTGATATTAAGATTTTTAGTTTAGTATCAGTTTTGGAGTAACATATGCGTTGCATGGTATCAGAAAGTACTAGAATTTGATATTAAGATTTTTAGTTTAGTATCAGTTTTGGAGTAATGCGTTGTGTGGTATCACAAAGTATTAGAATTTGATATTAAAATTTGAAAAAAAGTGGTATGTTGTAATGTTGTAGTTTTTTCATTAGTGTGTATTAGATTTGTGCTTATTATCAGTTTTTAGGTATTAGTTTTTAAACTATTTTGCTACATAGTATCAGAAGTTAGGTCTCGGTTTTTAGGTATCAGTTTTTAGTAACTGGCGGTAGTTTCTTATCAGTTTTGAGTTAACAGTTGATTATATTTTGTTTTAATATTTTTTTAAATTATTATTTGCAAGTTTTTTAACCTTTTTCTATATGTATAGTTTCTCTTGAAAATGTGGATAACTGGAAATGGTTTTGGAATAACTTAAAACAAATACTTCAAGAAGATCGTGATTTGGTTTTTATGTCAGATCGCTATCAATGTTTGATTTTAGGTGTTTGTGAAATTTTCCCTTCAGCCTTTCATAATTTCTGCTATTTTCATGTGGAACAGAATCCACTTTCAGTAGTAAAGGCAAAGAATGCGAATAGTTTATCATTGATTTGTTAAAATGTGTTCCAGGGCTTCTAATATGCTAATGCTATAAATCATATACTTAATTTTGATAAGCCTATTGTTGATGCAAGTTTCGAAGATGTTATTAAACCACCTAATGAAAAAGTAGTGCCGCTAATTCTGCTATTAAAACGAAAAGAAAGATTTGCATATTTTCAAAATAAGCAAAATAGATGTAGTGTGTGTAAGCAATATGGTCATAATAAGCATAATTGTCAAACTTATAAGTAAATAGATTTGATTTTTATGTTTTTATGAAATTTTTGAGAATTATACTTAGTTGTATGTCTCTTTTAGCAATTTTATGTAACTGAACTTGGTCATAAAGGTATATTGGTTTAGTATATATTAATATGTACATTGATTTGCTCTTCGTAATTGAACTTGGTTATATTGTATTGCTTTTAGTTAATTGTTATGTGTTGATAATGTATATGTGGCATAGGAAGTGGTGAGTTATTGTGTTTTTATGTTGGTTAGTTTATTCAACATTATTTTATGTTTAGTATCAATTTTGGTACTATTAGTATGAGCCTCAGACATGTAAAAATTTGGTATCAATTGTTGTATGCTATTAATATGACTTCTAAGTATTACAAATTAAGGTATTGGTTTTTGCATGCTTTATATATGAGTTTCAGGTACAAACAATTACAGTATCAACGTTTTTATGCTATTAGTATCATTTTTTTGTTGTAATTTTATTTCCTTTCTAGTTTTGAAGTGACTGCAATGATTTGTTTGCTGAGTAGTCATGTGCAGAACTATGAGATTAAATGTCAATATATAATTTAGACTATGTTATGGTGAAATGTTGACAATTCAATATTTGATGTAGAAGTGTTTTTTGGTCTTAGTGTTGTAGTTAAATTATATCAAACACCCACTGGGTGTTATTTTTGCATATATGTAGGTATGGTTTTGTTGGAAATAACATTTAAATTAATCTATATAATAATTGAGCATGAATTCGAATCAAAAGGCTAAAATATATGAGTTCGCATTGTTTTGGTATCAGATTTTGTCATACATGACAATGAACTAAATAATCAAATTTGTAGAGATCACATTATATCAAACATCTACTAAGTATCATTTTTGCATATATGCAGGTATCATTTTTGTTAGAAATAACATTTACAATAATTTACAAAATAACAAAGGATGAATTTGAATCAAACAGCCATTAGATATGAGTGTGCATTTTTGATATCAATTTTTTCATACATGATGGTGAACTAAATAATTAAATTTATAGAGTATCATATTATATCAAATAATTACTGAGTATCATTTTTGCATATATGTTGTAACGACCCGGGGTTTTGAACTTATTATTTGGATAATTTGCGGATTTAATTATTGATAATATAAATTTTCATCAGTCAAACAATAACAAATCCTGATATATATATATATATATATATATATTCGGGAAAGCTATGATTTAAAAGTTTACATTAAAATTTTTGGGAAAAATATTTAAATAAGAATTCCACTTTTCTAGTACAGGGTATTATTATATTTATAGATATGTATATGGGTGTATATGCTTAACTTTGATATATGAAATTTAAAATAAAATATAAAAAAATAGGAATAAATTCACATAAGTGGCTAATATTATATTTGTATGTGGTTATAGGGTATAGGTAAAATTTACATAAAAACACAAGGCTAGATATATGAATATATATATATATGTATATGGAAAAATAGGAAAAAGCTATGTTTATATACATATGTAGTGTACATACATACATACATATACATATTTGAAGAATATGTGTATATATATATGCATGTAAACATACAAGGGAACATTACATTAAATGCACATCCTCTCAAGCATAAAATAAATCAAATCCCTCTTTCGATTATCAAATCAACTATGAAATGTAATAACTATTTTCAAATCAGGTCTTGGTTAAAAATCAAAAGTAAATAAAATAAAGAACAAAAGAAAAATAAGAAAATGAATCACTGTACATAAGAAAGCTATAACTATCCCCTTTTATCTATAAATGTGCATTGCCTTGTATCAATTCCTGGCATTCGAACAGAAGAAAAATAAAAATATATACAGGCTACCATTTAAACTCTATAGAAACAAGTTGCCAGGAGATCAAAAACAAAAGCAAGTAAATATTTTTAAAAGAAGTGTCTCTGTTTCAAAGATAATTGTGTGTAGAACTTAACTTCTTTTTACTATAACCCGTGTTATATGCTTGGATGTGTAAATTGAAGTATTTTTGATATGTATGCTTGTACAGGCATATATACACACACTTATATATGAATATATGCTAAGTGTTATAACCAGAGAAACTACAGGCCCGTTCATCATTTTCTTTTTAACATTGCTCTGTATATTTCAAAAAATGTTATGCTTAGCTTCTAAGTTTCCTACCTCACAAACTAATTATTTTAGGTTATGATGTTAAAAGAAAAGTTGCTTGATTTCGATTGTACTTTATTTTAAATTCGGTTCTAATGAATATTATGAGGCACGGAGGTTGAAAAGGGTAATTTAGAGTAGGTAACCCAAAATTGTAAGGAATTCGAACATCATATTTTGTGCTTTTATTTATATGAACATGATTGTAAGTGAAAACGAAGATTTTTGAAGGTGGTTTCACGATTTATCATTGCGTATATGATGAGATAGAAGGAGATGGTTGTTTTTGGTCTTTGATCGAATTTCGGCAGAGCAGTCAATGGCGGGGGTCAAGATTTGGTCAGGAGGAAGCTGTAGGGATGGATAGCGTGGGAAAAATGGAGTGGCAATTTATTGGACGGTATGGTGGTCGGATGAAGGCGATATAGGGTTTGAGGGGTGAGTTTGGTCGTGAGCGGTTTTGAGTCGATGGTGACGTTGTGGTGGAGAGTCGGGGCTGTGGTATGCGGGGAAATGGGAGAGGAGGCACAGCGAGCCGCTAGTGGAGTTTGAGGCATGCCGGTGGTCGGAGATGGCCGAACGAGGTGATCAAGGGAAGGGAAGTCCCCAATTTTTTTTCATGGTGAAGGTTGAGTTTTCGAACTATGGGTTGATGGGGTTTTCTAGAGGCATGGTCGAGTCGAGATGAACGAGGGTGGTTTGCGCGAGGTCTTGATTATATGGAACCCATTTTCCAATAAGTGCCTTCGGTCTTGATTGTATACCTTTTATGTTGGAATTTAATTAATGCAACAATTTCAGTTATGAGAATAATTTATTTGAAAACCCTAGACATTATTATAATATCACTGGATTTCCTATGAAAGTATTTTGATTATCGTAAGGAAAAAACCCGTCGGTGTTTATGTGCGGCAGGTCTTACGAGATACCCTTGACTTATGTTTTCAATTTAAAATAATTTAACCGCTTTACTCAAACTAGACCCATGTCTGGCCCAGAGTTTATTTTTTCTATTTTTCATAAACTCTTGGGTACTCAAATTTTTATGAGTAGCCAAGTGATTACTGGTTTGCTCTCGACGTATTTTGGAGGATGAGTTGGAGCAGGTGGCTTCAACGTATCTTGCTATATCTATATTCTGCTATATTGGTATCTATGTCTGTACTTTGGCTTGTAATGAGTAGAGGTCACTACGACTGTCTGGGTATGATGTATGTATAACTATGACTCTGATGTACTATACTTGTGACTATGTGATATACTTTATGTAATATACATACATACATACTTTTTTTTTTTTTGAATTTGTTCAGGAGGGAAACCGGCCGGAGCCGTAAAACCCTCCCTAGGGAGCCTACCCGGTCCGCGGGCACCCGAAGGCTGATCTTAGCATACGCACATGGTAAGCCCTTAAATGGACAACTTGGGAATCGAACCTGCGACTTGCTTACCAGGAGGCAAGTGTCTCAACCACTAGACCACATTTGCAGACACATACATACATACATACATACATATGTATTATCCGTTCAGCTATGAGATTATATGATTTTTTTTAGTTCTTTCTATCTATTTCTTTTCTGTCTATTTCTTTCTATATTATGACTCATCCTTCGATGGAACGAAAGGTGGTTCGTCATATATATCTGTTTTGTTGGAAATAACATTTAAAATAATTTATAAAATAAGCAAGCGTGAACCCAAATCAAACAGCTCTTAGATATTAGCTTTCATTGTTTTGGTATCACTTTTATCATGCATGACAGTGAGCTAAATAATTAAATTTATAGTGCATCATATTATATAACACAGCTACTAGCTATCATTTTTTTTATTCGTAAGTATCAGTTTTGTGGTAAATAACATTTGAAATAATTTATAAAATAACCGAGCATGAATTCGAATCAACCAGCTACTAGATATGAGTTTTCATTATTTTGACATCATTTTTGTCATGCATGGAAATGAACTAAATAACAAAATTTATAGTGCATCATATTATATAATACAACCACTGGGTATCATTTTTCTATGTTTATAGGTATCATTTTTATGGTAAATAACATTTAAACTATTTTTAAAAATAACCAAGCATTACTTCAAATCAAATAGCTACTAGACACGTGTTTTCGTTGATTTGGTATCACATTTGTCATGCATTCAATGAACTAAATAATTAAATTTATAGTGCATCATATTATATAACACAACTATTGGGTATCATTTTTGTGTTTATGTAGGTATCTATTTTGTAATCACATTTAAAACAACACAAGCATTTTTTATAGCAAGGCAAAGAAAATACAAATAATACAAGCAATAGTCGGTGTCTTAGGGGAGAAAGTTTTATCAGACGTCCACATTACTTGAACTGAACACTTAAATGTTATTACTTGAATTGAATTAAACATCAATTTTTACAACATAAGCTAGATTAAAATAGTTCTAGCTTAAATAGTCCTAACTCAACCCTTAACTGTATATTACTTGAATTGAACATCACAACAATTTTTACTACAAATTCACTTCTTGATGTTTTCTCTTTCTTCGAGTGTAGACATAAAATTAACCAAATTCCAGCAGTGGTCATTGTCCACGTTGCCATTTAATTTTGTGTTGATGAATTTCATATTGCCATTCAATTTCAGGTTGAGCTAGGATTTTGCGATTTGGCGATTGTTGATGAATTTCTTCATGTTGTTGTACATCAATTGTTGATGTTTGCGGTTGTATTAGAGATGATTTGCTTATGCTTTCAGCTATCATGATTATGTTGAGATTAATTTTTGAGATCGAAGGTTAAGAAGGAGTATGAAAATGAAGATGATGATTGGGTTCTGTGGAAGAGAAAAGTAGAGAGATGGTTTAAGTGATGAATGAGCTTTGGGCTGTCCTAGAAAGAAAAAATAAAGTGCATGTTCTTTTGCCTAATTTTTGAGTTTAATTCGTTCTTTAAAAATTTTGACTATTGTATAAAAAATTATAACGACAAACTTGGTGGCCGATAGAAAGTTTTTCATCTTAATGCCGTTTGTTCTTTGTATAGGTTTTGAGTTGATTATGTTTTAGTAAGTTTGATTTCTTTAGTAGTTGCGACGGACTCCCTCCACCTCCAGTACCTAATATACCAATCTGATACCTATAATAGAATGTGTTGTATGGTACCGATCAATAGAGGAAAACCGTTAATATATATATATATATATATATATATATATATATATATATATATATATATGATCAATCAATAACCTATAGTATATCTCATAGCATATAAACCAGACATAATAACAACATAGACGTAAAACACTCGAGACAATTGCATAATCAAATAAAACAAAAATAACGACATAGAGTAATAGAGTTTATGCATTCCAATACATCAAATAAACTTTAAGAAACCGTCTCTAAATATAATAAGTGCTTGAGAACTTCATAGCATCAGCAGCTGAGTACTACAATAATGACTCCAACAGTGAATATATAAGAAAACATCAATCACCTGCTCGTCCTCCGTAGAGCTCTATGTGCTATCTCATACACGTCTCCCAATCTAGTAATACCTGAGAATATAAGAAGCAATGTAAATAATTTATAGTCAAACAAAAGTCTGGTATGAGATATCTATAATTTCAAAATAATATGAAAACTGATAGGTCATAAATAGGAACATACGGTATGAAGAATCTTGACCTGTTCTTGCAACCAACAAGTCAGCATGTAACACCGTATATGATAAACTATCTTATGGGTGTACAGATAAAGTTAGGGATATGCCTCAAGGACAATTTTGTAATTGTTGCATATATCTAACTCGATAGCTAATTTTGTTCAAAATAAAAGGTGTTCATTCTATTGTATACTTGATATAATATGTTATGTATTAGTTAATTAATTTAATTAAAAGTATATTTAATAGAAAATCCTTAAACAGTAAGTTTTGTGCTAGCAGTTATAATATGTTGTAATCATGAGTGATTTATCACAACAAAAATAAATATACCTTTTTTAAATATTCGTAGTCAAGATGTATCGAGACTGTATATTAATACATCCGTCATGACTAGAGTACATAAAGTTCACCATGGAGGGTCAGCCATATCAGGTAGGAAGAGGGTGGAATTTTGAATTCAGAAGGAGGAGATTTAGTAAGAGGAAAAGAAGGATCTGGATTCTCTTTTTACTCCTTGCTTTTTGCTATTTATTTGCCTCGAACCCGCATTATCCATCCCTTTTTCTTACTCCATTCTAGTCTAGAAAAGGCCAACACTTATTTCCTTCTCTTCCTTAAAATTTCAAGCTTCAAAACACTAAATTAAATTAAATCCATAACTTGGTGACAGCTTTACTTAAAGTAGTAGCGCTCTCTGAATTCAGGACTCGTTCCAGTGAGTGTTTTTATTCAACATTTCAAGGTGTGTCAAAAAGGCTTTGGATAAGGTAAATTCCTTATATACATTTTCATTTATATGTATATAAATATTCATCATGTTATATGCATGTATATATAGTGAATTGATACCACGAATCCTTATATGTATTGCCGTCGACATTGGATGTATATGTTTATATACATGTATAAATAAATTTTTAATTTATTTTTATATGTTTATGCTATATTAACATTCGGCACCAAAAATGTTTGAATTAGTTTCAACAATAATGGCTTGAGTTTAGACCTAATTTAGTTTAAAACATATAATTTTAAAACTAGTTTAGTTTAAAGCATATTCTTAATATATATATATATATATAAATATATATATATATATATAATATACATTTATAAAATTAATTATGTATATGCATTACACATTTTCAAATTTAAAAAAAAAATTGAAAACCATGTACATACATACATAAATATAGGTACAATTTATTTAAACACAAAATCATGTTTTGCAATATGTATAAGATAAATATAAAATATGAAAAAAAAATATTCAGTAAAATTATACATCATTTTTTCTTTATAAAAAATTTAATTTTTTTTCAAATAATTTCCATGCATAAATAATTTATATAAAAAACATTTCAGTGTTAAAACCGAGAAGAATATAAAAAAGAATTGCTTTTGTTTACTTGCTGAATGTGTATGTATATATATAATTAATTTCGTATCAAACTACATTTATATATACACACATATATTTTATTATATATATAGTTCTTATAATTACAATATGAATATGTATATATGGTTATGTAAATAATAATAAAAATATTTTATATAATTTTCAAAATATATGCATATATATTTAAAATTAATATATTGAATTAAATTTGAATTTATTAATTTGAATTTGTTAAATTTAAATTATGTTATATTATTAATTAATTATATATATATATGCATATATTTAATTAAAATGTATGTGCTGTGCAAATATCATTTTATAATACACACATATATTTACATGCAAGATGACAAATATGTATATGGAGAAGCTAATATGTTCATTGCGATATAAATCTCAGCATCAATAAACGGGCATGTTAAACCATGTAAATCATTTTATGTTGCATGTGCACATACACACATATGTGTATATGATACACATATTATATTATACAATATAAAGTTAACATTAAATAAAATATTATTTATGAATTAAATAAAATATTATTTTCTTTAAGAGAAAATTTATAAAATTCATAAATAAATTTAGAATACATAGGCCCATCAAAGATCCAAAAAGGTAAAAATTCAAAATTTACCCAAATACCCCGCTGCGAACTGATTTGATTCCAACAATGGTTTTAGAGCTATATAGCCTACGTAGTCTTAATTAGCAGTATTAGGGCTTACTTCTTAAAGCCTACCCATATAGCAGGGTGTCTAAAAAAGTGCTATTTAAGGTTAAGTTTCGGTAATCAAATACTCTGCCCTACCTGGCTATTAGCCTGACCTGAAATGATGATGTATGCCCGGAAGGTTATCCCTAATAGAAAATGTCTAATTTGAATTGTGTCCTGGCTAATTTCAAAATTATTTTGAAATTAAAATAAAAGTTTTAAATTTATAAGTTAAATTTAAAATAAGAAAATATTATAATGTAGATTTTCAATTTTTTTTGAAAACTAAAATAAAAGGCTTTAAATTTGAAAGCTAAATTTAAAATAAAACACATTTTATAAAAGTTATAATATAATTTGTTAACTCAAAAAATGGATCAACATCCAAAAGTAGAATGTGAAAGCACTAGCCTTATTAGAATAGGGCAAAGACAATAGAAAAAAAATAAAGTAAAAGAAACAAGAGAGAGACACAAAGATTTTTATAGTGGTTCGCCTGTTAACTAAGCCTATGTTCACTTTATAGTTATTTGATCTTGTTTGTAGGAGACTACAAAGTGATTGAGAGAGAAAGAATCATAAGTATAGGGGTTAGACATGTTCTAAGTCCTAACATTGCCTATAGTTGCTGCCTTGGTGACTATAGTGTAGAGGAAAGAGTTGAAGAAGAGATGGAGGACCTGCATAGCGATAGTAGAATCCAGCCCCTTTCTTGATTGCTATATGGTTTGTATTTATAGGGGCAACTGTCATGCTAGGTCAGAATCTTGTTATCAACCAAGTCTAGAAGTTGGCCCACTTTTAACTGAAAAACCTTGGAGCATATAAGCTAAACCCTTAACTCAAGGTTAGCTCCTTAACTCGATATCAAGTTAAGGAGTTGGCCCTAAACCATTCCCTGATTTGGTTTATCTCTTCAATCTTCGATATGAGGTGCTTCAACTCTTTTCCCATTGCTTTTGGCTTGGTTCTAGCGATTCATTCAATTGTAGTTGAGTTATCACGACTTGTCTAATATCGTCTCATCAATCTTATGATTGGCCATGCTAACCTTGAAGAGAGCACTTGATATCAACACAAGGGAATTGTATAAGCATAGGGTGAAATTTTAGTGAAGAATGAGGAGGAATCCTTGACTTGATACCGAGTTAAGGGTCCTTAACTCGATTCCAAGTTTAGGTATTAGTTCCAATTAATATGAAATTTCTTCAAGTCCATTTCTTGCTTCTTTTAGATGTACTTGCAAAGTTAGAAACTTTTCATCATCGTTTGAATCTTTAAATTTCGGTTGAAATATGCTTTGCTAAAAAGTGGGTTAACACTTTCTCCCTAAAGTATGCCTTACAAATGTAAGGCGTGCTTTGCTCAAGAACAAGTTCTAATAATCAATCTTCGATAATCGAGCTCTCCGACTACTTCAATCTTGGCGAGTCGTCAAATTCCTTCGGATTCTCTTGTCAATCGCGGTTGTTTGAAACCCATTATAGCCTAAGACTATAGAATTCACCTAAGTTTAGTTTATACATCATCATCATTTCGACTCCATTTGGAGTTATTATATCACATATATCTGATTACGTCACATAACTAATTTTGAAACTATTACTTAACTTACCCAAAATCGTTCCCGATTCATCCAGGATTTATCAATTTATTCTAATTACAAGGCATTCAAATTCTTTTCTCGAGTATGTTTCCGTTCTAAGGTTCGAACTCTTCAGTTCATTTTTTGTTTAATTTTACGTGTGATCTCTTTGCATCCTTTATCGGTTAAGTTAAGAGGACGACCTCTCTAGATCGTTTGACGTTTAATTTAAGGGATACGAACTTTCTAGATCGTTTATCATTTATTCAAGGGTCTCGATCTCTTTGGATCCTTGATGAGTCCGCTCGCTCTCCAGCAAATGGACTCAACGAACAAGCAAGCCCTCATCTCACTCTATGGCGAGGGGATTTACTTTTCGTTTAAGCTCATCAACTCGCTCTCCAACAAGGGAGCTTGCACCTTGCACTCCGGTTACATCTCTCCGGTTGGGACTTTAAGGCTATCAATATCATTCATCACGTTGAACGTGGATTTTTCAAAAGTCAAATAAGCAGAAATCCCAAGTGTTCATCCTAGATATCCGACTCAGAGCAGGCTTAAAGACCGATCCAGATCTTACGCACGTGTGAGCGGTTTGAGATTATTATCGTCCTAAGTAGTCAGCTTAGGCATCTAACTCAGAGCATGCCTAGGCACCGTTCGAGATCCCGTACGTGCGTAAGCGGCCTGAGGTCATTATTGTCTTTTATTGCTCAATGCGAAAAGCAAAATACCAGAAAAGAAATGAAAAATCGAAGTGCGGTAATCAGATTCGATTCCCGTTCATCACGATCATAGGATTGTCATTTGATGAAATTCTCTTATCCATAATTTCATTCTACCCCCCGTTCCAATAGTGAGCTTCTGTTTGCAACTCCTGCCGTCATGCTTTCTTATTTTGATTTTCCACTCTAGCCCCAACATCATCCGTTCCAAGCATTAAAGCTCATCCTAGATCCAAATCGATCATGCCCCCGAGTCATAGGGCATTGTTTCAGTTTCCTTTGCTCTATCTCTAGATGTTGCTCCATTGGTTTCTGATCTTTAGTTCTAAATTCCAACAACTCTAGTTATTCCTTGTTGTCCCATCCTTTGGAAGTATCCTTCAAGCATTTCCTGTTGTCTAGCTATCACTCCACCATGTACCTCCTTCGTCATTCTCTACATCTCTTTTCTAGTCATGTAGATGGATTAATGCGAATTTAAGGACACCTTCTAGCTGCCTCAGGCATTGGTTGACTTGCTCTAGTTTTAGATCTAATACTAGGTCTCTTCATCTTCTCCAAATCTTAGATTCAAGCTTCAATTGTTAGATCTAGCTTCATTCTCAGTGAAAGCACCAAAATGTTAACCCAAAAAATGAATCAACATCCAAGTGTAGAATGTGAAAGCATCAACCCTATTAGAATAGGGAAAAGATAATAGATAACAATAATAAACTAAAAGAAACAAGAGAGAGAGACACACACACAAAGACTTTTATAGTGGTTCGGCTGCTAACTAAGCCTATGTTCACTTTATAGTTGTTTGATCTTATTTGTAGGAGATCACAAAGTGTTTAAGAGAGAAAGAGTCATAAATACAGGGGTTAGACAAGTTCTAAGTCCTAGATGGCCTATATTTTCTGCCTTGATAACTGTGATGTAGAGGAAAGAGTTAAAGAAGAGATAGAGTTCCTACATAGCGATAGCAGAATCCAACCTCCTTCTTGATTGCATAATGTTTTGTGTTTATAGGGTTAGCAGTCATGCTGGGTCAGAAGCTTGATATTAACCAAGTCCATAAGTTAGCCCACTCTTAAACTGAAACACCAAGGAACATACGAGTTAAACCCTTAACTTAGCACTTAGTTAAGCTTCTTAACTCGGTACCGAGTTAAGGAGTTGGCTCCAAACCATTTCCAGACTTTAGTTTTGCTCTTTCATTTCCTATTGTAGGCACTTCAACTCTTTTCCCATTGCTATTCGCTTAGTTCTAGCGATTCTTTTAATTATAGTTGAGTTATCATGACTTGTCTAATATCATCTCATCAACCATGTGATTGGCCATGCTAACCTTGAAGAGAGCACTTGATATCAACATAAGAGAATTGTATAAGCGTAGCGTGAAATTTTAGTGTAGAATGAGGAGGAATCCTTAACTCGGTACCAAGTTAAGGGCCCTTAACTTGGTGCCGAATTTAGGTGTTAACTCCAATCAACATAAAATTTCTCCAAGTCACTTTCTTGCTTCTTTTATATGTACTTGCCAAGTTCCAAGCCATATCATCATCATTTGAATCTTCTAAGTTTCACTGAAATCTGCTTTGCTAAAAAGCGGGTTAACATAATCTTTCGAAATGTTTTAAAATGTTATAAATTAACTTCTAAAATATTATTTATTAATAAGATTAATAAAATAAATTAATTAATTAAATAAGTTAATTAATTAACTGTGTATATATATACATGTTATGTTATCTTGAATTGTTTAAGACAGTATGGATATATATGTGTGCTAAAAGAATTTTCAAAATTAACAAAACTTAATTAATAAATTTTTATTCATACATACATACATACATATATAAGATACATGTGTATTACTTTAAAGGTTATACTATATATATATATCCAATATAATATGTTACAACAGATTAATATGATAATTGATTAAAGTGTTAGTTAATTAAATTTATCAAATAAGATTTAATTAATATAATGTTATACATAAAACATTATATAAGTTAAATAAAGTATAAAAGTTATATAATAATAAAACTTGTATAACATAAATGTATCAACCAAATATGGAACATCAAAGAAACCCTAAATATACTTAAGAAATGAATACATACATGAAAATATGTATACCATGATTTCTGACGTGCCAGACACTTAAATCATGATGGTGTTCCATTATAAATACTTTATCCCATAAAAATATCACTCAATTAAATATACTAAAAAGCATGAATCTTTAATATAACTGTTGTCGTCTACATTTATATTTTAATAAATTACTTGCATGCTCTCTGGTAGTCAAGCAAACTCAAGCTAGAGATGTTATATGTAGTATTATTAATATATTGATTAGGAAAGATACGATAACTATATGTATTTATTAAACAAAATTAAGGTACATATATTATACTTAGGCCGTCGCGAAACGGTATGTATGAGTAAATAATATCTTTTGATTTATTGAGCAAATTCAAGGTCGAAATGATAATAGGACAATGAACAATGTGTTAGGAGCTATATATGATACAACCAATAAGGAGTTATGCATCATTTGTAGGGCTATGACTTTGAGCAAACACAAGGTTAGAATCCGAAGATAGATAACTCCAAACACCAACTAGTAAGTCGAAAGACTTCTATGTTTCGTCTTAGAGTTTAGAGAAATATAAAAGGGTAGGAGCCTTATTAGAAAAATATAATGGTAATATTTAAATTTTTAAATATTATAAGTACATTTGGTATATAAAATTATAATAATCTACATTAATAAATTTACGTGATTAATATAATTGATAAAAATTTTATCGATTAAAATATAGAAATGAACTGAATTAATATTGACCAATAGAAATATGAAATATATTGACCAATAAATTTTTGCATGTTGATCCCATGCAAGCACCTAATTATGCGACCACTAAATGCATTTGTAACTTGATCGCTTATGAGTTTAGTTTCCCAAGACTATGTATCGTCTTCAATGACTTTCAAACTCTAAAATCAATACAAGAAATATGGATATTTGATCCATATACGATCACTTAGAATGTTATATGGTGAGCGATCATAATTCGTAATGAATGATACCTCGATGAAAAGTTTATTGAAATATGAAAGTAAACTAAGATGTAAGATCATTTATTCAATATGAATGATTACAATAATGATCTTGTTGTGTTAAATATAACATTGGGCCAAAGGCCACAAGATTAATCTAGGAATTCGATTATTGAAATGTCAGTTTGATTGGTTTACATGAAGTGCACTTTATTTGATATCCTAAAACGTCAAGGATGACCAATTGCATTTTTTGTAAAGAGCTCATTATGATATTGTAGTAAGAATTTCTTTGAATTGTTCGACCATTTAGAAATGAAATTGAATGTATAAGAATGGATGTAACTTAAGGCACAATTAGGACGAAATGAGTGAATAGCCACTTCTGCTTTACATTAGAATGAGAATTGTTAAATAATAATTGATATTTAAAATTGCAATGAGAAATATGTTTTTTATTCCAAAATGTATTTTCACATAGAAAACTATTTTCTATAAGATTTTTTACTTTGAATTTAAGGTATTGAATTTTAAAATTCTTGACTGTAAACCAATTATAGTAAATGAAATAAATAGCCTATATTAAGTGATTAAATAGAGCTTCGTATTTCATTCGCAATTATAGTAATGACCGAAACAGTGGGAGCACATGCCATATATCATTTGTTGGTCACATCAAGTTAAGAAAATTATTCTCGTAAAACGTACCAAACATTATTTTTGAAATGATAATTGTTTTTTTAGTATTGACTAGAAAATAGGTATAGTCTTATTTCAATATGACCATTATGACTATTCATTGTAAAATAATTCAATATATTGGTATTTGTGATGCATTGGAAAATACAGAAGTGTCTAAATTTATTTACAATTATTTTGAAATTGTAAACTAAGCCATGTTCTGGAGAAATAATTCTTTGAGTATATAATAATGAATCACATGACTATTCATTGTAAAATAAATCAATAGTATTGGTATTTGTGATGCATTGGAAAATACAGAAGTGTCTAAATTTATTTACAATTATTTTGAAATTATAAACTAAGCCATGTTCTGGAGAAATAATTCTTTGAGTATATAATAATGAATCACATGGTACCACCGAATTATATCTTAAACAATAAAGTGCAAAGCACCAATTTGGTGTGAAATACCCCACACCCCTTAGAATACCCAAAAGGACATACTGAAAGATGTGTTGTGTTGTAGGTATAACTAAAGTTAGCAAAGACTAAGATTCACAAGACAAAATAGATAGATAATAATAACACAGCAGAAGTAATTAAAAACAATAAGTGATTTTTAATAAATTAGTACTTCATAAATACTTCAGACTAACTACATATGTTCAAATACCAAATACAACTGTCTTATGAAAATAAAATTTCAGTCTCATCAGAAAATCAAAGTATAAACACAAACTTTTCCGCAATATAGTGCCAGTGCAATAAAAGAACAAAAAGCTGGACATAAAATTAAAAAGAAGGAATACATGATAGAATCCCCAACAAGTCCCCAAGAAGCCGCGGTCTACTTTCCTTGCACCTGAAAGACTAGAGTTAAATCATCAGGCCAATGATTCTTGAACTATCGAGACATTGGATGAGGTGCACCGCCATGTGGATGTTACATTGTTTGCAATAGGGAATGAATACTTAATTCTTTAGATGACTTTCATTTAGTTGAGGGGTGGCTGCGTGGGGCCATAGCCATGACGAAAAAGAGACAGACTAACTAGAATATCTATATTGTAGGCCTAATGAAGCAGTCCTTTACAGATATAGAAAATCCCCGACCAAATTCCATACAAGGCAGACCTTGTTGGCGGAATTCAGATAGTAGACAGAATTATTATGTAATCCTCAATATATGCATTGGGTATTGGAGCATTACGTAGAATAGTGCAAATGTGATTTATGTTTTTATAGTAAGTAGTGGAGCATCTGTATTGTAGGCCTTATGTAATGACCCACTATTTTGGACCATTCAAATCGACAATAAAACCATACACGTCCGACTTGAATAATTCAAAATACCGAATTGTTAATTTAAATTTGCAAAACATATACAGTAAATAAATCAATCATAGAATCACAGATACAGAGTAGTACAATAGTACGTAGCGGAATAAATGAATAGTAGTTCATGAAGCTACTATATAAACAAAGTTAGAAATAAAATACATCAGAATATCCCAGATGCAGTGAAGTCTCCAGTATGGGCAAAGGACTTCTTTGAACCAATCGACTGGATGACTGAAAGGATAGATAGAAGGATCTTCAAGCAAAGCTCCAACTTCGAAGGTGAGTCTCAAATGCTGTATCACTCAGTCTGACCCGAGCATAAAGCAAAACACAAAACACTCGAGTCAGGATTAACATTCTTATATCTATAAATCCAACTCAAGTGAAATATTAACCGTAATATAATTAACTTAGGGGATGTTTGGGATAACCATCCTCTAAGGATCCGTGGAACGATCTACAGGGTAGAAATATACACTATAACACCGTGGTCATTTCAATTTAATTTATACTTCAAAACCAAAAATATCATTTCGTCTAAAATATATATATATATATATATATATTCAAATTTTATCACTTTCACAGTTGTGATTCAAATCTATTCAAATTCCAAATTCAAATTTTAGTCCAATCTCAATTTATTAATTTAAAATTCAACTCAATTCCTAAATAACCATTTCACATTTTATCGATCTCAAATCCGGATTTGAAATCATAAAATACCCTATTACATTTCAATATTATTTCAAAACTTTAAATATTCAATGTTTCAAACTAAATTTTTATTCAATTAATTTTTTTAAATAATAAATTCGAATTATACTGATTTCAAATACAGATCTGAGTCATAAATAAACCAATTAAATTCCACTATAGTTCAAAGCTTTAATATTCTACAATTCAAAGTTCAATTGACAGTTTCATATAGATCTCGATTTAACCCCATTATTATTTAGTCTTGAAATATTCCCTCATTAGATTAAATATCATTTAAGTAACCTTAACTTACATTTTACTAAATATATTTTTTATTTAGATGTGAAATATTCATTAAATCACTTAAATCAAAATCCAGTTAAAAAATCATACCTTTAAATTTCTCATTCAATAATTTCAAATCGATTAATTAAAATCCTTATTTAAATACCATTTCCAATAAGCCCAAATTTACCTTCCCAACCTTACTTATTCAATTTTGTTACAAGAAAATCTATTGTAATATAGATTTACATATATACTTAACCATATTCTACGTATTTAATCCATCTAATTTAGATCAAATATTACTACTAAATTTATATACAAAATTTATCATTTATCTAATATCTTAAGAATCTATATTTATTAAACCATATATTTATTTCCAAACCCATATAAATTATTTTCAAAATATTTATATATGGACCAACGGTGTCTGTATATATTTCTTATCATATGGTTAAGTGATATGGAGACTATCATTTCAATCCGCACACTAAATATATACAGGTAGATAGCATTTCAACCCGTAATCCCAAATTCAATTTAATGAAAATCGCTTGGGTCTATCATTTCAACCCATAACGAAATTCTCCTATTTTAAAGTCCGTTCGGGTATGTATCATTTCAACCCATAGTGAACTCTAAACTGCAGGGAACTTGCATAGTGATAACAGATGACAATAATATAACAGGATATGACAATAATATAACAACAGGCATATATCAACAGTAATTAAATAAAGTATAAACAATAGGATATGGTGTCATATCCCATAGGTGAACAGTTTACAGATAATATCATATATAAGAGATTTACTAACTTCAGCAGTATATTTCAATTGTTGTATCAATTGAAACCAAATTTAATAAATAAAAAAACGTTAAACGTGAGTGATTGTAACGACAAGCTATTTTGGACCATTCGCATCCACACAAGTCGGACTTGAATTGCCCAAAATATCAAATTGTTAATTAAAATTTGGCAAACTTAACATATACAATAAATAAATCAATCACAAAATCAAGGATACAGAGTAGTACAATAATACGCAGCGGAATAAATGAATAGTAGTTCATGAAGCTACTATAAAACATCAGAGTTAGAAATAAAGTACAACAGAATATCTTAGATGCAGTGAAGTCTCCAGTACGAGCAGATAACTTCTCTAGACCAATCAACTGGATGACTGAAAGCTGGATCTTCAAGCAAAACTCCAACTTCGAAGGTGAGTCTCAAATGCTGTATCACTCAGTCTGGCCCGAGCGTAAAGCAAAACACAAAACACTCGAGTCAGAATTAACATTCTTATATCTATAAATCCAACTCAAGTGAAATATTAACCGAAATATAATTAACTTAGGGGATGTTTGGGATAATCATCCTCTAAGGATCCGTGGAACTATCTATAGGGTAGAAATATACACTATAACACCGTGGTCATTTCAATTTTATTTACTTCAAAACCAAAATATCATTTCCCCTTCAAATATATCTATTTTCCAAATAAGTATATATATTAAATAATTTATAAAGTAAAGTATTTGAAATTTCCTCAACTACACAAATTGATTCTAATCAACTCAAGTTCCAAATTCCCATTTATTCAAAGCTTAATTCACTGAATCAATTTAGCTCTCAATAACCATTTAAACTTTCGATATATTCAAAGTTTTAATATTCAACATTTTCAAAATTAAATCTAACAGTTTCATATAGATCTTGATTTAGCTTCATTATCACCTAGTCAGGAAGTATCCACTTAACAAGTTCGATATCATTTAAATAGCCTTAGATTACATTTTCAGAATATTTCCTTAAATTTATTTAAACTTAAATTATCCATTTAATCCCTTTTACCAAAACCAAGTTATAAAATCATAATTTAAATCCCGAATGCAATAGTTCCAAATCGATTTAACTGAATGTAATTCTTAATTAAATATTATTTCCAATTAATTCAACTTTATCTTCACAACCTTAACTTATTCAAAATTTTACCAAATCTATTTTGAAATATAAATTTAAACGAATCCTTAAACATATTATATTAAGTCAACCTCAATTAGATTAAATATTATTATTAGGTCTATACATACAAATTTCATTTTTATACATATAATATTTTAAAAATCAGTCTTTATTAAACTATATTTTTCTTTCCAAAACCATAGAAATTATTTTCAAAAGATTTATATTAGACCAACGGTATCTGTATATATTTCCTATCATATTGTCAAGTGATACGGATATTTATCATTTCAATCCATACACTAAATATATACGGGTGGATATCGTTTCAACCGTAATCCCAAATATAATTAAATGAAATTGCTTGGGTCTATCATTTCAACCCATAACGACATTCTTCGATTCTAAAGTCCGTTCGGGTATGTATTATTTCAACCCATAGTGATTTCTATATTAACAGGGAACTTGCAGAGTGATAACATATATGAAAATAATAATATAACAACAGGCATATATCATCAGTAAGCAAATAAAATATAAACAATGGAATATGGTGTCATATCCCATAGGTGAACAGGTACAGATAATAGCATATATATCAGATTTACTAACTACAGCAGTATATTTCAATTTGTCATTTCAATTGAAATCAAATTTAATAAATAAAAGAACGTTAATCGTGAGTGATTTCTCACCTTTCGAGGCTAGAGAGAGATTCGACTATAGAGTGAGTTACGATCCAAGCACGAAATGGAAAGCAAAGCCAGATTGACACGAATCTCAAAACAAGGCAAGATTTGAACGCGAATTTGACGAACAAGGCTGATAGAAATCGATGAAGTAAATCAGAATCAATTAGATAGAACCAAGAAATTATATATTAAATTTCAAATCAATAATTTTTATAGACACATATAAAACAAACATATCTTCAAAATAAATTTGAAATAAATACATATATCTACTCTCCAACTATTAATATTAGTGTAAGTATAATATATTATATAAATATACCTAATTTCAAAATACTAATATATAAATATACATATAAACTTACAACTCTATATCTAACAAATGCATAAGCTTCAGGTCTATTGAACTGGATTGTAGTTTACACACTTAAAATTTAACACTGTATAGCCTATATCTCCAACTGTCACCTATATGCACATTCGAAAACAATAGATATACTAACATCTTTAGACTAATATATATAAAAGTTATACATTATACACTACCCTTATATAACTGGCTAATATATATATATATATATATATATATATATATATATATATATATATATATATATGTATGTATGTATGTATGTATGTATTTTACAGACATTACCTTGAATTTTTTTTACAAACCCTTTTTTGTATAGAACAGACTAATGCACATAGAATCCTATACTCTAACATCTATAGCTAACTTATAACTTATACACATGCCTTTACGACTGATTGTATATGCAACTCCTGTATACTTATATATAAACTAATATAAACTTACATACATATTATATTTTAAAATCAATATTTATTATAAAAATCAATATGAACTTACTTTATTATAATATATATGCATATAAGAAACTTTATGTTTACCTGAAAATAAGTACATTCCAGCTTTGAAATTTAACTCATATATTTAAGAAATTTCTATATTAAAATACTAACATAAAATTTAAATAATTTTTTTTAAACATATTATATTTATACCCTTCTTTTATATATAGCAGAGAAGAGAAAAACAAACCTAGGGAATTCAACTGTGTTCACTATCATCATGCTCAGAGAAAACATGAATACCTGGAATGAAGCTGACTGGAAGGGAACAGTGTGAGGGGGCAAACTGTGTTGCGGCTAAGGTTGGAGAGTGTCGATGCGATACGGTGGTGATGTAGCGTGGGTATGCGGTTATGGACTTGAAGAGGTGCTGTAACAACTTGGGAAAGAAACAAAATAGGCTTCAGGGAGGAAGAGGAAGCAACAATAGGTATAAACCCAAAGTTATAAAGGCAGAGGAAAAACGCTTTGCACAATTTAAGGTGAGCTTTAAATTTTTAATAAATACAAAACGTATCTAAGTTTATACATTTATAACTTTCCAGCTGTAGTGTATATATAAAATGAACGGTCATAATGAAAGAAGTGGAAACAGGAAGCGTAGGAAAGGAAAGGTTAGAAAAATAATATTTTCACCCTTAAATTCCAGAGATTAATAAGGTAACGTACCTCTTTAATGAAATGTACAGCAACAGTCACAAGCTAAAATTTAGCTGAAAGTTTAAAGAAATGAGGGAAAGATGGGTTTTTAAATTAATCACTTCCCAGAAATAATATGTCAATGAAAAAGGAAAGGAGATGAATCAGGGAAACGTATTATAACTTATATATAACTATTAAACGGATAGATGGAAGAAAAGGTGAGCATGTGAGTAAAAGTGGAAACTGATTTATAAGCGAAATGGAATGTAAGCTGTTGCCTGGGAAGAAAATGGAACAGTTTAAAAATTAAAGGCAATGGACTGCTGAAATTAAATGAGTATAAAACGTGTAAAAGTTATGTACTGAAACGGCTCTAAATTTCAATTATTATTATAAAACGAAGAATAATGAAAGGCAAGGACGATGATTTCAAAGTTTATTTATGGCTAGGAATGGGGAAGTCTATCCGTGAATTGAAAAAATTATTAAGCAATTGAAATTTTAACGGTAGAAAAAGTAACAGCTACACTCTATTTTAGAAACAATCAAAGCAATTAATAGCTTGATTGGACAACAAGAATAAATATGAAAGGACACGCTATAAAGGCAAAACGAACCGTTTCAAAATAAATAAAAGAAATGATGGCAAATAAAACAGCTGTGCCTTGAATTTCCAAAATAAATTATTTTATGAACATCAATTATTGCTGACTTAAATTGAACAGAATCACACCCTAAAATATACTTTCTTAATTTTTGATGAAAAAATTATCATTTGCCACATTTAACTATACGTAATCCAAATGTAAAATTTTATTTCAAAATATTATTATTTAAAATTTCTCAAAAATCAAATTAAATACGCTAAATAAAACCATTAAAAATTATCAAAATTTTACGGGTCGTTACACCTTACGAAGCAGTCCTTTACAGATGTAGCTACGGAATGCTTGTGGAACAAAACAATGGATCCTTTTTCAAGGAGGATATGGAAGGTACCATGGGAGGTACCTAGGACCAATATGGTCATTAGGTATATAGCTATATATATTTATATATTAGTTATTAGGTTTTAATCTACTATGGAGTAGATGGGCACGGTTCACGAACAGAGATGAGAGTATTGTAACCTAATGTACCTAATATAAGAGTAAATGGAAACAAAACGATATATGTAGAATTAAGCCTACAAGTATATAATTTATCCATTCATCAGAACTTTAGTTCTGATCCCCTCTTCATAACGTCCTACGGGTTAGGTAGATGGTAGAGACATCCTAGTTTTAGGACATTTGTTTACAAAGTGTTATTATATTGGCGAGTATTTACTTACTATTATATTGTAGTCAATTCCGCTATGAGATATTTAATTGAGCTTTGATATATTTAATAGAGCTTAGATATATTTGTCTATTTGCAGGATACCAGATTCCCAATTCGGGTGTCAGTGTGCTTGGGTTTAAGCATTTTTGTGAAAAATCCGGGCCCACTGCAATTCAGATTGTTACATTTGGTATCAGAGACTAGGTTTAGGATTCCAATGTAGACAGTGAGTGAACGTAATTGTATTTTTGTAAAAAATATAAATATATTATGTACTAAAATCCAAATAGTCCCCAACTATATATTTTAACATATGGAAAGTTTTTAGAAGTATATTTGTGCATAGTTTGCTATTTGGGTCTGGGATGACCCATGTATGTAGATCCCTATGTTATTACCAATTTATAACATACAAATAAGCCATGTTTTGAGAGAAAATTTGTATCCATATGTTTTAGGAAGTAGGGAAGTTCCTCAGGGATAGAAGGGAGAGTGTTTTTATTTTGGAAAGGATAAGAGGTCTTAGTATGAAGAAAATCCACTTTATGTCTAGCCCAATAAAAATGAAAATTTTGAATTAAAAAAGTTAAAAAATATAATTGTTAATATATTTGAGGAAGTAAATATTAGGTTTTTGAAAAAATAAGCGGTATGAAATTTATTTGATTTTTAAATGATGTAAATTTTGTCAAAAGCAAAATTCTTTTTGAAGAATTATAGTGCATGTATAGCTCTCTAGTTTCTTTTTAAGTAAACAATGATTTTAAATATAAAACCCTAGAGTGTGTTAAGTATCAAAAATGTAGGTTACAACATTTATTGTTCTAATAAATGTTTTCAGTAAAAATAAAGGAAGTATAGACAATGACACTATTGTTATGGTAAATGACTCCCAAAGTTAATGTTTTTACATAGCATTCGGTACTTATTAATATTTATTTTAGTTGAATCCATGTATTAGTTTTTTTGGGTTGTAGTAACAGTGTTTTACGCAACATCTGTTTTGACCCAAATGAGTTTTGGAGATAATTTCTAAAGTGGTTCGTATGTACGCTTATTATTTAAATAAGCACATGAAAATATTTTCTAGTTATAAAGAAGTTTTAAAAATGTGTTGTTTTGAAAAATAATGTAAGATAGATTAATGAATTTAGTAGGAAATACCTTATATAAGTAAATATAGAGTAAGCATACTTTAATCTATTGGAATGAAATGAATAATGATATAATTTTCTAGGAATAAAAAATAAAGATGTTTTGTGCAAGTTATAAGGAATACATGAAAGAGATGTACAACGTATGAAAAACACCATATTTTGTATGGCCTATTTCAATAAAATATAAAACAAATTCCTTATAATTTCACATAAACATGAAATCCTCCTTTAAAAGATTCGTAGAAGGTTTTAGCATTAATGGTTTCTCATAAGAGAAAGTAATTCCGATACATTAATGTTTAAAACCATTAAGTGTTGTAAGTTAGTAACTCCTTCAAGGTTAAGTAATTGGAAGAGTAGAAAAGTTAAGAAATTTTTGGTAAAATAATTGTTCTCATTTACCCCAGTTTTAGTAAATTTAAAAATCTATAAAAGAAAGAATAAGGATATTTTGAAAACATATGAGGACATTTTATTTAGTCAAGAAAAAATAAAAATGTTTTAAGAACAAGCAAGACATGTTTAAAAAAAAAGATGGTTTAGGGGAAAAGTAAATAAGTTTTTGAAAAGATAAAATTTAGAAGTTTTAATTTTTGAAGAAAAATTGACAAATACCAAACCAAATCAGACTTTTAAATATGGAGTAAATATGAATCATTTCCTAGGTGTAATGGAAAAAGTATAAGGTTATAGCAGTAACTACTCTTAGTAATAATAAAAGTTCCCGTAAGATGTATACGATACTAGTGAAAACCTAGAAATGTTGCTTCATGTGTGCAAACTATAGAAGAATAGTGAAATAATATTAGCAAGATGATAAGACACATGTGGTTGGGATAGGTAGACCTTAGTAGATGTGATTAATTAATAGGAACTGATAAGAAAGGGAACATATATTGTAGCGACTAATTGATATGATTAGAAACATATAAGAGAATAAAATGGAGGAAGAGTAATTTATGCAAGCAATCAATTGTTAATTAATAAACATGCAGACTTATGGTAACATATATAATTAAGATTGTGATTCAAAATTCAATTGTAGAATATATGCATGCAATAATTATGGGGTAAAATAAATTAATATGCATATATGTGACGAATTAATATGGTGTTGATTGGCATATTAATTTGGTGAGAAATCACAGTGTAGGCAGGGATTAATTGGATAGTAAATTGATTCTAGGTATATATGAAATCTATTAATTGGGTGATTAATAGGGGAATCTTATTTTAAAGAAACGTCACATTTAAAAATATACATTTTCATAGATTGCGAGAGAGAAGGGGAAAGTGATTAATGAAAACATTGTTGGAGAATCAATTTGAAATAAAAACAAATGCAGAAGAAAACATATTAATTTAGTGTCCATAGTCTAAGTGTACGCTTTAGATTTTAGGGTTTTATATCTAATGGTTAGCACTGATTTGAACCACTATAAATATAGGCGTAGAGCCTCGTTTTTATTCTCGTTATATTTCTCTTGCCTACAGAAGCTCTTCCATTTTTCTATCACTTCTATACTTTCTTAATAACAAAATTTTAGATCTAATTCACACTAATTTAGATCTAAATAGAAAGAGAAAAGAATTGATTAGGGAATTAACAATTTGTTCAAATCAGAAGGCTATGTCAAAGATAAAACCCTAGATCTGAGTTTTATTTGCTATTTCTAATCCAAATCTCTTCTTTTCTCTTTCAAATATCATAGATATATAAATATATCGTTTGTAAGTCCAAATAGGGATTACAAAGGAGGTGAATATAGATGTTAGGGACAGATCTGAAATAAAAACAGGGAGATTTGAAAAGCTAGCGATATGAGTAGATTTAATTATATTATTTTATGTTTATAATATATTATCGTTGAATTTCCATTAGAAAATTTATTCCTGTATTTATTTCAGTAATTAATTCTGTTAATTAGTTATGCAAACCCTGTAAATTTTATAAGAGACTTTATATTAGGCTTGACAGCTAGAAAAAGGCGGAAGCTTAAAAGTAAGAAATTTGTAGTTATTTACATCTAATTTAAAGTTATAATTTAGCCTAAATACTTGTTTCATTTATTTCCTTTTTACGCGAATAATATAGTTAGAAAGGAAATTCGCGATTATGGATTAAAATATTAGACTTTATGAAATTAGATGTAAAATAAGAAAATTGGAATAAAGTTAGAAAAATGGAATTCTGCAATAAATTACGCTAAAATGGGAATACTAATCTAATAATTTGATTTGGAAGTAAGTAGTAGATCAATTGGTTGGTTTAGAAAATAGGATACATTCTATAATTTAATATTTAAAAGGTAATGATGAACGTGACTGCGAAAATAAAATAAAGAAATAGGAAACTAGTGTAAAATAGAGAAACCATTGTGTTTTACACTAGCCCAAAATAATAAAAGAAATACCCCGCAGTTATGAATTATTGGTTATAGCGTTATTTGATATTAATATATGAAAATGGATTTTTAGTATAGTTTTCATGAAAAACCAAATAAAATAGAATTACTTCCTAAAATAGAAGAAAATAAAGTGAAGTATGAAATAAAACAAGTAAATTATTAGATAAGAATTTGAAGCTGTAAACAGTAATGAACCTCGATCTGCATCTACTGTGCAGACTATATTAAAACACAGTTATTATGATAAATGAATTACATAATAAAAGAGAATTTAAAAGAATTCTATATCATAATAAAAGAAGACAAATTAGAACAGAAAAGAAATGCTGGAATTATGTAAGGACTATAAAAGTAGAGAAAATGACAATTACAGTTAGAATTATAACATCGGTTATAATAAGGTAATTAGAACGGAAAAACTTATTCTTAGACTTTGAATAACTTAATGAGAAATAATAATGGTAGAAGCTTATTTAAATAATTTATATTTAATAAGAAAATAAAGCAGGAATGCTAAAAGAAGCTTATTTTAAGCCGACACATAGTTTTCATTCCTGCTTTATTTGCTTATTTAATATAAATGTAATGGCCCATTTTCCATACCATTTGAATCGATAATAAACCACACATGTCTAACTCAAATTGCATGAATAAGATGTAACGATCCAATTTTTTGACTTCCGAAAGTCGACATCAATAAGTCCACTATATCAAATGCCGCACAATCGAATGCCGGAAAACCGAACTGTTAATCGACGGAAATTCTATGGAATTAGACAATCGTCGTAAAAATTAAATTTAAAAATAACCAGAAGCGCACGGTGTACGAATGTAGCACGTATGCGAGTACGGGTCGATCCACAGGGAATTGATCATTTTAAAATTCTATTCAATCAAATTAAACCAAAGTCGATGGAAAGTTTAGCTAGAGAATTAGATAATTAACTAACTAACTAAAAGAAAAGAGAAGCAAATATAAGAGTTAAGTGACAATTTAGAGAATAAATCCACTCTTTAAATCATGTCGTTCAACACATATGAAATCATGATCTCTTTTTTTGTCATAAATGTGTTTAAATGATGTGTTTACCATAAGTATGGGTTATTTGTGCTATTAATTAGCTCAACATAAGCCATCAAACTATAACATAACCTTTAAACCATTTGCCAACTTTCATGAAAATGACAACAAAGTTGAAAATGAAATCTATTTTAAGTATGACATATTAACTATTAATTATAAATATAGACTATCAAATTTGAATTTCAAATCACTTTCTTACGCCATAATCAAAATTTGATGAAGAAACATTTGTGTTAGTGATTGTTTAAGCATAGCCTATTTGGTGTCAACAATATAGGCTATCAAATTCAAAACAAAAACAACAAATCAAACCACTTCAAGCATTGTCATTAAGCACAAAACGAGAGTTATAATTATCAAAATGTTGAAGCCACATGATTAGAGAGCTTCATTACCCCCTAAATTGAAGGGGTTTAACCTCTCAAATTTGTCATTGAAACAACAAATGTAGTTTGCAACATGAGAGAAAAAGAAAAGAAAAAAGAAAACAAGATAAAGAAAAACTATTTTACTTGCATGAAAAATAAATCTACACTATAATATGAAAGTAAATAAGCATGAAAAGGAAAAGAACATGTATTGAAGTTGCATAAAAAAAATTACATAAAGAGCAATGGCTAAGTAGCCATGAAAATAAAGAAGAAATGTTGGTTTTATTTTGAGCCTAAAACTAACTAAAGAGAGACTAAGGAAGAGGAAGAGGAGGGTTACATGAAACATAAGGGGTGTATATACATGTGTTCAACCCTAATTCATATTTTTGGGGAATGCTCAAAATACCCTTGAGAAAGCGTGGTGGCCAAGTAATCATTAGCTTCTACAAATCATCATTTAAGTATACATGAAGCCATTAATTCCATAAGCATATGCATTAGCCTCTAACTTGTACATTAAGGTGGTGGGCAGGTGGGGTCCTCCATGATCTTCACTTTGAATTATTTCCATCTTCATTCCTTTGTGTTCCTTTTGTGCATGCATATCTTCTTCACGAAACAATTTGTAATTGAAATCAAATTCCTACAAAATAGTATGGAAATTTCCAATTAAATTTTCTCAATTTAATATATGCACAAAAATGACTATTTTGCCATTGGATGAGTTTGAAAATAATTTGAATTTGGTTTAAACAAGTTAAAATACCCGATATGATCATTTATTTAATTTAAATAGATTAAATATGATGGTAAAAATATGCACATTTACGCGCACATCAAATACCCCCACATTTATCTTTTTATTTGTCCTCGAATAAAGAAATACTAAGATAAATCTGTTTTCATAGGAAGCACGATTGCACTGAGCGTATGCAATAAGCCGTTAAACCTCTGGGTGTCCCCAGTAGGACGAGTGTCGTATCGTGAGGGTTTTCAGCGGATACTACCCACAAAATCCAAATGCAGGATGAAAATATTTACAAAATTCAAGATTATTTACAAAGAGATGAATGCTGAAACGATCCGCAGTTCCGTACCCCTTGAGCCGACAAAACATTTGGGTTAAAGAAGAAGATTATTTACAAAGAGATGAACACAAATACGAACCATTTGGGTTAAAGAAGAAGAGGTAGAAGAAGGAAAAAACAAAACAACAGAATCTTACCATCGCAGCGGAATAAAATATAATAGATAAAACTGATCTTTACACAAAGAAAACTATATCTTTTTTATACATTATATCATCATAGTACAATACAAACAACAAAAAAATTCAGGATGGTTATAATCTCTCGCCCCTCTAAAACTGAATACACAGTGGAATTCACATCATATACGTTGGATACGTCTCGCCATCCAGCTCGTCTCCTGAGCTCCACAGCAGTCCATCCAGAATCCGTACAATATAATACTCGGTCTGACCCGAGCATTATAGTTAAATAACACCGGAGTCAGTCTGTAATACCAGCGTGAGAAAAACACACTCAATTGGATTATTAAAGTTTCAAAATCCTGTGAAAATCAAAAGCAACTCGTAAGACCACGTCACAAATAAACATGGCGGGGTTTGGCCTTACGATAGCTAAAACCTTTCTTATCATAATCCTCTAATATTATAATAGGGTCTGCATACAAATACTTATTCAAATAGCCGAAATTGTTACATTTATTAAATTCCAGCATACTAGCCATAAAGTGGGTTCTACAAACAAAAACCGTAAAAGGCGCGTAGGGAGAATGGATTTCCAACTAATGACCAGACATTGGTGTACTACCTAGCACAGTACGTGACCTAGATCACCGTACTGAGGATTATTCCCAATCCCCTGCAACACAAGACCGGGACTACCTCTTACTGGATAATCCCGAGTAAGATCACCCCGTGGTTGGATCAACAACCGTCCACTAAGCCGAAATAAAAGGGACATCTAGACAGGGATGACCTCACCCTAATGGGTGCTACCCACTTAGCCTTGCTGCATAACCCTTGATTTTCAGTCATTCTCGGTTGATTAGGCTCGAGGCTAAGCGTTCCCTTTTTAGAATGTATCACTTAGAATGCTCACCGTCCACCCGACGATGTTCTGAAAGCATTCACCCATACAAGTCCGCTCTGGGTTCGAACGGAACCGAAGGAACTACTCCTACTACATCCATTTTGGCATCTCCTCAGGATTAGTAGCGACTAGCCCTTGCACTTCACTGCTTCACCTTCGAATCCAAACTCTTGTTTTCTACACGAAAATGTGCAAATCAGATCGAAGTGGTTTTCGAGAATTTAATCCCGGTCTCTTCGAAACGATCAGCTCATTGGCCAATATTGATAGTCGGTTATTTAACTATCAATTAACATTCTCAAACAACCATCAAACAATAAATAATCGCCCAAATTATTTATTTATCTCAAAATATCTTCGCAAGAAATATTTCCACTTTCAAACCTTTTTGAAAATAGTTTTCAAACCGTCTTCCTCTCACGGAATACATTCCCCAAATATTTTCTATTACCACTGAATTCACCAAGTACAAATAATTTAAAACACTTAATATAAAATATACTTTGAAACATTTAAATTAAAACTACTTTAATACTTTATTCAAAGATATATGCTTTAAGAATATATAAAATAAAGCTACTTAATAAAATAATAAAACTAAATCTTTATCCTTTTAAAACATAATACCAAGTCACCTTTAAATAATTACTACTAAAATATATTTGAACAAAATATTTACTTTAAAATTTAAACATTTAAAAATAATAAATTTATACATTTAAAAGTAATAAATTTCTAAAACATGCTTTTAAAACTTTTGACTTATGCTTAAAATTTTGCTTTGCAGCGTACTTGGCTATCCAGGAAAATACACTTCTTTTTCACATCTTTTAAAAATAAATCACTATTTATTTTTAAACAAATTTACCCATTCCTTTAATAAATTCCCACCGTGAATTTATTCTTTCAAATATCCACTGATATATTACTTTACTTTTATAACCCAGTTTATAAATTTTTTAGTCCCATCCCCCTTTAAAATTCCAATTTCAAACACTTAAATCAATTTTCAAATTGATTTCCAAGTTACTCCATTTTGAAATAAATTCTCTTCCTTACTCAATTTATTTCGAAACCCATTAACTCCAGATTTTACTTCTTAATTATGATTTAAATTTTTTTTAACTGAAAACACCAATTTAATATTTTTCAAATTTCTTCTTTATCCTTTCAAATAAATTTAAACCCTGAATTTTAAAGTAAATTCTTTTATTCCTTTAAATAACATCTCTTAAGTTTAAAATTCATTTTTACTCTGTTTATTCAAAATCCCTTTTTCCATACTCCGAACTTATTTATTTGAATTTTAAATTCACTTTCATTCTTCAATTTATCCCAAATTTTTAATAACCAATTTATTTACAAATTCTCTCTTTTAATTTTCTTTTCAAAAATCCAATCTATATATTTTTGGTAACTCGGTACACCCAAATATTTTTAATCAAACATAGCATCCAACATTTCTGTTACCAATATAATTTATCACAGATTATCAATAGCCAAACCATAGAATATTAAAACATTCTAAATAAATTTGAGGAATCCCGTTGGATCCCTCCAACATGTTTCCCTGCATCCATAAACGTTAGCACAATATAAAATACCAATTCCACTTCGAGGTGGAATATCGCAGTATATGGGATTAATATAATATCATCCGCTATTATGCGGCGCATAGGGTCTCATCCGCTATGTAATGCGGGAAATCAATCACTCCAAATATACTATGTATACTATTATATATGGTATAGCACATCAAATCAATTCAATCATTCAACTAATTATTTAAATTTAACCATTTAAATTTAAATAGCAATCCAGAAGGGTGAGATTAACTCGCCTTTGATTTTGTATGCAATATATTTCCAATCCATCTCGATTTCTTCATGATTTAGACCTTGAATAAACAATTTCCATTCAGTTAACACTTGAAGTACTCGAACAATCAGTTAGAATTATTAATTTATTTTTAACAAATTTGTGCGAATTAAAATTAACTTTAAATCTTTAAAATGTTTTTAACTAATTAAATTCCTCCTTTGAAACCACATCCATTTACAAGAACATTTATATAAGTTTCCGAAATCTAAAACTAAATAAACTTATTATTATTATTATTTTCCCTAAGTTGTTAGCAATTTCTAAACTTTAATAATTACCTAGTTTATTTTTATGTAATTACAAAAAATTACCAAATAACAGGAAAAAAAAAGAAGAACTCATACCTAGAGCGGAGCACAGACCAAGCCCATCTCCTCTCCTGGATATGAGTCAAAAACATGACCAAGCATGCGCGAGACGACATCGAGCTTCTTTAATCGGAGTTGGACCCGACATCGCCATCGACCTATCGTGGCCACAGCCTCACATCACAGTGCAACTCTTTATCTCGAAATCGAACCACTGCCTCCCACCGTAGCATGAACCATCTCCGCTTAACCCCTGGACCTCCCTCAAAATCACCGCGACTTCATCCATCGCATTCGAACAGTCCATGACCTCCGTCAATCACTGCCCATCGCCTCCGCACCACGTCACTTCGAAACCCACCCTTGACCAACAGCTGCTCGAACTCGAACCATCTAACGACAACGACCTCAAATCAAATCGCCTTGCCCGAACTCGCTTCCACTATCGCGACCCAAACTCGAGTCGCCACAACCATCGGCGCCTCCTTCCAATCGAGATGCCCCCTTTGATCACTTCCTACCTCGTCGCGCCTAGCTTCGTACAATCCAGGATGTCGCGACCCTTCCCTCTCTCTCGATTGATTCAAAACTGGCCTTTGATCGCACTCTCTCTCTCTATATATATATATATATATATATTTCCAAATGAAATTGATTTCGGTCGCCATTTTTTTCCTCTATGCTCTCGATTGTTTGAATGGGAAGGATAGGCTCGTGTGTTTTAAAAAGGAGGAGGGGAGACCATGATTTTACAGAAAGGAGATGGACGTGATATCTTACGCGCTTGAATTGTCTGGGACAGAGAAGGCAAAAGGGTATGATGGTGAAAGAATTTCAGCTGATGGAAAGAAAAAGTTTATGGGAAGAATTTGACCAGTCAAACCATTTATATATTATACATTATATTTGAATTTAAATTTAAATTGTCTCGATAAACGTAACTTAAAATTTTGACTTCCTATCGAGGCATGCCGCTAGGCATTTATAATGTTATACCCCTATTCCGAACATAATGGAAAAGGTTTCGTGTCCTAATTCGATCGTATGGAGAAGATAGCTTTCTGGATCCAGTTATTATATTAAATTTCGATTTAATTTTCAGCGTGTTTACTTACCGTACGCCCTTATGATAACTCCAAACACTACGAAATTTGAAATCCTATAATATCACACTATTATGGATCCAATGGAACTAGTTTCGTCGAAATCCGAGACTGTGCATCGAAATGCTATTTTTAAATATCAACTTAAACGATATAATTTCAAAACTTAACAAAACACTTTCAAATTCAATTTTAACACTTTTACTATCTTCAGTACTATCAATATGAATTCTGCAAGCCTTTAAAATATTTTTAACAAGCTCGAAACTCAAGATTAAATGTTTTACTCAATCTTCAATTATTGAATCGAATAATTATATTATTCAACAAATTGCTGTATCTACATTCTAAATGGATAAATCAAAGTTTTTCATATTCAAAACCAATTTATAATTCAATTTCTATACTTAAAACCATTTAAATATTCCAGATTCAACGCAGAAAAATCCAGATCATTACATTCCTTCCCCCTTAAAAGGATTTCGTCCCCGAAATTGCTAAGGTAGAAGAATGCCCAAACCCCTTAACTTACTAAACCCACTTAGTGAAAACTCGATATTTACTTTTTTATAAACCTTTTTAACTTTAATCAAAACAATTAGTTTCGATTTTCTAGTTCAAATCTTCCATTTTCATTACAATTTGAAAAACAACTTTCGTTAACAATTTTTTTTCAAATATTTTCGAAAATTTTGTAACTCCCAAAATTTTCAGAAAATTTTGGCAGAGTCTCCTTTGTAGGAGGAGCTTTTGCAATTTGACAAGAGATATAAATATATATATACATCGACCCACACGGTAGGAAAAGCAAAATAAACAACAATAATTCATATTTCCTAACTTTTATTGCGTAGGCGTATCTCTATTTAGCATTTTTAAGCAAGCGGCTTATTATTTTAGCAATCAACGCAACCAAATCCAGTCACACGGCTTCCTTTTACCTGTACTTACTCAATTTAAATATGTAAGTGCCATATATATGAAATTCATTATCATTTCACTCTTTAAAACAACTGCCACTCGTGAATACTAAAAGCAATGCACGCTAAACCCTTTTCATAAGCAATTTCAATGTTCCAACATCAATTTTGATTGCTTACAACTAACCACACATTGTTTTACTTAATCCAAATGGTTAACAACTCATATGCTTGCATTCAATTTATTTTTAAGCAAAACAAACTCATATTTACTTCAATTGATCTCAAAATCAATTTATTTAACCTCTATCAACTCATAGAATTTTAATTACCTTCGTTTACGTCAAACAATAATTCGTTCTACGCAATTTGATGATATCCATGAGAATAAATAATTACTTAAGTTTTATAACCAATTTAAATTGATTCCAACTCAATTTTATTTAATACCATTCCATTTTAAAATTTATTCACAATCATTCACTTGCATTTCATATTCGCATAGGTTTCATTCGAAACCATTTATGGGACTTGAAAACACACCATGTTATTCAATTAAATAACCATTTTACACTTACTTAAGTTATTTCAACCCATAATAATTCCATTTCATTATTCAAACAGGTTCCATTCAAAACCATTTCATAAAGCTTGCTAACATCCATTTAATAATTCACTTAAGTTAACAACTTAAGTTCATCTCCATTTCCAATTAAATTCCATTCTATCGAATTCAATTAGTGTACTTATTCAATCTATTTTAAACTTTGTTTCACATTTTCGATTCACTTCCAACTTATTTTATTAATAACAAGACCATTTCAATTTTATTTCTACTCACTTGGATTTATTTACAATTCAAACCATCACTATTATAATCCAATTCCATTATTCATTTACACTTTCAACTTTTCATTAACCAAATTTAAATCCCATTAACATATTCAATTACTAATTTAGTCCAAATTAGTGCACTGTCATCTTACAATTCAATATTTGATTTTTACCTTCAAAAATCACTTTAGTTAATTTTCTCGAGTTTAATCTATTTTATATCTAAAGTTTGGATTTTTTTTTTCATTTCCAAAACATGAAACAATATTATTTTAGACTATTATTTTACTTTTCCATTTTTATTTTAACTTGAGATCTTTATTTATCCCAAGCACATTTTTATTTACACATTTTCAATTCTTTGATATGTTATCGAAGCTTATTTATCCAAATTACGTTTTATTTTCATCTAACTTCGCTTACGCTAAATTCAACTTCATACCCTTCTCTCTTAAATTTATTTGGGTAAGAATTTAATTCATTTAATATCATCTACAACTCATTTGAATTTTATTCAATTCACTTTTATTCGAAATTTTATTCAACTTACTTCCATTAATTTAAGCAAGAATTTTTTTAATTCATTCCATGTTATCAATAACTCTCTGAATTCATTTTAATTCAATTCCAATTTATATCCAAAAATTTCAATCCATTTACTTTGCTAAAAATTTTCCATTCAAGCCGCATTCAATTAAATTTTTGACAATTTAATTCCTTCGCCATTATCCAAGTTAAATTTATTTTTACTCTCTTCTTTTTTTCACTTTAAATTTTAATTCCAATATTCATATCTCCTATTTTCCTTCTTATTTAACAAAAATCATCTCAATTTATAAGCTTATAACCTATCTCATCAGGATTTTCAATTCAAATAAGGACTCACGATTTTTAAACACCTGGCTTTTGGTTTTCAAATCATTTTGCAATCACCATTATCCCAAAATCACACTTCTCAAATTTTTAAACCAGTCCTGGTTTTTATCCCCAACAAATTTCCTTTGAAATTTCCAAAACAAAACTAGTTTTTCTGAACAAATCAATTTGGCAGTAATACGTCGCTTAGAAACTCGAAAATGAATATTGATGATGCGGCTATCATCATCAGAATTATTTTCCAGGACTGAAGCGAGCTTAATGCTATATCCCTTCCCAAAATTTATTTGAAGCAATTTCCTTTCAGAAATACCTCCAAAATAATAATGCTATTATTTGTCTTCAAAACACTTCGAAAAACACTTCTAAAATCTCCGAGGTTTAAAATTTTTAGATTTGGACTTAAATCAAATTTTAACTATAATTCGTTTGTATAATTTATGCCCTTACAAATTCCCATTTGATTATACAGGTCATTCCAATTTTTATAATCTTATTTGTTTAAAATATTATTATCCAAACATCCAAGTTATATAACAATTTAAGAAAATATTTCTTTTATATCAAAACATATTTTTGGGTAAAATTATTTCATTTACCCGCTTTCAAAAACAATATTGTGTCGAACTGTTCTATTCAAGTATTTAGAAATCCCTTCGATACAGTTGTCCAGACTGTGCCGATGAAGGTTCATATGCCACTCAATAAATCAATCAACACAATATAAAACCATTTTTATATCCACTAACAAATACGCGCTCATAACTATTAATACGCTCAAACTCATCCTAGAGTGCTACTGACTCTATCTCTAATGAGTAATCCTCACCAGAGCCAAGGTTCTCGATTAACCTTTCAGCTCTGATACCAACTGTAACGGGCCGAGCCAATGGCAACCGGTAGGCTTTTCAACCATCCTAGACCCACCGTGGCATACAGTGGTATCTCTATTTTCTTTTACGGCTAGCCTCTCGACTCGCAACCAACCCTCACAGGGACATGTAGGGGTAAGAGTCTCCTGCTCGCCACCAAACACGAAACGAGAACCCCCTATCATGCTATAAAGAAGCAACCCACAGTTCCGTATCCCTTGAGCCGACACTATTCTCCATCAACAACTCAAGATGAATGGAAATACGAACCATTTGGGTTAAAGAAGAAGAGGTAGAAGAAGAAAAAAACAAAACAACAGAATCTTACCATCGCAGCGGAATAAATATAATAGATAATAACTGATCTTTACACAAAGAAAACTATATCTGTTTTATAGATTACATCATCAGAGTACAATACAAACAACAACACAATTCAGGATGGTTATAATCTCTCGCTTCTCTAAAAATGAATACACAACGGAATTTACATCATATACGTTGGATACGTCTCGCCATCCAGCTCGTCTTCTGAGCACCACAGTAGTCCATCCAGAATCTGTACTCTCTAATACTCGGTATGACTCGAGCATTATAGTTAAATAACACCCGAGTTAGTCTGGAATACCAGCATGAGAAAAACACACTCAATTGGATTATTAAAGTTTCAAAATCCTTTTAAAATCAAGAGCATCTCGTAAGATCACGTCACAAATAAACATGTCGGGTTTTACCTTATGATAGCTAAAACATTTCTTATCAAAATCCTCTGATATTATAATGGGGGTCTACATACAAATACTTATTCAAATAACCGAAATTGTTACATTTATTAAATTCCAGCATACTAGCCACAAAGTGGGTTCTACAAACAAAAACTGTAAAAGGCACGTAGGGAGACTGGATTTCCAACTAATGACTAGGCACTGGGGTATCACCTGTCACAGTACGTGGCCTAGATCACCGTACCGAGGATTACTCCCAATCCCCTGCAACACAAGACCGGGACTACCCCTTACTGGATAATACCGAGTAAGATCACCCCGCGGTTAGGATCAGCAACAGCCCAAGCCGAAACAAAAAGGGACATCTAGACAGGGATGACCTCATCCTAATGGGTGCTACCCACTTAGCCTAGCCGCAAAACCCATGATTTTCAGTCATTCCCGGTTGATGAGACTCGAGGAGAAGCGTTACCTTTTTAGAACATATCACTTAGAATGCTCACTTTCCACCTGACGATGTTCTGAAAGCATTCACCCATACAAGTCCGTTCCGGGTTCGAACGGAACCGAAGACACTACTCCTACTACATCCATTTTGGAATCTCCTCAGGATTAGTAGCGACTAGCCCTTGCACTTCACTGCTCCACCTTCGAATCCAAACTCTTGTTTTCCACACAAAAACATACAAACCGGATCGAAGTGGTTTTCGGGAATTTAATCCCGATCCCAGTCTCTTCGAAACGATCAGCGCATTAGCCAATATTGATAGTTGGTTATTTAACTATCAATTAACATTCTCAAAACAACAATCAAACAATAAATAATCTCCCAAATTGTTTATTAATCTCAAAATATTTTCACAAAATATATTTCCGCTGTCAAACCTTTTTGAAAACAGTTTTCAAACCATCTTCCTCTCACGGAATACATTACCCAAATATTTTCTATTCCCAATGAAATCACCAAGTACAAATAATTTAAAACACTTAATATAAAATATACTTTAAAACATTTAAATAAAAACTACTTTAATACTTTATTCAAAGATATATGCTTTAAGAATATTTAAAATAAAGCCACTTAATAAAATAATAAAACTAAAACTTTATCCTTTTAAAACATAATACCAAGTCACCTTTAAATAATTACTACTAAAATATATTTGAACAAAATATTTGCTTTAAAATTTAAACATTTAAAAATAATAAATTTAAACATTTAAAAATAATAAATTTCTAAAACATGCTTTTAAAACTTTTGACTTATGCTTAAAAATTTGCTTTGGAACGTACTTGGCTATCCAGTAAAATACACTTCTCTTTCACATCTTTTAAAAATAAATCACTATTTATTTTTAAACAAATTACCCATTCCTTTAATAAATTCCCAGCGTGAATTTATTCTTCCAAATATCCACTGATATATTACTTTACCTTTATAAACCCAGTTTATAAATTTGTTAGTCCCATCCCCCTTTAAAATTCCAATTTCAAACACGTAAATCGATTTTCAAATTGATTTCCAAGTTACTCCATTTTGAAATAAATTCTCTTCCTTACACAATTTATTTCAAAACCCATTAACTCCAGATTTTATTTCTTAATTATGATTTAAAATCTTTTTAACTGAAAATACCAATTTCATATTTTCCAAATTTCTTCTTTATCCTTTCAAATAAATTTAAACCTTGAATTTTAAAGTAAATTCTTTTATTCGTTTAGATAACATCTCTTAAGTTTAAAATTCATTATTACTTTGTTTATTCAAAATCCCCTTTTCCATACTCGGAACTTATTTATTTGAATTTTAAAATCACTTTCATTCTTTTCTAATTCATTGTTCAATTTATCCTTAATTTTCAATAACCAATTTATTTACAAATTCTCTCTTTTAATTTTCTTTTCAAAAATCCAATCTATATATTTTTGGTAACTCAGTACACCCAAATATTTTCAATCAAACATAGCATCCAACATTTCTGTTACCAATATAATTTATCACAGATTATCAATGGCCAAACCATAGAATATTAAAACGTTCTAAATAAATTTGAGGAATCCCGTTGGATCCCTCCAACCTGTTTCCCTGTATCCACAGATGTTATCACAATATAAAATACCAATTCCACTTCGAGGTGGAATATCGCGGTATATCGGATTTTTATAATATCATCCGCTATCATGCGGCGCAAAGGATCTCATCCGCTATATAATGTGGGAAATCAATCACTCCAAATATACTATGTATACTACTATATATGGTATAGCACATCAAATCAATTCAATCATTCAACCAATTATTTAAATTTAACCATTTAAATTTAAATAGCAATCCAGAAGAGTGAGATTAACTCATCTTTGATTTTGTATGTAATCTATTTCCAATCCAGCTCGATTTCTTCATGATTTGACCTTGAATAAACATTTTCCATTCTATTAACACTTGAAGTACTCGAACAATCAGTTACCAATTATTAATTTATTTTTAACAAATTTGTTCGAATTAAAATTAACTTTAAATCTTTAAAGTGTTTTTAACTAATTAAATTCCTCCTTTGAAACCACATCCATTTACAAGAACATTTATATAAGTTTCCAAAATCTAAAACTAAATAAACTTATTATTATTATTATGTTCCCTAAGTTGTTACCCAACTTTTAAAATTTAATAATTACCTAGTTTATTTTTATGTAATTACACAAAATTCCTAAACACAGGAAAAAAAAGAACTCATACCCCAAGCAGAGCACAGACCAAGGCCATCTACTCTCTCGGATACGAGTCTAAAACACGACCAAGCAGGCGCGAGATGACACCGAGCTTCTTCAATCTGAGTTGGACCCGACATCGCCATCGACTTATCACGGCCATGGCCTCACATCACAGTGCACCTCCTCATCTCGAGATCGAACCACTGCCTCCCACCGCAGCACGAACCATCTCCGCTTATCCCCTCGACCTCCCTCAAAATCACCGTGACTTCATCCATCACATTCGAACAGTCCACGACCTTCAACAATCACTGCCCATCGCCTTCGCACCACGTCACTTTGAAACCTACCCTTGACTACAGCTGCTCGAACTCGAACAATCCAACGACAACGACCTCAAATCGAATCGCCTCGCCCAAACTCGCTTCCACTATCGCGACCCAAACTCGAGTTGCCACGACCATCGGCGCCTCCTCCCAATCGAGATCCCCCTTCGATCACTTCTAACCTCGCCGCGCTTGGCTTCGTACAATCCAGGATGTCATGACCCTTCCCTCTCTCTCGATTGATTCAAAACTGGCCTTCGATCGCACGCTCTCTCTCTATATATTTTTTCGAACAAAATTTATTTCTGGGAAGGATAGGCTCGTGATTTTTAAAAAGGAAGGAGGGGAGACCGTGATTTTACAGAGAAGAGATGGATGTGATTTCTTGCGTGCTTGAATTGTCTGCGACGGAGAAGGCAAAAAGGTATGATGGTGAAAGAATTTCAGCTGATGGAAAGAAAAAGTTAATGGGAAGAATTTGACCAGTCAAACCATTTATATATTATACATTATATTTGAATTTAAATTTAAATTGTCTTGATAAATGTAACTTAAAATTTTGACTTCCTATTGAGGCGTGCCGCTAGGCGTTTATAATGTTATACCCCTATTCCGAACAAATTGCTGTATCTACATTCTGAATAGATAAATCCAAGTTTTTCATATTCAAAACCAATTTATAATTCAATTTCTTTATTTAAAACCATTTATATATTCCAGATTCAACCCTGAAAAATCCGAGTCGTTACAAATGCGAATTTTTGAAAATATTTACAAATGAATGATTTACTTTTAAATTGACACAAATAAGTTAAATATAGGTTTTGGTCATTATCTTGAAAATTAAGCCATTTCGTCAAAATTTCCAACAAAAATTAAGTTATCATAACAAATAGACTATTTTTTAACTTGTTGTTTCGGTTGATAATAAAGTGTAACCATGAAATAGACCCTTAGTTGATTATCAAAGTTTATCAAAGTGGTATTTTCATTTCTTTACAATAACAAATCAAATCAAATAAGTAAAAACCGTGCTATGATTTCAATTGCTTGCTCTCTCCTTATTTGCAAGAAAAATTACACACCTAGCTCAGGTAAACTAAGGCCAGCTATACCACTTATGCACTGCCTTTCGTGCTTATGTGAGGGGACTATAGAGCATGGCGAGTGCACACACTTTCGTGCATACACCTATCGACCGTATGTGGTTTTTATTAAGTCTGTTCTTTTTTTTTACTTGTATTCCATACATGCATACCCGTAAGGACTTTTAAATGAGTATTAAAGCACATAATCAAAGGTTCCATGCAATTCACCCTTGCATAACCGTGAGGACTTTTAAATGAGAGTAAATACTTTAGATGTTATTATTTTTTTATTTTTATTTTTATTTTTTAAGAGAGAGAGAGTTTTGCAAAATCATCTTAGCACCATTTAACTTAGAAGACAAAAATGTTATATCTTTACTTTAAATCAACCACTTTTTAAAACAAAGATTTTCAATTAGGATGTGTTTCATAATTAACACGTATGAATCTTCCTATATACTAGTCAAACCATTGTTATTTGTAATCAAACTTCATTTTTATTTTTGTTAAGATAAATAAACTTTCAATTTTTTTTTATTTGATAAGCCAAAACCTTATATTTATCCTATAGTATTTCTTTAAAAATAAATTCAAAAATGCTTAAATAAAATTGTTTTTTTTTTGTTGAATTTTTTTAGATTTTTTTTTTACAAAGAAAAACTAAAAATAAATCATGAAAAATCGAAAAAATGAAGACGAGTCTCGTCCCAGTTGATTTTGACTGTGTCCCCACAGTCAACCCAAGTGAAAGGAACATTTATTATTATTTACATGAAAAAGAAATGTGTTTACATGGCATCAGAAAGTATATCGTTAGAAAGTAAATGAAACGGTCTTCCAAAGACTGATTCATTTGTCTCATCAAGTATGCGAGACGCAGCTCAAGCGTAGAAAACCAAACCGTAAAAGATTTCGAAGTTGAACGTTGATTTGGAAAAACAAATGTTGTTTTGTTGAAAATTGTTCGAGTTGTTTTGTTTTCGATGATTTTTGGGGTCGATAAAACAACTGATTGAAGTTCTAGTGTATTTTTACCAATTTGAAATTCAAGTTTATCATTTGAAACTTCTTTGAAATTATCGATTTCAAAGTCAAAATGGTGATCGAAATCTTCCCCATCGGAATTTAACAACTCGTCATCTAAAATTCCAAAAAATCATGTTCATTAAATTCGTCTTCTTTTGTTGGATTATCAACAACTTTATTGCATGTCTCAAGTTCAAAATCCAAAGTTGTTGTATTCAAATTTTCGAAATTGAGAAAAGGAAGATTGAATTTTAAATTTTGTGTCCCATACCCTCAAAAGAATTGAAATCCAACTCAATTACCGTGTTTTCAACAACTTCATTAAGATTGTTATTTTCAATTTCAAACGTTGTTTTTCAAAATCGTCGATTTGGGTAAAAGGTGGATTATCACTCGACTCATCACACGTTGGGATTTGATTTTGTTTTTCATGTTGTTTCATATATATTTCAAACAACACATTTGTGTGATCATCGTAAATTTTGTTCATTTGCTCAACAAAGTCCAATTTGTAGTTATTAACTTGAGAATTTTTTATTTGGATTTGTTGAGAACAAAAATTTTCAATCGTAATGTGGTTAAGATTATTCCCATTGCCAACTTCATTAGAAAAGTTGTTTTCATTTTTATTTTGAGTTTGAAATTCGTTTTGGAGTTCGAAATTGAATTGGCATGGGTTATAATCATAATCGTTTGAATTTTGAATTGAATTCAAATTTTGAAATTCTTGACTCGAATTATTACACAAATATGAATTACACAATTCATTTATACTTTGATTTTGTTGTGTAGAGAATTCAAGTAAAGATGAAATGCTATTTTCAAGAGTCGAGGGTTGGTTATTGTTTTGAAAATTTTGTTGTTCAAAATTTGAATTGTTTATACAAAAGTTGTCATTAAAATATCCATACGAATTTGGAATGAAATCATACAGATTATAATGATTTTCACAACCATTGTAAAATTCAAGTGAATATGGAAAGTTGGACATTTTCAAGAAGTTTTTTTTTGGTTTTCTTTATAAAGAAAAAATATTTACAAATAAAATTTATTTTTCAAAAGGGAAATTGATTTTTGTTTTTAGAATTTTTTCTTTGTTTTTGAAAAGGTTTTATAGTTTTTTTTTGGATTTTGATTTTCTTAAATTTTTATGGATATTTTTTTTGGAATTTTAAAGAAAAAGAAAAGGAATATTTACAATTTTTTTAGTTTTGAATTTTGATTTTTTTTTAAATATGCATGAGTCAATTCAACTGTATGAATGCGAGGGTCTAATTACCTAGTATTTATCCGAAGTTAACTTAAAATTGTATAATCACACTTTATCTTAAATCAACAAAAATATTTCTCAGTCAGGTAACGGGCAGGGGTTATCGGTGCACCACGAATCACCAGAGCAATGCAGCGAAGGTTTATGTACCTTCAGAGGAACAACCACTATAATATTTACGAATCACCGTAATATTTATAAATGGTTATTACTCTGCCGTAGCCTAGACACCAAGAAATAAAATTGTTCAAAGAAAACAATTGTGAATATACAATTAAAAGTTATCGACGCCAAATCGTTATTATTAATCAAATCTAAGATGAAATGCAATACTGAAATTAAGCATGTATTAACAATGCAACTATGAATAAAATTTATTTTTCTTTTTGTTTTTGATATATAAATGCAAATGCAAGCAACCAACTATGCAAGACAAATAAAAACAATAAATATAACAATAGATATAGCAAGCCAACAGTTTTTTTGCAAGCTATGCGAAGCAAGCAAATCTTCCTATCTGCTTTGACAACCTGAAAATAAAAACAATGTTATAATATATGTAAATATATAAGTGAATATGCTTTTGTGTTTTTCTATTAGTCCCACATCATGGGATGTTCCATCTCATACTCCAATGCCTATATATAAAGGAGCCTGTGTAATGTAATTATATGAATCAATCTGATATAACCAATCTCTAAATGAATAAAATATCTCCATTCTTTTACTCTAATGGCTTCTGCTCTTATTTCTTTATAACATATTCTTATTTGTTTATAACACGTTATCAGCACGATCTACAATTGTGATAATTTATTATGAAATCAGATCTATTCTTCTCCAGATCTAATTATAGATCTCAAAACGGTAAGTTATTTTTCTATTATGATTGATCTAATCTTCCAAATTATTTTTTTTATATATCTCATTCCATTCTAGATCTACTTCTTCAGATCTAAATCTATTGTATTATTTTTTAGATTTTATTATACTAGTCTTATAATTTTATATCTTATATAGATCTAAACTTTGAGATCTAATTCTTATTTTGTTGGTTATTATATTTCAGATCTAATTTGTTTGTTGTTGCTATTTTTCTGATCATATTATATTGTTGATCTCAATATCATGCTTATTTGTATGTTTTATAGTTCATTTATTTTGGAATGCAAGTTTGAACTTGACAAAATTTGATATTGTTGCTTCAACAAATTTATTGAATTTGATTGCATTTAGTTTGGATATGGATTTGAGAAATCAATCATGGTTGGTAAATAAAGTTTTCATTTTGAAAACATTTTGATTTGATTTAGATTTGATTGAAGGCTTTGAAAATTATTTTGATATATGATTTATATTTCCAGAAGAAATATTTTATTGTTTTTTAGAGAAACAAATATATATAATACGTATCTAGAAGATCTAAGTTTAGATCTAACATTGATTTTGATTTAGCACATCTGAAGTGAATGGAAACATTAATAAAAGCTTACATGATAAGCTTAATATCTTTCGATATTTCCTTTTCAAAAAAAAAGGAAAAGAAAAATAAAATTTGAGAACCTGTAGATAAAAGGTTGAGTTTCCATAAATCAATGAATTACAAGTTTCCTCAAAATAAAGAACCATAAGTTCTAACTAAAAAAAAAAAAAAAAGAGGATCAGAAAATTTAATCATAAAAAAAAAAAAAAGTTTGAACAACCTGAAGTTGTGCAAAGATTTTTTTTTTCCAACCAGAAGTTGTATAACTCAAACTCCAAGACCTGAAGTCTTGAGTTATGAAAAGATTTTCTGACAATGTTTTAGAGATTTATTTATATTTATATTGCAAAATCTAACATCCCAGAAGAGATGTTATAGGAATTTTATTTTAAAATTATGTGAAAGGATTGTCTAGTAATACTAACCTGAAGTTAGATCATTTCTTCGAAGATGAAGGAAACTTCATTAATGATGAAAATCTAAGTGCAGTAATAAATGATATGGTCGAATTGACCAATAATAGCAGTCTGAAGTCTGCTATGTGGATTTTATTTTATTTCAGTTCAATAAATCAGTTTGAAGTTGGTAAAACCCAAGTTTTGATAATCTTTGGGTGTGTTTGCCAAACTATATATTTGAAGAAGTACATTTTAATATTCTCCAAAAGAGATAATCCATATGACATACTCTTGAAGAGATGTATTATGATTTTTATATTTCAAAATCCAAACATCCTAGAAGAGATGTTGTAGAATTATGTCAATTATGTAGAAAAAGATATTGATTATTGATGACATCCAAAAAAACAATGCATATAAAGTATCTTTAGAAGTGATATGTACCACTCTAGAAGCGGTGTTTATGAAATATCCCCAGAAGTGATATTATATCATCGTATAGCACTATAAAAGAATTGCCTATAAAATATTGTCAAATGTGATAATAAATTATCCAAAATTCAATCGTCTATTGTCATGGACCCGTAGCTCCATTAGACAAATAGTGATATGTAACCTTTTACTTTTCAGAACTTACGATGAATCAAATATTATATGCACAATTATTCTTGAAGAAATATCTTTATATATGCTCCTGAAGAGATAATCTATATGTCGTATCATAATTTTCACTAAAGCTATATAAATACGGTCTTGAACAAATCGTTATGTGCAACCATTATAATTTCTTATTTTTATAACATTTCAAGGGTCCAGAAGATACTCTTATTTATGTTGTAAATATATCTATTTTACTGAACTCTCTAGAGGAGATGTTTATATATAATTATAAGTTAGTATATATTTTCTAATAAACAATCATAATTAATGTTCAATAGTAATGTTAGAGATATAATCAAGGAATAATGATATAATTTTTTTTAGTAATAACAATAATTTATTCAAAAAAAAAGAAGAATAATGATATTGTATACCAATGTTACACTCCAGAAGTAGTGGTTTTATCTCTTGCATCTTACTTTCAGTTGGTGAATCTAATTTTGTCACTGTATTTAAAGTTTGATATGCCATTTTAAAAGCAATTACAACAAAAATCTCCAACGTGGATATTGTATGCTACTGTAAAAGTAGTAATTATGTAATATGTATAAAATAAACAGTGTATATTGATATGGCATTCAAATAGTGCATATATATATATATATATATATATATATATCTAGAAGAGAAAGTTCACTCCAGAAGTAGTGATACCAATATATCTCTAGAAGAGATTTATAAATTTGAAAATGATAACATATCTCTAGAAGAGATTTATTTATATATTTGGTAATTTTATTAAACCAAATAAGTGTACATAAATTTGATTATAAAGGATCCTAATTTAGCTTAGATTAGATCCTAAAAGTTTGAGAGCTAAGAGGAAATCTGTATCTGTAACATTCCAAGCATCTAGAAGATACTATTATTATTTTTGCTCTAATTTTTTTACGGAACTCTCAATAGAGATGTGTAGAAATGTCTATATGCAATTAAAAAAATTATTCCTTGATAAGTAATCATAATTAGTGTTCAAAAACTGATATTTGAGATATAATTGAGGAATAAAACTTAACAACTTGAAGTTGTGTATATTTTGTTCGAACCAGAAGTTCGATATGGTTTCAAACCAAATGTTTTGAACATTATCATGTGGTTTTGATAGGTTTGCATTGACATTGATTTATAAATAGAAATTAATAGTTTGGATCCTTGTAATAGTTTTTTCTAAAAATCATTAATTCAAATGAGAAAGAATATGAAAATTTTATAATATATATGTGATACGTGGACGCACGTATACATCCATATATGTAAATATTTAGCTAACAACCTGAAGCTTGTTATAAGCTCATCTTATAGATTACGCATAGATATTATTTAGTGATTTAAAATTCAATCAACATAAATGTTGAATGACCTGAAGTCATGTATGTATTCAAATGATCTACACAATAAGTAAATTCCTCCAATTGCTTAGATCAATGAATGAGAACAAACTCTAATAATCAATATCAATTGAATGCATCTTACAAAAGAATTATCCTCCTATTATTAATATGTATGATGTATTTGCTAGTAGCAATATCATAATGGATTAAAATAAGAATCCAAAGATGATTATTATTTAATGTGACAATGTTTGTCAACATTGAGGGGGAGGATAAAGGGATACAAGTTCATTTTGATCATCAGTGTTAAATATTTATTAAAATATACAATGATGCAAAACATTATCAATATTATCCATAGTAGACTTTCTCCAATATAGATTTGAATCCCTGAAGGATCAAAATTTGTAGACCACATCTGAAATATGGTTCAAAAGTCAGTTCAAAATACTTTTGGAGTTAGTAATAAAGATGCCAAATAAAGGAGGTGGGTGTTCTTGAAGAAACACTTAAGGATGCTCTGAAAGAGATCCATGACATGATTCTCAAATAACCCTAGAAGTGGGTTAGGTACCTAAAACATAATTAAAGAGATCACAATAATTCATGTCTAGAACTGACAAGAAATAATCATCGATGATAAATTTGCAAATAATAAAGCGCTTATATTTATAAATAGATTAAGAATCTTGAATTAGGGGAAAACATGACTGGCCATCATGAATTCCTTAACTGTAGAGAAATATGGACATGTAGTCCGCAAAGTACCGAAAGCACTTGAAATGCTTAATATACCCTGAAGGTATAAATGTGTTCTAAAATCATATTAAATAATGAAAGTATACAAATTCCTAAAGAATATAAATAACTTTCATTGTTATAAAGAATGCAAAGAACAAGGAGAGTAAATTTCAACCTACTTTTAAGTATTGTTGTAATGAAAATCTTGATATAATTCATGATGAGTAGATTACTTCCTATTTTTAAGTATCGTTGTAATGAAACTCTTAATATCCATTGAAGTGATAGTTGCGATATGCAAATACTTATTAAAGTATACAAATTTCTGAAGAATATATATAACTTTTGTATTTATAAAGAATGAAAAAGACATGAAGTGTAGATTACAAATTTCTTCTAAGTATTGTTGTAATGAAAATCTTGATACATGAAGATGAGTAGATTACTTCCTGCTTTCTAGTAATGTTGTAATGAAATTTTTAATATTCATGAAAGATGTATAGTTGCAATGCGCTAAACTATTTTGAAGCAAAAAAAATAAAATAAATAAATAAATAATGAAAGCACATGAAGTGTGTTTCATAAAATTAGCATACAAATGCATAAAATGCAAACCATATTTGGAAGAAACAATCTTAGAAAATTTGATTGTATCGAAGGAAACTATTAATAAATTGTATTATTAATGAGATTCATATTTATAGATCCAGAAGTATCTATAACCAATTTAAGTTTTCGAAAGACGAATATGAATTCAGAGGAAAAATTAAAATCAGGGGGAGAATTCATAAGTATTTTATAATGCACTCTTTTTCCTTAACTAAGATTTTTCCCACTGGGTTTTTATTAGTAAGGTTTTAACGAGGCATTATCTTGATCCAGAAGTATCAACTCCCTAGTAACATTTGAAATAAGCTATAATGTACTCTTTTTCCTTATTTAAGATTTTTCCCACTGGGTTTTTCTTATTAAGGTTTTAATGAGGCATTATCATGATCTAGAAGAATCAAACGTCTTTTCAAGAAATAACATCTCAAATATGTTATTTAAGTTAAATTATATTTTTATCCTTGACTAAGGTTTTTCCCATCGAGTTTTCCTTTGTAAGGTTTTTACTGACGTATTAAATTGATCCAGAAGTATCAAACTCTATCTGATGCAGTAATTATTGAAATATGACATACTATATTGTACTCTTTTTCCTTCACTAAGATTTTTCCCATAGGGTTTTACTTAGTAAGGTTTTAATGAGGCATTAGTTTGATCCAGAAGTATCAAGCTTTATTTAAGAAATAAGAAAATAAATTATGTCATTGTACTCTTTTTTCTTCACTAAGATTTTTCCCATTGGGTTTTTCTTAGTAAGGTTTTAATGAGGCATTATTTTGATCCTGAAGTATCAAACTCTTATAAGGAATATCATTTTTAGTATGATATTTATGATTTCACAAGTTGCACTCTTTTCCTCGTTCAAGGTTTTTTCCCACTGGGTTTTTCTAATAGAGGTTTTTAATGAGGCAACAGACAATATCTATATCAACTGAATGGATGTATGAAAGCAAGATAATAATGATGGGGAGCAATTGTTATGGACGTTTTAAAAGAAACAATTTCTAGCAACCATATGAGCATCCAAGATTTTGAAGACGCATATTCAAGGGGGAGTGTTATAATATATGTAAATATATAAGTGAATATGCTTTTGTGTTTTTCTATTAGTCTCACATCATGGGATATGTTCCATCTCATGCTCCAATGCCTATATATAAAGGAGCCTGTGTAATGTAATTATATGAATCAATCTGATATAACCAATCTCTAAATGAATAAAATATCTCCATTCTTTTAGTCTAATGGCTTCTGCTCTTATTTCTTTATAACATATTCTTATTTGTTTATAACAAACAAGACATATACAGGGATTTTTTTAATTGATAGAATAAAATAAACGAAACTAAAACAAATTAAACAAAACTAAACTTGAAAAACACACCCTTTTCCTTTTTTGAACAATTGAAACTAAAACAATTTGAAAACAGAATGGACTAAAAGAATTGAAAAACAACCACTCGTTTTTTTAAAGCTTAACAAAGAAAACTAAAAAGAAAACAAAATTATACTAATCCCAATTTGATTAAACTAACCCAAAAATAATTCCTGGCCCAATTATTTTATATGCCTTCTTTACAAAAACAACTGAAAGCAGGCACTATACACTGAATATAGATCAAATTAAATTGTCAAACCCCCTCCCCAAATCAAATTTCACGAATCGAATTCCGCAACTCACACAAATCCGCAACTCACACAAATCAATTTTCGCGAATCAAAGTAATTCTAGAGCTTAAACTTTCGCGAGTCAAGAACTTTTTGGTTCGATTCGGGTGCTTGTTGTTGAGGATGTTGACGATTTGGGGATCGGGGTAATTAGTGGAAGGCGATTGCAGTTCAGGTTGCGGGTTAGAGGAATTGCCGAAGTGATGAAGTAGCAATGGAGCTTCAATTGAGTCGAGGATGGCGATTACGTGGGCGAAGCGGTTGTACGAGTTGAAGCGGCGGTTAGGGATACGTGATGCGATGGTTTGCGAGTTTGTGGTCTTCAAAGTGATTGGAGAATTGTCGCGAATTGCTGGAGTTGAGGTTTTGGGTGGAATTCTAGGTAACGAGGTAGCAGATGGTATTGCAAGAACAAGTTGAAGATGATGGGTAGTAAGGGTGCAGGTTGTGGTCTCAGGGAGGATTTTTGTTTTGCAGTGGGGTGCGACACTGATGGCGGAGTTCTGGTGATTGCATGGGATGTATGATAGGTATGTGATATCTCTGTTGGTCTGATTGGTTGTCTGCGTTGATTGGTTGATGGTCGTTGAGTATGGAAGAAGAGTTGAGGAAAGGGCAGAGAGATAGTGGAAGTTGTTTAGATGAAAGTGGTTGCAGTTTGAGTTGCAGTGTATTGATGTGGTGGGAGATATAACTGTATGGGCTGCGCAGGGGGAGCGTTATGGTCAGGGGTGACTGTTGTATCAGAAAGTTGAAGATGGCCAGAGAATGATGGAGGGATTTGGGAGCAAGGCAGTAAGGGTTGGACAGGGATGTATATGCAATGGTGGGTGGTTGAGTGGTGCTGCTGCTATTGTTTGGTGTTGAAGAGATGATGAGACTGAGGCTGAAGTTTATGTAAGGTTGTGTGGGAAGAGTCAGTAAGCAATGGTGATGAAGGTTGTTTTGTGATGGTGGAGAATTTGGTTGACTTGGGTTGTTGGAATTAGTGCAATTGCTGCAGTGGGCTTTTGGTTGATGTCAGAAGAATATAGTGAGGCAGAGATGTCCGGTGTACAATGTTGTAACTGCAGGCAGGTAGCAGGTGGAAGAATTTGGTATAGTGCAGTAGATGTATGGACGTTGATGCAGAGAGTTTGGTGAATGGAACAGTAAGGAGGAGAAACTGGTGGATGAAAGGCAGTAAGTTGTTATGGCTGTTTGAAGTGTAGAACAAAAAATGCAAACAGAAAATGTAATAAGAGAAAAAATTGTAATCAGGGAAGAGAGGATGAAAATGTATGTACAAATGAAAATGTAAATGACAATGTAAAATGTGAAAAAGCAATGGATTTTTTTCTTCTAATGGAACTAGAAATGCAAATACTAATTGAAATGGAAAGAAGCAAGCACACAAAATCAAATCATGCAACAAACATGCACACAAACATATATATATATATATATATATATATATATATATAATGCAAACGAACAAACAAAATAAAATAACACAAAAATCAAACAAAAATAATCCGAAAAATAGAAAAATAAAATCTAAACAATACCACGACAATGGCGTCGAAAACTTGTTAATCGATGGAAATTCTATGGAATTAGACAACCTCGAAAAAATTAAATTTAAAAATAACCGCAAGCGCACGGTGTACGAATGTAGCACGTATCCGAGTATGGGTCGATCCATAGAGAATTGAAGATTTTAAAATTCTATTCAATCAAATTAAACCAAAGTCGATGGAAAGTTTAGCTAGAGAATCAACTAACTAACTAACTAAAAGAAAAAGAAGCAAATATAAGAGTTAAGTGACAATTTAGAGAATAAATCCACCCTTTAGATCATGTAGTTCAACACATATTAAATCATGATTTTTTTTGGGGTCATAAATGAGTTTAAATGATGTGTTTATATAAGTAAGACTCATTTGTGCTATTAATTGGCTCAACGTAAGCCATCAAACTATAACATAACCTTTAAACCATTTGCCAACTCTCATGAAAATGAAAACAAAGTTGAAAATGAAATCTATTTTAAGTATGACCCACTAAATATTAATTAGAAATATAGGCCATCAAATTTGAATTTCAAATCACTTTCTTATGCCATAATCATATTTTAATGAAGAGACATTTGTGTTAGTGATTGTTTAAGCATAGCCTATTTGGTGTCAACAATATAGGCTATCAAATTCAAAACAAAAACAACAAATTAAACCACTTCAAGCATTGTCATTAAGCATAAAAAGAGAGCTATAATTATCAAAATGTTGAAGCTACATGATTAGAGAACTTCATTAACCCCTAAATTGAAGGGGTTTAGCCTCTCATATTTGTCATAAAAACAACAAATGTAGCTTGCAACATGAGAGAAAAAGAAAAGGAAAAAGAAAGTAAGATAAAGAAAAACTATTCTACTTGCATGAAAAATAAATCTACACTACAACATGAAAGTAAATAAGCATGAAAAGGAAAAGAATATGTATTGAAGTTGCATAAAAAAAATTACGTAAAGAAAAACGACTAAGTAGCCATGAAAAGAAAGAAGAGAGCTTGATTTTATTTTGAGCCTAAAACCAACTAAAGAGAGACTAAGAAAGAGGAAGAGGGGTTACATGGAACATAAGGGGTATATATACATGTGTTTAACCCTAATTCATATTTTTGGGGAATGCCTAAAATACTCTTGAGAAAGTGTAGAGGCCAAGTAATCATTAGCTTATACTAATCATCATTTAAGTGTATATGAAGCCATTAATTCCATAAGCATGTGCATTAGTCTCTAACTTGTACATTAAGGTGGTGGGCAGGTGGGGTCCTCCATGATCTTCGCTTTGAATTATTTCCATCTTCATTCCTTTGTGTTCTTTTTTTGCATGCATATCTTCTTCATGAAACAACTTGTAATTGAAATCAAATTCCTACAAAATAGTATGGAAATTTCCAATTAAATTTTCTCAATTTATTATATATGCACAAAAATAACTATTTTGCCCTTGGATGAAGATGAATATGTGACAATTTGAAAATAATTTGAATTTGGTTTAAACAAGTTAAAATACCATATATGATCATTTATTTAATTTAAATAGATTAAATATGGTGGTAAAAATATACACATTTACGTGCACATCACGAACCGTTAAGGTTAAAGAAGAAGAAGAACAGAAACAATAATCAGATTCTCACATTTCGCAGCGGAACAACATATAGTAGATAAATGAATATCTTTAAAACAAAGAACTATATCAGTTTTACATACATCACATTAACAGAGTTTACAACGACACCATTCAACACTGGACACTTACAACAACTAATCTATATTAAAACTGAACTTGCAGCAATCCCAAAAAGCAGCGGATAATACAGAGTATAATGATACGTCTCGCCATCCAGCTTCAACTCCTGATTTCCACAGCATACTTTTAGACTTCGCTCCAGAATAATGATAACCGGACTCACAACAAACTCCAGGTCAGTCATGAGACTGTTGTGAGATCATAAAAATAATTATTTTCATAAAGAAAGGAAAAGAAATCCGCTATGCTTTTGGAAAATGAAACTACCATAAGGCCTCCCTGCGCACACACAATGCAAACGCACAATTGGAGGAGATTTATCCTTATGATAGTCAAACATGCTTGATACGCGAAATCTCTTTGATATTATTATTATTAGTGCATAGCGTGGAAAACATTTTGAAAGTATAATACAAATCTTAGTTAGCATAGACATTTCGTACTTTTGCCTACTATAGCTGCCATATTCAATAGCAGGTTACCGCCACATTCCGTGGCAGGTTATACAACTAAAACCGTACAGGGCGCGTATCGTTTCTTTGGATTTCCAACAAATAGTCAGGCTAACGAACTTCCAACTGCCACATGGGTACGGCTATGGAGGGGCGTCCCGAGAACGTAACCAGATCTCTGCACAACACAAGGCCGGGTTACCTCTGTAACTAGTAACTATTACACGAGTATGCCATCCCTCGATCGTTTGCGACCTATATCCGAGGATCCTCAACCACAAAGCAACAACCACAAAGTAATAAATTTGCAGCAACCAAGTTAAGTATCTAGGCTCCATACCATGATACCACCCTTTTCCAGAAGGAAATGACATACCCTAAAGGGCACGACCCACATAACCTTGTCGTGTTTCGACCATTTCCAGGGTGTGAGGTCCAGCGAAGTCTCGTCCACAGAGCTACACTTTTCACAAAGCCATGCTTTGATCAACAAATGATCTGCAGCACTTCATATGCCACATTACCAAATTGGGAATGTATCACTAGTAACCATCAACTACATAACCTCTGAGCTCATACGTCTCAGAGAAGGGTGTTAAACTAAGAGAATAAATTCTCCGCCACCAACAGAAAGGTATTTGGTAGAAAACAGCTTTACATCTCAAAGTGTAACGTCAGACATACATCCATACAAGTCTGTTTCAGGATCAAACGGAACCGAAGGCACTTCAAAGAAGCCCTTGCAAATCCGGATATTCAATAATCACGTCCGGAATCCCCATCACAAAGGGTGATAAAATCTCTATATCGGAGCAACACAGTGCAGAGACATTCGACAGGCAATCCTTTCGCTTTCGAAAATACCCGGTCTTCAACACCATCTTCAAAAGCAATCCCATTTCGTTGTATCATTATTCGGAATGGGTTTTACGACACAAAGTTCTCTCCCGGCTAATCCAATTAAGAAGTGCTTATTTTAAAAAAATAAGTGTTACATTCAGATTTCAAACAAATCACAACAATTTCCACTTTGATCTTTTAAACAAAAGATCTAACACAAAGATTCAATGTGGTTTTTGAATATCCATTTGGAATCCGACCCCCGGTCGCATCGAAATCCAAACGTCGTTTAAGGGTCAATATTGATAGTCGCTTATTTAACTATCAATCAGCTTTCACAAAAATCACCGAGATTTAAATAATTTTCCCCAATTATTTATTTTCAAAATATCTTCGCAAGATATATTTTCACACTTCAACTATTTGAAAACAAATTTCAAATTACTTTTCACATTTCAATCCTTTTGAAAACAAATTTCAAATCACTTTTCACACTTCAATCCTTTGAAAACAAATTTCAAATCACTTTCCTCACCTGGAATAAATTTCCAACTATTTATTTAATTTCACTGAAAATTTGCCGAGTTCAAATACTTTAAAATAATTTAAATTACTTATCCAAACATATATACTTGGAAATATTTAAATTAAAACTATTTCAAAACACTTACTTAAATATTAGTTATGAAAATATTATACTAATATCTCATATAAACTTAAGTCCAAAATAATTTTAAAATAAAATTATTAGATAGAGTGTAATTATTTAAATAACCATTTTCTAATCAAATAACAATTAAATTTTTAAATAATGACTTCTATAACTACTTAAATAAATCTTTTATTTTAAAGATCCAAAAACAACGTAAGAAAAATTTCTCCACAGAACATCCTTTTCAAAACCAACTTCAAAACTTTTAATTTTGAAAGCTACTTTAAAACATACCCGGCTATCTAAGGAAAGTACACCTGCCATTCTAAAATGGTTCATTCAAATCAATTTATAAATCTTTCTGGATTTATTTTAAATTTACGTTCCAAATCCATAAATTCCTTTCCACACTTTTAAAAATAAAACAATATTTATTTTAAAACAAATTTCCCTTTCTTTTATAGAATTCTCATTGTTAATTTAAATTTTCAGATATCCACTGATATACGATTTTCAAATCAATTCCCAAAGATTCACTTTCAACAACAAATCAATTCCAAATTTATTTCTAAATTTATTTCAAATACCAAATCAAATCCCAAATTGATTTTCCAAACATTTATTTCAAATATCAAATCGATTTCAGAATAGATTTCCCAAAATTTATTTTTAAACACCAAATCAATTTCCTAACCGGTTTCCCAAAGATTTATTTTCAAACATTGAATCAAATTCCAAAATGATTTCCAAATTTATTTTCTTTTAAAATAAACTCCTTTATTTCTTCCAAACTATTTAAAATCTATATTTTAAATAAATTCTTCAACTATTAAACAATATTACTTAAAATCCCTTTATTAAAATCTTTTCCCATATTTTTGGAATTAATTTGATAAGATTTCAAAATCAATCTTTACCTATTTCAATCCTTCTTTTAAATTCATCAATTCTTACAAATGAATTTGCTTAAAGTTTTCTACTTTAATTTCCAAAAATCCAATTTTTATATTTCTGGTATTCTACGATACCAAAAATATATTCGGTTAAACTATAGCCTTCAACGGTTTTCAATCACAAATATAATCATAAGCAGATTATAAATAAATCAACACACGACATTGAAACAAATTCAAATATTTGAGGAATCCAGTTGGAACCCTTCAACCTGTTTCCCTGCATCCACAGACGTTAGCACAACATTTAAATACCAATTCTACTTCGAGGTGGAATATTGCGGTATATGGATCTATACAAAATCATCCGCTATTATGCAGTGCATATGGTCTCATCCGCTATATAATGCAGGAAATCAATCACTCCAAATACATATATATAATACCAATTCCACTTCGATGTGGAATATCGCAGTATATGAGTTTATATAATATCCTCCGCTATTATGCGACACATAGGGTCTAATTCAATACAACTGATAATAATTTATCATCCAAGCACACAATCAACAATTTTAAATTTAACTATTTAAAATTAAACTGGAAATTCCAATTGAGTGAGAAGATCTCACCTTTTATTTGCGATCCATTTCCATTCCAGTTTGTTTCCTTTACGATTTTTAGACCTTGTATAACAATTATATGAAATTTCATAAATATCCAAAAAAATCGAATAATCAATTAATGTTTAATAACTTAATTAACTGATAGTTTTACTTAAACTAATTTCTTCTTTAATAAATTTATTTAATTCAAATTTTAGTTTAAAACTAAATTTTTCTTAATCATTTCTAAAATAAATTTAACAAGTAAATTATACCAATTCATCTTCCTTTTGAATATATATATATATATATACACACATACACACACACACATATATATATTTGTAAAAATAATCTATATAGATTTTTAAACCCAATATTTAACTTAAATCCTTATATCTTTCAAAGATATAATAATTTCTGTTTTTCTTCTTTCTATATATATACACATAGATTTATAATTTTCGAAAATAGATTGATAATTTATACCTCACTGCTATTGTTCGAAGACGACGTCGATAACCCTCATGCCACCATGAAGTCGCGAAGCCTACCAGGATCTTCCAGATCACGACCAATCCCTGACGTCGACCTTCCCCAAGTTGCCTCAATCGCCAAGTCCAATCCAGACTTACTTGCGAGCGTCACCTTCGACTTCGACCCAAAGTGCCACCGACATCGAGCCTGACTACACCTCGATACTGCCGTCTCCTAGCGAACGTCACCACAAGGTCGCCGTGCCTTCATAACTGCCTACCCATGTCGCCGCTGCAACCGTGGGTCTTCCATTGGCGATCGCGAGGATCCCTATGTTCGTATCGGCTACAATTTTCTATTGAACGACGGTTAGTGCGCTTGTTTGGGAAGAGGGGTTCCAATTTTTTTACGCAACCATTCTTAATTTCAATTTTGAATCGAACAGAGGAAAATGAGAATTGAGAAAATAATTGTAATCTCCCCATTATTTTAAATGTTTTATTTTGCACTCGTCCGATCCTTATAATCCTTTTCTTTGTTCGTTAAATTATTTTTAAAGAGAAAGGGGAACGCGTGTAGAATCATAGAGAAGAAAGAAAACATGTGTTTGATGAGAAAGAAACATGTAATCAATATTATATCAAATATATATATATATATATATATATATATAATTTTTAAATTCAAATTTAAATCCGAATTTAAATTGTCTCGGTTTCGCAACTCAAAATCTCAACATCCTATCGAGGCGTGCCGCCAGACGTTTATAATGTTAAACCCCTATCCCGAACGTACTGGAAAAGATTTTGAGTTCAAATTTGATCGTATGTAGAAGATAACTTTTTGGACCAGTTATTTAATTAAGTTCAATCTAAATTTCAACGCATTTGACTATCGTACGGCCAAACGATTGTTTCGAACACTACGAAAATTGAAATCCGATAATAATACACTATTACGGATCCAATGGAACTTGTTTTGTCAAATTCTGAGACTATGTCTCGGAAAGCTATTTTTTTTGGAACTAGGGAAACCTGTTCGATCATTATCGACCAGCGATTCCTGAACAGTAAACCTAGGGAATAGCCGGAAGGCCCGCCACAACCAACTATTCCGAGCAGCCATACCTTTCGGTTGGCTTGGGGCAGGAGGCGCGAAAATGAACCGGATACCTCCCAAGTGAAAAGTCGTTTCTCCTCCCATACAAGGTGGACTCGAACCCCAAACCTCCCACTCGGAAGGCTATCTTTAAATATCAATTTAAATAATAAATTTCCAAAACTGAACAAAGCATTTCCAAATTCAATTCTAATGCTTCCATTATCTTCAGTATCATCAATATAAATTTTCTAAGCCTTTAAAATATTTTTAATTAGCTTAGAATTGAAGATACAAATTTTTACCCAACTTCACATTATTAAATTCAACAATTTAATTGCGAAATTCATAGCGATGTTTGAAATTGAAGTTTAAATTAACTTTCAAATGTTAAAAATCAATTAAATATCTCAATTTCAAATGTTCAAAATCCTGGGTCGTCACATTCTTCCCCCCTTAAAAGAATTTCGTCCCGAAATTACTAGTGTAGAAGAATGATCCTTAACCCGTTTATCATTTTCCCAAAACCCAACAGTTTAATTAACTTGCCAAAACAAATCTTTTTATTAAAGCCCCATTATCATTTCAACTAACTTTCCAAAACCTTCCATAAATTCCAAACAACATTGTTTTCTTAACCATTCAAATTTAAATTTAAATTCAAACTTTAAATTATCAAAATTTCTCAAAATTTTTCTAACTCCCTAAATTTTCGAAATATTTCGCCAGCGTCTCCTTTGCGCGGCTAGCTCGGTACGACTACAAAATGCTACAACGGGTCCCCAGATTTCAGAAAGATAACAAAAAGCCAAGCGGCTAGACAAGAAAGTCATCAAATTTCATATTGAATTTTAAATACATACCTTTTTCGAACTACCAAATTTATCTTCGAAATCCAAATCCAAATCCTTTTCCTTTATAACACCTGTATACTCTGCTTATCATTTTGCACATTCGTTGCAAAAGTTTCAATAGTTATTTCATTCAAATCCGTACGATGTACTTATATCATTCATATGCAATTATCAAATTCGATCGCTCACTTGATCACACAATTTCACTTCGAACTAATATAATCCACCCGACTTCCTAGTGCGGACTCAGATCTGATTCCTTGATCAGAAACCGTCTTTCTCCTTGCATAGCCGCAAACTATGATAGAGAATTTCCAGAATCAACCAAAAATCCATATCTAGGGTTCACCGTCGAAAATCGAGTGAAAAATCCTAACTCAGAACGATATAATTATCTTAAAATTCTGTGCTCGAATTCTGGATCAAATTGCTATGCGAATAAAATAATACACGTACATCCTACGTATAAATTCCAATTGATTATCGGCTATATCAATTTACTTTTCCTTTATTCACATTTTGCTTTTCATTTCAATATACTTTTTCACAATCGCCATTTCAAAATTTTCAGTTTAATCTTCATTCGATTATTAACTTTGTATATTTTCAATATCAAATTTACTTAAGAATTACACTATTCGTTTCTTAAGTTTGATACAAGTATTTTACATACTTTCCATATTTATTTTCACTTCACTATTTTGATTTGTCTATTTTTTATTTAAACTGGATTTCCAATTCCATATAATTCAGTTCACCTTTCATTTATAAATATTAGTTTCAATTCACCTTTTGAATATTGAATTTTATCAACTATCTTTCATTCACAACTGATTCATATCACTATTTTAAATAGTTTCATTTACTAATCCATTACAAATTCCAATTCATTTTGTCTCAAACCATTTTTTTTCCACCTTTATTATCTTTAGTTCACTTCGAACTAATTTTACAACTTCATTTTATTTCACGCAATTCAAATTGGTTTTCAATATTCAGTTTCAATTCCACTTTTATTCTTTTGTTCATTCCCAAATTTATTTTCTCCTTCACCTTATCTAACACTATTCAAATTCAATTGTAAACTTCTATAAGTTTTTTTACATATTTTGTTTTCATATTCACTTTAATTTAACTCAATTCTTTAAGTTAAATTCATTCTATCAAAACTCAAATTATATAAGTTATCAACTCATAAACACTTTTAATAAATCTTCCAGAGTTTAAAACAATTTCTCAATATTTCGAAATCACCTATGAAATCAATTATTTCCAAAATCAAACTATTTTAGTTTTAACTTTTCTTCAAGTTAAATTTTATTCTAACAACTTCAAATTTATAAGTTGTCAAACTCAATTATATTCTATAAATACTTTATATAGGATTCCAGAGTCTTTTCATGTTTTCAAAACCATTTTTGAAATCAATTCAATTTATCCTTTGAATTCTCAAAGCCAAACCCAGTATTCCAAACAACTTTAATTTTTAAATAAGTTGGCAGCAATTCCTCTCTTGGAAACTCGAAAATGAACGTCGATGATGCTGCAGTCATCACCGAAGTTATTTCCAGCGACCGAAAAGAGTTTAGTGCTTTTATCCCTTTTTAAAACATTTTTGCAAAACCCTTGAATTCATTTTCAAGCTAAAACGGGATTTAAACTTTTCACCAAAATTCCAAAATTTTCAAATCCTTTCAAATTCTTCCAAATAATTCTCTGGAATTCTCTATCAAATTATAAATTTATATTTACAAATACCATTTGTATATGGATTTTATTTCTCAGCTTTTGATTATGATTTCAATTTCTTATCCAATAATCAATGATAATAATTTAATATCATCACTTCCTAACAATCATGCAACCATATACTATAATAATTTACAAAGATTATTTCCTTTTATATACAAAAATAGTTTGGGTAAAATTATTTCATTTACCCTATTTTTAAACAATACTGTGTCGGTTTATCTTGTTCAAGAGTTTAGAAACCCTTATCGATACAGTTGGCCAAACTGCACCGACTAGAATCTATAAACAATCAATCGATAAGTCAACACAATTTAAAACAATTTTATATTCACTAACAAATGCGTGCTCATATCTATTATTACACTCAACTCATTCTAGAGTACTACTGACTCTATCTCTAATGAGTAATCCCCACCAGAGCCAAGTTTGTCGCTTAACCAAATGCTATGATACCAAAATTTGTAACGATCCAATTTTTCGACTTTCGAAAGTCGACATCAATACGTCCACTGTATCAGATGCCCGAAAACCGAACCGTTAGGGTTAAAGAAGAAGAAGATAGAAGAAGAACAGAAACAATAATCAGATTCTCACATTCCATAGCGGAATAACATACAATTAAATGAATATCTTTAAAACAAAGAACTATATCAGTTTTACATACATCACACTAACAGAGTTTACAACGACATCATTCAACACTAGGCATTTACAACAACTAATCCATATTAAAAATGAACTTGCAGCAATTCCAACGCAGCGGATAATACATAGTATAATGATACGTCTCGCCATCCAGCTTCAACTCCTGATTTCCACAGCATACTTCTAGACTTTGCTCCAGAATAATGGTAACCTGACTCTAGGCTGCCCGTGTGGAAAATTATGGGCACCCAGAGTTTAGAAATGGAACAATAAACTCTAGGTCGGTCATGGGACTGGTGTGAGATCTTAAAAATAGTTATTTTCACAAAGAAAGGAAAAGAAATCCGCTATGCTTTTGGAAAATGAAACTACCATAAGTCCTCCCCGCACACACATAATGCAAGCGCACAATTGGAGGAGATTTCTCCTTATGATAGTCAAACATGATTGATACGCAAAATCTCTTTGATATTATTATTATTAGTGCGTAGTGTGGAAAACATTTTGAAAGTATAATATAAATCTTAGCCAGCATAGACATTTCACACTTATGGTTACTATAGCTACCATGTCAATAGTAGGTTACCGCCACATTCCATGGCAGGTTATATAACTAAAACCGTACATGGCGCATATTATTTCTTTGGATTTCCAACAGATGGTCAGGCTAAGGAACTTCCTACTGCCATATGGGTACGCATTTGGAGGGATGTCCCGAGAACCTAACCGGATCTCTGCACAACACAAGGCCGGGTTACCTTTGTAACCAGGTAACCACTACACGAGTATGCCATCCCCCGGTCGTTTGCGACCTTTATCCGAGGATCCTCAATCACAAAGCAACAATCACAAAGCAACAATCACAAAGCAACAACCACAAAATAATAAATTTGCAGCGACCACATAAGCTAAGTATCTGGGCTCCATACTATGATACCACCCTTTTCTAGAAGGAAACGATATACCCTAAAGGGCGCGACCCTCATAACCTTACCGCATTCTTCCTATTTCGACCATTTTCGGGGTGCGAGGTCCGAAGAAATCTCGTCCACAAAGCTGCACTTTTCACAAAGCCATGCTTTGATCAACAAATGATCTGCAGCACTTCATATGCCACATTACCAAATTGGGAATGTATCACTAGTAACCATCAACTACATAATCTCTGAGCTCGTACGTCTCAGAGAAGGATGTTAAGCTAAGAGAATAAATTCTCCGTCATGTATTTGGTAGAAACCAGCTTTACATCTCAAAGTGTAATGTCAAATATACATCCATACAAGTCCATCCCGGGATCGAACGGAACTGAAGGCACTTCAAAGAACCCTTGCAAATCTGGATATTCACTAATCACGTCCGGAATGCCCATCACTAAGGGTGATAAAATCTCTACACCGGAGCAACCCAGTGCAGAGACATTCGACATGTAATCCTTTTGCTTTCGAAAATACCCGGTCTTCAACATCATCTTCAAATGCAATCCTATTTTGTCGTATCATTATTCGAAATGGTTTTTATGACACAAAGTCTCTCCAGGCTAATCCGAATAACGAGCGCTTATTTAAAAAAAATAAGCGTTACATTCAAATTTCAAAAAAAATCACAACAATTTCCACTTTGATGTTTTAAACAAAAGGTCCAATACAAAGATTTGATGTGGTTTTCGAATATCCATTTGGAATCCGACCCCCGGTCGCATCGAAATTCAAACATCGTTTAAGGGCCAATATTGATAGTCGGTTATTTAACTATCAATCAACATTCACCACAATCGCCAAGATTTAAATAATTTTTCCCAATTATTTATTTTGAAAATATCTTCGCAAGATATATTTTCACACTTCAACCATTTGAAAAAAAAATTCAAATTACTTTTCACATTTCAATCCTTTGAAAACAAATTTCAAATCACTTTTCACACTCCAATCCTTTGAAAACAAATTTCAAATCACTTTCCTCACGTGGAATAAATTTTCAAATATTTATTTAATTTCATTGAAAACTTGCCGAATTCAAATACTTTAAAATAATTTAAATTACTTATCCAAACATATATACTTGGAAATATTTAAATTAAAACAATTTCAAAACACTTACTTAAATATTAGTTATGAATATTATACTAATATCTCATATAAACTTAAGTCGAAAATAATTTTAAAATAAAATTATTAGATAGAGCGTAATTATTTAAATAACCATTTTCAGATCAAATATCAATTAAATCTTTAAATAATCACTTCTATAAATAATTAAATAAATCTTTTATTTTAAAGATTTAAAAACAACTTAAGAAATAATTTCTCAACAAAACATCCTTTTTAAAACCAACTTCAAAACTTTTAAGTTTGAAAGCTACTTTAAAACATACATAGCTTTCCAGGGAAGTACACCTTCCATTCTAAAAAGGTTCATTCAAATCAATTTATAAATCTTTCTGGATTTATTTTAAATTTACGTTTCAAATCCAAAAATTCCTTTCCATACTTTTAAAAATAAAACAATGTTAATTTTTAAAACAAATTTCCATTTCTTTTATAAAATTCCCATTGTGAATTTAAATTTCCAAATATCCACTGATATATTATTTTCAAATCGATTCCCAAAGATTCACTTTCAACAATAAATCAATTCCAAATTGATTTCTAAATTTATTTCAAATATCAAATCAAATCCCAAATTGATTTTCCAAACATTTATTTCAAACATCAAATCGATTTCAGAATTGATTTCCCAAAATTTATTTTTAAACACCAAATCGATTTCCCAATCGGTTTTCCAAAGATTTATTTTCAAACACCGAATCAAATTCCAAATTGATTTCTAAATTTATTTTCATTTAAAATAAATTCCTTCATTTCTTCCAAACTATTTAAAATCTGAATTTTAAATAAATTCTTCAACTATTAAACAATATTACTTAAAATCCCTTTATTGAAATCTTTTTTCCATATTTTTGGAATTAATTTGATAAGATTTCAAAATCAATCTTTACCCATTTCAATTCCTTCTTTTATATTCACCAATTTTTAAAAATGAATTTACTTAAAGTTTTCTACTTTAATTTCCAAAAATCCAATTTTTATATTTCTGGTATCCTACATACCAAAAATATATTCGGCTAAACTATAGCCTTCAATGATTTTCAATCACAAATATAATCAAACGCAGATTATAAATAAATCAACACATAACATTGAAACAAATTCAAATATTTGAGGAATCCAGTTGGATCCCTCCAACCTATTTCCCTGCATCCACAGACGCTAGCACAACAATTAAATACTAATTCCACTTCGAGGTGGAATATCGCGATATATGGGTTTATATAAAATCATCCGCTATTATGCGGCGCACAGGGTCTCATCCGCTATATAATGCGGGAAATCAATCACTCCAAATACATAGATATATATATATATATATATATATATATATATATATATATATATATAATACCAATTCCACTTCGAGGTGGAATATCGCAAATGATGGGTTTATATATTATCCTCCGCTATTATGCACCATATGCGGCGCATAGGGCCTAATTCAATACAACTGATAATAATTTATTATCCAAGCACACGATCAAAAATTTTAAATTTAACTATTTAAAATTAAACTGGAAATTCCAATTGAGTGAGAAGATCTCACCTTTTATTTGCGATCCGTTTCCATTCCAGTTTGTTTCCTTTATGATTTTTAGACCTTGTATAACAATTATATGTAATTTCATTAACATCCGAACAAATCGAATAATCAATTACTGTTTAATAACTTAATTAATTGATAGTTGTACTTAAACCAAATTCTTCTTTAATAAATTTATTTAACTAAAATTTTAGTTTAAAACTAAATTTTCCTTTAACCATTTCTACAATAAATTAAATAAGTAAATTAAACAAATTCATCTTCCTTTTGAATATATATATATATATATATATATATATATATATATATTGTAAAACTAATCTATATAGATTTTTAAACCCAATATTTAACTTATATCCTTAAATCTTTCAAAGATATAATAATTTCTATTTTTCTTCTTTCTATATATATACATAGATTTTTAATTTTTGAAAATAGATTGATAATTTATACCTCACTGCTACTGTTCGAGGCCGACATCGAACAACCCTCGTGCCACCGTGAAGTCGTGAAGCCTACCAAGCTCTTCCAGATCACGACCAATCCCTAACGTCGACCTTCCCCCAAGTCGCCTTGATCGATCGCTGCCTCCACCCAAGTCCGCTCCAGACTTACTTGGGAGCGTCACCTTCGACTTCGACCCAAAGTGCCACCGACATAGTGCCTAACTTCACCTTGATACTGCTGCCTCCTAGCAAACGACACCATAGGGTTGCCATGCCTTCATAACTGCCTACCCATGTCGCCGCCGCAACCGCGGGTCTTCCATTGGCGATCGTGAGGATCCTTATGTTCGTATCGGCTACGATTTGGCTATTGAACGACGGTTAGTGCGCTTGTTTGGGAAGAGGGGTTCCAAATTTTTACGCAGCCATTTTTAATTTCGATTTTGAACCGAATAGAGGAAAACGAGATTTGAGAAAATAACTGTGATCTCCCCATTATTTTAAATGTTTTATTTTGTACTCGTCCGATCCTTATAATCCTTTTCTTTGTTCATTAAATTATTTTTAAAGAGAAAGGGGAACGCGTGTAGGATCATACAGAAGAAAGGAAACATGTGTTTGATAAGTGAGAAACGTGTAATTTTCCCCAAGGAAATATTATATCAAATATATATATTATTTTTAAATTCAAATTTAAATCGTCTTGGTTTTGCAACTCAAAATCTCGACATCCTATCGAGGCATGCCGCCAAGCGTTTATAATGTTAAACCCCTATCCCAAATGCACTAGAAAAGGTTTCGAGCCCAAATTTTATCGTATGGAGAAGATAGCTTTTTGGACTAGTTATTTAATTAAATTTCAACATAAATTTCAGCGCGTTTGACTATCGTACGACCAAACGATTATTCCGAACACTACGAAAATTGAAATGCGATAATAAAATACTATTACGGATCCAATGGAACTATTTCATCAAGTTCTGAGACTTTGTCTTGGAAGGCTATTTTTAAATATCAATTTAAATGATACATTTCCAAAACTGAACAAAGCATTTTCAAATTCAATTCTGATGCTTCCATTATCTTTAGTATCATCAATATAAATTTTCTAAGCCTTTAAAATATTTTTAGTTGGCTTAAAATTGAAGATACAAATTTTTACCCAACTTCACTTTATTAAATTCAACAATTTAATTTCCAAATTCATAGCAACGTTTGAAATTCAAGTTTAAATTAACTTCCAAATATTAAAAATCAATTAAATATCTCAATTTCAAATGCTCAAAATCCTAGGTCATCACATAAGTAGATCATTAAGGGTAGAAAGAAATTAAATACAGAATAGAATCTCACACGAATGGAATAACATATATTATTTCAATAATAATCTTTACAGCGGAAAATTTTAAAATACAATATCAGAGTCTAACTTAGATTCAGCTTGGACAGCTATAACACCTGCCCTTACAGATGCTGACAAACAACAAAACAAATAAATAGATGCAACGGATAATAGAATACGTCCATACGATGATGAAGATCTCCAGCTCCCCTCTGGAAACTCCAACCGTTTTCAACTAAACCTGAAACTACTCGAATCTGACCCGAGTATTAAAAATACCCGGATCAGGCTCTATAAACCAACGTGAGATACTCAAAAATTAAAAATGACTATATTATCAGAACCTTTAAAAAGAAGGATATCTCATAAGACCATGCCCACACATAAACATGGACGGGTTTTTACCTTATGATAACCAAAACACTTTATACCAAAATGCAATTGAAATAATTTTTAATTATATTCTTTTGAAAACACTTTTCAAATAAACTTATTCAAATAAGGTATCAACACCTGGACTAAGTCTAACGAAATATATCCGGACTAGGAAAACTAATTGGAATAAAGGATTTTAGAATTAGAATCGAAAAAATTGTTTTGGTTGGAATAAAAAGATTAGGAAAAGTGGAATGTTGAGTTTAACTGAGTGGGTTTTCATAAGTATTGGCGTTGGAGCGTTTTTCCTACCTTAGCAATTTCGAGGACGAAATTCTTTTAAGTGGGAGGAATGTAGCTATGACTCCCCACCCCTATGCTCACACTAGCCAAGGACATTATGTAACGAACCACTATTTTGTACCATTCAAATTCGACAATTAATTAAAAACATGTCAAGCTTGAATAGTTCAAAATAATAGATTGTAAATAAATTAGGAGCAAATGAAATCAAATCACAGAATCACAGACACAGAAATCAGAATACTCGCAGCGGAATTAAAACAACTTAGTGGTTCATGGAGCCACCATTTATAGTCTCGAAACAAATAAAGTTTACATAGTCTTTAAATCCAAATATAGTTTAAATCGACAATAGAAAATCTCAATATCAAATAGTCTTAATTTCATAAGATAAAGAACTGAAAAGAAAGTTTCCGGCATCTTGAACAATGATCTACAGAAGTCCTAGCTCCGGAATGAAGAATGAACTGCAACTCAGGCTGACCCTAGCGTAAAATAAAACATAAACACTCGAGTCAGGACATACATACTTATACAGTGTAAAATAATTCAAGTGCACTGTAATATAAAGCAAGTAACTTAAAGGATGCTTGAGACCGCCCATCCTCTAAAGATCCGTTAAACTATTTACTATGTAGTAATATTTCGCAATTATAATAGTGTCTATGAGCAAAATAAACTTACTTTAAAATAGCGTTAAGGGGTTACCCATATAGCCCTTAACACGTAATAGTGCCAATATTCTATACAGTACCGTAATACCTCCTGATCGGGAGGCTACCAGAGGATATTCCATAGGTACGACACAAATCAAACTCGTATGGGGCTCGCTAGGGTAGGTGACACGGCACAACTAGGCAATGCCAGGGTAGATATATCAATTACGCATCCGGACCGATGGAAACGCGTAGCTGCTACTACCGCCCACCTCGAACAACACTCCCAAATCAAAGGTGCGCACCAAAGCAATCACAAAAGTAATAGAATGTCATACGAAGAATTGCATCCGATCATAGGTGCTACCTCATTAATCCAATAATCGCTCCTGTTTTAGCTACCTTATGCCAACTCACGGGAGTCGAGTCCACGTATTTACCTCAAAGAAAACGTCACCACCATCCTACTTCATTCTGAAATCTCCACCGCGTACACGGTTGTCAAAGTGGTTTTCGGTATCGACAGAGAGTATGCCCATATCCGATCCCGGTCTCTTTAACAACCCACGTTATTATTACCCATGGTTTATAAATTCCAAAATTGTTATATTTGAATCAAATACTATATTGAAAAATGTGAAGTTAAAATAAAAATCCAATATATATCCCAAGGTTATACCTTAGTTCATTTGAATCAATTTCAACAACATTTAAACCTTTATTTAAGCAAATTTAACTTATAAAAATCAATATTTCCATCTTTAATCAGTCAATAAGTTTCCCAATAAATTATGATTTTTATAAAGTATATTTTTTAAATAAATATCTAACTTCTCTTATAATTTACTTAATAAAATCAGGTACAAAATTTATAATTTAGTTAAATTCCCATATCCAAAATAAACTAACTTCCAATTAATTTCTTACCTTACCCTTATTTAAAAAAAAAATAGCCTTCCATTTCTAAATCAAGTTAAATTTCAATTTCCATATTTCACAATTCTAACTATTTAATTCATAGAAGAATTAACTTATATTTATCCGCTTTATATTCAAGTTATACCAAATTTCATAGATTATTTCTTAACTTAAATTCCACTTATTTTACAAATCCAAATTTCAAGCTAAACCCAAGCTTTAAATTCAAATATTATTTATATATTTAACTTGTATAATATTATACATATAAAAATTATTTAAATCAAATTTTAAACAAAGAATTATTTAGACATTTAATATTTCCAAAAATACACACACACACATATATATATATCCACGGGTCTGTATAATATTTTCTAACCTAGGTTAAGTGATACAGATACTATATCATTTCAATCCGTAAATTTCCAAGAATACCGGGTACTATCATTTCAAACCCGCAATCCCAAGTTAAAATGACTAAATAAATAAATGAAATAAATGCTGTTCAGGCCTATCATTTCAGCCTGTAATGATCTCTATTTTTACAGGGAACTTGCAGCGTGATTAAACAGTAAATAATGATAAATAGTATAACTGCAAATTATAACAACTGATAATACAACTGATGATGTGTCAATTAAATAATGGGGTTTTAACATCATAAGTTTATACCACAAGAAGATAAAATTAAATAAAATAAATTTACAATTACACTTATTATCAATCTACAGATATATAGGTACGTTTGTCAGGTGAGAATACTCACATTATTGCCGTCAAAGATTTGATTCAAGAACGATGGTAACCATTGAAAAAGAAAATGAACAGAAGCATGATCAAATTGTTGCGGAGTCGACACCCTGATTTAATTCTTGAAAAGGAAACGAATAAATTCAAAATCAAACTAAGTAAAAAATTTAACACGAAATTTCGAAATAAGCTGGACAAATAGAATCAAATTTGAATCGACCACTTCCACTACTCGACTCGACCACGTTCTCAAGGTTCGTCAGCATAAACCTACCTATATATGTACCCATGAAATCATAGTGGAAAGTTTTAGGCAAAGGCTGGAAAGAAAACGTGGGCAACAAGATAAAATTTTAACAAATAGGTGGCGTTCATTCTAATTTCTCATGCACTCTTCTTCCTTTCCTTTTCATACTCACGTACTAACTTATCTTTTTTTTAAAGGTGACAAAATTTAGTTCAAGAGTGGACAATTATTTTCCATGCTCGTCTTGCATATTTCCACTTCCCTTTTTTTCATTTTTCTATTGACACGTCCCTTCCCATCTATACTAGAATGCATGTATGCATAGGGTAAAGGTATATGCACGTCAGTGCTTTCAAGGCTTAGAGCCTGCATAATTTTTTTTATTTTTTTTATTTTTATATGGTTACACCAAGGCACGACCCAAGCCTATATCTAAAATGAATGCATGTACGCATGCACCGTTCCTTCCAGGTCTATTGGCCAAACCTGACATTGTGCATGCATGCTATTTTTTTTTGGGTTCAAAGACACAAAGTATATGGCCTGAGTATTTCGTTTTGAGCATGAAAAAATATATTTTCCATTGGCCATTACTTGGAGGGGAGGCTGACAGTAGTGGTAAAGGAGGAAGGCAGGGATCTAGTGGTGAAGGAGGAGTCGTAGCCGAGCATAGTGGACGACAGAATAAATTAAAACAAGAAGAAGAAGGAAAAAAAATCATAAAGTTGTTACCTGAAGAGCACTTCAAAGAAGAGATATGAGGTGAAGTAATTCATGCAAATGTTCTCAGTATTTAAAGATGCAACTTGCGTAAATTTGGTAACAAGAATAGGCAGGCAAGTAACTAATTTCTTTGATTGATATTAAGAAAACGGCAAGCAATGAAATGAATTGAAATGGAAGTTTCCTTTTTCTTTTTTTCTTTTTTTTGAACGTTGAAATAATTTTTAGGTAAGAAGAGTTGATTGCGGGAGAGAGTATGACAAGAAAAATTATTTGCATTGATTGATAAAAGAACGGTAAGGAAGTATGAATTAAAATTTCGAACGTTTTTTTATTATTAAAACTTGCGTTGATTTTGAACGTTACGTCAGGAATTTATTTGGCAAAGGTTTGGTTGGAACGGTAGATTTCTTTCCACTTGATTGCGTGATCTAAGGTAAATGAATATAGGAAGGAAATAAAGTTTGAATTTATTTGTACGGTTTTGCTGAATTACACAAAGAAACGGCTAGAAATTTATTGGCAAAGATTTTGGAACGTTCTGAAATAAATATTATATACCAAATTTTAAACAAATTATAAACGCGTTTTGTAAATAAAGCTTGCATTAATTTGGGAACTATGGCAAGGATAAAGATGTGAACGGTTATGGAATTTTATGAATATTGTACCTATTAAATCAGAAAAGCAAAAGGAAGGTGAATAAATTTAGAATGCGTACAACGGACGCCAACACTTATCCCCAAAATATAACGAAAATAACGAATTTAATTTTTTTACTTTTCTTATATATATACATGTTATTTATTCCATCAAATAACGCGCCTTTTTAAACGCGAAATTAAACAGTTTATTAATACACTGTAAATTTTAAAAGTTATTACTTAACTAAAAATAAAATTTGTTTACATTCTTCAGATTTTCCTACCATCTCCTAAGAATTTTAAAAAAAATCATTTAAAAAAAATGAAAGTGAAATAAAACGTTGTTACTCATATATTTTGTTAAATTAATATATTAAAATTAGAATTCAAAGATTTAACTTCCAAAACGTTAAACTTAACCAAAATAAGAATCATATAATTTCATATATTAATAACCTTTGGGTGTTTATTTATAATAAAATTTAAAATTCAACTCTTGGAAAAATATAAAACCCTAAAGTCCACAAATATAAGAATTAAATATTAAATAAATATTGGGCTTTTACACTCTTCACCACTCAGAACTTTTCGTCCTCAAAAAGGAATGAAAAGAGAAAAAAAACAAGGAAAGATAGGATGATAAAGCAAAGTACCTGAAACGAATAATTCCGAATTCGAAGCACGAATGCTCTCCTCCGTTTCCCAGGTGCAATCCCGTTCATCAGTGCTCCATTGCACTTTTACCAGGCGGACAGATTTTCTTCTTAGCTGTTTCGTATCTCGATCGATGATACGAAGCGGCTTCCTTTCAATAGTTAGGCCAGGCTCGGTGTCCAAATCATCAAGAGAAGTAGGCTGGATAATAAGAGACGGATCTTGAAGACAACAACGAAGGTGGGATACATGGAACACATTATGTATTCCAGCGAATTTCTCATGCAAATCCAGTCGATAAGCAAGAGATCCAATCCTTTCCAAGATGCGGAATGGACCGATGAACCTAGGAGCAAACTTTCCTCTACGCCCAAACCGAACCACACTTCTTAAGGGAGAGACCTTAAGAAAAACCAAATCACCGACAGCGAATTCCAAGCTTCTTCTACGATGATCCGCGTACTTCTTCTGCCTATCCTGAGCAATCCTTAACCTTCTCTTAATATCCTCAACCTTCTCCGAAGCTTCCAAAATCATTTCGGGACCAAGAACTAAGCGATCACCGGATTCAATCCAGCAGGATGGAGATCTACAGGGTCGCCCGTAAAGAGCAGCAAATGCGGACATCTCAAGACTAGCCTGAAAAGATAGAATGAGATAGATAAGGAATAAGATAAGATGAGAACAGAGGATTGGAATTTATATCTGATAACTATTGTTATAGGTGAATTCCACAAGATGGAGATGATCTTCCCAAGATCCTCCATAATCCAAAATGCATGCACGGAGAAGATCCTCTAGAATCTGATTCACCTTTCCGTTTGACCGTCAGTCTGTGGGTGGTAAGCGGTGCTCAGATTCAGACGAGTACCCAAGGATTCTTGGAATGCTTTCCAAAATTGACTAGTGAAGATAGGGTCTCGATCGCATACTATGCTAAAGGGAACGCCATGGAGGCGAACAATCTCCCTCATATAAATCTCAGATAAGCTCGAAGCCGTACGGGTAGACCTGACTGGAATAAAATGGGCAGACTTAGTCAGTCTATCCACAATAACCCAGATGCTCTCATTTTCCCTCCTAGATCTCGGTAATCCATCGATGAAATTCATAGAAACTTGCTCCCACTTCCAATTTGGAATCTCCAGAGGCTGTAACCAACCTGGTGTCTTCTGATGATCTGCCTTGACTTGCTGACAAGTCGCACACCTACTAACAAAGATAGAGACATCACGCTTCATACCCTTTCACCAATAAAGTTTCTTTAAATCCTGATACATCTTCGCTACGCTAGGATGAATGGAAAGTCGGGATTGATGATGTTCCCGAAGTAGCTCCTGCCTCAAACCATCAACATTCGGGACACAAATCCGACTATTAATCATTAGAATCCCTTTATCATCAATCTGAGCTCCACTATAATCAAGAATACTATTCTTTCCATCACTGCTACGGACACTTTCCTTCATACGCCTAAGCACCTCGTCTTCATCCTGCTTAACCTTGATACGATCCACAAGAGGAGAAGAAACAATAAGCTGACACAACAAAGATTTCTTCCTACTCAACGCATCCGCCACTATATTTTGTTTCCCAGGAGTATAGTTGATGTCGAGATCGTAAGAAGCAAGGAATCGAGCCACCGTGCTTGTCTCTAATTCATATCTTTCTGGGTAAAGATGTATTTCAAAGACTGATGATCAGTGAAGAGGTCAAATTTAGCCCCCAAGAGATGATGTCTCCAAAGCTTCAGAGCAAAGACAACAGCCAACAATTCTAAATTGTGAGCAGCATAATTAGCCTCATGGGTCTTCAACTGACGACTAGCATATGCAATTACCTTCCCATCTTGCATTAATACTGCTCCCAAACCCTCTCGACAAGCATCGGTAAATACCGTTAATCTCTCATTTCCATTCGGGACGGTATGCACTGGTGCGGAAGTCAGCTTGTCCTTCAACTCTTGGAATGCCGCTTTACACTTATTGCTCCAAATAAACTTAGCATTCTTCCGAGTTAGAGCAGTGAGAGGTGCAGAAATCCGAGCAAAGTTCTCAATGAACCTCCGATAGTAACCAGCAAGGCCCAGGAAACTGCGAATATCAGTTGGAGTCTTAGGTTCTTCCCAATCTTTGATCGCAGCGATTTTGACTGGATCAACAGAAACTCCTTCACTAGGGACAATATGTCCGAGGAATCGGACTTCCTTTTCCCAAAAATGACATTTAGAGAAGTTAGCCTTTAACTTGTGATTTCTTAGAGTCTCTAAAACATACTGCAAATGGGCCCTATGCTCTTCCTTAGACTTGGAGAACACCAGGATATCATCAATAAAGACTAGGACAAATTTATTGAGCACATCGCGAAAGACCTGATTCATCAAGTCGACAAAGAAGGCAGGAGCGTTAGTCAATCCAAAAGGAATAACTAGCCATTCGAAGAAACCATTCTCGGTACGGAAAGCAGTTTTGGGAATGCTCTCCTCGGCAACTCTAAGCTGGTGGAAACCTGTGGCTAAATCAAGCTGAGAGAAAACAGTCGCTCCATAAAGCTGATCGAACATATCATTGATGCGTGGCATAGGATATCTGTTTTTCATAGTGAGCTTGTTCAGCTCCCTATAATCAACACACATCCTAAGAGAACCGTCAGATTTTGTGACGAAAACTACGGCTGCTCCCCATTCCGAGAAACTAGGTCTGATCCGACCTTTAGAGTACAAGTCTTGAATTTGATTCCTTAATTCGATCTTCTCCCGTCGTGCCATTCTTCTGGGTGGAAGAACTACAGGTCGAGCTCCAGGAATGAGGTCGATGCGGAAATCAATCTCCCGCTTCGGAGGTAAGGAAGTGACTTCACCAAATACGTCGGGAAATAATCTAACCACCGGAGTGGACTCAATATCACTATGGAAAGTATCGAGAGAATAAATGAAGCTCCCCGCGAACTCTTGAGGCGAACTACACTGGAGTTCTAATGGATTTCCAAAATCATATTTAAGGGCAACAGTACGAGAACAACAAGAGATATGTGCATCATGCCTATCTAACCATCACCCCAAGCAAAAGATCGAAAGCGTCAAACCCAAAAACATAGAATTCATCAGTGAAACGGTGATCGAGATATATAAGCTTCACTTGCTTACAAATCCTACTAAGATTTGCAGGGCCTCCGATGTGATTCGAAACACATAGAGGCACAAAAGTAATTTCGGGAAAAAGGCGATGCTCGAATTTATTACAAAGGTCCAAAGAAATGAAGCTGTGTGAAGCTCCGGTATCAAATAAAACACGAATAGGTGATTTAAACAAAGTAAAAGAACTTTGAAGTGTACCTTGAGAGTCGCTAGGAACTAGAGCGGGTGTAGGTGCAGGCTGTGGGGCTGGGGAGGATGCAGAAGTAACAGCGAAAATTCCTGATGCCGTACCCTTCTTTTGGGTAGGGCAGTCTCTCTTGAAGTGTCCCGGCTGAAGGCAGATGTGGCAGAGGTTTCGTCTAGCCAACTGAGAAGGAGGTGGAATAACAGCACCCAAAGTAGGACAACTATTAGCGTAGTGTCCTTTCTAGTCGCATCGGTAGCAAGTAATGGTAGAAAGATCTACCGTCGGCCTCTGAGATGCGGAAGACGATGATCGTAGCCTTGGAGTCCTATTCCTGTTATGATGGTAGAAATTTGACTTCCTTTTCTTAGAATATCCAGAAGACTGAGCCGGTGCAGATTGGGCAGCTGGAGTGGCCCTAGAGGTAGGGTTCTCATACCGGAGAGCCATGTCCATCAGAGCTGTAAACGTACCATGCACGTGGGTAATGAGGCGATCGTAAAACTCGGGGCGAGCACCAGTGATAAATTTCTCGTTCTTCTTAAGCGGGGTGTCAATCAAATTCATGCCATATTGCGAGAGCTCATTAAATTTTCTCTCGTATTCCGTGAAGGACATATCGCCCTGCTTCAAATCCATAAAGTCTCGATATAGCTGAGACTTGCCTGCTTCGGGCATCCATTTGACGAGAAAGGCCTCCCTAAAGCATGATAAGAGGGATAAGACAAATTTTGAAAATGGGGAAAGTTAACCTAAATTTGAACAACCGAAGAAGATACCTAAATTGCTCCCAGGTGATGTCAGCCTCATTGGTGTGTGCAGTAATTGACAGCCACCAATTCAAAGCGGCTCCTTTCATCTGCCAGGCCGCCAATTGCCTCTGTTGGGCATTTGTGATTTCGAGACAGGAGAAGATTCTCTCCAAGTCTCTCAACCATTGTTGAGCTTCTATTATGGATTCATACCCCGTAAACTTGGTGCCACCAAGCTCCGTATAATCTTTGCATAGCTTAGTAAATCTAACAGGGGCCACGGGTGGAGGAGATGGGGCATCAGCTCGTCCCCTACCTCTGGTATTTCCTCAGTTCATCCTGAGAAATCAAGAATGAATTTAAGGACATAGGAAAAATATAGAGGCAAATATAGATTAGATAAGATCAAGTTCACTAGAAAGGTATTCAACAAGGACCTAATTTATATAAGGTGGAGAAAGGGAGAAAGTAGTTGGAAAATTTTATTTGTAAAATAAGAAAGTTTTTATATCAAAATACCTCTTTGAAAAACCTTTTAAAAAATTATTTTATACTTTAAAATAAGTTCTCTCACAAAGGAAGGATTCTAAGATTTGACTTCACTCATTCTAGGGTATTGCTACCCAATCTCTAATGAGTTTTGCTCCTCAGGCTAGGGTTAAACCTAAGCTCTGATACCAACTGTAACGACCCACTATTTTGTACCATTCAAATTCGACAATAAATTAAAAACATGTCAAGCTTGAATAGTTTAAAATAATAGATTGTAAATAAATTAGGAGCAAATGAAATCAAATCACAGAATCACAGACATAGAAATCAGAATACTCGCAACGGAATTAAAATAACTTAGTGGTTCATGAAGCCACAGTTAATAGTCTCAAAACAAATAAAGTTTACATAGTCTTTAAATCCAAATATAGTTTGAATCGACAATAGAAAATCTTAATATCCAATAGTCTTGATTTCATAAGATAAAGAACTGAAAAGAAAGTTGCCGGCATCTTGAACAGTGATCTACAGAAGTCCTAGCTCCGGAATGAAGAATGAACTACAACTCAGGCAGACCCGAGCGTAAAATAAAACATAAACACTCGAGTCAGGACATACATACTTATACAGTGTAAAATAATTCAAGTGTACTGTAATATAAAGCAAGTAACTTAAAGGATACTTGGGACCTCCCATCCTCTAAGGATCCGCTAAACTATTTACTATGTAGTAATATTTCGCTATTATAATAGTGTATATGAGCAAAATAAACTTACTTTAAAATAGCGTTAAGGGGTTACCCATATAGCCCTTAACACGTAATAGTGCCAATATTCTATACAGTACCGTAATACCTCCTAATCGGGAGGCTACCAGAGGATATTCCATAGGTACGACACAAATCAAACTCGTATGGGGCTCGCTAGGGTAGGTGACACGGCACAACTAGGCAATGCCAGGGTAGATATATCAATTACGCATCCGGACCGGTGGAAATGCGTAGTTGCTACTACCGCCCACCTCGAACAACACTCCCAAATCAAAGGTGCGCACTAAAGCAATCACAAAAGTAATAGAATGTCATACGAAGAATTGCGTCCGATCAGAGGTGCTACCTCATTAATCCGATAATCGCTCCTGTTTTAGCCACCTTATGCCAACTCACGGGAGTCGAGTCCACGTATTTACCTCAAAGAAAATGTCACCACCATCCTACTTTATTCTGAAATCTCCACCGCGTACACGGTTGTCAAAGTGGTTTTCGGTATCGACAGAGAGTACGCCCATATCTGATCCCGGTCTCTTTAACAACCCACGTTATTATTACCCGTGGTTTATAAATTCCAAAATAGTTATATTTGAATTAAATACTATATTGAAAAATGTGAAGTTAAAATAAAAATCTAATATATATCCCAAGGTTATACCTTAGTTCATTTGAATCAATTTCAACAACATTTAAACCTTTATTTAAGCAAATTTAACTTATAAAAATCAAGATTTCCATCTTTAATCAGTCAATAAGTTTCTCGATAAATTATGATTTTTATAAAGTATATTTTATAAATAAATATCTAACTTCTCTTATAATTTATTAATAAAATCAGGTGCAAAATTTATAATTTAGTTAAATTCCCATATCCAAAATAAACTAACTTCTAATTAATTTCTTACCTTACCCTTATTTAAAAAAAAACAGCCTTCCATTTCTAAATCAAGTTAAATTTCAATTTCCATATTTCACAATTCTAACTATTTAATTCATAGAAGAATTAACTTATATTTATCCGCTTTATATTCAAGTTATACCAAATTTCATAAATTATTTCTTAACTTAAATTCCACTTATTTTACAAATCCAAATTTCAGGCTAAACCCATTCTTTAAATTCGAATATTATTTATATATTTTACTAGTATAATATTATACATATAAAAATTATTTAAATCAAATTTTAAACAAAGAATTATTTAGACAACTAATATTTCCAAAAATACATATATATATATATATCCACAGGTCTGTATAATATTTTCTAACCTAGGTTAAGTGATACGGATACTATATCATTTCAATCCGTAAATTTCCAAGAAAACCAGGTTCTAACATTTCAAACCCGCAATCCCAAGTTAAAATGACTAAATAAATAAATGAAATAAATGCTGTTCAGGCCTATCATTTCAGCCTATAATGATCTCTATTTTTACAGGGAACTTGCAGTGTGATTAAACAGTAAATTATGATAAATAGTATAACTGCAAATTATAACAATTGATAATACAACTGATGGTGTGTCAATTAAATAATGAGGTTTTAACATCATAAGTTTATACCACAAGCAGATAAAATTAAATAAAATAAATTTACAATTGCACTTGTTATCAATCTACAGATATATAGGTATGTTTGTCAGGTGAGAATACAAACATTATTGCCATCAAAGATTTGATTCAAGAACGATGGTAACCCTTGAAAAAGAAAATGCACAAAAGCACGATCAAACTGTTGTGGAGTCGACGCCCGGATTTTATTCTTGGAAAGGAAACGAATAAATTCAAAATCAAACTAAGTAAAAAATTTGACACGAAATTTCGAAATAAGCTGGACAAATAGAATCAAATTTGAATCGACCACTTCCACTACTCGACTCGACCACGTTCTCAAGGTTCATCAGTGTAAACCTACCTATATATGTACCCATGAAATCACAGTGGAAAGTTTTAGGCAAATGCTGGAAAGAAAAGGTGGGCAACAATATAAAATTTTAACAAATAGGTGGCGTTCATTCTAATTTCTCATGCACTCTTCTTCATTTCCCTTTTCATACTTAGTACTAACTTTTTTTTTAAAGGTGACAAAATTTAGTTCAAGAGTGGACACGTATTTACCATGCTCGGCCTGCATATTTCCACTTCCCTTTTTTCCATTTTCCTATTGACATGTCCCTTCACATCTATACTAGAATGCATGCATAGGGTAAAGGTATATGCACGTCAGTGCTTTCAAGGCTTAGAGGCTGCATAATTTTTTTTTTTTTTTTTTTTTTTATATGGTTACACCAAGGCACTGCCCAAGCCTATATCTAAATTGAATGCATGTACGCATGCACTGTTCCTTCTAGGTCTATCGGCCAAACCTGACATGGTGCCTGCATGCTAATTTATTTGGGTTCAAAGACACAAAGTATATGGCCTGAGTATTTCGTTCTGTGCATGAAAAAGAATATTTTCCATTGTCCATTACTTGGAGGGGAGGCTAACAGCAGTGGTAAAGGAGGAAGGCAGGGATCTAGTGGTGAAGGAGGAGTCATAGCCGAGCATAGTGGAGGATAGAATAAATTAAAACAAGAAGAAGAAGGAAAAAAAATCATAAAGTTGTTACCTGAAGAGCACTCCAAAGAAGAGATATGAGGTGAAGTAATTCATGCAAATGTTCTCAGTATTCAAAGATGCAGCTTGCGTAAATTTGGTAACAAGAATAGGCAGGCAAGTAATTAATTTCTTTGATTGATATTAAGAAAACGGAAAGCAATGAAATGAATTGAAATGGAAGTTTCCTTTTTCTTTCTTTCTTTCTTTTGAACGTTGAAATATTTTTTAGGTAAGAAGAGTTGATTGCGGGAGGGAGTATGACAAGAAAAAATTATTTGCATTGATTGATAAAAGAACGGTATGGAAGTATGATTTGAAATTTCGAACATTTTTTTTATTATTAAAACTTACGTTGATTTTGAACGTTACGTCAGGAATTTATTTGGCAAAGGTTTGGTTAGAACGGTAGATTTCTTTCCACTTGATTGCGTGATTTAAGGTAAAAGAATATAGGAAGGAAATAAAGTTTGAATTTATTTGTACGGTTTTGCTGAATTACACAAAGAAAAGGCTAGAAATTTATTGGTAAAGATTTTGGAACGTTCTGAAATAAATATTATATACCAAATTTTAAACAAATTATAAACGCGTTTTGTAAATTAAGCTTGCGTTAATTTGGGAACTATGGCAAGGATAAAGATGTGAACGGTTATGGAATTTTGTGAATATTGTTCCTATTAAATCAGGAAAGTAGAAGGAAGGTGAATATATTTAGAATGCGTACAACGGATGCCAACACTTATCTCCAAAATATAACGAAAATAACAGATTTAATTTTTTTTACTTTTCTTATATATATACACGTTATTTATTCCATCAAATAACGCGCCTTTTTAAATGCGAGATTAAACAGTTTATTAATACACTGTAAATTTTAAAAGTTATTACTTAACTAAAAATAAAATTTGTTTACATTCTTCGGATTTTCCTACCATCTCCTAAGAATTTAAAAAAAAAATCATTTAAAAAAAAAACCAAAGTGAAATAAAGCGTTGTTACTCATATATTTTGTTAAATTAAAATATTAAAATTAGAATTCGAAGATTTAACTTCCAAAATGTTAAACTTAACCAAAATAAGAATAATATAATTTCATATATTAATAACCTTTGGGTGTTTATTTATAATAAAATTTAAAATTCAACTCTTGGAAAAATATAAAACCCCAAAGTCCACAAATATAAGAATTAAATATTAAATAAATATTGGGCTGTTACACATTACGTGGTAACGCTGTCGACTAGCTCGAAGAATAAGGCCGTTGAGGAGTGACTATCTGTGTAATTGCTTTATGCGAGTACTGTTATGTCAGATAGTATGACAATTTCAAGATAAAATCTGACATATTAAATACAAACTCAAAACTACTACACAATGACTATGTGTTCTTCGGAAACAAATATAAAATAAGCATAACACAAATCTGTCACAGATACTTATATGACTAAGGCGGAAACATATATGAATATATCACATGCAAGTGTACATCAAAGCAGTGGTCATACAAGATCCACTATATCACAAAAGAATAGGTACAAGTGCTAGACAAAAGAATATGTATACATCAAGGAGTCTCTATCTCGAATGTATAAAAGCAAAAGCTACTATACTAAAGTAGTTTGCCGAAAGTCAGAAGCTAGTCCCTGCTAAGAAGTCAAGTGGAAACATCTGAAACACTTCGGTCTGACCCGAGTATTATTTAATAAGAAAAATAATAAACGGATCAGTCTAGGTATAAATATCATATAATAGAGATATGATAAGGGATATAACAAATATATATATATATATATATGATAACAATGAAAATCATACAATATCTCAAATCTCCTCAAACACCAAAAAGAATGTCATATTCTTTAGCTTATTCACCATATCAAAAATATTGATAGACCTTACCAATGCAAATCACAAAAATTGGTGAAACACAAATTCTAGAAATCAATAATTAGAAATCTAGAAAACATAAAAAGGGGGAGGCCTATCATAAATGGAAGCATGAAAACTCACCAACACGTGTATCATAAATGAGACGCTATTCCATGGGTTGCTAACCCATAGAGCCGGTGCAAAGACGTAGTACAACGGTACGTCCGAGGAACCTAAAACTCAAATAAGTCGGAACAACGAGGCAGTACAACTATACGCCTGATGAACCGAACTCCATAAAATCCATAGGTCACTAGCCTAGAAAAAAATTAGACGAAGCTCAACAGAACGGGGTACAGTCTTCCATGCGGACAAAAAGACATCGCATATCGTTAGTTTAAACCATAAAATGATAATCACTGATCAATAAGAATGTAAATTATAATAAGCTAGTAAGAAATGAGTTTAGCTTCATGTCCCATAACCACTAGCTTAACCTAAATATTTACGAACAAATTGTAGATTTCCACTTGAAAATTGTCACAAAATTTCAAACGAACAAGTCTAAGAATCAATCGACAAAGTAAACACAAGCATTTCATACCACTTGTTTTAATAAGTCGTTTAACTGGATTTCTCATACGAATGAGGTAAAGGTTTGTATATACTAATAGATTGGAAAACGGTTTTAAAAACTAGCTTTGTATTAAAAGTAAATGTTGAAATCATTTTTTGAAAGAGTTTGAGTATTACTACTAGTATAGAAACCTTTGCATTTTAAAGTGACAAATCATAGAAATGATTGTAAAAACAATCTATCACCAAAAATTCACATTCGACGACGTGAATTGAAACCATGAAAATCGATATCGAATCCATCAAATGGATATTCCCAAAAATTCAAAAAAGAAGTCATCCAAGTTGATAATAAATGACAACAACCAACTGGATCAACAAAAATCGATAAATGGAAAACCAAATAAAAGCAGGAAAGTTTGGTTGAATTTAACAGCGCTAAACGTCTGGTGGTTTTGCCAGACGTCTGAGCCGTTGGTCTGGAATTTACTTCCAGATCGTTTAGATGTCTGGAAAAACCTCAGATGTCTGAGAAGTAGGTCTGGAATTTTTATTCCAATGCTTCAAACGTCTGAGTGTTTTTGCTAGACGTTTGAGCTGAAGCTCAGGGCAAAATTTGCCTATGCCAATGATGGCCATCAATTCGAAAGCGATCAAACTAGCGACGGAGGTTAGGAATTTATGCCAAGCAACAGCCCTATAGGCTCTCCAATACACTCAAAATAACATGTTCAAATATCCATAGCAGGATTTTCATAGATTTTGACTTCAAAATAACAAAATTGGAAAATTCACCAAGCCAATTCAATTCAAAAACAATTGAACATGAAATACATGTTAGGAATTCATACCTAACAACAAATGAAAGTTATAGACATAAATGTGAGTTCAAGAACTCACCTTTAAACTCAAAAACAACAATTGAGAAGCTTTAAAACAAGGTAAGGTCAACTCCACTTCAATCACAAATCTAGAAGCTCTAATCTATGATCATATGCAAATATTTCCTAAGTTAGGTTATAGGAAATTATGAAAATTGGAGAGGGATTAAGATGAAGAGATTGCTTTCCTTAGCTTCTCTTTAGTTTTTAGAACTTGTATGTAAAATTTCTAAGAATCTAGGGCTTAGGAATTTATATTTCCTATCTTTTCCCCCGTTTTTCCTTTAGAGCTTGAGTGTTAGGAATAATGAAATGAATGAATAAAGAGGAGTGGAGTGGGAGCTATTAGGTAGAAGAATTTGAGTTCTCTTATTGGGTTAGTGGACTAGAATACAACCAAAGCTCAAATGAAAATACCAAAATCCTAATCAACTTCAAACATATCAATATTTATACTCAAACAAGTTGTAAATGTCGTTTTGAACTCAATGAAATTGGTCTCAAGTTTGAATTCGAATGTTAAAAAAAAAGTCATATTTCGGACTTTAATTCAACTAACGATGCTATATTTATTTAAAAATTTAAATATGTAATCGTGAAATATTCGTGTTGTTACAGTAACGACCCGGATTTTTCATCGTTCCATTTTTAATACTAGAATGGTGTAAATATTAAATTTGGAATTTGAATTGAGTTGGAAGTTTTTAAAAATAAAAATTCCAAGCGATTTCAAATTTTTTAAAATCATCGATTCAATCAACGTGTTAAAATAGCAATCTGGGGCACAGTCTCGAAATTCAACGAAACAAGTTCCATTGGTTTCGTAATAGTGTATTATTATTAGATTTCTAATTTCATAGTGTTTGGAGTTATCGTTTGGTCATACAGGATAGAAATGCATTAAATTTAATATCGAAAATTTAATATAATAATTGGGTCCCAAAAGATATCTTCTACATACGATCGAACTAGGACTTGAAACCATTTCCATTACGTTCAAAATAGGGATATAACATTATAAATGCCTAGTGGCACGCCTTGATAGCGGTTTGAGATATTGAGTTGTGAAAATCGAGACGTTTTAATATATATATATATATATATATATATATGATTGACTTGACCTTTTAATTCATGTCAACTGTTGTTCTCCCTTTTCAAACCAATATACCCTTAGCCTAACACGCAACCATTCATTCATAATTCACATCCCTCCCTTTATTTCTCTTCGTCTTTAAAATTGAACAAAATAGTTAAAAAAAGAACGACGTAAAAATGCGATTATCCCTTCTTCTTCCTTTTAGAAGCCAATCGGTTGAAATCAAATTCGAAAAAGAAAAAAAATCAAATTGCGATTTCAAATTCAAGGTTGAACGATCGAAGGTGTGGTCGTGGGTGTGCGCGAAGTGGAAACAAGTGAAGATAGGGCACGACATCGACTCTGGAGGTTTCATCGATCGAGGCGTAGTAGTGTTGTTTTCGAGGGGAGCGGCTCTCGTTTGCGGGTCACGACAGTTGGGTACGACCGGAGCAGGATTTAGGTAGCGATGGCGTATTGCGTTGCGTAACTTTAGGGTTCGGTCGTTGTTCGATTTGATGGTGCTCGAAGTGGACAAGGTGACCTGGAAGATGTGTTACGCGATTGACTCGCGATTTCTGGGCAAAGGGTTCTTGTGTGTGGATGGAGGACCGACGTCACTTGGGTTAGATGGCCATGGTGGCAGTAGACTTCGTGAGTGGCCAGGTTATTAGCAGTAGTTGGTGATGTGGGTAATTAGCTATCAATGATTTTAAATTAATTTAAATAATTTTTATTTAATTAAAAATGAATGCTTATAAAAAAATTGTATAACCATTATATGAGGTACAAAAATCATAGAAACAAGACGATTGTGGATTCGTAGATGAGAAATATACAAGCTGAAATTTAATTGGGAACGATTAGCAAACTCGAAAATCAAGGTGAGAAAAGTCTCACTCATTTAGATTGCTAGAATAATTTAAAAATGATGAATTCAAATTATTAGTTGTTGGTTCATTTTATAAATTATGATCTTTTGAATGTTCAATATATATAGTAGTATATATATTAGTATTTGGAGTGATATTCTCGTACATTATAGCGGATGAGATCCTATGCATCCCGCATGATAGCGGATGACCATATATACCGCGATATCCCTCTCGAGGTGGGATTGTTAATATTTTATGTTGTATTAACATCTGTGGATGCAGGGAAACAGGTTGGAGGGATCCAACTGGATTCCTAAAAAATTTTAAATTTTATTTCATATATTGTGATATATGGATTGTGTAGAATAATCAATATAGATTATTTTGGTGTTTTGGAATTTATTGGATGCTATTATAGCACTGGCTTGGATTTTGATAATTTATATACCATACAATATATTTTTAAAACTTAAAGGATAAAGTGAAACTTTTGATATAAAAATATTATATTGGAATTGGGGTTATTTTAAAGAAATTAGGTTAGAAAAATATATTGATTTTTGGGTAACACTTAACGACCGAGAACTTTTAAATAGAGATTTTAGAAAAGTAGTATTTAAAAAGAATTTATAAATGATATTTGAGAACTATAAAAAGAAGTTGAAGTCGATATTAAAAATAGATTGGAAGATATAAATGGGATTTATAAAGGGATGGATTTACGAAAATGGAATTTTATAAATAAGATTGTTTTTATAAACAAGTAAAACTCAAATTATAAAAATCTATAAACGATGTTTATAAATAAAAAAATCGATATCAGGATGATAAATTGGGAATATAAATTTATAGGGTGAATTTATATTAGGTTATGAAAAATAGGGTGAGAAAAATAGTGGATGCTATTTTTGAAAGGTAAAAATGGTTAAGGAAATCAGAATGGAGGTGATGTAAGGGAAATCAAAGGGAATTTATAAGTTGAATTGGTTACTGAGTTTTTGAAATTTATTTTTATTCTTAAGAAGTAGGTTTGTTTTGAAAGGAAAATTTTATTATTTAAAACTATGAAATTTTAATCTAGTTAAGATTTAAATTCTTCGGTAAGTAGATTTTCAAATATTAAGTGGTTATTCGATAAATTCCAACTTTTAAAATTAGCTTTGAAATTTATATATTTACTTAAAAATGAGTTATTGATGTTTATAAAAATGTTTTTCGATATTTTAAATATTTACTTGAATATGTTTTAAAAATAAATTAATATTATTTTAAATACTTATATATATATATAGTGTTTGAAGTGATTGAATTTATTTATAATAAATTCTCTCATCGTAAACGAGGCTTATAAAAGGAGATGATTTTGGAGGAGAGAGATTTTATAAGGGATTGGAGGAAATGGTGTTAAAATGTATGGATACGGGAATTTTGAAACGGAGTCAAAATTTATAAAACAGGTTATAATTTGCTGAATGGTGTTATACATAAGTATACTGGATTTTGTAAATTGAGGAAAAAGAATTTATTTGTGATTCTAAAGACTATGAGATAAGCTACAAAATATTATATTAAGGTTTGGTATTTGAAAAAGATTTTGGAAAATAAGACTTGTAATATTTTCCTAAGTATAAAAATGGAAATTTGGAATATTTCCAAGTGTTGAGATGGCTTGGAAATATCCGGTTATGGGTTTTAGTATTTGAAATTGTTTTTAATTGTTGGAAGGAATCGATACATCTTATAAAGATATTTTGAAAATAGATATCTTGGGAAAAATTATAATAAAGCCAGATGATTGCTTATGGATGTTTATTGATAGTTAATTAACCGATTATCAATATTAGCCAATTTCATTAATCGTTTCGAAGAGATTGAGATCAGATTTAATTATCCGAACACCACTTCAATCCGGTTTGAACGTTACGAATGAATACCGTGAAGATGATGAAGACGGTTGTTCGGTTTATCAAGACCCGGGACAATGTATGGATGAATGCTATCAGAACATCGTCATTTAAGGATGATGAATATTCTAAGAAGAATTGTCTCTTGAAAGGTAACGCTTAGCCTGGAGCCTCATCAACCGGGAATTACTAAAACATTGGAGATGCGGCAACGCTAAGTGGGTCACACCTAATTAGGGTATGTTATCAGTTTTCTAGATGTCCTCGAAAAGCTATTTATTTTGGATATGGTTGTGCATGAAAGAAGAAGCACTCAATGATAAGGGTGGGAACATCCGGAGTGATAACATATTCGGTCTATCCACGTTAGGGGTAGGTCGGTCTTGTGTAGCAGGGGATCCCGACGTGGTCCTCGGTACATTGTTTTAGAGGTGTACTATGACAGCCGGTACCCCAGTGGCTAGTCATTCGTTGGAATACATTCTCCAATACGAGCTTATTGTTTTGTCTGTAGAATATATTATGCTAGAATTTAACTAATGTAACAATTTCAGCTATTTGAATAAGTATTTGTATTTAGACACTATTATAATATCACTGGATTTTCTATAAAATGTTTTGGTTATCGTAAGGTAAAAACCCGACGTGTTTAGGTGTAGCACGGTCTTACGAGATACCTTTGTTTTTCAAAGTATTTGATAACTCTAATAATTCAAATTGAGTGTATTTTCTCGCGCTGGTTTTCCAGACTGATCCGGGTGTTATCTTATTATAATGCTCGGGTCAGACCGAGTATTATAGAATGCTATGGAGCCCAGAAGGCGAGCCAGATGATAGAGATGTATATCCGTACTTGATTTATATTTCTGCTGTATGAGGACAAGTTATTATAACTGTCCAGATTGATGAGTTGATTGTTGTACTCTGATGATTGTAAGTATATAAACTGTTACAGATTCTTTTGTGTAAAATCTGTTATTATATATTATATTTTGTTCTGCCGCGATTGTCAAATTCTATGTTGTTGATTATTTTTCTTCTACCTCTTTCTTCTTCTCTACCCTAGTTATTCACTTTTTTGTACAGTTTTGGTTGAACATGAGTGAACTATGATTAACTCATGGGGTACGAAACTGCGGGTCGCTACAACCTCTTTAATTTGCACACGACATGATCAATTTTCGTTGCAATATTACTGCTTATGATTCCTTCAATTGCCATTATTATTGTCCACCTCTTACTAAATTAGTACTCTAAATTTATTTTTCTAATTCTTCCATCTCCACTAGCTTGGATTTTGTAGTAATTAATTGCTTACCTAATAGTGTTTTCATTTAATTTCAGCACCTTTGAAGGATCAATTGTGGTTCTTATTATCTAATCATTTAATCAATGATATGAATTTAAATCGAAAATGATTTCCTTCAATTTGAGGAATTTTAAGGATTGATCATTACTCCTTTTAGGGATTAATGGTTACTACGTCAATGTGGAAATGGAAGTATTGGGTTAAACACTATCAAGTTTAGAAGGACATAAATTGATATTTGTCAACTCAGGCAATGAATTCAAATGGATTTGCTCCTGCATAATACACTTTGTTTACACTATACTCTATGTTTACAACTTTGTTTGATTTTATCTTTATTTTCACATTCATTTAACTAAAACTTAGCTAGGTTTGCAGAAAGAAGTATAATTTTCTTCAACACTATCGATGAGCTTAATAATATTCCAATTACAAATTATTCTAAATACTAACAGATAAAATTCTATGTTTGTCCATTTGAATTAATTATAAATTATTGTAAATGCTAACTTTTACTCCCTTAAAATGGATATTTATTACTTCTTCAGCTTAATACAAATTTATTAATTACTATTTTCATGACTTGAGATTAAAATGGAAAAAATCGATGTGAAAACAACGTCATAAAACCATGTCCGTATACCTATTCTCTTATATCATTATAAAATATTTAATTACATATGTACGAACATGGAGGGGTTTTGCTATTTGCGATATTAACTATTACTACTTTGTGTGTAGCTAAGAGCACCCAGAAATGTTCTTCTTAATACCATATTAAATCTTAATCATGTTGAATAAATAAACATGCTACTTTATATCTCTTCTTTCTGTCCATATAGCCATTGATCATCGAATGCTTCACATGCCTAAAAACCATCATACCCACGTTAAAAATCTTGGCTCTCAAATTTTAACAACCTAAAACTCTAAATTTCAGACAAATTGATCAAAATTTTAATTTTAGATCATTAGTCCATCGATGAAGAGCAATATTTTAAGGAGAAATGTGAACATCAAAAGTTGACGAAAAATATAATGGATAATCAATACTCTATAGAGGAAAAGGAAGATATTTGACTAAATTTTTGTTTTTTTTTTCAACCGACATTTTTTGGTAGGGTTATATCAATCTTTTTTTGTATTTATAAATAATGTTTAGGGTTTGTTACTGATTTTGTTAGCTGATTGATAGGAGACAACAATCTTGAATAATTCAAATTATGATATGGATGTAGAGTACCTAATAATGCAAATGAGATAATAATGCCATGGGTTTTGGTTGTAGAAGTGGAAGAACAATAGGAGTTAGGATTTATGTGATTTGGATGCCATGCTTTTTATGCTATTTCGTATTAAGTAGCACATAATTTAATTATACATGGTGCTATTTAGTAATGGTATTAGAAAGCACATTTCTGTGTGCTTTTAGCATCACACTAAAGATATATTATGAATTAAGAGCATTATTATAGAAATTATATTAACAACATCAAAGGTGGATATCTTTATGGACCGACCAAAGTTTCCATAACATTGTAAAAGAAACAAATATTTTCATCTATATATGTCACAAAAGCTAATCAATATTTCATGAATATCAATGAGTTTAGTTCTCCATTATATTTCTAAATATCATGTTTGTCTCTAAGACTCTTAATAGAATATTACAGAACCCTAAAACCATTATTGGAAATATTGGTATTTTACAAAAAAAAAACAACTCTTCTCAAATTTTACACGCTACAGTGCAGATCAAATAAAAACTACGTCGAAAAAAAGTTCACCTTTTACTAGCCTTGATTTTTGTATTATGTCTTTTTGACTATTTAGTGCATTTGTAAATATGTAAACTAAATATCTATTGTCACATACCATAAATGTATAATTAACATTGCAGTATAATTAAAAATATTGTCCATCTATACATGCTTATTTTTAGATAGAAATTAAATGAATCCCGTGATCTTTAATATAGTTGTATCACACAAAATTCTTGGTTGTTTAGTATCTAAGGTAGAGAATAATATATGCTACTAATTAAAATAGCATGTTGTTAAAAGCATAATGAAATGTGCTTTCTAATACCATTACTAAATAACACCATTCATAATTAAATTATGTCTTATTTAATATCAAATAGCATAAATATAGGTCAGCCAAATCATTTAATATGCTGCTAAAAGCACACAGAAATGTGCTTTCTAATACCATTACTAAATAGCACCATTCATAATTAAATTATGTGCCGCTTAATACCAAATAGCATAAAAACAGGGCACCCAAACCATTTAAATCATAACTTATGTTGTTCTTCTTCCTCTATAATTAAAACCCATAGCATAATTATCTCATTTGCATCATTAGTGTACTCTACATCCATATCATAATTTAAACTATTCAAGACTTTTTTCTCCTATCAATCAACTAACAAAATCAGTAACAAACCCAAAATATTATTTGTAAATACAATAAAAAAGATTGATATAACCCTATCAAAAGAATATCGGTTGACAAATTAAAAAAAAAACATTTTTTTTTAAAACTGAAATATCCTCCTTTCCCTCTATAGAGTATTGATTATCCAGTATATTATTTGTCATCTTTTGATGTTCACCTTTCTCCTTAGAAGTGCTCTCTCTCAATGGATTAGTGATCTAAGGTTGAAATTTTGATCAATCTCTATAAGGAATTTAGGGTTATAGGGTTGTTAAAATTTGAAAGCCAAGCTTTTTAATGTAGGTATGATGGTTTTTTTGGAATATGAAGCATTCGATAATCAATGGCTATGTGGGCAGAAAGAAGAGGTATTAAGTATCATATTTATTTATTCAACATGATTAATATTTGATATGGTATTATGAAGCATATTTTTGGGTTCTTTTAGCAACGCACTATCTTTATTCATGTATGACCATATCAAATGGACTATTGTTTAGAATGTGATTCATGATGTGCATGTGCAACAAATTGGACTTTCTACCTTAGCCACATACTCGGTGTTCTGATTTCACACATTAAGTTGCCTCATCACACAAATGCACTTTCCTCATCAAGATAGCTTCAAGATATATGTATATACACCAACTGTCTGTTCATACATTAATCGCATCCCAGTTAATGTACATGTTTAATTTAAGGTATTAACCAAAAAATAATAATAAAATATCATATTTTCCTGTAATTACAATCTTCATTTACTTCTTCATTTTGTTTTTCTGGATGAATATATCTATTTTTTGCATGGTTCAGAAACTTAGTTAGGATCACAAAGAGATCCACCATTAATGTTGCTAATTCATTTTCTAACAATTCTTTTAGTTCATGCTATATTTGTGTTCATGTATAGTAGTACCAATGTGGATATTGTTTAGGATGTGATTCATGGTATGCATGTGCAGCAAATTGTGCTTTCTACCTTCGCTGCTTACAAAAGCACTTCCCCTTAGAAATAACACCAGCAAAGATATACACCAATAGACGTATATCAATTGCATCCCAATTAATGCTCTGTTCGCTTTAAGGTATTAACCTAATCAATAATTACAAAAATAATACATGTTCCTCTAATTGTCAACTTTACTTCTTCATTTTTCTTGCCTTAATTTACAGTTTAATATATTATATTTTCACCTTTGTAATTTTATATTCATTTTATTTTTTTGCATATGAATATTGATAGGACATATCATTATCATGGTATTCAGTTCTTTAACATCGGTCGATCATGATCTTTGATTCTTCGTAAGGATTCAAGTGGTGAACCAATGCAAAAGGAATTACTCCCTTTTACTGCATTGATACCACTGGCATCAACATCCTTAAGTACATATACATGGTGAAAGTGAACAATTTTCTTACGGAAATTTATGAAGCAATTATATATGTTCTAAAGTACACAACAATGATAAATGTAACATTATGATAATATTTCAAATTATATTAGGGTTCATACTTATTGTGAGTCATTTATATTTAAGGTTAAGGTAAACTGAGATATAGTAATTTCCAATCAATGAATGGATTATATTTCAAGCCATCAATTTAACCTATCATTTAAGTCTAAAAAAATTTCGTTAATAAAGTAAATGCTCGAACATGAAATCTTTCAAGATAAAGATAATAAAGATTAAAGGTAGGAGTGATTTATGCAATTTAATTGTGTTGCTACACCAATAGGCTTCTAATTAATAACAAAAAAGAGTGGTACATGCAATTAATTGTGTTTCGGCTATAATAGGCTACCACCACCGCTAATTTTTTTAACAAATGGATATACTTCTAGAAAAAACATGAAACGTCTTCTTGCAAGTGATATACACAAAAAAACTACATGAATACATCAAATTGCATATGGATATAATACTACACATATGAGATTACAATATTGATATGTTTGTAGACTTTAAACAATTTTCATTGACACTGGGTTAGCTTATAGATCATATACTTACATGGTTATTTATTGCATTCTATTTTCGAAGAAGCCTAAATAACATATACACTCCAAGCAAAAAATACTCTTAGAAAGATAACAACCATATATGCATATACTTATCTCAAGATATGTTATTTATGTTGAAGAAAATTTCATCCTTTATCTTTTTGAAACGATATTTTTGTTGTGCCTGGGTGCTAATGGATGTATAATAATTTAGTAGAGTTTTATGTATGCAAGAAAAGCTTATTTTCACACTCTCAATCCTATTTTTGTAATTTGAAATCCAATTAAATTGCGTTTATTTAATTTTTAACAATGAGACTTGCATAGAACTTCTTTGCCCCTATTCTGTTTTTATTTATTTTCTAAACTAAGTGAAGGAAGTTGATTTTTTATTTCATATATCACCCAAAATTTGGTCCACCACCACACAAAATATTGATATACAACATACGAGCACATGGTTTACTATGTATGTCATTACATAATATGTTGTTGTATTGATTTCAAAAATGATCAAGTTTATTTTGGAGTTGTAGATCTTTGAAAATTCATTTTATTCCAATGTTTTTTTGTGAACACAAATCTTTTTTCTTTGTTGTGAAATAAAGTTTATTCTATGTGGCATCTTTCTTGTGTTATATAAAGGTGTTTGTTTCATTTGGATCAATGTAAAATGTAAAATTCTACGAAATTTGATTAATAGACTCTACCTAATTTAAGAAACTTAAATTTTACTTAAGTAAATATAATTTCATTTTTTATTTAATTTGATCATGTTGTATATAACAACTAAAATACATTGATCACTAAATTATTTCAGTCATACATACATCTACTCACTTCCATGTTATGCTTCGTTATGCATTACAATTCATATATTTGACCTAAACTTTCAATATTATATAATTTGTTTACTATTACTAACACAATGAATATATTTAACTTTATTAATAATATTTTAAAGTGTGGTTGCTCTTCGCGCGCGCTCTCTCTCTCTCTCACTTTTACTTTCATGTTGCAAATGCATCATTAATATTCTTAGCTGACCATGAAAAATAACTTGATAAGTTAATAGTATGAAAATTTAATAGGCAAGCATGCTAGAGAAGTGGTGCTACTCTTCGATTGGAGGAAGTTGATTGTTTATTATTTCTATAGAAACAACATATGTAAGTAGCTAATTTATAATTATCATATTAGTTTCATAAGAAATTATAATTTTTTCTTCTGCTTGGAGATTTATCATATTGCTCGATCATTTATGTTTATATATATTTCATAGCATAGTAGCATAGTATGGAGGTGTTATTATATAAAAGAAGGATATGGTAATCTCATATTTGGTACAAGAAATATTTTTCTTTTCTGTAAGTTTGTTCTTCCTTTACTATGTGTAAGGAATATGGAAAGTAACTTTTCAATGTATGATAACAATCATCTTTTTATGCATTTCATAATAGGATCTGTAGGTATTGATCATTGATGATTTATGCTTATGAAGTTCTCATATATTTTTAGGCGATATTGATACACTCCATGGCGCTACAAGTTAATACTACAAAAATCTAGATGTGGATTGTGCTGATTTAGTGAATGTTTAACCAACTTCCATTGTTTTCTTTTACAAAGTTTCTGACTTAGCTGAAAAAAGATTTCAAGGTAAGGAGGCTTGAGTTCTGATAAAAAGACACAGGTTCGATTCCTACCATGCATTTCCCTATCCTATATAAATTTACTTGGGGGTATGGGGGCTTGGATCAGCGGACGGTTTTACTATACCCTCCTCAGGAGTTTACCGGCCCATCGGGTTCTTCTGGGTTTTCAAAAAAAAAATCAAAAAAAAAAAAGATTTCAAGGTAAGGAATTTGATATAAACTTTAGTATACGTTTATATGAAGGTGAATTGAATTATTTACCTCCTCAAGATTTGTTAGAACTTACAGACAGATAAGTTAATATTCGGCATAAAATAGCCGCTAGTTTGGTTCTAAGTATTATTTTATTTTTTCCCAGTAGAAACTTTTTTCCATTGGGAAAAGAAATAATCAGATGTATTAAAATATTGATTTTTTTTAAATATTAGGATATTAAATTCGAGGTGGAGCCTTAACACAACGGTTAAGTCATCCAAATGGTGATCTGGACATTCAAGTTCGAGTCCGGAAATAACCTCTTCGCAATGCAAGTAAAAAGCCGCGTACATTATCGACCTCCTAAAGAGCCCACTATCGTACGATAGCCTTGTGCATGTGTTCCATCTTCTATTAGAATATTAAATTCATTACTGAAACTACAATTTGTGAGAACCGTTATTAATCTTTATTTTACCAATGTAATTATGATTTGTGGCGAAGAGAGCAAGTTTATGCACATTTTTACATTAAAAAGCCTAGGATATGAAAGAGTAAGGTGATAAGTTAAAGTCGTAATATTATAGAACTTTGGAAGATGGGAGATAAAAGTGGGTTAACTTTGGATACAGTTTAATTTGTCGTTATTATCCGCTTTAGATGTATGCAAAGCTTTCTTTTATGTGTATCATTATTATTTGCTTTAGATGTAAGTACAATATTTCATTCTTAACTAATATATATATATATATATATATATATATATATATAACAACCTTGTTTTTGGTGATTACATGTAATATTAAATTATAACGATGGTTATAATTTAATATTGGAAATAAAATAAATTGGAAATGAAAATTTGGTTAAAAATTGTTTATTTTAATAAACAATGAGATTTGGGAGAAAAAAATCTGATATAAGATTATTTAGGTGCGATTAAATTTGAATAAATGGTGAATAATGGGAATAAGTTAATTTTGAGATGATAAATTAATAAAGAGATTATTTTCAATGTTAATTTGTTTAAATGGTATAAATGGTTGAAAAATAAAGTTTTAAAAACTTTATTTTGATAGTTTGGAAAGAAAATGATCATTTTATGATTTTAATTTGAGTAAATGCAATAATATTGTAAATTATTGCCAATATTTAATTTATATTGATTATAAAGGAGAAATTAGAAGTATTTATGTATTCTATAAATATAAAAAGGTAAAATATTGTTTAAAATGATATTTTCTTGTAAAAGTGAAGTTCATATGGTTTGTTGTGTTTACTTGATAACAAAATAATTTTTATGTAAGTTCTTATGTTAAAAATGGTGTTTTGTAATTAAAAAGAGACGTAACTTTTGAAATTTAAGTATAAATTAAGGTTTTATTGATAAAAAGATATTTTTTTAGTTAAAACACATTTTAGTTTGTTTTGAAAACAATTTTGTTTACATAAACTTTTGTTGTATAAATTTTGTTTGAGAAAGTGTGTGTATTGAGAAAATAGGTGAAAATGGGTATCTTACTTAGTTGAATTTTTTTTTCTAAGTATAGTTTTTGGGCTAATGGGTAAAGAGTTTGATCCATTACCCATCTCTAGAACTATCAGGGAAAAAGAGAAAAATAAACTATATGTTATTTTCTCTTTTCTCACTTATCTTCTTCCCTTAAAAATCAACAGTAAATAAAAAATGGCTTTCCTCTTTCAATTTAGAATCTTGCTTCAAAATTTGATGAAATTACGGAGAAATCAAGAAAGTAATTTGCAAATTAGTATCAAATACATGTAATCACCACCAATCTCTCAAGCTACTTCATCACTTTGTTCTTGATAAGGGAATTGTCTATAATCTTTTTCTTTCTCTCTGCATGTTCTTGTTTCAGCAATTACAGGTGTTTAGAGCCTCAAATCGCCTCAAAAGATTAGATCTTGCGACCAAATTTGTTGCTAAATCATACGGTGAGTTTAAAGCTCACTAATTGCTAGCTTAAAAATGAATTTCCTATGAGAAATTTGGCCGAATCATTTATTGTGTAGGAAGTTTTCTCTGTTCATATTTCTCTGTTTATATCTTATTCTAGTTGTCACTTTGAGTTGTCGTATCTCTCACGTTTTTTAACCTAATCCAATAATTTTGGATGTTCTGGAAAGCTTAGACATAGAGCTACAAGTTTTATGTTTTAAGTTTTCTAAAATTTTGATGTTTGCTTGATCAAAATCGTGCTTGTTTGTTGCTGTCCCGAGGGCAAATTGACGGCAACAACAGTCACAGGCCTAACAATTGTTTTGCCCATAACCTTTTCGTTTGATGTCCGAATTTGATGATTCTTGATGTTCCTGAAAGCTTAGATTATCTGGTATAACTTTTATATTTTGATTTTTATGTAATTTTGATGTTAGTTATGTCAAAATCTATTTTTTCTACTGCAAACCCGAGGGCAAAACCAATATTTGCTTTGTCATTGAAGCTGAAACGAATTTGACTATGACTACTTCGTTTCTTAACCAATTTTGATGATCTTGGTCATTCCGGAAAGATTTTAAACTAATCTACAACTTTTGCTTTATTCATTTTACCTGATTTTGAAGTTATCTATGCTATAATTGCAATTGTTTGTCGCTGTCCTACAAATACGTACGTTCAGGCTGAATTTGATATTTTGAGTAAAATGATCATAACTTTTGAACCAATGATCGGAATTTGAAGATCTTGGTCATTCTGGAAAGCTTAGAAACTAAGATACAACTTTCCTACTATTTATTTTGCATGATTTTAAAGTTACCTATTCTATAATTGCAATTGTTTGTCGCTGTCCTGCAAATACATAGGTTCAGGCTGAATTTGATGTTTTGAGTAAAATGATCATCACTTTTGAACCATTGATCCGAATTCGATGATCTTGGTCATTCTGGAAAGTTTGAATTATATGCAACAACTTTCATACAGAGTGGTTTTACAAATTTCAATGTTTGCGCTCAAAACAGCGGATTTTATCCGCATCCTGTGTTTGTTCCATGTTGTTAGTGCACTTATTGTTTTCAAACCACTTGAAAATTATTTTGCATCCATGAACATGTATATGCATGATCTGCCTTGGTAATTATGGTATTAAATATTTTATTTTAAATATTTTTAAGATTATTTCTAAATAATAAAAGTATATATACTATATTTATTTTATATAAAAAGTAGAATTTTAATAAAAGGATTTCTTTGGGTTTCGAAAAATTTATTTAAAAACCCGGTTTCCTTAGTAAATTATTGCGCAAAGATCATAAACTATTTTTTCTCCTTTCGGACACATAAGATTGAGAATTAAACGATTTAATAAGGATATTGGTATTAGACATGTGTTCTTGTTTTATCGCTTAATATCAGACTTCTACGAACGAAACTAATTTGAATTATTATTTTAAGATGATTTAGAAGTTGCCAAATTTTGACGAAGATTATTGGTTGGAGAATTACTCTTTTTGAGTACGTTCGATGACGAATCAATCTAGATGTTTTTACAATCGCTGATGAGATGAGACGACCAGGACGAAAGTTTTCCATTTGGAGAAATATGATTAGAAATAATCGTCATGATGTTGTTTTACTTATCGATGAGACGAGATAAGTCTATTTATAAAGTATTCATGAAGTTAAGATGTTTATGGTGATTTATGAAGTTAAGATGGTTATGATGATTTTTTTTACTTGTCGATGAAATGAGACAAGTCACGATGGAACCATTACTCGTCGATGAGAAGAGATGAGTATGGTATTATATTAACTCGCCGATGAGAAGAGGCAGAGTGAGTTGTATGATGGTTCTGATTTTTTATGATGTTTTCTAATGTGGAACCAACTAACGATTAGTAAAACATTAAGGGAGAACGTATAGTATGGGATATACGTTCTCGCCTTTTGGGTTCCTATTCGAATAGTCGAAACACATTCAAGATGTTACTAGTACTAGACCGAGTACGATTGGAGTCACCACGATGTTCACAATGTTATTACCCAACTCCAATCACCACGATGTTTTTACTCGGATTTGTGACTGGGTGTCATCAAGATGTTCCGACTAGTCAATCACGATGTTGACGATGTTATGATGTTATGTGACCCCAAGTCATCACGATGTATGGTACCAAATTACTAGTACTAGTCAAGATGTAAAACACGTGTTGTTGTCCATGAAGTTTAGGTGTTTTGTTTTCACTGTTTTGATGATGATGCTTTATTATAGCCTTATGTAAGAAAAGGGCTTATTTATATACATGGTTTTATGGTGATTTCGAATATGATGTTTTGAACTCTTTCCGGGTTCTATTAAGATGGATTTGAGGCATTTTATATTTATATCAATGAGATGAGGTATAAATGATTATGAGATTTTTTTTGATAATAAGTTTTAGTTATGGATTTGAGATGTATCTATATTCATACCGACGAGATGAGGTATGAATAAGTATGATATTTCTTTTATAGTTGGGTTTTATATTTCTATGAATATCCTTAGGATGTGCCAATGAGATGAGGTACATCCATATGCGTTTTATTCTATGTATGAAGGATATGTACCTTTGATGTATTGTTATTTTGACAACCACTTCTAAGAAGGGAGTTGAATCATTTGAAGTCATTATCCATATTCCTTTATACTGCCGATGATATGAGACGAAAGCGATGTTTATTGAGTCTTATCTTCAAAACTTCGCTTGCCGATGTTCCATTTGCTTAAGTGTCAGTTATGCCATTTAAGTATGACTTTATCATCATTATCTCTTCTACTTGCCAAGAAGAGATGTCCTTTCTTATGATATTGAAACACTGTTTAGGGCATGTCATCCTTTAAGAAAAAGGATACCATAGCTTTCACCTACTTATCCTTATCGATTATTCTGTTTAACTGATGATTTTAGCTAGCCCGACCCATGTGTTTTCACTCGGGTCAGACCGAGTTGTTTCAGGTATCATCTATTGGACTTAGCTTGAAGTTGATGTTGGATATCAGCTCTTCTTTCTTTTGAGTAGTTTATGTTCTTTCGCATACTCTGATGTAGTTATATTTGATTCGATATACATGGTGTTGTCGAGTACCACCTTTATTGTATTCATATTGTATTGTACTAAACATGTATCAGTGTGTGTATATATATATATATGATGTTGATTACTGTTCTGTGATGTGCTTTTCATTTAGTTATTGTATTTTGTTCTGATGGATCCGTTAGCCACCTATAGTTTTGGATTAAGCATTTACTGGGTATGTCGATCCACTTGAGATAGAAAAGAAAAATCATATTGCATATATCGACGTATTCAGTAAATGTTTAAGACAAGATTATAGATGGTCGCCCTTAACCAGCCCTATTCTCCACTTTAGTAGACATAATTACTCGTTAATTCTCTTCACTAAGGTGGGTCTCGAGGTGGGGCGCTACAATATATATATATATATATATATATATATATATATATATATATATATATATATATATAAATGCAATTGCGACTTTACGAACTGCCGAAGCAGTTGCAATGTAAACCTTTTTACCTTTTATGAAGATAATAAGTCTATGCAGGCCTGGTTTCGGCCAGGCTAGCCAGACCACCATCTAGGGCAACCCTTAGATAGGAAGGATAGATGGTTAACATAATTTAGTGTTTTAAACAATATACTTTATTTAATATTTATGAAATACTGGTTGGTGGTTGGTGCAGTGGTTGTGCAAAAACCATCATTATAGAGGTTGTAGATTCAATTTCTCATTATTTTTCAAAAAAATTCACCCAACTTTTTACTTGCATAGGATAACCCAAATTATTTTACCTGCACTCTGGCTTTCCTAGGACAACCCAAATGGTAGAGTTGGCCTTGAGTCTATGTTATCACTTGGTAATGATTATTGGCATGGAAGTTATATTAGTATGACTTTATTCTTGGTTATTTATAGTGCTTATAAAATGCATGATTAAATCGAGATAATATAAACCATCAAACTAAGGATATATCCATTAACTAAATAAGGGAGTAGAACCAAAAATCGAGGTGAATATACTATTCACCTCAGCCCAAGAGAACAATCAAGAATGTTATGGTAATGGTTACCGTTTCTATTTTGCAAATACCATTACCATACCTTTTTTACCAATAAACTAAAATTGCTACCATTACCGATTTGTTAGTTTACCGAAGACCGTATACTGATAAACTTGTAATCGTTACACCGATACCGACAAATTACCATTTTTCTAAATAAGTCATTAACTTGACATGTTTTTGCACTATAACGATGCTTCATTATATAATTTATATTGTTACTTAATAAAAGATATCAGTAAGAAATAGAGTAAGTGTAGTCAGCATCATTTGATCTAAATTACTGAACTAAATTTAATCATTTATTTGGTTCTAGATGCCTACAATAAAGCATATTACATGAATATCCATGTGTTATAAATTGATTGGTACATTTACTGTTACTACTGGTTTTGAAAAAATATTATTGATGATTTACTGCAAAAAACGGTAAATTTACCGCCGCCATACCGGTTAAACTAGTATACCGATTTCACTCAGAAATGATTACGATTGACTGGTGCAGCCTAACCTGGAACAATTGTTTGAAAGTTGAACTCTTAGACAAGATTCAATAGCGACTGTGCAAATGTTAATTTTTTATTTATTGTATTTTTGGTTTTGATGATATGTTGATTTGGTACAATGTTATTTCCATATGTTTTTGTAAGAAACAATTTTCATTTTATGTTGTAAGCATTATATTCAACTTAATTGGTAGTTTATACCAACAGAATATTGTCATATTAATAAGTTTCTTCAAAACAATTGACGAGTTAAATTTATTCAAAATGTATTCCGTTGATTATGTATATGTGAAATATTAATATGATTTTATAAGAGATAAAGAAGTTTACGTTAAGTGACACAATACAGGTATAACTAATTTGATTGGAAAATTAGTAGTTGGATCCAAAAATAAGAGTTGCTTAGAGAATATGTAATGAGTTGACTACGTCTACTGGTATTATTTCAAGTGACAGATATGAACACTACATTTAAGACAAATAGAATTTTTATAATCTGCAAAGATCATTCTAAGAATTTATAGTTCTTCATATTATTATTTTTACAACAAAATCTATATTAATCAAACTTGACATTGCGATGTGTAGCAAAAGTATATACAAAAAACGCACCACGGGTTTCATAGTCAACATTAAATATTTATGAATTAACAAAAATACTAATTTTATTTAAAAGAAAATTGATTAAATTGGCCCAACACAGATCCAAAAGGTAAGTTTTTTGAAATTTACCGAGCTGTGAGTTGTAGGGGTGAGCGTTTGGTCAGTTCGATCAGTTTTGGAAAAAAATGTCAAACATAATTAGAACCGAAAAAATTCAAAATCGAACCAAACCGAACCGAATTAATTTCGGTTAATCCGGTTGATGACTAATTTAACTGAAACAGAAAGACACAAATGATCGATTCACTTAAAGGAAAACATTAGTGTATGCTTAGGGAGAGTTTATTAAGTATTTATTGTGTTTATACTAAAATTGAACCTATTCTTTCTAGGCAAACTTTGTATTTTGTCACCAAACTAATTATGTAAAGTATTTTAATACTGTAAAATTAGATATACAATAAATGTTCGGTTAATTCGGTTAAACCGATAACCCAATAAGAGATTAATACCAATCTAATCTTGAGTGGGTACCAATATGTTTTGATCGGGAATTAGCCAATTTTTGGCTTCTTTTATGCCATCCAACTCCTTTAACTGACTGGTTCCTTCTCCACCTTTCTTTCCTGAAACCCGAAGTCATTCTCATGTCTTCTCTGTGCTTGCCTCAAAGCTTATGCATGTATTATTTTCGCCAACTCAAACGGGTCGATATGGACCCATATAGGTCGGGTCGGTGCTGATCCATCTTACTTTACCAAATGTTGGATAAGTTATTTTCTCCCTTTTCTTGCAGTGATCTAGTTCTGTTCTGACTTCTTGATTTGTGTTATTTATTCAAACATTCAAACACGTAAATAAACTTCATATCAAGATAAAACAATCAATGTAGCATCCATACCCTAGCCTAACATTCATATGATCAATCTTGGAATGAAATTACATGTTTCAGTCATTTTTAATCCATTTAAATTAGTTTATATAATTCATTTTGGAATCCAAATTAGTTCCCAAACATATTTTTAAGTTGAGAAGTGGATCCAAAACACATTTTAAACATGTATAAACATAAATATAGGCTGTGAGAAGAAAAATCACTAATCGATTGAAGTTAAATCATGAATATCTCACTGATCATTGTAAATCCGAATTGCTACAGCCATGGTCTGGAATTCACTTTCCCAAAATGTTAATTTGCTAATCCCTAGTCGAACTCCTTGTTATTCCATACTCTAATTACTAGATTTAACTATATTTGGTATTGTTTATGATGGATTTGAAAGAAGATATGTTTGATAGAGGATTAGACTTGTTTTAGAAAGAAGAATAATGACTAGGACTACCCAAATTGTTGCAGCTAGCACAAATCTTGAAATAGCTTAGCGGTGTGATTATGAATGCAGGCTAATTACCGCTAAAATATGCCTAAAATTTTCAAACTTAAATGTGTGATCATTCCTAGATCGCTTGGCCAAATTACAATTATGACCACATTATGGAAAAAGAAACCATAGTTCTCATTTGAAATAAGTTTTAGACTCAAATTTAGCTCCTATCAATAAGAGATTTCCACACCAAAAATTTCCATAATTAACTTTAAGGGTTAAAAATGTCAAAACAAAATACTACCCAAAGTTTCAGTCCAATCAAAGATCGTTCAATTATAAAAATATTATTTTCACAATCTGTTGATACGCAAAAATATAGGGTGTTACATTCTTCCCTCGTTAAGAATTTCATCACCGACATTTAGATATTCAATCAACGTCAAACGACTTAACCTGAACAAGCAATAACAAGTATGCATCACATCAAACGAACACGACAAAGAATCCTAACATGCAATAATACTATCTTCAAGCAACCTAGATATCAAGTGTGAAAGTAAATGCGATAAACTGAATATCATTTAGTAAACTGTTAGTACCACTGATATTGATTTTGGTGACAACAACCATATAAGTATAGGTATTAATGTTTTTCCAAGTTATGTAGGATATTTTGCAAAATATTACATGGGTTTAAATAAGTACATGATAATTAAGTATAAAGATTGAACAGTAAAGAGATTAGAGATCAAGATTCAAAGATGATTAAGATAATTGAAGACTCATGGTTTTAAAGACAAAAACATGAAGAGTTCAAGACTGTAGATTATAAGTAATAAGCATTTGATAAATTTGTTAAAGTCTTTGAATAACAAATTTCTTTTCTTTGAATACTCTTTCATCAGAATTATTATATTCAAAATATATTTCTAAAAATATTTTATAATTTTTTTATATTAAATGTATTAAAAACTATTTTTAAATGATTTTACAAAATACCATAATTTTATAACACTATGTTATTGTTTTTCTTAAAATACAAGGGTATGTCGACATTCCTACCTATATATCGACATATGTAACATCGTAGAGTTGTTTTTTTATTTTGAATATTATGATTTTTGGCTCCATCTCTTCGTGAATAGACATGTCCCTTTGAACACTATATAAAGGGGACTAAGAAATGCATTTTTTTAACTACTTTCTCTATATTCTTCTTACTCTATATTCTCATTATATATTTCATAAAATCCACTTTCCATACTCTTCAAATTCACAGAAATTCAATCCCTACTTTACTACATTCATTTAATCTACTTATTGATTTGCAAGTGTTTTATCTCCAATTCAGTGTCAAAGTGTTAATAAAGGGCTACAGATTATTCTACATCCACAGTAGAACTATTTATATTTGGAATCAGCAATTTTCTACTACTAATCAAGTGGTTGTGTATGTTGCCCATTCAAATCAAGTGGATGTGCTTATTGCCGTTTAAATTAGGTGGGTGTGCTTATTGCCCGTTCAAATCAGGTGGGTGATCTTGTTGCCTGGTCAAATCAAGAGAATCCACCTTATGCTCGAAAAGTAAAAAGGGTGTATCTATTTGCCTTGAAAACAAAATTTTATTCTACTTTGCTTGCTACCTGAGTAATGTAGGCATTTCGAAAGGAAATATGCACAGATAATGTACGAGACTGAATGTATGTTTTGTCCATCCAAACCAGTATAAAACTCATGCTGTTATCTCTCTTACTTTTACTTTATTTTTAGTGCATTTACTTATACCTGTGACTTCATGTTGGTATATATCTGCGTTGACTGTCTATATTTTGATTTAAATCTGGAAACTAGTTATAAAAGTTCGATATAAGTTATAAAATAGTATTCAACCCCTTCTAATATTAAAGTTGCCTTAGATCCATTCGCACTAGTATAATCTATAATACACCATTTTCCACATTTGGTATCAGAGCCTTAAGTTCTCAAAAACTCATTATTTGATTTTTGAAAATTATAAATGGCTAGTAATAATGTTAGTACTCTTTTTAACACTTCTATAGAAGGACAGTCAACTACTAGACTCCCACTATTTAATGGCAGTAATTATACTTACTGGTCATGTAGGACGAAAATTTATATACAACCCACTGATTTAGATATTGGAAATTACGCCAATAGAATACAATGAACCCCAAATTGAATAATTACAATTGTAACAACCCATAATTTTAGTGATTTGAAATTGGAGTATTTAATTGATTTTAAATATTTAAAAGTCAATTTATAGTTTTAATAACTTGAATTTCTAATATGGTGGTATATTGGATAATTTAATTGTTAAATTTCATACTAGAAATTGGTTAAAAATGAATATTGAGTTTTAAACCAGATAAAAATAATTTCAAAAGCTAATTTAATTTCTATTTATAAGAATGAGGATAACAAATTTTTTAAATAGGATTTATAAGTGGTTTACTCGATTTTGAAAATAACTTATTTAAATTGACGTATAAAAAATAGCCTTCGGGGGCACAATATAGAAATTCGACGAAACTAGTTCCATTACATATGTAATAATGTATTATTATCGGATTTCAAATTTTATAGAATTTGGAATTACCGTTTGGTCGTACGGATAGAAATGCGTTGAAATAAATATCGAAAATTTAATATTATAATTCGATTCGAAGAGCTATCTTCCACATATGATCGAATTAGGTCTTGAAATATGTTCCATTGTGTTCGAAATATAGGAAAAATATTATAAACGCCAGGTGACATGCTTCATTTGGAGTTCATCCAAAAAAGTACGTGAATAGTGGAAATAATAATCAAATAATAAGTATACGCGTATTCCTTTAAGAAAATTCTAGTCTTTTTACCTAGCCGCTGTTTGTTATTTAATGACTGAAAGTGTGTGGGCTTTCTCCTCGTTTTCCTCTCATTCTATCCACTTTTATTAAAATTTTCCAACTAGAGAATTGTCAAGCTCTTCGAGCTCGACGTATCCAAAAGTCGTGATCGTAATTGGTGAATCACGACGACCTCGGAATGAGCTCGAATGGCGCACGATTACGGGGGATTTCATGGAAACAATGACAAGGGAGGAGGTCAGTCGTGGGGCGTAGGTGAAGGTAGGGTAGGGCTTCGAGAGGGTGGTTGCCGATCATCTTTTAGGGCTATAGGTTGGTCGCGATTTTTCGATGATGTTGGCGACAATGTGTTAAACGAGAGCGTGACTGACCTGGAACATGCGAACGAGCAGAAGGGATAATTTGCAGCCTTGATTTCAGATCTGAAATCGAATAGTCTAGAATTGATGAGGTTTTTTTTTAAAACAAAGGAAAAAATTATTTATGTAAATTATATTCAATCTTTAAAAACGGATATCTTCTTCATACGAGGTCGAAATTGGACGAAATAAGAGGCGTTGGAATTGTATCGACGAGGGCTTTGGCGTGGAATCGAAGTGGAATTTATTTGAGGGCATAATGTTTTCAGTTTCAGATAAAAGCTGAGTTTTTATAATGCTCACAAGTACTAGAATATTTTTATGCTAGTTAAATCTGAAATTATGAAGTGACGTAAATTTATTGATTGTTATTTGACAAATTTAATTGTCATCTAAATTATCACTTGAATTAACTATTAAAATTAAAATTGACAGTTAGATTTGAAACTGAAATTTAATTGCCAGTAAACTACCAATATTAATAACTATGAAATTACTGTTAGTTATATTGACTATTTGGATCATTGATTGTGTTGGATGCTATAAGTTGATATTTTGGATGATTTGGATGTCTAATTATTTTGATATATCCTGTATCATACTATATATTATTTACAGTATATAATACTGTAAATTAAATTATTTCGAATAAATAAGAAAAATGTTGAAATGATATATACCCATGACAATTATTTTGGGTTGAAATGATATATCCATCCCTTAATTAAATTGAAATAACTGATTCGCTTAGCCATAAGATAGAAAATTATATACGGACACCGGATTGGTTAAATTAAATGATTTTAAATTTTTGATTTGAAGTCATTTAAATGATTTTGATATAAAGAAATAAAAAAAAATTAATCTATGGACATCGAATTATTTTCGAACTTGAGCAAAGTGTGGAATTAAAATTTGTTAAATGAAATTGTTTTAGAATGAAATTTGAGATTTTGAAGTCATAATTGAAATATGATTTGAATTTCGAAAATTGGTTTGTTTTTAAAAGATTTGAAGTTTTATTCGAACTTTGTAATATAGTTGAGTAAAAGCAATTTAAATGGATATTTCAAATTTGGGCTCAAAATTGAATTATTTTGAAGATTGGAACCTTAAATTGGACATTGAAGTTGAATTTGATTTAAATGATTCAAATTGATATTCTGTAATCGACTCGAATTTATATAATTTGAAGTGGTTTAAAATTGAGAATTGAATTGAATTAATTTAAATTTGAATCGATATTGAAATTAATTGGAACTGAAATCAAAATTAAATTAATTTTAAATTGGAATTAAAATTGATTTGATTTGGAATTGAAGCCGAAGTTAATCCGAATTGAAATCCAAGTTGGATCAATTTGTAGTGAATCTAGAATTGAATGATTTGAATTGAAAGATTTGGAATTAAATCAGTTTGGCTTTGAAACTATTTTCGAATAAATTATTTTAATATAGACTGTTTAAAACCTATCATTTAAATATTCAAATTATTTTGATTTCCAAGCTATTTTATTTTATAAACCATTTTTAAGACTCAAACTATTTTATACCAAACTATTTTAACCCTTTAAACTATTTTGAACTATTTTCTAAAAATTCAAACTGATCAATGTTGGAACGTTTATATTTAAACATGGATTTAAATACAAATTGGGTTAAATTGAAGTTATTGACCAAATGAAAATTCGAAGCAATTTTGAGTTGGAACTGAAATCGAGATATTAAGGCGAAAATGATTTTGGGTGAAATAGTTTATTTTGAGTGAATAGGATGATTTGATTTTGAAGAGAATATGATACTTGATATCATGTACGAATTGTTTTTGAAATGTCAAAGTACCAACCGGTGTATAAAATGACATTTGGTTGTTAAAGAGACCGGGACCTCTTATTGGCATACACCCCATCAATATTGGAGCCACTTTAACAAAAGTGAACGCGGATGAGACTCTAGAACGAAGTGGTTGGATTTGGCATCGTTTGCTAGATTTGAAGAAAGAGAATGATGATGGATAGACCCCAACACTTGTGCCAATTTGAAAGGGCTAAAACAAGATGGCTTGACAGGGCCAAGTAGGCTAATTACCCCGAGCAGACATTCGTGCTTTGATTTTCTTGGACTCGGTCCATATTATTACTCTTGTTTTTGGTTTTGATTGGTGCATCTTGATTTGGGATAGCCTCCCTTTGACTCTATATGGGATGGATGGATATGGTGGGCAGTCAAGGCCATGAAGCGTTACCACCAGTCCTGCAACCCGAACTGGTAGTATCCTACCTTGAGCATTGCTTCATGTGCCTTGTCATACTTTTATCCCTATACGAGACCACTATGATTTTGATTTAGTGTTGTCATATCATGGCACATCCCTATCCACCGATGGTTTACTGGTGTTTTATATGCAAACTGTACGACAATGCTTAAAAACGCATTAAGGGGGATCAATGTAAAGCCTTAACGCTATTTTGATATTTATTTTACTAATTAGACATTATATATATATATATATATATATATATATATATATATATTGTATTCCACTACATATAAATATTTTAACGGATACTTAAGAGATGGAAAATCCCGTAACATCTCTTGAGTTATTGCATGCACGTTATACACTGGATATGAGATGTGAAACCCCATAAACATCTTCGATGCTACAATACTCATGTTATATGCGATATCGATTTGGCTCACATAAAAATATTTTAGTCCTGACTCGAGTGTTTTTTCTTTTCATTATGCTCGGGTCGACCTGAGTTTCAGCTTATTGAAGATTTATTCTGGAGAATGAAGGCGAAGATTTGGTATGTTATTACTATTATTATTCTTTGCATCATGCTGTTCTGCTGCATTATTTATTTATCCCTGTTGTATATATATAACTCTGATAAATTTTGTATAAACTATAATCAAATGTATAATATAAACAACTTCATGAACTGTTTATTTGATTATTATACTTTATCGTTTCACTGCGAGATTCTATGTTTGTTATCTTCTTCTTTTCTTATTTTTCTTAATTATCACCATTGATTATCTATATTCCGGATTATTTAAGTTGGAGTATGGATTATTGTTGATTTAAACCTTTCGAAATGTGGGCCGTCACAACAATGGACATAAGACCAAAAGATGCAAGCACTTAATAACTCAAACGCCATTAATGTTTTATTTTGCTCCTTTGATAAATATGAATTTAATTGAGCTTTTATTTGTTAGACTGCCTATGAAATTTAGAGAAATTTGAAGTCACACATGAGGGCACTAGTAAAGTAAAAATAATAATAAGATTTCCATGCTAACCAACCAGTTTTAACTTTTTAAAATGAAATCAAACGAGCCTATTTCTGATACTAGATTTCAAGATATAACTTATTCATTAGTATCACTATGGAACAATTTTTTAGAAGAGGACCAAGTTAGAAAAATCCTTAATTTACTCTCCTCCGAATGGGATCAAAAGATATTACAATAGAGGAAGCCAAATGATATTAGTATATTAAAAACTGAAGAACTAATTGGTAATCTAATGTCATATGAAGCATAGTTGTAGGGTAGAAGGAAAAGTATGGCGACCAATAAGAAATCAATTACATTTAAAGCAATAACCGATGATCAAAATTTGGATGACGATAATAATGATGAGGAAACCTCTCTTATGACCCGAAATTTTAGAAAATTTCCATACTACAGAAAGATGAACAACTTTCGTAAAAACTGAAAACAAAAATTTCAATAATGGAAATATTTTTAAGTGTTATGACTGTGGTGAATCGACCATCTACGAAGAGACTATCCACAACAAAAGAAAATAAAGAATTCACAAACACCGGTTCATTTAAAAGGACAAAAGGTCAGACAATGCAATCAACACCCAGTGAAAACGAGCGAGACACTGAAAATATTAACATGTGTTTCGCGGTGATAGAATATTAATCAACTCCAACAAAGAAAGCTACGAAATCAGTACATTTTACATTTCATATTTTATCTGTTAATTTTCTAAAAATTATTTAATATAGGAATAAAATATATGATAATAATAACTCTATGTGTGTGTAATTATATAATTATATTTCTTTACTTTTTGAACTTTGAAATTTCGGCATATTTGTCGATATATGCCACCTAGGTATGTTGACATATTTTGAAGAATTTGAGGAATCATTTCAAAATTTAAACTTATAAAATTCCATCTCTTTTGAGCTAAATTCAAAATTTAAAAGTATACATTTTTACTTGTTACGAGATCATTCAAATTCCTTTTATTCACTCCTTTTTACCACATCTTCTACACAAACTTTATTTCAAAAATCAAATATTCTTCACTCACTTTCCTCTAAAACATACCAATAATGTCTTTCTCAAATCAATCTTCTTTAGCCAAATCCATTAGGCTTACCAAAAAGATCAAAAGTCAAAATTTTAATGATCAAGAGTCCTTTGGAACATGCATTAAGTATGTAACTTATGGTAAAGTCTTTTTGGAAAGATTTTCTATTTTTAATGAGTTTTATTATTATGGTTTACAAGATCTTGCTTTAGAAAATGGTATTTTTGGTTCAATTGGTTTATCTCAATTTGATTTTGATTGCTATCCTGATTTGGTCAAAAAGTTTTATGCTAATTTGAATGAAAAGTTTTATCAAAGAGAAGAAGGTCAAATTTGAAGTATCAAAGATCGATTGTTTTAGGTTGTGAAATTCTTGGTCAAATTCTTGATTGTAAAAGTAGTTGAAATGAACTCTTTATTTTGAAATTGATAATGAAAATAGAGAAGTTTTGCATGATTTGTTTTTAAATGATGAAGAGTATGGTTTTAAAGGCAAGAATCTTAGGCCAAAAGCAAGACTAATAAGCCTTATTTTACAACAAAGTATTACATCGAGGATGGAGAATTAAACAACCCCACTCAAAAAAATTTGAAATCTCCCTTTGCTGAATTTGGAAAACATGATATAAATTAGGCTCAAGTGATTTTGTATAACTTTGTTCAAAAGAAAATTTCTAGACATGAATACACAATTTACCATGAGTGTGTATCTTATTAAAATTTTAAATTATTTTAGTATCGACCTAAAAGGTGAAAACATTTTTCCTCGTAAAATTTTTGATAGAACAAACCTCTCTCTCATGCACATTCCTCTTAAATTTGAATCTTACCAGTCTCGTATTGAAAAGGAAGAAAGGTTGGCAAGAGAAAGAAGAGCAAAAGATACTTCAAGAAGAAGAAAGTGATGATGTGGAAATAGAAGAGGAGGAAGAAAAGGAAGAAAAGGAGGAAGAAATCGATACATCTCTTGAAAGCTATGGAAACCATATCGCTATTCAAATAAAGAGATACTTAAGAATCAAGAGAAGCTTCTTAATAATCAAAAGAAGCTTAAGCGCTTTAGTAAGAAGTTCGTTAGCCTCTCGAACAAAGTTGACAAATAATTTAGGAAGACAATGAGAAAGCTTGGTGCAAATTCTTCTTCTTTATCTTCATCATTCTAGATCTACTTATCTATCCTTGTTTTCTAGTTATATTTGTGCTATTCTCATGTATTTTTAATTAATCTCTCTATTTTATTAATGAAATTTTATAAGAGACTTCATCTTGTTATTCAATAATGTCCTTATGTTCTCTAAATCAAAAACTAAAATATAAATATAAATTAAAGCAAAAATATGCAAATTTTTGCATGTTTTTTGACACAGCCTATCCATATATGTCGACATACTCTAGTATTTCCAATATCTGAGATTCAAAAGGATGTGTTATTTTTTTTGGAGGGATTAGTTATTAATCTGGCTATTCACTTTTATAAAATCATATTTCATCCGGAAAAAATTCAGAAATCAATTCGTCTTCTTATTTTATTCCTCTCTACACATATCATTTCATGAAATTGAATTTAAACACCAACTTTTCAAAAAAAAACTTATTGACAATCTTGATGAAACTTTTCAGTCATTTAAGAATGCTCTTTGCTTTATTCTTCACAATTAATGACACTTAGAGTTGAGTCAAATGTAAATAATCAAAGAACAAGGAAAACAATTTGATTCTATTCGATATTTAATTTCTTGTTTCACTAAAGAAGTTCAAGGCAAAGCCCCAGAATGCTCGAACTCTAAGGTGAAAGTGGAACATGAAAATTTGGAAGTTATCAACACCAATCAAATCTTTGGATCCGAAGGATGGGCGAAATTCCTAAGAAAATGTAGTTTTAATTTTTATTTAAAATATGTAATTGTACATTTTAGTCTGTATAATTAACTTTAGTTTTATTTATACTTTTCATGTAATTAATTGTATATAAGTGTGCATAAATATAAAAATTGTAATGTATGGTTTAAACAAATGCAATTATAAACTGTATATATAAAAAGTTATTTCTTAGAAATATTATTTCGTAATTAGTATTTATTGGTATTTAATATGTCACATCTAGGGGGAGTATTATTTTTCTTTACCCATTTTTGTTGATGACAAAGAAGAAGAAAAATACAAAATACAATATATGCATATACTAAGGGGGAGTTAACCAATTTAGGGGATTTACAACATATTTTATAATAAATATATTTACATGCCCGTCGTCAACAAAAATGGAGAGATTATTAATGCTATAGATATTTATTTTGATGACAACAACCATATAAATACAGGTAGTGATGTTCTCCCAAGTTGTATAGAATATTTTGTTGGATATTACATAGATTTAAAGAAGTACATGATAGTCAAGTCTGAAGACTGGTCAGTAAAGAGATTAGAAATCAAGATTTAGAGATGATTAAGATAACTGAAAACTATGAATTAAAAGACAAAGACATGAAGAGTTTAAGACTACGGATTATAGGTAATAGACATTTGATAAATTTGTTAAAGTCCTTGAATAACAACTTTGTTTTCTTTGAATACTCTCTCATTAGAATTATTATTTTCAAAATATATTTCTACAAATATTTTATAAAAGTTTTATATATTAAAAAGGATTTAAAAGCTATTTTAAATGATGTTATAAAGCACCTAATTTTATAGCACTTTACATGTGTTTTTTTCCTCAAAATACAAGGGTATGTCGACATACCCTACCTATTTATGTCGATATATGTACCATTGAAAGGTTGTTTTTTATTTTGAATAGTTGTGATTTTTGGCTTCATCTCTTCGGAAATAGACATGTTCCTTCAAACGCTATATGAAGGGGACTAGAAAATGCATTTTAATAACTACTTCCTCTATATTCTTCTTACTCCAAATTCTCATTATGTATTTCAAAAAATTCACTTTCCGCACTCTTCAAGTTCACTCAAATTCAATCTCTACTTTACTACGTTCATTCTTTATAATCTGCTTACTCATTTGCAAGTATTCTCTATTCAATTCAAAGATCAAAGTGTTATCAAAGGGCTATAAGATATTCTGTATCCAAAGTACAACTATTTGTATTTAGAATCAATAACTCTCTAATACTATTAGCGTGGGTGTGCTTGTTTCCCGTTTAGATCAAGTGGATGTACTTGTTTCCCATTCAAATAAATTGGGTGTGTTTGTTGCCCGTTTAAATCAAACGGGTGATCCTGTTACTTGGTTAAATCAAGAGAGTCTACCCTGAGCTTGAAAAGTCAAGAGAGTGTATCTTATTGCCATAAAATCAAGATTTTATTCCAGTTTGCATGCTACTTGATTAAAGCAGTCATTTCGAAAGGAAATCTATACAGATACTGTATAGGATTGGATGTATGATTGGTCAATCCAAACCATAATAAAACTCCAGGTGTCATCTCTCTTACTTTTACTTTATTTTTACTGCATTTATTTATATTTATGACTGGGTGTTATGTATATATGTGTTAATTATCTATGTTTTGATTTAAATCTAGAAATCATTTAGAAAAGTTTGCTATAAGTTACTATTCATCCCGCTCTGCTTAAGTAGCCTTAAGGTCCATTCACACTAGTCTAATTTATACTACACTGTTTAAACAGCTCTGAATGAGTGGTCCTCATGCTCTCCTCGTTCCTTCTAGTGCATCGCCTTTGCTTTCAATCCATCAAACCTTTACAAGATTTATGGTCTTTCTTATAAGCCACTTCGTACTTGGCTCAAATATTCGAATTGGCTTGAGAGGTCTAAAGCTTCGGGTTCAGCTTCAATATTATCCAATTGATCTGGTGCGACAATCACATCCGAGTCATGCACAAACTTCTGAAGATGTAGAACATGGAATATGTTATGCACTCCCATCATCTTCTGAGGTAAGTCAAAACTGTATGCAAGGTTCCTAATTCTCTCAATTATCGGGAATGGTCCTACATATATCGGTGCTAACTTCCCTTTATTACCGAATTAAAGTGTATTATTCAACGGAGAAATCTTGAATACGCCATATTATCGATAGAGAGCTCAAGATCATGTATTCTCTTATCAACATAATGCTTTTGTCCATCCTACGCGTCATTCATTGTTGAATGATTCCAACCTTCCCCAAAGTCTCTTTAATCATATCTTCCTCAAGTTTTAGTTTCTCACTTTCTTCTCACCATCATGAAGTTATTTTGCATTATTGGATTTATAATGCATCAAATGGATTCATACCAATGATCGGTTAATAACTATTGTTGTATGCAAACTCAACTAACTGCAAATTATTATCCCATAAGACTTCAAAGTCAAGCATGCAATCTTAAAAAAGATCACCTAACATACGATTCACTCTCTCGGTTTGACCATTTATCTGTGGATGATAAGTTGTGCTGAACTACAATATGGCCTAATGCTTCCTATAAGCTCTTCCAAAATCTACTCGTGAATAATGGGTCGTTACCGCTGACAATGCTTTTCAGTACACTGTTCAATCATGTAATCCATTCTACATACAACTCGACTAGTTTCACTGTCATTCTATTCGACTTTAAATGTATAAATTAGGTGGTCTTTGTCAATCTATCAATTATAATCCAAATGCTATCATACCCTCCTCCACTCCTAGGCAATCCGTCAATGAATTCCATCAATTTATGTTCCAATTTCTAATGGAAATTCAAGCTGTCATAGCAAACCACTCAGTTTCTTCTAACATTATAACAAAAAAACATTTCATAGCGTTGAAAAAACACTCAATGATTGCTGTAGTGTTTTTAGACCCACTATTAACGACATGTTATGGTAGCTCAGGACTCTACTGTAGCATTTAAACAAATGCTTCAATAGTAGTGATTCGATAGTGTCTAATAAATGCTATTGAAAACATATGCTACAAAAATTACATACATAAATAGCATCCAAAAAACGCTATGAAAAATAAAACGCTATGAATTGGTACTATTTTTGTAGCATTTAAGAATTGATGTGGTTTTTTGAAAGCAATTAACAACTGCTAAGTAAATTTTTTAGTAGCTTTTTTGAATGGCTATTATTTTCTCTTATAGCATCTTCTAAATGCTTTATGTTTTGTGTACTAGTTTGTTAATTTTCCACCTCTTCTTCCTTATATATCCCATTTTCGATATATTAAATGGAATAAATTAAAATAACAATTGAATAAATTCAAATGATAACGAAAAAACATAATTTAGAACAGAAAAATTATCAAATATTCAACATAACCAATATTTCTTTATACATATATAGTGTATAAAAGTACATATAGGATAATATATCTAATAACATTTCTGATACTATTAATAATTTTAATATTTCTATTTATAATTCAAAATATTCAAGCAATAATGTCAAAACAAAAGATGATTGTAACAACCCGACTTTTCGCGGCTATAAAATAGCTATAAAATAAAAAGTCTGGTTGTTTAAAACCAATAATAACAGTATACAGGGAGCTGAACTATATATCTTTCAGCACTCACAGAGGTATCAGATACAATATAAATAAAATAAATAAATCTCATCTACATACATTATAAGTTACACATAGTCTTTATACATGCACATGATGTCACACCATATATACGGTATGTACAAAACAGTGGGTATCATATGTAAACGTCTTCATAGTCACCATTTTCAACTCCAAACTAGTCACGGTTACTTCGTTCACCTAATATGTTTGAGGTTTAATGACCCACAAATTTATCACTTGGATAAATTAAATTTATTTTTAAAATATTTAGGTATGTGTTTAAAAGTAAGAAATAATCTTGTTTTAAGTGGTAAATATTAACGGTTATTTTGTTCGGGAAAAATAGTCGCGGATAGATTACTAAGGTAAAATATTGATAATTTGTAGATATCGTTCTAGGTAAAAGAAAATTTATCACTTGGATAAATTATATTTATTTTTAAAATATCTAGATATGTGTTTAAAATTCAAAAATAATCATGTTCTAAGTAGTAAATAATAACAGTTATTTTGTTCGAGAAAAATAGTTATGGACAAATTACCAAGGTAAAATATTGATAATTTTTAGATATCATCCTAGGTAAAATATTGATAAAACAGCCGAAAATCGTTTTATCAGTAAAACTGCTTTTCCACGATTGAATCTTGCATGGCTCTAGATACATACGCAAATATATGTATTCAAACAAGATTATGAAATAAAATAATTTATTTTATTTTTGGAAAATAAAATGTATTTATGATATCGACAGTTGACATCATCAGTTTTATATATTTCTTAGGAAATTCAAGTTAAGTCTCTATATAAAATAAATGGGTTTTTATTTACAAATAAACCTATTTTAATTATTTAATAATGGTGGTAGAATAGTTTTTAATTTTTTTACCAAAATAGATAGTTCGTAGAAAAATAGAATATGTGACTGAAGAACGTTTTTCGGAATTTCGACTTTTCGACACCGGAATGTTGTCGGGAACGTTTTTTGCCTTTATGCACTATGTATACACATATATAATAGATAGTTAACCATATAAAAATACACTAATAGTATATTATCGTATTTTAATTATGTTTAGCAATTGATGTAACAAGTCATGGTTTCAAATATAGTAACTTATATATATATATAAGTTATATCATTATCTCTTGTCATATCTTACCATTATCATCATTATCCCTCATGACCTAAAGGATGTGACTAGAGAGGGGGACATGACATACGAGGGAAAGGAAGGTGGTGATGTGACTTGTCAAAATAATGACATGTTAGGACATTTTAAAAAAACTAAGGTTAAAATGGTAAATTTCTTACTTTCTTTCATTTATAAATACACACCCTCAGACACACATTTTCATTTACATTCCAACTTCATTTTTCTAAACCTTATTCTCTAAAAATTCCATGGCTTCTATAGTTCAAAAAAGAAAAGAAAAGTTAGCCTTTGATGTAACTTGTTTCCATACTTTCTATACTTCATATACTTTTATTTCAACATCCTCTCTTCCAAAAAACAAGGCCATCCCTACAGCAAAAAGCCCTAGCCAAGCCGAATCACCTCTGATCGAACCCATTCTAAGGCCTTAGCCTATCCAAAGTTTCATTTTTTTAAGCTAGAGTCGAATGTAGAGGCGTTGCCGAGTTATAGTCAAAGTTCGGACGATGTCAGTTAGCATAAAGGTGAGTAAACTACTTTATTTTGGAAAGGTTTTTGAATTTACTATGACGTGTTATTGTGGCAATAATATGATGAGAAAATCTGATGGTTATTATTTTGGTCGATAGTGATTTGATGAATGTTTGAGTTTAGTGTTGAATTTGAGATTTGAATGTGATGTTGTCGAGTTAGTAAGCATATAACGTTATGTTTATATATGTGCTTCATTGTGATGTTAAAAGTATGGTAGTATGTATGTATGTTTGTGATTTAAGAACCAAAGTATGTTAAGTTGAAATAAAGCTAACTTTGTATGTAGCGACGGACTGAGATCCGATTCAAATCAAAAACTATGTTTTCTTGTTTTAAAGTTTATTAGTTATTTCAAAGTTTCAATATTTGTTTCTAATTCTCAAAAAATTAAAAAGTTATGTTTCTAAACGTGAAATAGGAAATAATAAGCAAGTGTTTTCGTTTAAAGTATGTTTAAGCGAATTGCGCTCATAGCGATAGTCACTATGGGCGTAGTTCGACAAAATTATCAATTTTTGTTTAATAAAGTTTTAATTAATGACTAATGAAGTTAAAAAGTAATTTAATGATTAATTATTATTTATTTGCATTAATTAGTTAATTAATTGTTATTTAATTAAGTGATTATTTAATTAACTTTTAATTAATTGGGGTTTACCCAATAATGAATTATTTTAAGCTTAACTAAGATGCATTAAGAAGTTAATTAGGACTTAACCAAGTTCATTAAGTTAATTAAAGTTTAATTGTGAATTATTCTTGATTCAATTAAGATATAATTAGGGTTAAGCCAACTAAATGTACTTTAATCTTTTCGAAGGTTGTTTTAAACCAGACTGGTTATATTTTTAACTAGTTTTCTTTTTAACATTAAAGGATCTCTCGTCTGGACCATTAAGTAACCAAATGAATTCAAGTAGTGATTATAAAACGCTGACACATTTTATGGGAAGTATGTGACTTGTGTTTAGTACAAATGCCAAACATCAATAACGTAATAGACACAAGGGAGTTAATTTCAATAAACGGGTCATGATAACTTGAGCATATAGAATAAACTTCTATATGTAAAAAATTTACACACAATAATGGATGTATCTATATTTGTCACTTGAACATCTACCTATGGTTGATTGTATGTTATGTGTGAATCCCTTACATATCTGATGTTAGGAAATAGCCATGCTATAACTTGGATAAGTAAACCCAAATTTAATGATCCAATGTAGTCATTAAGCCTCCATTTAGTTTTGGAAAGTTAGCTTTTCATTTACTTTTAAAACAATCTTTAATATTATTCTATTTTGAACAAGATATTCGAAGAATAATTTGACAATTGTTTTGAATATTATGTAAAGAAGTTCTAATTTTAGGGTATTCATAAAAGGAGTTTAAGAAATAGTTTTGAATGTTTATAAAAAAAATTATAAATGGATTTGGACGTCTATAAAAGAAGTTTTATACAAGGTTTGAAAGTTTATAATGAAGTTTATATAACCGGGTTTGAATATTTATAAAAAGTCTCAAAATGAGTATGCAGGTTGATAAATGTTTTGTAAACGGGTTTAGGTTAAAGAAGAAAGCATTTCATGGGTAAGGGAAATTTATAAAAGGATTTTGTGAAGATAATTACAACAGGAATTAATGGATTGGGTTTCTCGAGGTTGACCTTTTTAAAAAATGGTGGTATGAAACATCCGTTCCACATTTGACACCGAAGGAATAGTGTTTGAAGTTATCATTTTCTCCAATTTAAATAATGTAATTAAATCCGTTTAAGTGATTTGGAAATGGGAAATCTTATAAATGTTTTGTGAATATACTTATGTAAATGAGATAAGTATATGAATGTCTATAAATGTTTGGGAAATGAGATTTATAAATGAAAATGGTTTTTGAGGCTTAGTGATTGCTTTGAGTAATTAAATCTCTAGATTTTGTTGATTTTATTTGATAGTTAAATAACCGACTATCAAATTTGGCCTAATTTGACATAGGAAGTATGAATGTAGAATGCGAGTTTCCGACAAGGACTCGAATATTTACTTCCAAAAGAATCAGGAATGAGTCAATTGAAAATAATCCATAGTTGGTACGTAGAGACGGGGATCAGATTTATATATCCGAAAACCACTCTGAACCAATATTGTGACGCCCCACCTCTATATTCACGCTAGCCAAGGACACTATGAGGTAATGCCGTCAACTAGCATGAAGAATAAGGCTATTGAGGAGCGACCATCCACGTAATTGCTTTGTGCGAGCACATATATGTCAAATAGTATAAAATGCATTTCGTTTCAAGAGGAAATCCGACATATCGATACAAACTCAAAACTACTACACAGTGGCTATATGATCTTCGAAAACAAATATAGAAATAAGCATAACACAAATCAGTCACAGACATTCATATCACAAAGGCGGAAACAAATATGAATATAGCACATGAAAGTGTACATTAGAGTAGTGGCCAAATAAGATCCACAATATCACAAAAGAATAGGTACAAGTGCTAGATAAAAGAATATGTATACATTAAGGAGTCTCCATCTCGAATGTATAATAACAAAAACTACTAAACTAGAGTAGTTAGCCAAAAGTTAGATAATGTTCCCAGATGAGCAGTTAAGCAGAAGCACCTGTAACATCTTGGTCTAGCCCGAGTATTATTTAATAAGAAAATAATAAATGGATCAATCTAGCTATAAATATCAGATAAAATGAGATATAATAAGAGATATGACAAAAATGCATGATAACAATAATGCCATACTACGACAAGTATACATTAAATAATAACAAAAATCATACAATGCCTCAACAAATCTCAAAGCACTAAAAAGAATGTCATATTCTTTAATTTATTCACCAAACCACAAATATTGACAAACATATGAATGCCAATTCGCAAAAGTTGGTGAAACTCAAATTCTAGAAATAATTAAATAGAAATCCAGAAACCACAAAAAGAGGGAGGCCTATCACAAAACGGGAGCACAAAAACTCACCCCCACGTGCATCACAAACGGAACACTATTCCATGGTCGCTAACCATCAAATTTGAGCCGAAACTCCACAAAACGGCCCGAACACCTTTGAGCCGAAGCTCCACAAAACGTTCCAAGACCTTTGAGCCGAAGCTCCACCAAAGGATCTTCATAGATCCACAAGTGTACATTACACAAACTAGTAAATAAATGAGTTGGACTTCATTTCCCATAACCACTAGCTTAACTTAATTATTTACGAACAACTGTAAACTTCCACTCGAAAATAAGTGTAAATTACACTAAGCTAGTAAATATATAAGTTTAGCTTCATGTCTATAACCACTAGCTTAACTTAAATATTTACGAACGGATTGTAGATTTCCACTCGAAACTTGTGACAAGAGTTCAATCGAACAAGTCCATGAATTAACCGATAAAGTAAACGCAATCGTTTCATACAACTTGTTTTGCTAAGCCGTTTAATTAGATTTCTCGTACGAATGAGGTAAAGGTTTGTATATACTAATAGGTTGGAAAACGGTTTTATGAATGAGCTTGATATTGAAAATAATGTTGAAATTGTTTTGATGAAAGAGTTTTGTTATTTACTACTAGTATAGAAACCTTTGTATTTCAAAGTGACAAATCATAAAATGATTGTGAAAACAACCAATCATTAAAAAAATTCACATACGAAGACGTGAATCAAATCCATTGAAATCGATACCGAATCCATCAAATTGGATATTCTAAAAAATCCCAAAAGAGACGTCATCAAAGTCAATAAATGGTAACAACAAATCGGAACGACGAGAATCGATTAAAAATTGGAAATCCACACAAAACGGCAATATGCTGAGACCACCAGGTTCAGTCGACTGACTGCAGGGATCAATCGACTGATACATGCCTGGAAACTCTCGTTTTCCAGGCTCAGTCGACTGACCACAGGGGTCAGTTGACTGATACAGGGACATAAAGTTTCTGTCCCCCAGGTTCAGTCGAATGACCCTGCAGTTCAATCGACTGAACTGACATTTCCAGCATTCTCAGCCTATGCACAAAGAAGTGCAAAACAAATTATAATCCCGAATGCGATCGAACGAGCAACGACGACTAGGGATTTATACCAAACGATAACCCAGCCTTATAGGCTCTTCGATACACCCTCAAAAACATGTTCAAAACATCAATGATAGGATTTTTATAAAATCGGACAACAAAACCCAAAAGTTGGTGTTACCCGGCACTTTGGGCCGGCTACAAAACGACAATTGAAGATATTATTATTAGCACTAGACAAGATTCTGGCCAAGAACGGCCTGAAGGTATAAGGGTTCGATGCAATCGACATGTTTCGGCATACCTGGATCGGTGCGCAGAAGCTACTTACCACGGGCTGAGATACCTTGTTCCTAGGCCCGTGAGGGAAGTCCAACCCATCTTTGTCTATAAATAGAAGGGCAGGGGCATAGAGAAATGGACCTTTTTCCGGGAACACTGGGGAGACTCTGCCATTTTTTATACTCTCCTCTTTTTAATTCAAACTTGTATTCAAGTGATTGATTTACGGATTATATCTATATTCAAATAATTGAGAAAGCAATAAAGATTAAACTCAAAGTGGACGTAGGCAATTACGCTGAACCACAATAAATCCGGTGTTCTCGTTTTTGTTGTTCTTTTCGCATTGAATTACACTATTTTTCTATTCTAATTTACTTTCTTTATTAATATCTCTATATAACTCTACTCAAGGGGGTTAGTGACCAATTTTGGTGCTAACATTTTGATGCTTTCATTGAGAATTGAATTCTCAGCTTGATTGGATCTCATCGTCTACTAGTGGATTTCCATATTCGCGAGATAGATCCAGTTGTCCACTAGAAAACTTCCAATTCTACTCAGATTTGAAAGATAGCCGTAGATTGGATTCACTGATATACGCAAGATTCGGGGATTGAACGTTGAAGTTAGCACTCGAGTTGAATGAAGGCCGACCCTCCTCTAAAGGCAATTCGGCCGACCGTCCCAGAAAAGGCATATGCTGATCGCCCTGAAAGGGCATGTGTCGGTCGCCCCTGTAAAGGCGTATGCCGGTCGCCCAAAAAAGGCGTATGCCGAACGCCCCAAAAAAGGCGTATGCCGATCGCGTAGAAAAGGCGTATGCCGATCGCCCCAGAAAAGGCGTATGCCGAACGCCCCAGAAAAGGCGCATGCCGAACGCCCCAGAAATGGCGTATGCCGAACGCCCCAGAAAAGGCGTATGCCGATCGCCTAGAAAGGCGTATGCCGAACGCCCCAGAAAAGGCGTATGCCGAACGTCCAGAAAAGGCGTATGCCGAACGCCTTAGAAAAGGCGTATGCTGAATGCCCAAGAAAAGACATACGCCGATCACCTAGAAAAGGCGTATGCCGATCGCACCTAGAAAAAGGCGTATGCCGAACGCCCTAGAAAAGGCATATGCTGAACGCCCCAGAAAAGGCGTATGCCGATCGCCCCCAAAAAGGCTATTGCCGATCGCCCCAGAAATGCCGAGCCACATCCATGCCAAGCGACCTAGTGCATGCCGAGCGACCCGGTGCATGCCGAGTGAGAGTATGTCGAGCGAGAGTATGCCGAACGACATCCAGGCCGAGCTGCATTCCTATGCCGAGCGGCATCTAGCCGATCCAAACTTAAGTTACACCGGTCTCTTATACGACCCCTATTTTCAAAAAAAAAAAAAAATCGGGTACGACCCAAATTTTCAGAAAAGAGGCTAAATAAAGGAGCATTATATCTACTTCCGTCACATCCAATGATCGACCAGGGCATAGAGGATCTAGCGGCAGCTTCTGAATGGAAACAAGGGAATGGACAAACAAACGCTACTCAAACGATACTCTCAAAGGGATATCATACTGATCACTTGAGGAGAATCGACCTCCATATATATTTTGGCAGCTAGTTAGCTGGAGAGCCTCATACGACCATGGATCGTTTCTATGACAAAAATGAATCTAAACCAAAGTGTGGAGGAGCGGAACAGACTAAGAAAAATAACAATGAAGTCCCGTTGGCTAAGGATGCAGATCCCAGTAGCCAAAACAAGATCTCAAAATTCGGCTCATATGCTCTTTGAAAGATTTAATTGACAACCTCTACTTGAAGACTCGCGACTCGGAGTGGTAGTGGAAACCAACCTTGAGAGAGTACACCAAAGTCTAAAGAAAATCAGAGGAATGTTGTATACTCCCAGATGCTCACTGATCCTAACACGGGCGATTACAAACACCTCCGAGGTGTGATGGAAAAGCCGATCTGGAAAGGAAAGCTTCAATGGTATGTACAGGTCTTGCAGAATGGCGGGCAGCGAACATTCGATACCTATTAATAAAGGGCTATGATTAGCAATTGGACTGCTGACGGCCGACGTCCTTTTGAATGGAGCCAGGGGCAAAGTCGAATAGCGAGCACACGATGCTGTTTCATTTATCAATGAGATTTATCCTAATCTTCTTTGAATTATTTCCAAATCTATTTCTATTTCAATTGTTCTATGAACTACGACTAGCTTGAACTAAACTACTTTCAAAAAGATGCAGGTGACCAGGTACTCAGATTTGGTCGCCAACCAATCCACGCAGACTATGATCGGAGGTGTGGAGTTACATCTAGACGAGCATAATTCAATCACTCATCATCAACCATACGCCTTTGATTTGGGGCTAAGAACTAGAGATTGAAAAGCTCATCACGATTAGAGCCCAATACAAAGTCAACATGACTGACCATCCATTCATCGACCTCCACATTTCACTTGGAGACCTGAGCAAGGCTTAGAATGAGCATGGCCCAATCATCCACTCAAATCGAGTCATAGAACAAAGTTCGACAAAATACAGATGCCTTTCCTGAAGCTCAATGACGTCGGGATCTATCTTCAGTAGACGTGGTTTGATCATCTACACATCAAATCCTACCATGAACACAAAAGATTGTCCAAAAGCCCGACTTGGAGTAGTTGTGATGGACTACCTACTCGTCAACCATCGCTCTCAATAATCCATTATCCTTATTATCTAGAAGGAGATACGAAGCAAATTGTATGAGATTTGACTATCTAACCCAGCATGGATGTGACCCAACCATCTGTCATATACCTCCTTTCTTGACTAGATTGGAAGAGCCATAGTCACCAAGCGGACGAGAATCGATCGTCCATTTTTCAAGTTTCATCCCTCATGCTGGGGGTAGAATCTCATTCCATGAGAAAATGTGGGTCGATCGTTCATTCGACAACATTAGCCTCGATACGGTAAACGAAATACAAATTAAAGAATGGAAATACGACTGCTCTCAACCAAAATCTCCAAGTCCCCGGTGTACAGACTGGAGTACTCTGAGTCCCTAGAGTGCGGACTTGAGTATAAACGACTCAAAATCTCCAAGTCCCCGCAGTGCGGACTAGAGTACTCTGAGTCCTCGGAGTGCGGACCAAAGTATAATTGACTCAAAATCTCCAAGTCCCCGGAGTGCAGACTGGAGTACTCTGAGTACCCAGAGTGCGGGCTAGAGTATAAACGACTTAAAATCTTCAAGTCCCCGGAGTGCAGACTGGAGCACATTGAGTCCCCAGAGTGCGGACTATTGTATAAACGAATCAAAATCTCCAAGTCCCCGGAGTGCGGACTGGAGTACGTTGAGTCCCCAGAGTGCGAACCAGAGTATAAACGACTCAAATCTCCAAGTCCCCGGAGTGCGGACTGGAGTACTCTGGGTCCCCAGAGTGCGGACCAGAGTATAAAAGACTCAAAATCTTCAAGTCCCCGGAGTGCGTACTGGAGTACTCTGAATCCCCAAAGTGCGGACCAGAGTATAAACGACTCAAAATCTCCAGGTCCCCGGAGTGCGGACTGGAGTACTCTGAGTCCTAAGAGTGCGGACCAGAGTATAAACGACTCAAAATCTCTAAGTCCTCGGAGTGCGGACTGGAGTACTTTGAGTCCCCAGAGTGCGGACTAGAGTATAAACGACTCAAAATCTCCAAGTCCCTGGAGTACGGACGGGAGTACTCTGAGTCCCCGAGTGCGGACCATAGTATAAACGACTCAAAATCTCCAAGTCCCCGGAGTGCGGACTGGAGTACTCTGAGTTCCCAATGTGCGGACCAGAGTATAAACGACTCAAAATCTCCATGTCCACAGAGTGCGGACTGGAGTACTCTGAGTCCCCAGAGTGCGGACCAGAGTATAAATGACTCAAAATCTCCAAGTCCCCGGAGTGCGGACTGGAGTACTGAGTCCCCAGAGTGCGGACCAGAGTATAAACCACTCAAAATCTCTAAGCCCTCGGAGTACGGACTGGAGCACTATGAGTACCCAGAGTGCGGACCAGAGTATAAACGACTCAAAATCTCCAAGTCCCCAGAGTGCGGACTGAAGCACTCTGAGTCCCCAGAGTGCGGACCAGAGTATAAACAACTCAAAATCTCCAAGTCCCCGGAGTGCGGACTGGAGTACTCTGAGTCCCCAGAGTGTGGGCTAGAGTATAAACGACTCAAAATCTCCAAGTCCCGGGAGTGTGGACTGCATTACTCTGAGTCCCCGGAGTGCGGACCAGAGTATAAACGACCCAAAATGTCCAAGTCCCCGGAGTGCGGACTGAAGTACTCTGAGTCCCCGGAGTGCGGCACAGAGTATAAACGACTCAAAATCTCCAAGTCCCCGAAGTGCAGACTGGAGTACTCTGAGTCCTCGGAGTGCGAACCAGAGTATAAATGACTCAAAATCTCCAAGTCTCCGGAGTGCGGACTGGAGTACTCTGATTCCCCAGAGTGCGGACCAGAGTATAAACGACTCAAAATCTCTAAGTCCCCGGATGCGGACTGGAGTACTCTGAGTCCCCAGAGTGCGGACCAGAGTATAAACGACTCAAAATCTCTAAGTCCTCGAAGTGCGGACTGGAGTACTCTGAGTCCCCAGAGTGCGGACTAGAGTATAAACGACTTAAAAACCTCTAAGGTCCCCGAGTGCGGACTAGACTAGAGTACTCAGAGTCCCTAGAGTGTGGACTAGAGTATAAATGACTTAAAAACCTCTACGTCCCTGGAGTGCGGACTGGAGTACTCTTAGTCTCCAGAGTGCGGACTAGAATTTAAACGACTTAAAAACCTCTATGTCCCCAGAGTGCGGACTGGAGTATTCTAAGTCCCTAGAGTGCGGACTAGAGTATAAACGACTTAAAAACCTCTACGCCCCTACAGTGCGGACTAGAGTACTCTACGTCCCCTAGGTGCGTACTAGAGTATAAATGACTTAAAAACCTCTAAGTCCCTGAAGCGGACTAGAGTACTCTCAGTCCCCTGAGCGTGGACTAGAGTATAAACGACTTAAATACCTCTAAGTCCCTGAAGCGGACTAGAGTACTCTCAGTCCTCGGAATGCGAACTAGAGAATAAACGAATTGACGAAAATCTTTGCGTCCTGAACTGTGGACTAAAGCATAAACCGTTAGACAAATCTCTAAGTCCCCAGAGCATGGACCAAAGCATGGACACAAATTGGGCATGAGTCGAACGAGGGAGAATAACACTAAGTCACCAGGATGCAAAGTGGTGTATAAACATCGACAAATAGACGAGTGGATTCAGACCATTCTCTATTCCGCAAACTTCGGCCTAAAATCGACAGGAGGATTATTAACTCGCTAAGGATGGAGCTCAACAATCCAACTAGTGGCCTGGCTAAATCAATGCTGGGAGCAGGGGTACAAATCACTAAAAGCTGAATACGACAACTTATTATAGCTCTAGCTTGGCGTTCTTTATAACTTGAGGCAACGACTACATGGAGGCCTCAATACAACTAATCAAAACGGCATCCAAATCTACGAGCAACTGACTATATCATACCTCAGATCAAGGGTCAATACCAATCCGCACTAAGCACATTCGAATGTGACTGGGATGTTCCTTGAAAAACTATGACCTCCAGAATGTGGAAAAAAGAGTAAACCATGAAGACTTGGTTAAAAATTCTCCAGCACCCTCCTTCGATCCATTAGGAGGAGTATGAAACTGAATGGGCATGACCCGACTGCATTTATAGTCAACTTTACCTCGAGATCTGATTACAGAACATGAACCAAATTGGACTTGGATGACCGTCCAGTGTCCAAATTATGCTCTAAAACCGACGAAGCGTCGAAGTATTCCTCTTAGAATGAAAAACCACGATAAAATCCAAGATAGGCGAGACCCCGTCTCCCATCGACTGACCTGATCCCCGAGTCAATGGGAAAGAGAGTAATGCTAAAGTGGGCATGGCTGACCTTCCTACTTATTGGTATATATGCCCCAGACCTGGGGGCATGAGCTAGAAGCAACATGAATGTGTACCGACTATTCATCGATCAACCCTATTTTTTCGAAGTTTAGGTGGGAATATGAACATAGCTAGGATGAGACTCAACTGCCCATGCAGTACATTTATCAACCCGAGACTGGAAGCAGATGCGTGGTCATCCCAAGACTGGCTGTGATAGCTCAATATTGAAACTTATGTATAATGTTTACAACTACTCAAGGCTACGACCGAAAGAATGCCTAGGGATAGAATCATTAAATCGATACCTAAGTTAGTGGGCAACTATTTGTCACTCCAACCCGAGACATGCGGATCATGAATGTTGCTCGAATGTGGAAGATGGAACCCCTGCAAAACAATAACGCATGATGACAGACAATATAGTGTTTAGGAGTTGAGATGCAGACAAGGTGGACAGCTCCATCTGCATCCAAAACACTGACAATTGGCAAGTAGTGCCCATGCCCTGGCTCGGGCAGCATTCTCGGATCTATAGAGACATAGATCCAAGAGATGACGATGGGAACTTAGGGAAACGAATGCAACACCGGCTGAGCTGACAATTGATATACCAGTCAGCCGGGATGAGCCGTCACGAGTCCTTAAGATTGGATCGCAACTTGACCCGTCATTGGCCGAACATCTTACTGATTTCCTTCGAGTGAACCTAGACGTTTTCGCTTGGACACATTCTGATATGTATGGGATTTCTCCCTCTTTTTCGAGTCATATGTTGAACAGAGACCCAAAATACGTCATTGTAAAACAAAAAAGGAGAGGCATAGAACCGGAGAGGTCCCCTGCTCTCAGAGAGGAGGTGGACAAATCAAAGCCAATGGGTTCGTCCGTGACGCCCTCTATCCTGAGTGGATTTCTAACCCTGTGCTTGTAAGGAAAGCAAACGGGAAATGGAGAACTTGTGTTGATTACTCTGATCTGAATAAAACATGCCCGAAGGACAGTTTCCCTTTACCTAGAATCGACCAGCTCGTCGACTCTACGGCCGGACACGAATTATTTTCTTTTATGGATGCGTATTTGGGATACAATCAGATCCCAATGCACATTCCAGACCAAGAACACACAAGTTTTATCACAGATGTGGGGCTATATTACTATGTAGTAATGCCTTTTAGATTGAAAAACGCGGGAGCAACTTATCAGCGTCTGGTGAATCGAATGTTTAAAGAACAGATTGGTAGAACGATGGAAGTCTATGTGGATGACATGCTCGTGAAGTCATGGAAGTCAGATGACCACATCCGAGACCTGGCGGAGAAGTTTGATATACTCTGGCATTATGGAATGAAAATCAATCATTTGAAGTGTTCATTTGGCATACCGTCGGGAAACTTTTTGGGTTTCATTGTGAATGCATGAGGAATCGAAGCTAATCCAGAGAAGATTCAAGCTATCCAAGACATACAAGTGCCCATAACTATAAAGCAGGCACAAAGCTTGAATGGAAAGGTAGCTGCGCTGAGTCGATTCATATCCAGAACTACAGACAAAGTATTCCTTTCTTCGATGTGATAAAGAAAGGAAGGAGGAATTTTGATTTGACATCCGATTGTGAGGAAGCATTCCGAGCTCTGGTAAGGCATTTAGAAAGTCCCCCGGTGCTATCGAAACCAATAGACCACGAAATGTTGTATGTGTACTTGGTAGTATCCCAGCATGCTATCAGTACGGCTTTGGTTCGCGAAGAGGACCGAGTTCAAAAGCCAGTTTTCTGTGTTAGTAAACATTTGACGGGGGCAGAAAGAAATTAGCCTAAGATCGAGAAATTAGACTATTGCCTGGTGATTTCATCACGCAAGCTTCGCCCATATTTTCCGGCACACTCAATCAGTGTTTACACGATCAACCCTTGCGACAGATACTCCAACGACCGGATACTTCTGGAAGGATGTTAAAATGGAATATTGAGTTGAGTCAGTTCGATATTACCTACCTTCCATGAAGGGCCATACAGGGGCAAACACTAGAAGACTTCTTGCTGAATTCGCAGTGTCAGACGACTCAAATGGCCACAATGTCATACCTCCCGTTCGATGGAAGATGTACACCGATGGGGCATCTAACGACCGTTGTTCGGGGGTTGGTGTAGTTCTCGTGACTTCTGAAAACCGATCATTTTGTTATGCTTTAAATCTTGAATTCCGAGCAACAAATAACGAAGCCGAGTATGAAGCATTAATTGCTGGCTTGAAACTTATCAAAGAACTAGGAGTAAAATCGGTTGAAATCTTTTGTGACTCGCAACTAGTGGTGTACTAAGTGCGGGGAGACTATCAAGCAAAGGGACAGAGACTTGCCCTATATCTTGGACGGTTCAGGAGCTGGTAGAAAATCTAGAATATTATGATATCTCGCATGTCCCGCGTGAACAAAACAAAGAAGCTGATTCATTGGCCAAATGTGCGAGCACTGGCGATGCCTAGCAAATGGGATTAGTTCCCATTGAAACCTTACATACCCTGAGTATAAATAGGGTGGAGGTAGATTTCATGTTAGAAACCGTAATCGATAAGGAATCATGGATGGCCCCGTTTAAGCAACACTTACTACATGGGGTCGTACCCGAAAGAAGGAGCGAAAGACGACAAGTCATTCGTAAGGCTTCGCGATATGTAATGGAGAGCGAAATAATGTATCGAAGGGGATTCTCGACCCCCTTACTCCGTTGCATAACCCATGATGAGATAAAACGAGTCCTGAAGGAAGTCCATGAAGGAGAGTACGGTAACCATACTGGAGGGCAGACGTTAGCGAAGAAAATCCTCCGCTATGGATGCTATTGGCCGACTGTAAATCGGGATGCCCTAGAATATGTGAGGAGATGTGACAAATGCCAAAAATATGCAAAAATCCCGAGAGCTCTGCCAACGGAACTCACACAAATGGTTAGTCCCTGGCCGTTTGCAATGTAGGGGATCGATATAGTCGGTTCTTACCCATATCCAGAGGTGGTGCGAAATACGTGATAATTGCGGTCGATTACTTTACTAAGTGGGAAGAAGCAGAGCCTTTGGCCACTATCACCACCAAAAAGGTCATTAATTTCGTTGTACGAAATATTATATGCCATTTTGGCCTTTCACGAACTATCATTACAGACAATGGAACTCAACTCGAAAGCAAGGAGTTCAAAGAATTTTTCCAAAAATATGGCATTGAGAAAAAGTTTGCAGCAGGTGCTCATTCGAAAGCCAATGGACAAGTGGAAGCCATGAACAAAATAATCAAATCCATATTGAAAAAGCGTTTGGAAAAGGCTAGAGGCAAATGGGTGGATGAACTTCCAACAACATTATGGGCTTATAGAACTACCCAAGAGTCCATGACTGGTCGTACTCCATTCGTCCTTGCCTATTGCTCTGAGGTCATCATCCGTGTAAAAGTTGAAGTCCCTTCTCATCAAGTGGTTGATTACAACGCTTATTTCACAAAAAAAATACAAATCAGGAATCGCAATTGAATTGCAATTAAACTAGATGGAATTGGCGGTGACTTACGAGCATATAAAACGCATTCGACAGCCAATGGCAAGAACATGTACCCGAACATGCATGTGTACATCCGAAAAATAGTTCGACTTTTTCAAATCAACAGGGAATTGAATTCTCACTTAAGGTTATTAAGAAGAGACTAGATCAAATTACTGAAGCTTACCGGCCTGTAGAACTAGACATGGACGACCACTGATGAACTACAACCCTGGATTTATTATATTAGTAATCGACCAAGCATCATGATGACCAAAGAAGGATTCGACACCTTGGGAGGATAAAATTGAAGAATAATGACTATTCAGGAAACATGATGGATTTCTTTCTGTAAACAAGGAATACTCGCTGATTCAAAGCGTGTCATGTTGCTTCACACGACACACTTTGGGGGGCAAGTGTTACCCGACACCTTGGGCCGGCTACAAAATGGCAGTTGAAAATATTATTATTAGCACTAGACAAGATTCTGACCAAGAAGAGCCCGAAGGTATAAGGGTTCGATGCAATCGATATGTTTCGGCATACCTGGATCGATGCGCAGAAGCTACTTACCACGGGCCGGGATACCTTGTTCCTAGGCCCGTGAGGGAAGTCCAACCCATCTTCGTCTATAAATAGAAGGGCAGGGGCACAGTGAAATGGACCTTTTTCTGGGAACACTGGGGAGACTCTGCCATTTTTGATACTCTCCTCTTTTTAATTCAAACTTGTATTTAAGTGATTGATTTACGGATTGTATCTGTATTCCAATAATTGAGAAAGCAATAAAGATTAAACTCAAAGTGGACGTAGGAAATTACGCTGAACCACTATAAATCCGGTGTTCTTGTTTTTTTTGTTCTTTTCGCGTTGAATTACACTATTTTTCTGTTCTAATTTACTCTCTTCATTAATATCTCTACATAACTCTACTCAAGGGTGTTAGTGACCAATTTTGGTGCTAATAGTTGGAAAATTCACCAAATCCATTCAAATCAAAAGCTAATGAACATGAATAGATGTTAGGAATTCATACCTAACCACAAGAAAGTTATAGACATAGATGTGAGTTCAGAAGCTCACCTTTAAACCCAAAAACAATGAAGGAGAAGCTTTTAAAACAAGGAAAGATCAACCACTCTTCAATATCAACTCAAGAGCTTCAATCTAAGCTCATAAGAAAATATTTCCTAAGTTAGGGTTTAGGAATTTTCGAAAATGGAAGAGGGATTGAGATGGAGAAGATGGAGAGGATGCTTATCTAAGCTTCTCTTGGAATTTGGACTTGAATTTGAGTTTCCTAATCAAAACTAGGGCTTAGGAATTTCTATTTCCTCTTCTCTTCCCACATTTTTACAAAAGCTTGAAGTGTTAGGAAATGAGAATGAATGAAGAGTAGAGAGGGTGGAGCTAGGGTCTTATGTTAGGTTATTAGGCTGAAACCCAAACCCAAAGCCCTAAGTGAAAATGTCAAAATTCCAGCTAACTCCAAACATATCTGTGTTTATACTTAAAAAGGTCGCAAACGACATTTTGAACTCAATGCAAGTGGTCTCGAGTTCTAATTCGACTATTTGCAAAAAGTAGCATTTTGGATTTTAATCCGACTAATGATGCTACATTTAAATAAAATATTTAAACATATAATCGCAAAATATGCGGGTTGTTACAGACTCCCCTCCTTAAAGAAATTGCGTCCTCGCAATATTTAAGAAGAAAATAAAGATTAACAACCGTAGAAGCATATCAACACAAAAGAAAATTTTGAAGTAAGATGTTCGCCCTAAAGAGCGCAAGAGAGTAAGTCCGGATATGTTCACTCATAAGTCAAATTAGGCGAAACTTCAATTTCTTCCACAATACTGGGCTCAAGGATATATTTGGAATCTCGAAGGCATTTCCGTAATTAAGAAACATGAAACACATCATGAATAGTAGAAAATTGAGCCGGTAATAAAAGGTGATAAGCCACGGAACCAATGCGTTCGGTGATGGAAAATGGACCAACATATCGAGGCGCTAATTTTCCCAATCGACTGAAACGCACAACACCCTTCAAAGGTGAAACACGAATACACACCAAATCTCCCACAGATAATTCTAATTTCCTTCTTCGGTTATCAGCATAGGATTTTTGTCTACTCTAAGCTTCTTTCATCCTACGGCGAATAAGGTCAATCTTTTATGTGGAATCACGAATAAAATCTGTACCTAAAACTAGCTTCTCATCGGCCTCAAGCCAACAAGAAGGAGATCGGCATGGCCTTTCATAGGATGTCTCGAAAGGTGCCATACCAATACTAGATTGGAAGCTATTATTATTGGAAAACACAACAAGAGAAATATGATCTTTCCAACTTCCACCAAAATTAACAGCACACGAATGAAGAAGATCTTCAAGAGTTTGATTCACATGCTCGGTTTGTCCATCAGACTAAGGATAATAAGCGGTGCTAAAATTAAGCTTCGTTCCCAAAGCTTTTTGAAGACTCTTCCAAAATCCACTAGTAAACAATGGATCACGATCACTAACAATAGAAGTAGAAACTCCATGCAATTTAAGAATTTCTTGAACATAGAGTTTGGCCAAAAGAAGTATGGTCCGATTGGACCAAACGGGAACAAAATGGGCGGATTTTGTAAGTCTATCAACTATCACCCATAGGCTATCATGGCCCAAACGAGAACGGGGAAGTCCGTCAATAAAGTCCATAGATACTTGTTCCCACTTCCAATTTGGAATGTCCAAAGGTTGCAATAACCCACCGGGCCTTTGATGCTCGGCCTTAACGAGTTGGCAAGTCATGCAACGCTTGATGAAGTTAGTAATATCAGATTTCATTCCATCCCAATATAAAGTCGCTTCATATCCGCGTACATTATATTACTACCGGGATGAATGGTAAATTTAGAACGATGATAATCTTCTAAAGTGTCTTTACGAAGATCACTAATATTTAGTACGATAAGTCTACCAAATTTTTGAATATTGCCACGAGCATCAATGTCAAGGTCTTTCAAACCTTCAATATCAATTTTATCCCTACAACTTTGGCTAAGAAGAGCCAATTCGGGATCTAGCTTTTTAGATTCAAGAATGCGATCAAAAAGAGATGGATGAGCCTCAAGGCTACATAGAACAAGAGATGAACATGAATTGGATTCACGATCTTGAATGTCACAGTGGATAAAGTCTCGAGATCCTTCCATTCGGATATCATCATTGTAACGATCCAGATTTTTACTAAGTTTAAATTGCTAATTAACTTAATTTTTAAATAAAAATGGTGAAATTAGCTGGTAATTAATACAAAATTCTACTTAAATTATGAATTAATTGAGAATTAATTTGGACATTTGAAAATAAATATGTGTATAAAATAGATTGAAATAGAATTTCAAATTGGGATTTATAAATAATGTAAGGATATTTGAATTTAAAAGTATGAAATGGATTTTTAAAGTTGTGTAAAAAATGAATGAATGAAAATAAGTATGTAAGTTAAAAATAAATATTTAAGTTAGAAATAGCAATAGATATATATAAGATAAAGTAAAATATAAAGTATATACATTAGACAAATTCTAATATCATGTTAACCATAGGATTTTATTTATATTACAAAGCTGAATAAAAATGCCAACCTGAAACAACTACTCAACAACACAACCAAGTTGAATCAAAACAAACAATAAATGTAAAGATCAATTTTAAATCAAAGCCTGTAGATGTAAATTAAGTGGAAAGCAAAATAAATATATATGTACAAATTGTACAAGTAAAAGAAGAATAGCATGATCTTGTAAAACAAGAAAACAACAATTAATGCTTGAATATCTTAGCACCATATTTATCTCTTAGCCGAAATCTGCATAGTCAATAAAACAAGAAAAAAAATCTTTGGTCTTATCTTGTACAAAACAAATATTGTGTTACCCTATTGTACAAACAATATAATCACCCTATTCAAAGAAAATTACATCAACCTGTAAACTTCTTTTTATATATATCAAGCCTTTTCCATTTCAGTTTCGATCAAGCAAAAGTCAAGAAACTAAAGTAGGCTTCATCTTTAACTTAGAACAAAAAAATAAATTTTAAACAGCAATTCAATCAATTCAAACCAGAGATCAAAAGCTTCAGCTTGCATTTTCACAACCTGTGTCAAAGAAGAACTCTGTTTCATCAAATCAAACTTGTTCTGCCTTCCCAAATCTGTGAGTAACATCACAATTAAATGTTTTAAGTATACGCTTTATAGTTGTATGCTTATCTCTTAAATTTAGTTTGTTTGTAAGTATATTTATTTAGCATATCTCTGTGTGTATGTTGTAGTCTTTGTGTTTGTACTGTTTTAGTTTTAAGCTTGTGTTTTTGATTCAAAATTTTTTATTCCTTGATCTGATAAATTTAGGGACTTAGAATACAAAAAAAAACTTGCTTGTTTCATCATAGCTTAAAATTTAAATTTTATTTAAGTCGAAATAAATGCGAATCTTGCTCTGGAAAATCAAAACAACAGCGTAAACTTGAATAGGAGTAAAACTCAAACATTTTAATTTATTAATTCAGGATCGTAAGTTAAATACTTAACCTATAACAAGATTTTTAAACCAAACATCATAATTTTTAGTTTGGAATTATAGAAGCAGTTTTGGGTTGAAAAAAATATGAAAATTTGGGTTTCTCTGATGATCTTTGTGACTTGAGGGGTCGGGGTTCTGCCTGATGATGGAGGAGTGATCGTAGCATCAAGGAAAAATGGTGGATGGTGATGCAATCCACTATGGAAGTTGCTGCTGTGAGATTCTTTCCGGAACCCTAATTTTTACTGGGTTTGATAAATTGATCGCCACGGCTGGTATAGGTGATCGAGTGTAGCGAGTTTCTGGGTGATGGAAGCTGGGCCGTAGATGGGTTCGTAACCGGAGTTGCAGACCTTCAGGTGGTCAGAGAGTGGGGAACGAGGTGTTGACAGGTTTGGTTATGGTGGGTTTTGATGTTTCTAGGTTTGGGTTTTAAGTTCTCGAACTTGAATTCGAGGATCGAAGCACGATCTGATGATCGTGGAGTATTGTTGGAGTATGGGCCGACGTGCTGAGATCGTCGATGTTGGCCAGTGACAACCAGCATCACCGTGCATGTGCACGGTGCACTGCAAACTCAGGCGAGGTTGGTTTTGTTTGGTTTCGAGTTGATGTGTGTTGACTCGAAGTAGTTAGGTATTTTGCTAGGGGAAGTAGGGTATTTGAGTCGAAGAAAAAGAATGTTGCCTCGGGTAAATTATTTGTAACAGGTTTTACTGAAACCTGTTGCTCTGGTTTTTAAATTTTTAGAATAAAATTTAAAGCTAGTTGAATGAAAAGCAAAGTTTTAAAATGAGTTTAAAATCCAAGTTTAAATTTGATTCAAGTTAGTTTTGAATCTCAGTTTTAAAAATAAATAAAGTTTTAAAATTTTAAATTGTTTTAACTACTTTAAAAAGGGTTTAAGTAGTTTGAATTTTAAGGTGAAGTTTGAATTGGTAAGTGAAGTTTAAAATCAGAGGTTTAAATCTGGATTCAAATATAATTTGAATCTTAGTTCTGAAATAAAAGAAGTTTTTAAAATTTAAATTACTTTAAAATTTAAATTACTTTAAAATTTAAATTGTTTTAAATAACCTGAATGATAAATTGAATTAAAAAAATTGATTTAAAATAAAATTGTGTCTTAAATCCTTTAACTTCTATTATGAGGTGGATAATTCTTTAACTTGTGAATTAAAAAGGGTTTTGAAATTGTTTTAAACTTTGTTAAAGTTAATTTGTTGTCATTTTAAATCTTAAATTTAAAATGAAATCTAAAAGTAAAAATTTGAAAGTAAATTGTTTTTTATACCTTGTTAATGATAGTTTGATCATTAATAAGAAATATGTTTTTATCTTTAAACAAATGAAGATTTAATCTTTGTAATTATTAAATTAATTGAAATGGATAATTAATGATTTAGATTAATTAATTTAATAATTAAAAGTTTAAAACAATCAATTAAGGTTTGGATTAATTAATGATTAGGAATTAATTAATTTGTAACTAAGAACTAATTATGATACAGTGAACACTTAATTAATTAACTAATTAGGATTAATTAATGAGTTATTAATGGTTAATCAATTTTAATTAATGATGATTAATGCAAGTAATTTCTTTAACAAAGTAATTAAAGAATTGTTATTAGTTAATGAAGGTCATTAACTAAGATTTTTTTAAATAATGAATTTATGTTATTAATTTTAACAACTAAATTAGATTAATTAATTTAATAATAATCATTTGTAGAATTGTGTAAGTGTAATTACTGTATGAAAGTAATTAAGAAATTAATTGCTCATTGTAACTAATTGAGTTTAATTTGATTAATTTAAATTAATCGTCAAATATTGTATACTGGATTGATATTTCTGATATATGCTTGTGATACTGTGTGATGTGAATTGTTTTGTACTGAACTGTGATTTGTGATTTGTTTCTATGTGTATGTGAAAACCCTATTTTCCCGTAAACGACATTTAAATTTCGACGCGACAGGGAGTCGGATTCCAGTTGATTATCCAAAACCCACATCGAATCATAATGGTAAATCTTTGTGATTGATTAATTTACTTTATCTGTGAATCTGTGATGATTGATGATGTTGCACTACTGTGTGAAACCCCAGGACTACAGCATACACACACAAATATGGATTGCACGTGGAAACGGGTTAAGTCAGAGACTTTGAAATAGTTTTAAAGATTGAATCTTTGAATCCAAAATAGTTTTGGAATTAGAATTAAAAGTTTTTGAAAAGAAGTTTCAAAGATAAAATTTATTTTTAAATAACTTGATAAACTTGAAATTTAAATAATTTAATTTAAATTTAAATTCAAAGTTTGAAACTAAATTCTATGATTTGAAACTAAGGATTAAAGATGTTATACAAGTTATATATGGGTTAAACCATTTTAAATGTATTGATTTGGGAATTTAAATTTAAATTCAAGGGCTTTAACTCATCCAAATACAATCGGATTTTTCTAAAATGAGAACTGTTTGTTTTCAAATAATAATAGCTTTCACATAAGAAATGAACGTCCAATTTGTGTTAAAAGGATTTCTAGTTTAAAATGAAAATGTTTTTCCAAGTTATGGAAACGGTTTGAAAGCTATAAGTTAAATCTTCACTTAAAGGTTGAATGAGTTAATCCTGATCGAAATGGGAATTGTTTTGAAACCCGTAAATGGATTTTTATGAAACTAGGTGACCTATGTGGTGGGCTTCAATCTCATTTACTGTGTGGTTGTTGCTTTGTGGTTTAGAGGCGCCTCGGATAAAGGTCCCAAAGGAACGGGGGGTGGCATGCTCGTGTAGTAGTTACCCAGTTACAGAGGTAACCCGGCCTTGTGTTGGCAGAGAGCTAGTTAAGTTCTCAGGACGTCTCGCCAGAGGCATACCCATGGACAGTGGGAAGTTCCTTAGCCCAAACACTTGTTGGAAATCCAAACAAAACAATACACGCCATGTACGGTTTTAGTTGTATAACCTGCCATGGAATGTGGCGGTAACCTCTATTGAACATGGTAGCTATAAGTGCAAAATGCCTATGCTGGCTAAGATTAATATTATACTTTGGAAATGGTTTTTCTTGCACTATGCACTAGTAATAATAATATCAAAGAAATTTTCTCGTATCAAGCATGTTTGACTATCATAAGTAGAAATCTCCTCCAATTCTACGTTTGCATTGTGTGCGTGTCGGGAGGCCTTATGGTAGTTTCATTTTCTAAAAAGCATTGCAGATTTATTATAAATTATTTTGTTGTCTGTTTTAAAGATAAAAACTGCTTTTGTTACTCATACCTGTCTCATGGCTGACTCGGAGTTTATTGTTCCTTTCCTAAACTCAGGGTGCCCATAATTTTCCACACGGGTAGTCTAGAGTTAGGATTTTCAGATAGTCAGGTTTAGTAGATTATCTGGAGTTAGTCCAGTCTTTGGATCAGGACTGACCTTGCTTATCTTTGTGAAACGTGATGATGATTCAAGCTAGCTTTGGATTGGAGAATTGGATTTGGGGATGCATTCTTTGGTAGATGTTCTTTCCGATGTGTCTTGTATCTCTGATGGTATTGATATCTATTGTATCATTCTGTTGTATCATATTATATCAGATATTGTATCTATCATTGTATCAATGTGATATATATATATATATATTGATATTCTTTTCTTCTGCTGTGTTGTACTTAATGGTGTTATAAGCTTCGGTGAACTAGATTCGACGTTTGGATCTGCGGCATTTGAATACGAGTGTCGTATTCGGTGCCGATTTTCGAAGGTCGAGTCAGGGCCGTCACAATCATAGAACAACCTCTTGTTGCTTATGACTAAGGACATCGGCAACACGATTTCCTTTTCTGGGAGTATAAAGAATATCAAGGTCATAGGATGCAAGGAACTCGAGCCAACGATGTTGATGCAAATTAAGTTCGTTTTGAGAAAATAAATTGGTAAAAGATTTATGATCGGTGTAGAGAACATTTTCTCTCCCAAAAATAATGATGCCAATTCTAAAAGCGAAAACATTAGCCGTGAACACTAGATCATAAGTGGCATACCTAGTCTCGATAGGCTTTAATTGTATAGAAGCATAAATGATAGAACATTCTCTTTCGCAAGAGAACGACACCCAAACCAATACAACTAGCATCGGTACAAACAGTGAAGTCTTGGTTCCCTTCGGAAATCATAAGAATACGAGCATCGAAAAGAAGTTCTTTTAAATGATCCTTTTCAAAAAACTAAGACATTCAAAATTTTAATTAACTTTATGTAGTCATCTTTCTAGAAAAATCTACTTATTCCAAGTCAATTTACCGTGTCTGATTGTTTCATCATGGCGTTTAGGAGATTCCTGTCGATAACGTTGATCAAGCGCATCGACCAGAATTCTTAAAGCACTCAATGGGCAAAACAACACAAAATCATCTTCTATAGGATAAAAATATCACTCAATTTTTTTTCGAATATTTTTTACTCATTTTAAAAAAATCCAATTATAATTATATATATCTTATCAAAAATATTTGCAAAATTTTGAATTGCTGTTTTCATCCATAATCAATAAATTCAAAGACGGACTCATCGAGATTTTCTCCGAACACTCGATTCATAAGATGGATGAAATAAGCTGGACAGATCGAATGACATCACGAGTCATTCATAAGAATCATATCGAGTGCGAAAAGCGGTAAGGGGAACACTATCGTCCGCAACTCATAGCTAATGAAAACTGGCAGCAAAGTCGAACTGAAAAGACCTTAGCACGACTCAATAGATTCGCTTAGGCGATAATCCTAAGACAAACTCAAAAATACCAGAAAATTCACAAACTTCTTGAATGAAGAGAATAACATCTTTCTCAACAAGTGGGTCTAGAGAATAAAATGATGCCACCAAATTGGAATCAAAATCATTAAGAAAAATAGAAATCTGCTTAACAGATTGAAAATGTCGAAGATGGATAGTCCACACGGGGCACAGGATATGGCTTCATAATGATTAAGCCAATCCTTTCACAAAAATCAATTCCGAAGCCTAAATAACACATAACATGCAAAACGGCCCGGAAGAATAATCACATAAAATAAATTTCGACATCTTTTCGAAGCAAATTGAGCGTTGCAGATCCACTATCCAGATTCGCAATTCTCAGTCAAGTCATCAAGCCCAAAATATTTAAAGAAAAAGAATCGATATAAAAATAATGAGATGAACCCATATCAACAAGAACTCGAATAGGATAATCACAAAAAAATGTCATCAAGGACTGAACGAGAAATACCTTGACTAAGAGAAGTGCTACTAGGCGCTTGCATAATATTTAGCTTTCCTTCCCTCTTACTTGGAAGTTTGGGACATGTAGATAAATGATGACCCAAACCTTTGCAATAGCAGCAATAAAGGGGTTACTTGCACTTAATTACATAATGGTTCTTAGAACCACAATTGTAGCATTGTCCTCGACTAGAGGTAGGAGTCTTTGCTACCGGAGTTTCTTGTCCTCCTTTCTTCTTGCTGTGAAGTATGGGGCATGTAGAAATATGATGACCTGAATTTTTGCAACAGCGACAAGAAATAGACCTTGGACACCCATTTACATAGTGTTCCGTAGAATTACAATTGTAACATTCTCCATGATTAGGGATTGGAGTCTTTACTACCGAAGTCGCCGGCTTCCCTTTCTTCTCGGGATTAGGGCTTTTGAACTTAATATGCCTCTTCTTGTTGTTATTGAGGCTCTTTATGGAACCTCCAACATCGCTATCACTTCCTTTATCGACCTCTTCTAGTCGTAGAGTGATATCTACAAGTTGATCGAAAGGAACTTCTAGTTTCAGAGGTAAAACCTTTTCAGCGTCCTTACACAAAGCACAGATCAACCTTTGATTCTTTACAAGATCCAAAAGTTGTTGGCCAGACATGAATACGACATCCAGAGAAGGACTACTGGATTGACCAGTGCTAGGACTGCCAGAACTAACTGTTTTATGTTATTTTAGAATACCAAAATATAATGCCCAGTGCTACTGAAGCACTAAATAAGCAAAATTGTGTTCATGTCATTAATTATATCATCCAACGTATCATATATCAATTTATATGAAAATAAATCAACAGTGCGAGGAATCCTATTAGATTCCTCTGATCTGTCCCCCTTCATCATATACAGTATATAATCATAAAAATATAAATCAACCGCTTTAAGATGGGATTTGTTTATAAAGGGTCATCTACTCTTACACGGGAACGTACATCCGCTCCAAGCGCAGGAATATATCCATCCAACAATATAAAATAGTAAATCATCCAAACAGTCAATAACAATATGTAATAAAACATCCAAGCATCCAATAAATAATTTTTATGGACTATATAATATTTTTCTGATTAACCAAAAAGGTGAGATTAACTCACATTGATTTCAGAAGTCTCCAAACATTCCGTGTTGAATTAAAATTGAATAGATGTTCAATTTTAACCGAAACTCCTACTAGCTCCAAATCCATCCAATCCAACTTCATAGCGTAGCCTTCGTCGATACGATCGCAGTGCAACTTGTCGCATTTAATTTGGACCTAGTATGAGAAAATTATAAATTTAAAAACAATTGAAACAATTAAATTACAATTAACTACAAATCAATTAACTTTTTTTAAACCTAATACCTTTTCCTTCCTCAAACTCATGTTCCAAGCCCCGCTAATTCAAAGCAAACCTGTGCAAATTTAATCCATTGCCGCACCTTCATCACCTTGCTGGAGACCACAGCTAGTTTACCAAACGACGAGCCAACTTTAATGCCTCCATCACTATAGGTGCGATTGTCTAATTTTCCATCGCCGCCTAGAATTCCATCCAAATCTATGGCATAAATGGACCGCGATTCGACTACCACTGTGCTCCATCGCCGATCTCCACAGTCCACCTTCATCATATCGTCTACGTGAACGTTTATGCATTTAGGGGTTTGGCCTGAAACAGCCTACATTGGCTCTGATGAACCGGAGCCGTAGGATAAATGAATAGATAAGTGTCGGTTGTGAAATTTTAGGGCTAGGGTTTTTCTTCCAAAATAAAGAAGTGTGTGCTCCAATTTATATGCAACTATAAAAAACTATTCATGTCAAAAAAATTTGTACTCCTAACGAGGCGTGTCACCTGGCGTTCCATATATTATACCCTTATTCCGAACACAATGGAGCAAGCCTCGAGGTGTAATTCGACCATATGCAGAAGATAACTTTTCAGACCCAATTATATTAATCTAAATTCCTTTAATTAATTTCCACGCCTCGAGGAAATGATTACCAGTTGATAAATTGGAAATATAAATACACAGTGTAACTTATATCGGGATATGGAAATCGGTTTTTGAAAAATAGTGGATTCTATTTTTGAAATGTGAGAATGATTATGAAATTGAAATCTAGTCGATGTGATATGAGTCGAGAGGAATTTATAAACTGAAATTGGTAATATTGGATTTTGAAAATAGATTTTTGTCAAGAAATTAAAATTATTTTAAAATTGGATTTTATTTATTTAACAATATAATTAAAGCTATCTTAGTATTGAAATAACCCAGAAAATGGATTTTCAAATGTTATATTTATTGAAATGAATTCAAATTTTTATAGTAAGCTTGTAAATTGATCGGTTTTATTTAAAAATGAATTGAAAATAAATTATTGATGTTTTTATATAAAGCGTTTTAATATTTTAAATAATTACATAAACATGTTTTAAAAAATTATTATTCTTTAAAAATACTTAATATATATAGAGTTTTGAAATGGTTGAAATTTATTTATAAATTTTCTCGAGATTTGTAAATAGGGTTTATTTAATGGATATGATTTTTATAAGAGAAATCCTAAAATGAAATTTTGGAAACTTAATTAAATTTTCAAAATGTTGGAATAAGATAACTTTGGAAATGAATTAGAATTCACAAAGGAATTTAGAAATGGGTAGTTGAAATTGTAGACAAGTGTAATCGATCATGGAAATTTTAAAGGAAATTATTTGATGAATTCCGAAAACTTATAGAATCCGTTATAAATGAATTTACTGATAAATTGTAAAGAATTTTGAGAAGTAGGAATAAATGGAATATTTCCTTAGTGTTGGAAATAAAATGACTTGGGAAAAATATACTTATTATTATTTCCTAAGTATTGAACGAGAGGGATTTGAAATATTTTAACTATGAGATTATTATTATAGAAATATTTTCAAAGGTTTGAATTATAAATGGTCTTGGAAGAAAATATTTCTAAGTATTGAGATGGTTCGAAAATGTCCTGTTATGGATATAAGCTTTGAATTTATTTTCGAATATTGAAATATCAGTGGAGATTTGGGTATATATCTTTGTAAAGATATTTTGGAAAATTTATAATATGGGCCTAGCGAGTGTTTATGTGAGTAATTTGATAGTTAAATAACCGATTATCAAATCCGACCAAATTTGTTAATCAATTCAAAGAGACCAGAATCGGATTTAAATTATCCAAAACCATATTGATCCGGTTTGTGCTTACGAATTGTGATATCCCGAAGATATTGGAGATGGTGATTTGAAGATTCAATTTGTTCAACCCAGAACAACTTGTATGGATGAATGCTATCATATTCATAGTGATCTAGAAGGCGGTGTTAGCATTCCAATTATGAATACTATTCTAATGGTAAAACATAGCCTCAAGCCTCATCAACCGGGGATGAATAAAACAGGAGAGATGCAGCAAGGCTAAGTGGGTCACACCCTAAGTAGGGCATGTTATCACATTTCTAGATGCCCTCGGATATAATAAAATTATGGATATGGTTCTGCATGGAAAAGAGAGCACGCGATTAGGGTGGGAACACCCGGAGTGATGACATATTTGGTATTATCCAGGTCAGGAATAGGCCGGCCCTGTGTTGGCAGGGGCTCTAGGTGAGGTCCTTGATACATTTTTCTAGAAGTGCACTATGGAAGGCGGTACCCCAGTCATTGTATGGAATCTAATATCCACTACGAGCCTGTATGGTTTTAGTTGTATACCAACAATGCCGAAACATGTGATACAAGCATTTTAGCTATTTTCTAATTTACTTTCTATAGACACTATTATAATATCAGATGATTTTGATATAAAATGTTTTGGTTCTCATAAGGTAAAAACACATCGTGTTTATGTGTGACGTGGCCCTACGAGATGCCATTGATTTTCAAAGGATTTTGATAACAGTAATAATTAAAATTGAGCGTGTTTTCTCATTCTGGTTTTCCAGACTGACTCGGATGTTATTTTATTATAATGCTCGGTTCAGACCTAGTATTACAAATTCAGGTTAGGATGTTATGGAGCTCAGGAGACGAGCTGGAGGAGTCGCAGGCGTATTCCACGTATTTGATTATTTCCACTGTGTGCGTAGACTGTATAGTCAGCACTGTTGAGGACAAGTTATAATGACTGTCCATAATTGATTTATTGATTGTTGTACTCTAATAAATGGGATGTATATTAATAGTTACAGTTTCTTTGCATAAAGATCTATTATTATATATTATATTTTGTTCCACTGCAATTTGTGAGATTCTGTGCTGTTATTTCTATTCTTCTTCTATCTTTCCTTCTTCACCCCTAGCAATTAGTATTTCTGTCACTTGAATATTTGGCATGCTATACAATGAAAGTATTGATGTCGATTTTCGAGGGTCGAAAATCCCAGTTCGTTATAGTTTAAATAGTTTGATATTAATCGCTAACCAAATTTACACCTAAAGAGTCACGCAACCAAAATGTCGAATACTTCTTTGATCAAATGATTTAATTAATTTGTAATTGTTATAAGCTAATTAATTAATTAATATTTATGAAATATTAATTATAAAATTTTATTTGATGTATTAAAAAATATATTTAATTATGTTTATAATAGGTATATATTAATCGATATACAATATCGGTGTGTGTTTAAATTAGATTTAAATGCAGTAAATATTGTGTGGGACAAAACGGGTTTGAAGCCCATATGGAGGCATGTGTATTTTAACCATAATAGACCAGGTAGGGTGCAGCCATTTAATGGTAAGGAGGCTAGGGATTTGATTGGATGGGAGGAAAAGAATGGGTAAGAGAGAAACGTCGATCTTGATGCTAACATATATGACAAATCTCTACTCTATAAAAGCATCTCAACCCACACTCATTTGAAAACTTTTAGAGCCTCCATCTACCATACTTCTAGCTGAAATATATCCCCATCTTCTCCTCCATTTCCAAACTCAAATAAAATAAAAACTAACGTTATTCGATAGCTGATGGTCATCAGTTCAGGAGCTAGCTACTTGTTGAATTGGAATCTTGTTGAACGAGATGATCTCTTTGTTTCAATGTGCACTTATTTGCTTTGGATAAGGTAATTTTACGGTCTATAATAATAAATTAATGTTTGGATAACTTATATATCATATACTGTATTATTATTCAGTTGAAGAATCGAGTATCGATATACTATGACGTCTGAATGGTTGTATGGTTATATGCATGTATAATTTTTAAAACAAAATCATAAATGCCTTTGATACTCACAGCATGAAATAAAAAATATTTTTGAATTTAGTTAATTATATATGTTTCTCATTTAAATATTAAATCAAATATCATACAAAATACAGTTTTAATATTTTATATGAATAGTTTTATTCATAAACAATTTTTGGCGTAAATAAATATTTTTAATATATATATTATTTAAATCAATTAGTTTCATAAATTCATAATGACAATAAATATATTATATAGTATGTTTAAATTTTATAGAATTAAATTCATACCTAATATACTATCGGTAGATAAAAATTATATATATATTAAATATTTAAATACTTACAAAATTAATAATGTAACTTAAAATTGATTTTAAACTATGAGATACACATAAAATATTTAAATGTTAAAATATCTTTCAGATTTTTTGAAATATTAAAATACAAAATCATGTTTTGAAAATAGTTTGTTTTTAATTTTTAATTAATTTCCATACAAAAATTAATTTAATATATATTTAAAATCTAATAAAAAAAATTCCTTGAGCATTAACAAGTGTTTTTCATATATTTTATATGCTTGATATATAATTCATTTATGCATATATATATATATATATTATTAAACTATTTAAAAGATATATGTATATACTCACATACATTTATATAAAAAAATTTAAATCTTGTATTTAGATTTCATGGTAAAATAAATAAATAAAATTTTAAATGATTTTAAATATACATTAACATAATTAAATATATATGTATATACACTAAATAAATTCCATATGTACATATAAACTATACGAAATGAATATAAACTTATATTTTTTTTGATAGTTTGTAGATATAAATTAAGGCATATAAGCATACATTTGGATGATATATTTGTATACTAGCAAACATGTCAGTTATGTTGTAAGTACCCGCACTTATACACAGGCTTGTTAAATCTTGTATGGATTACTATGTTACACATGCACACACATATATATGTCTATACGATACATGTTTATAAGTGATATAATATTAGTTACATAATTAAAAACAATATTATAAATTTAAATAAATTAGTAATTGTATTTAAAAGAAATTTTGAAATATTCTAACTAAATTAGACATCATAGGCCCAAAAGAGATCCAAAATGGATTTTTTTTATAGAAATTAACTAATTTCTTCCACTACGAGTTGGCCTAGTTCTAACAATTATTATGTTAAAATCAATAATATTTTTTTGATACTCAATATTGGATTTGTAAATTTTATATATCAAGTATAAAGGATTAAATTTTTTGATAATGTAAGATGGATTCGTTTTTCTTTAGCAATAGTAATTATGTATATGCTGTATTGTCTAAGTATCCTAATTTGCTTACATTTTGATATATGAAGCAAATATCAAATCAAAATTATGATCACTAAATGTTAGTTTAGAGTATTCTCAGGTATTTACGAAATACTAGAGAATTGTTTATAGAAACATGAACTCCATATGAAAGAGTGTATGAACTCAAGCTTCATGAGTTATATTGACTGTCATATGTCAATGTCAAATTCATGTTCAAACCTTGATTAAGAATCTATAAGTTGGAAATGTTCGAAATGAAACATTATGGCTGATTCAATGGAAAGGCTAAGTACATCGCATTGAATGGAATTACATTAAAAGCAATGTACAAAATAAATGCACAAATAAATAACTAAGCTAGGGATGATTCCAAAGTATTAAGAATGCTAAACAATTGTTATATGATAACAATGTAATGATAAGTGCTTACTAGATGTCTAAAAATATACTCCGACTAGTTCCACATGACAGTGGTAGTTTATCAACATCGAAGAGAGTTGATTGACCAAGTAGAAAGGCCAAAGTTGGTAAATAAGTTTAAAGCAACTAGTCCCCCTCCAAAGAGGAGGAACCACTGCCATCACCCTCATATTTTGGCACAATAACATGAACATACTCTAAAAATAAAGTGGCCAAGTTAGGAACATAATCTACCAAATCACAACGGTAAAGAAACTTCTTGCCCCAGGAGGCGTCATCCAAAAAAATCCTATTATCTTCACCTTCTTCACCTTGCACAGAAAGCGTAAGCCCATCCCCATGAACATGATAATACAACTTATGATCCTCGCCTTCTTTCCCGATTAACATAAGGTAACTGTCAAACGACGGACATTATCTCATTTCAAATTGCTCATGGACCCAAGCTTGTATAGTGGAATCCCAGTAAATAGGAGGATAAACATAAGCAGTTGATCCTTCATCAGGAAGCATAACACAAGACGCCTGCAATGAAACTGAAGGAACGAAACTAAAGGAACGGTAACTGGGCCACATCGACAACTTCTATAAGAAAACGAGATTTTGACTTAGGGACCCATTTCCTAACTAGAAGGCGAGGAAGTGGATTCTTTGCTGGGATAGGTAAGGTAGTATTAAGTGATCCATGCTTACATTTTCCTTAAAAAAACAAAGGAGTGACAAACGAGCATATATCATATTTCCAATTATAATCAACATCAACATAAACATCCTTACCCTCGCAATACGTACTTTCAACTTAGAAGGAAGCAGCTTGTCCGGAGTTATTTCATTCAACGCCATAGCGTATATGGGCATCTTCCTAGCCATAGTATTTACATCAAAGCATCTAAGCTTGCCAACTAGGCTAGTTAACCAATCTAGCCCAACCAAGGATTGCAGAAAAGATGGGATATTCTTGAAACGGGCCCAAATAGGAATAGACGGAAACTGATCCCTCACATTTTCAATCGACGAACACCATGGGGTTATAATGAAAGGCTCAACAGCAATAATGGAAGGTTCTGCTTCTAGAATACGAAGCCTTTCATCTTTTTGAGATAATTTAAAATAAAAATGAGGAATCGTTGAAATGTACACGAAGCCCACCCATAAGTTGAATCATTGAAATGTACACGAAGCCCACCCATAAGTTTCCAAATGCTACGACAATGTTCTCTAATTAATTGTATGGCAGGTTTGAGTTAAGGAAAAAACCGACAAGGTAGTTCGACGAAAACTCAACGCCCACTTTTATAACCTCACTCGGAGGCACCATCGCTCCATCAATTTCAACTATTTCAAAAGAGCAGGGAGAGTTTGCACCTGCATTTCTCGGTAAAGAACCATGAGTGGTTTGTCATAATTAAAAAAAATTATCCCGATTTTTGGCAAAGCCGTGATACCAAAAGATTGGTCGAAAACCAAAGACAGTTCATCTCAAAGATTGGTTGTACTTTGCTTCACCATGGATATCAATGAATTTTGTCCGAGCCCGGATCAGGCTACAATTGATAGGACACGACAAGCAAAGTCATGAAAACCCATGGTTTAAATTTCAGGTTAATCGGAGTTACTATGAATGAGATATGGTCGATACGAGTTAGATAAAGTGCGATGATCGTACCCATCAGAAAACTGAGACGACGACTTATTTGAATCGATCGGTTCATACCTAGTACTGTTCGAATCGATCGGTTCGTATCCATCGTCAGGCGCAGTTCATATCAAGGCAGCCTCTTACTTCGGTTCGAATCGATCAGCGTCGTATCGTTAAAAACGGCTACTTTTTCATGTCTATCCATTTCGAATCGATTGTCTTCGAATCGATCAGACCATTCGCATCCACCGATGGACCCTACTTCGTATCGGTCAACTTCGCACTTAGGCTACTGTTTCGTATCGATCAACCTTATACCAATGATGCATTTCGTATCGATCAACCAATGCCTAGTTCGCATCCACGAAGGAGGCATTCATTCGAACCCATCGGGGGGATTCAGTTCGTATCCATCACAGATATCGATACAAAATTACCATTGATGAGGACTAAGCCCCTCCCCTCGATTCGAACTAGGCAGATGTAAGTCAATGCGAGGCTTACGTAGTTGATCGATTCAAACTGTGTAACGGCCATTGATACGGACGAGGCAAAACTTACGGCTACGAAAGGGTCAATTCGGCGATAAAAGTGGATCGATCCCTAAAGCGCGTGCCACGTCATCACTCAGGCACGTGCGTTGATCGATTCGAAACCATCGACACAAAGGGATGGATTCGAACAGAGCAACCTCTATGGAATTACAAGCTTGCATCGATCATATCTCATGAACCACTAGTCCAAACGCCACGAAATTTTCACAGAAGCTTCCATACAAGGTAAAGTTCGTTCCTTCCAAGTTTCAGTTCGATTGGGTCATTTTTTGATTGATTCGAATGGAGTTCGAATCGATCTCAGATCGAGTCGAAACTTGGTAGGGTCGGTCGTGTGGGCCCACTCACGTGCCAGAAAAAGTCTCCCGAAGTTTGAGCGAGATCTGAGCCTCCTAAATAGCACCCTGAAGCCTACAGAAAGGGGAGCTTTTTGGCCATTCAACGTCCAGACTCTGCTGGATTCAAGTCCATACTTCATTGTCGCTGTTGTAATCAGATTTGAAAACTATCATCAATTGTAATCCACTGTAATCGATTGGAATCATAAAGTAATTTAATAAAGACATAAGCTTCAGAGTGGACGTAGGCAAGATCGCCGAACCACTATAAATCCTGTGTTTCTGATTGTTATTGCTGAATTATTATGATTGCAGTTGCTTAGATCTGAGTTTTGTGTTGATAATTGCTGATTTGCATTCATAAACGGGTGCATTCACGATATCGGGTGTTTGTGACCAATTTTGGCGCAAACATTTTGGTGCTTTCTCTGAGAAGGCTAATTCAGGAGTTCTACCAATTAGAAGTTGATTCAGAGAGGTTGATAGTTCAGATTTGAGAAATTATGACGAGGTAAACAAGTAAGAAACAAAGGCCAGAGAGGAGTGAACATCAAGGAAGTCAAGAGGCTTCCTCAGGAGCGAATCAAGCGTTGATCTTCATCACTAGAGATGAGATGGAGACAATGATGAAAAAACAGGAGGAGTTGATCCAGAGTTTATTTCAACAGATAGGGCAACTTGGAGCACAGAATAGATAAGCTGATGGAGTTCAAAACGGAGCAGGACCATCCGGCATAGCACCTGGATTAGGAGGCTCGCACATGGAGAATGTTGATCCAATCTCGGAGAGAGAGAAAGGAGCATCTGCGCAACCTGGGAGTAGCAGAGGAGCGAACGCTCAGTCAAGGGGGCAGATCCCAGAGTTCCCTCGTGAACTCGGGGGGCAGGTTGAAAGTGATGAACAAAGATTGCATCTTGGAGACAATGACAGGTTGGCAGAGATGGTCAGGCGAGCCATGAGAGGCGGATTAGTGAACAAGGATTTAGAGGATGTTAATAGAAGCCCTTTTACCACGGCAATCAGACGAGCAAGGAACCCACTAGATTTTAAGCTACCATCGTTAGATATGTATGATGGAAGGACAGACCCTACGGTTCATCTGACAAAATATATGAGGCACATGGAGGTGCTGGGGGCATCAGAGGAAGTTATGGCCCGGTGCTTTCCATTGTACTTGGTAGATATTGTGGCGTTATGGTTTAGACAGCTGGAAGGAACATGGGCAGATTTAACTGAGAGATTCATGAGGCAATTCAGGGTTCACATTGCGAGACCCAAGAATGTGATGACTTTGGCAACTCTAAAACAGAAGGCTTGAGAGACTTTGAGGAGTTTTCTGACGTGATTCAATGCGGTAGCAGCTTCGATGGATCGACCAGATCCATCCATGGTTATGATGGCAGCTGTGTCTGGAATAGCTGACGGAACAGAGTTCAAAAATTCGTTAACTAAAGATCCACCTGTGGATCTAGGAGAATTCTATCATGAGGCGGAAAAGTTTTTACGATTAGAGGATGCGAACGCCGAAAGAGAGGAAGGAGAGGGAATTGATGTTTTCACAATCAAAGGCGGGAATACACCTGGAAAGGGTGCGGAGACTAGTAAAGGTAAAAGAAAGACTGAGAATGATGGTAATAGGTCAAAGCAGCCACGGAGGGAGCCGTGATACACCACTTACTCCGAGATGAATGATAGTTTGGAGAGAATCTATCAGGATACTAAAGAGTAGGTTCCGTATCGTAGACCGATGCGAAGGGATCCAACTTCTGACGAAAGAAAATCAGATAATTTTTGTGTATTTCATGAATTGAACGGTCATAACACTAATGATTGTGGGCATCTGAAGGACGAGGTGGAAGGGCATATCAGGAACGGTATGCTCCTTCAGTATGTGAGGAGGCGAACCCCAACAGTGGAGTCAGAGCGACCACCGTCTACATCAGCTAGAGGCGACCCTGAATCCGGGCACCGTTTGATTATCCATTGATCGACTGAAATAACGATGAACAAGTTGTAAACCTCTCACTAACACGGTTAAATCATTTACACATGTGAGCGATCGCGCACGATCTATAGGCATGCTCTGAATGACTACCAAACGCGTTATAGTAAGAGTTTACGCTTTGACATCTTCATTTTGCTTTTTTGCTTTGATTTTGATTTGAACAATTAAACTCTGCTTGTTTGGACATTTCTGTTGTGAGATTCGTGTAATTATTTCTTTGATATTTACAATTCTATGAAAGAGTTTATTTGCGTGCCCGTTGGATCGCGAACGGTCCACGAGCACCTTCTGTATGGCGATGAACCGCCAAAGTCTTTGATTCAGATACTCCCCCAAACATGAACTTCGGCATCGATAATACTAAGTCCCCCTCTAGCACACATAATATGCCTCGAACGGTACACGTTCGCGAACGATCAACGACACATGGTCGCGAACGATCACAACTTGCCTCGGACGGCAGCCGACCGCGAACGATCACGATTCACTTATTATGTCGGAACTCGAACGGTCATAATCAGCCTTGAACGGCACTCGATCGCGAACGATCGATGTCCGCCGTGAACGACATACGACCGCGAATGGTCCCATCTCATCATTTTCCGCGAACGGAATCGACCGCGAATGGTTCCGATTCATCTCAAATGACATGCGATCCCGAACGATCGTCATTTGAGATCATATGAAACTATCAAGTTCTTTACAAGTTTTTGACAGGATATGAACATCCAACTCAAGGCATTACAAAACACACCTTCCTACCGCAAGGCATGTTTTGGGGGGCAAATGTTATCCCACTTTTTGGCAAAGCCGTGATACCGAAAGATCGATCGAAAACCAAAGACAGTTCATCTCAAAGATTGGTTGTACTTTGCTTCACCATGGATATCAATGAATTTTGTCCGAGCCCGGATCAGGCTACAATTGATAGGACACGACAAGCAAAGTCATGAAAGCCAACGGTTTAAATTTAAGGTTAATCGGAGTTAATATGAATGAGATATGGTCGATACGAGTTAGATAAAGTGTGATGATCGTACCCATCAGAAAACCGAGACGACGACTTATTCGAATCGATCGGTTCGTACCCAGTACCGTTCGAATCGATCTGTTCGTACCCAGTACCGTTCGAATCGATCGGTTCGTATCCATCGTCAGGCGCAGTTCATATCAAGGCAGCCTCTTACTTCATTTCGAATCGATCGGCGTCGTATCGTTCAGAACGGCTACTTTTTCATGTCTATCCATTTCGAATCGATTGTCTTCGAATCGATCAGACCATTCGCATCCACCGATGGACCCTACTACGTATCGGTCAACTTCACACTCAGGCTACTGTTTCGTATCGATCACCTTGTACTAATGATGCATTTCGTATCGATCAACCAACGCTTAGTTCACATCCACGAAGGAGGCATTCATTCGAACCCATCGGGGGGCTTCAGTTCGTATCCATCACAGATGTCGATACAAAATTACCATCGATGCGGACTAAGCCCCTCCCCTCGATTCGAACTAGGCAGATGCAAGTCAATGTGAGGCTTACGTAGTTGATCGATTCAAACTGTGTCACGGCCATTGATACGAACGAGGCGAAACTTACGGCTACGAAACGGTCAATTAGGCGATAAAAGTGGATCGATCCCTAAAGCACGTGCCACGTCATCACTCAGGCACGCGCGTTGATCAATTCGAAACCGTCGACACGAAGGGATGGATTCGAACAGAGCAGCCTCTATGGAATTACAAGCTTGCATCGATCATATCTCATGGACCACTAGTCCAAATGCCACGAAATTTTCGTAGAAGCTTCCATACCAGGTAAAGTTCGTTCCTGCCAAGTTTCAACTCGATTGGGTCATTTTTTGATCGATTCGAATGGAGTTCGAATCGATCTTAGATCGAGTCGATACTTGGTGGGGTCGGTCGCGTGGGCCCACTCACGTGCCAGAAAAAGTTTTCCAAAGTTTGAGCGAGATCTGAGCCTCCTACGCCTATAAATAGCACCCTAAAACCTACAGAAAGGGGAGCTTTTTGCCCATTCAACGTCCAGACTCTGTCGGATTCAAGTCCGTACTTCATTGTTTGTAATCAGATTTGAAACCTATCATCAATTGTAATCCGTTGTAATCGATTGGAATCATCAAGTGATTTAATAAATACATAAGCTTCAGAGTGGACGTTGGCAAGATCGCCGAACCACTATAAATCCCGTGTTTCTGATTGTTATTGCTGAATTATTGTGATTGCAGTTGCTTAGATCTGAGTTTTGTGTTGATAATTGCTGATTTGCATTCATAAACGGGTGCTTTCACGATATCGGGTGTTTGTGACCAATTTTGGCGCAAACAATATAAACATACTATTTTAAATTTTTCTAGTCAAGATATACCAACATTGGTCATTGATGCATCCGTTGAGACTAGAGTTGTTCGAAAAACATTATTCTAAATGATTTCAACCTTGATATAACAATGCATTTCTTTTCTTGCTTCATGTTTTAATATTAACAAATCACAAAATCATGCATTTCATTGTTAAGGCTGAAATCATTTAGAATAATATTGTACTCATATGATCATAACTTTTGATTTAGTCGTTCGATTTTGATGATTCTTTTTTTATTGAAAGATATTTTAGTATAGGAAATTTTTCATGTTTGTTGCTATAGAATTTTGAAATTATTCAGTGTTAAAGTTAATTTAAAGGTTAGATTAAAATTTTGGTTTGAAAGATTAATTTCATAATTTTTGCACTTAAGTATTTCAGTCATAACTTTTTGCCATCTTGTTCGATTTTGATGATCTTACACTTTTCGAAATGTTAATGACATAAGCACAACTTTTTTGTGTTAAGGTTTTAAGAAATTTTGTTGTCTCCTTTGCCAAAAATGCTGTTTTGCATTGTGTAGCTACTATAAGGGATATTGGAATAAAAATAGAATATTAATCATATGTATGTTTAATTAAAAACTAAGTTGAAATTAAAAAGTTGGTGGTTTATTAACGTATGCATGGATGAATGGATGTACTATTGAATCGGAAGATATACTAAATAAAATATGTTATAATAAAATTTTGAATGGTTGCTTGCTGTTGTGAATAAATGAATGTATTATGATGTATTGTTTTGAATACAAACGGCCTAAATGTACGTGCATATATATATATATATATATATATATATATATATATATATGTATATGTATATGTATGTATGTATATGTATATATGTATATGTATATATATAGGAAGGTAATATTTGTATATAAGCAAGCAAATGATTTTAGTAAAGGATGATATTAATTTATAAAGTGATTGGACGAATTTTAAACGGGTCATTTGGTATTAATTGGTATGTTTAGTGACTTATGAATTGTAATTGATACGAGTAGCTAACATATCGATAGAGGTTTCTAAATGCTTAAACGAGGCAGAATCGACAAATATTTCGTGAAACTGCATATGTGTACAATATATCCATCATAAAAAAATTCTTATCAACGAAAAAAATTACGACGAACCTCCTTTTTTTCCACAAAAAATCGCATCATCTTTAAGAAAGAAAGGGATAGAAAAGAGAAAATATAGGAAAGAAAGAAGAAACAACATCAGAATCTAAACAACGAAATGAATAAATTATATTAATCACATAAATATTACATAGTATCATAAACAACATCTATCAGAGTTACACATATTTTACATCACATATTGGACAGTTATAAATACCTGACTAGTTATTACAACTCAATACAATACAGAGATACCAACACAGCAGAACACTATATATATCTACGACACCAAGGCCTCTTGCTCCATTGCTCCTCCACCATTCGTCAAAGATAACCTGAATCCCTTGGCTACTAATAAAAATTTGAGTACCCAAGAGTTTAAGAAAAACAGAAATAAACTCCGGGTCAGACATGGGTCTGGTGTGAGCAACAACTTAAAGTTTCTTAACTTTGAAAACCTTTAAAAATAAAAGGTATCACATAAGACTTTCCACACATAAACATGGTAAGTTTTTACCTTACGCTAACTAAAACATTTGATAGGAAATTCTTTGATATTATAATAGGGTCTAGGGTTTTCAAATAAATAGAAAATAGCCGAAATTGTTACATGATTAAATTCCAACTACTAGCCACAAAAGTGGGTAATACAATCAAAACCGTACAAGCACATATGAAGAATGGGTTTCCATCAATGGCAGGGCTACTGGGGTACCGTCCGTCACAGTACGTGGCCTAGATCAACGTACCGAGGATCCACCCTAAATCTCCTGCAACACAAGGCCAGAACCATCCCTTACTGGACAGTCTCGAAAAAGACAACCCCGGTAGTTGGAGCTCACAAGTGCCCACACAGTCGAATAAAAAGGGACCTCTAGACAAAGGAAAATCTCATCCTACTTGGGTGCTACCCACTTAGCCTTGCCGCACCTCCCTTGTTTTAGCCATTCCCGGTTGATGAGGCTTGAGGCTACGATTACCTTTATAGAACACATCACTTAGAATGCTCACCATTCACCTGACGATGTTACGAAAGCATTCAATCCATACAAGTTCGTTCCGGGTTCGAATAAAACCAAAGGCATTATCTCGTTACACTCATTTTGGAATCACCCTCGGAGTTAATAGCGATAACCCTTGCACTCTGAATCTTCATCTTTACTTGAGATTCACGGCCTATCGTTAATTTGGATCGATGTGGTTTTCGGATATCCAAATATGGAAACCCGATCCCAGTCTCATCGAAATCAAAAACATATCTTTTAGGTCCAAGTTGTTTTAAAGTTTAAAATAATTCAATTCTATTATCTATATATACACAGATAGATAATTCACAATATCACAATAGATAATCCACGTTATTGTAACGACCCGAGATTTTAGACATCCCGAGTTGTGAATATTAATATTCAATAATATTGTATTCTTATATACAATATTTCCATAAATTAATAATTAATAATCTTATGAAGTTTCCCAAATCAACATAATTTGAATTTTCAAGTATGTATTAAATTTTAGATTGGTTTAAATAAAATTTCTCATACATATTTTGTTTTGAGAAGGAAAAAAATTTATATGTGCAGATTGTTTGAAAAACATATATGCATTTGTCTAAGAGATTAAATGTGTATATTATATTCTTTAAGATAGACTATATTAAAGGATGTAAATTTATTAAAATCAAGTAGTCATATATATATCGGAAATAACAAATTTACACATGATGAGAATGGGAATTTATGACATCAAATTAAATAGAGATGTATATAGAATTTGGATAAATTCATGATAAAGCAAAAGTGAAATATGAGATTCCGGTATATGTATATATATATATATATATACAATGTTGTCTGTATTAACTACATAGAAATATTAAGTAGTTCTAAAATAATGGTATATATTGAATCAGAAAAGTGTAAATGTGTAATGATAAGTTAAAAGAAACTATATACACATTGAATAAGGAATTTTATAACAATTAATAAATTCAGTTGTATAACAAACACTTAAGTATAATAATAGGGATATATATAATTGAGAAACTATATACACCTAGATAACAAGTAATTTAAAACATTCATAGATAATATATGTCTATATTATAAATAAATTTTTGAATATAATTATATATATACATATAAGAAGGATTTAATAATAATTTTATACTACTATGAAGTTTTATAACACCGAGTATTTAATTTTGAAGTCATTCTATTTATAACTTATGTATATGAATATTTTGATGTAGAATGTAACGTTCTGGTTAAAAAAAACCTTTGTATCTTTATAAAAACAAATAAGACAAGGAGTTATTTTAATTTACTGAGTTTCCACTTTTACTTCATGGTATGAACGACGAATGCAAATTTTAATTAGGTCAAAAGCAAAGGCAAAAATTTAGTTATTTGGTAATATTTGTTTGACTTAACATATTTTTTTTAAGATGAAAAAATTAAGAAGTCATTTCAATATAATTTCTTATTATTTTTACTTTTAAACGTATAGAAAACAATACAAATATTATTTTGACTAATCATGTAAATTATGAACTGTTTAAATTTTGAATATATTTGCATACGTTTTTAATAGTGTATGATTTACATTATTCTAAAAATATGATAAGAAGAGGCTGTAAATTATTACAGTAAGCAAGAAACAAGAAAGCATAATATAATAAATACTAATTTAAGCCGGGAAGAATTAGAATGTTAATTTAAGTTACCTTTCAAATTTTTATTTCACCCTAAACACAAACACTTAATTCAACAACCAAGGGATATATCCATTACATACTTAAAACAATACCTGTGTATGCCTTTGTAATGATTCCTGTCAGTATATATATATAAAGTTGTCCTTGTTCAAATCTAAATACATATACAAGTATTTTTCCTTGTAAATGGTTCCCATCACCACATACATATATCTGCCTTTGTTCTAATCTAAGTACAGATGTCTGTGTAAATAAGAAACAACATCATAGTTAAGAAGTGAGTTAACCTATCACTGTAAGTAGAAAGAAGAAAATTAGAGGTGAGTTAACCTATTACTGTAAGTAAAAGAAGTAATGAAGCAAACAATGATCATGGCAGAAAATTGTCTTAGGAAAGTAAGAAAATATCTAACAAAATCTATAATTTCTTTCACAATCTTTCAACAGAAGTAAAATCAAATTTACAGACCAACAAAATGGCGACTCCAGCATATATTTTGTCTACTCTGTTCCCTGTTCTCGGTTGCAGCTGCATCTATATAACTGAACCATTTCAGATTCAAGTTATTGAAAATTATAAGCATAAATTCAAGAAAACTAAGCTTGTTAAGGTCTTAAGCAATGAGAGATTAAGAAGAAGAAGCAGCGTTCTGTTAACAAGAAGAATCGGTGGAATATTTGTCATTCGAATTCAAAATTCTGGGACTTTAAGAAGTTGTTTAAAGATTCAATTTCAACTCTTAGTTAAGATCTCTTCTTCAGGTTTTGAAGCTTCTGGTATCGATGAGGAAGGTGAGAAACTAATTTGTTAAACCCTGGAATTTAAAATTACTCTGTACTATATAAAGAAATATAGTGTTCATCTGCCTTCAAAAATCTACATCTTTCCACCTATGCTATATTTTAGGTTGGTGTAAACTAGAAAATTGTTCATTTGTAAGTATAGTTTGTGGGAAAAATAAATTTGTATGGAATTGTGTGGTGCAACTCGAGTGAGAACTGTTTTACAGTGGGAACTCAACTAAAGTCAAAACTTTAATGTTTTTAATTTTATAACTTAAGTATGCAATCTCAATCCTTATATGAAAATATGATTTTTAGTGGTTAATTCATAATTTTAAGTAATGGCTATGTTGAGAAATTGAAAAGTGAATAGTTTGCAGTTAAAAATATTTTTCCTATGAATTGGGCGAAGAGGGGTGTCGTGGGTGGTTCTGATAGGGGTAGGTGATCATGGCGGAAGCTTCTACCGTGGCCATTTCTCGATTTTGGGACGAATTTGGTTATGCGAACCAAAATTAGGGCTTCGTGAAGTTTTGGACAGAGAGAATTTCCGGGACGGGTTGTGGGTGGGGAAGGCAACCGATTGCTTTGATTTTTGGAGGGTGATAAGTGGGTGGATGCAGTGTTCGGTCGTGATAACCGGCGTATCCAACTTTGGGCAGTGGTGGTCACGGTGGGACTTTTGCGTTGAGAATGGGTTAGTTGCAGGTTTCAATGGCGCTGAACATTGAAATTTTGATCAAGGGGTCGGTGAACTTTGGCGAGGCAGTGGTTGGTTTCTAGGGATGAAGCGTGATCGGTCTAAGGTGTCGCGGCAAGTAAATGTGGTTGATGTGGTTCGTACACGTGTACACCATGCACGGGGAGGGGGCAAACTCTGATTTTTTTGAGGCGTGGGTACGATCTGGGTTTGTTCTTGATTTGGGTCAAGTTGCGTAGGGAGTTGAGTTCGAATACAAGGAAGTGTCGATCGAAGTTGATATCTTCGGCGAGGCAAGGAAATGTAATTGTTTGATGGAAAGTGTGAAATCCGGAGATAAAGGAAGAAGAGAAGATGATGAACTGGATTTTTTTCTGTTCGTTATTAGGGATTGGGCTCGGCCCATTTGCATTGTTTATATTAGCTGAAAGATATGAGAAGTTGGAATTAAGTTTCAGCCTTGGATTTAATTTTGTTAACTGAAATTCAGATTTGTAATACGTGATCAAAAGTAATGTGGAAGTAATGACCACAGATTATCTCCCAGGCTTGAAATCAGGGAGGGGTCTGAGTGTTTGTGTTAAACCAAAATTTTGTTCAAAAATAAATAATAATTATATATATATATATGAAAAAAAATTTGTTTCTTATGTTTAAATATAACAAGAAAGTCTGCGAACAAGTTGATCATTTTGAATTTAATTTAAGTTATTTAACAAGCCACTTTATTACAAAATAGACAAGCTTTTAATAAGTAATTTATTTAATGATTCAACAACCCTTGAGTTTAATTGTAAAAAGGGAATAAGTATAAGTGAAATGATAAAGAAATTAAATAAACATTACACTTTTTGAACTAACGCAGTTGTTTAAGTAATTTTAAAATAATTACATAATTTCCTGTATAATAAAGTGTTAGTAAGAAGTTTATTCCATCACTGGATCTTACGTCGTTGTACGATCTATTGTGTAGATTAAATAAGAAAATTTTATAAGCCTAACAGACAGAATTAAAATACCGTTTGAATTTATGTGCCATTATGAAATTTTACACGGCTTATCTCTCCAAATGTACCCAAACTGAAATATATGTGTTAATAATAGATTATTTTTAATTAATTGACATCCTAACAGCGGAAACTGACACCATTCCGCTGAATAGTAAAATTTAACACTTGTTGATTGTATAGACCATCTATCTGATCTTATTTGTGTAATTGAATCTACATTGCTAAATTATGAACCGATGTTCATACATGTACCTGTATTTCCCTATTTCCCTGTTAATCGTATTTGGAAATATAATGTCAATCTATGGAAGCTTATCGAATGAATATTTGAAATGGTGAAATGTGAATGGTGAATTGATTAGTACCGTCGAGACTGATAAGCCTTATTTTGTTTTGATTGATTTTTGAACCTAGTTTGTTAAAAGATATATATTTTTAGAATATATTAAAAGAATTAATAATCTTTTGAAAAATCAAACGTGGTTTATATATATTATTGTGAAAATCTTTTTAAAGGGTATAATTTCTATAAGTATGTATTATTTAAATTATATCAAGTATTAAATTGATTGAAATTGGTTCCATAAATGATAATTTCCATTAAAATAAATTTCAAGTATATCTTCTTTAATATACACCTATGTTATATAAATGTTGTTTAAATTATATTTAAAATAACTTTATAAAGAGTATTTTATGAAACTCGTGAATACTATTTGGAAATTTCATAAGTATGTTTTGGACAGAAATGGTTTCATATATATATATATATATATATATATATATATATATATATATATATCAAAAAAAAGAATAAGCTTTCTTAGAAAATTTTAATCCGTTTGGATTTGAAATGTGAACAAGGCTTAATGGTTGCAATGGGAAATAACTTGGCTATATTGGTTGATTATTTGATAGTTAAATACCCGACTATCAATATTGGACAATACGCTAATCGTTTCGAAGAGACCGGGATCGAGATTTATTTCTCGAAAACCACTTCGATCCGGTTTGTACGTTTCGTGAAATGTGTTTGGATTCGAAGATGGAGCAGTGAAGTGCAAGGGCTAGTCGCTACTAATCCTGAGGATATTCCAAAATGGATGTAGTAGGAATAGTGCCTTCGGCTCCGTTCGACCCCGGGACGGACTTGTATGGATGAATACTTGCGAACCATCGTCAGGTAGACGATGGGCATTCAAAGAAATAGGTTCTATAAAGGTAACGCTTAGCTTCAAGCCTCATCAAATGGGGATGACTGAAAATCAGGGGTTATGCAGCAAGGCTAGGTGGGTAGCACCCAAGTAGGGTGAGGTCATTCCAATCTAGATGTCCCTTTATATTCGGGTTTATCCAGTAAGGGGTAGTCCCGGCCTTGTGTTGCAGGGGAGCGGGCGTAGTGCTCGGTACGGTGATCTAGGCCCCGTACTGTGACAGGTGGTACCCCAGTGCCTAGTCATTAGTTGGAAATCCATTCTCCCTACGAGCCTTGTACGAGATTTGTTTGTATTACCCACTCTGTGGCTAGTAGCTGGAATTTAATAATGCAACATTTCGGCTATTTTATAAGTATTTGTGTATAGATCCTATTATAATATCAAAGGATTTCTATAAAAAGTGTTTTAGCTATCGTAAGGTAAAAACCCGACATGTTTATTTGTGGCGTGGTCTTACGAGATGCTTTTGTTTCCAAGGATTTTATAACTTTAATAATCAAGTTGAGTGTGTTTCTCATGCTGGTTTACCAGACTGACCCGGGCTTGGTATTTTTCCTATATGCTTGGGTCAGACCGAGCATATATATTCCAGATTTAACTAGAAGAGTGGAGGCTGTTCAAGAAAGGAGCTGGATCAATATCGTATTCTCGTAATTGTATATATTCAGTCTATTAAATCGTGTGGTGATGTTTGTAAGGACAGGATTGATATAATTGTCCGAGTTGTATGGTTGTAACTCTGATGTAAAACCTGTATAAGTTATATAAAGTAACAGTTTTGGTTTCATGTAAAGATCTGTTTATATTATAATTTAGTAGATCCGCTGTGAGGTTCTGATTTGTTCTCTTTTCTTCTTTCTTCTTTCTAATTCTACCTTCTTTCTTTCATTATCCGTCTTTCCGAACGGTTTAGCTGACAAGAGTGGTTTAATGTCGGTTTTAAATCGTTATGGAAATTTTATAAAAAAAATGGTTTTATAAAAAAAATCTAGGACAAAAGAAATTTTAAAGGTGGAATAAATTTTGAAATATAACCTTTGATGTATTCTTTAGTTTATAGAATTCTAAAACCCTTTGGATCTCATAATTGGGTTTTGATTTTTATTGTAGAGAACTCGAAGTATTAGCCGGGGTGGGGCAGTCTTTAAGAAAAGTAGGGATAGCGATTATGATTTGGCTGAAAGTCCTCAGGAGGATCCAGGAGAAACGTCAATGTCTGGGGAAATGCCAATAGAACATATCAATCAGCCTCCGCCTCGGGAAGAAGAGCCCGAGGTGGAATTTGAAGCTGAAGAAGAGCCCGAGAAGGAATTTGAAGCTGAAGAAGAGCCCGAGGAGGAATTTGAAGCTGAAGAGGAACCCGAGGAAGCATTCGACGATGAGGAGGAGTTTGAGGTTGAAGAGGAAGAAGAAGAGTTTGAGGATGAAGAATTTGTCGAATCAGAGAATGAAGATGCAGTTATTTGGGATCTTGATAATGGCGTTGAGATCGAAGATGATGAGGAAGAGCTCGAGGACGAGGATGGTGGAGGTTACATTCCGGGAGAGCCGGGTCCGGGGGATGTTTGGGAAACTGATAGTGAGGCTGAGGTCATCAAATTATCGGGACCGGAAATAGAGGACTCTGATAGTGAGAGTCCACAGTTAGTTGGGTTGTTAGTAGAATGTGCTTTTTGTAGGTGTTTATGACCTAGGGACGTCATGGTTATTTGATATTTGATGTGTGGTAGTGTAATATATATATCTATATATATGTAGGATTGAATGGATGATGGTAACAGCTGTAGAAATGTTCTAGATGGTAATTATTGTAATATATAAATAGTTTGAATCTATGTATTTACTAGTTTGGCTTGTTATTGATCTGTTCTAATCTGTGTAGATAATTTTACTAAATTAATTTCGGGGACGAAATTCATTTAAGGGGGGAGTAATGTAACGACCCATGATTTTAGAAATCCCGAGTTGTGAATATTAATATTCAATAATATTTTATTCTTATATACAATATTTCCATAAATTAATAATTAATAATCTTATGAAATTTCCCAAATCAACATAATTTGAATTTTCAAGTATGTATTAAATTTTAGATTGGTTTAAATGAAATTTCTCATACATATTTTGTTTTGAGAAGGAACAGGAAGAATTTATATGTGCAAATTGTTTGAAAAACATATATGCATTTGTCTGAGAGATTAAATGTGTATATTATATTCTTTAAGATAGACTATATTAAAGGATGCAAATTTATTAAAATCAAGTAGTCATATATATATCGGAAATAACAAATTTACACATGATGAGAATGGGAATTTATGACATTAAATTAAATAGAGATGTATATAGAATTTGGATAAATTCATAACAAAGAAAAAGTGAAATATGAGATTCCGGTATATGTATATATATATACACACACAATGTTGTCTGTATTAACTTAATAGAAATATTAAGTAGTTCTAAAATAATGGTATATATTGAATCAGAAAAGTGTAAATGTGTGATGATAAGTTAAAAGAAACTATATACACATTGAATAAGGAATTTTATAACAATTAATAAATTCAGTTGTATAACAAACACTTAAGTATAATAATAGGGATATATATAATTGAAAAACTATATACACCTAGATAACAAGTAATTTAAAACATTCATAGATAATATATGTCTATATTATGAATAAAATTTTGAACATAATTATATATATAATATAAAAAGGATTTAATAATAATTTTATACTACTATGAAGTTTTATAACACCGAGTATTTAATTTTGAAGTCATTCTATTTATAACTTATGTATATGAATATTTTGATGTAGAATGTAACGTTCTGGTTAAAAAAAAAACCTTTGTATCTTTATAAAAACAAATAAGACAAGGAGTTATTTTAATTTACTAAGTTTCTGCTTTTACTTCATGGTATGAACGACGAATGCAAATTTTAATTAGGTCAAAAGCGAAGGCAAAACTTTAGTTATTTGGTAATATTTGTTTGACTTAACATATTTTTTTTAAGATGAATAAATTAAGAAGTCATTTCAATATAATTTCTTATTATTTTTACTTTTAAACGTATAGAAAACAATACAAATATTATTTTGACTAATCATGTAAATTATGAACTGTTTAAATTTTGAATATATTTGCATACGTTTTTAATAGTGTATGATTTACATTATTCTAAAAATATGATAAGAAGAGGCTGTAAATTATTACAGTAAGCAGGAAACAAGAAAGCATAATATAATAAATACTAATTTAAGCCGGGAAGAATTAGAATGTTAATTTAAATTACCTTTCAAATTTTTATTTCACCCTAAACACAAACACTTAATTCAACAACCCAGGGATATATCCATTACATACTAAAAACAATACCTGTGTATGCCTTTGTAATGATTCCTGTCAGTATGTGTGTGTGTGTATATATATATATATATATATATATATATATATATATATAAAGTTGTCCTTGTTCAAATCTAAATACATATACAAGTATTTGTCCTTGTAAATTGTTCCCATCACCACATACATATATCTGCCTTTGTTCTAATCTAAGTACAGATGTCTGTGTAAATAAGAAACAACATCATAGTTAAGAAGTGAGTTAACCTATCACTGTAAGTAGAAAGAAGAAAATTAGAGGTGAGTTAACCTATTACTGTAAGTAAAAGAAGTAATGAAGCAAACAATGATCATGGCAGAAAATTGTCTGAGGAAAGTAAGAAAATATCTAACAAAATCTATAATTTCTTTCACAATCTTTCAACAGAAGTAAAATCAAATTTACAGACCAACAAAATGGCGACTCCAGCATATATTTTGTCTACTCTGTTCCCTGTTCTCGGTTGCAGCTGCATCTATATAACTGAACCATTTCAGATTCAAGTTATTGAAAATTATAAGCATAAATTCAAGAAAACTAAGCTTGTTAAGGTCTTAAGCAATGAGAGATTAAGAAGAAGAAGCAGTGTTCTGTTAACAAGAAGAATTGGTGGAATATTTTCCATTCGAATTCAAAACTCTGGGATTTTAAGAAGTTGTTTAAAGATTCAATTTCAACTCTTAGTTAAGATCTCTTCTTTAGGTTTTGAAGCTTCTGGTATCGATGAGGAAGGTGAGAAACTAATTTGTTAAACCCTGGAATTTAAATTTACTCTGTACTGTATAAAGAAATATAGTGTTCATCTGCCTTCAAAAATCTAAATCTTTCCACCTATGCTATATTTTAGGTTGGTGTAAACTAGAAAATTGTTCAGTTGTAAGTATAGTTTGTGGGGAAAATAAATTTGTATGGAATTGTGCGGTGCAACTCGAGTGAGAACTATTTTACAGTAGGAACTCAACTAAAGTCAAAACTTTAATGTTTTTAATTTTATAACTTAAGTATGCAATCTCAATCCTTATATGAAAATATGGTTTTTAGTGGTTAATTCCTAATTTTTAGTAATGGCTATGTTGAGAAATTGAAAAGTGAACAGTTTGCAGTTAAAAATATTTTTCTTATGAATTGGACGAAGAGGGGTGTCGTGGGTGGTTCTGATAGGGGTAGCGATCATGACGGAAGCTTCTACCGTGGCCATTTCTCGATTTTGGGACGAATTTGGTTATGCGAACCAAAATTAGGGTTTTGTGAAGTTTTGGACAGAGAGAATTTCCGGGATGGTTTGTGGGTGGGGAAGGCAACCGAGTGCTTTGATTTTTGGAGGGTGATAAGTGGGTGGATGCGGTGTTCGGTCGTGATAACCGGCGTATCCAACTTTGGGCAGTGGTGGTCACGGTGGGACTTTTGCGTTGAGAATGGGTTAGTTGCAAGTTTCAATGGTGCTGAACATTGAAATTTTGATCGAGGGGTCGGTGAACTTCGGCGAGGCAGTGGTTGGTTTCTAGGGATAAAGCGTGATCGGTCTAAGGTGTCGCGGCAAGTAAATGTGGTTGACGTGGTTCGTACACGTGCACACCGTGCACGGGGAGGGGGGAAACTCTGATTTTTTCTAGGCGTGGGTACGATCTGGGTTTGTTCTTGATTTGGGTCGAGTTGCATAGGGAGTTGAGTTCGAATACAACGAAGTGTCGATCGAAGTTGATATCTTCGGGGAGGCAAGGAAATGTAAGTGTTTGATGGAAAGTGCGAAATCTGGAGATAAAGGAAGAAGAGAAGATGATGAATTGGATTTTTTCTGTTCGTTATTAGGGATTGGGCTCGGCCCATTTGCATTGTTTATATTAGCTGAAAGATATGAGACGTTGGAATTAAGTTTCAGCCTTGGATTTAATTTTGTTAACTGAAATTCAGATTTGTAATACGTGATCAAAAGTAATGTGGAAGTAATGACCACATATTATCTCCCAGGCTTGAAATCAGGGAGAGGTCTGAGTGTTTGTGTTAAACCAAACTTTTGTTCAAAAATAAATAATAATTATATATATATATATATATGAAAAAAAAATTGTTTCTTATGTTTAAATATAACAAGAAAGTCTGGGAACAAGTTGATCATTTTGAATTTAATTTAAGTTATTTAACAAGCCACTTTATTACAAAATAGACAAGCTTTTAATAAGTAATTTATTTAATGATTTAACAACCCTTGAGTTTAATTGTAAAAAGGGAATAAGTATAAGTGAAATGATAAAGAAATTAAATAAACATTACACTTTTTGAATTAACGCAATTGTTTAAGTAATTTTAAAATAATTACATAATTTCCTGTATAATAAAGTGTTAGTAAGAAGTTTATTCCATCACTGGATCTTACGCCGTTGTACGATCTATTGTGTAGATTAAATAAGAAAATTTTATAAGCCTAACAGACAGAATTAAAATACCGTTTGAATTTTTTTGTTGTTATGAAATTTTACACGGCTTATCTCTCCAAATGTACCCAAACTGAAATATATGTGTTAATAATAGATTATTTTTAATTGATTGACATCCTAACAGCGAAAACTGACACCATTCTGCTGAATAGTAAAATTTAACACTTGTTGATTGTATAGACCATCTATCTGATCTTATCTGTGTAATTGAATCTACATTGCTAAATTATGAACCGATGTTCATACATGTACTTGTATTTCCCTATTTCCCTGTTAATCATATTTGGAAATATAATGTTAATCTATGGTAGCTGATCGATTGAATATTTGAAATGGTGAAATGTGAATGGTGAATTGATAAGTACCGTTGAGACTGATAAGCCTTATTTTGTTTTGATTGATTTTTGAACCTAGTTTGTTAAAAGATATATATTTTTAGAATATATTAAAAGAATTAATAATCTTTTGAAAAATCAAACATGGTTTATATATATTATTGTGAAAATCTTTTTAAAGGGTATAATTTCTATAAGTATGTATTATTTAAATTATATCAAGCACTAAATTGATTGAAATTGGTTCCATAAATGTTAATTTCCATTAAAATAATTTTCAAGTATATCTTCTTTAATATACACCTATGTTATATAAATGTTGTTTAATTAATATTTAAAATAACTTTATAAAGAGTATTTTATTAAACTCGTGAATAATATTTGGAAATTTCATAAGTATGTTTTGGACAGAAATGGTTTCATATATATATATATATATATATATATATATATCAAAAAAAAGAATAAGCTTTCTTAGAAAATTTTAATCCGTTTGGATTTGAAATGTGAACAAGGCTTAATGGTTGCAATAGGAAATAACTTGGCTATATTGGTTGATTATTTGATAGTTAAATACCCGACTATCAATATTGGACAATGCGCTAATCATTTCGAAGAGACTGGGATCGAGATTTATTTCTCGAAAACCACTTCGATCTGGTTTGTACGTTTCGTGAAACATGTTTGGATTCGAAGATGGAGCAATGAAGTGCAAGGGCTAGTCGCTACTAATCCTGAGGATATTTCCAAAATGGACGTAGTAGGAATAGTGCCTTCGGCTCCGTTCGAACCCGGGACGGACTCGTATGGATGAATGCTTGCGAACCATCATCAAGTGGACGATGAGCATTCAAAGAAATAGATTCTATAAAGGTAACGCTTAGCCTCAAGCCTCATCAAATGGGAATGACTGAAAATTAGGGGTTATGCAGTAAGGCTAGGTGGGTAGCACCCAAGCAGGGTGAGGTCATTCCAATCTAGATGTCCCTTTATATTTCGGCTTAGTGGGCGGTTGCTGATCCCAACCGCGGGGTGATCTCACTCGGGATTATCCAGTAAGGGGTAGTCCCGGCCTTGTGTTGCAGGGGAGCGGGCGTACTCCTCGGTACAGTGATCTAGGCCCCGTACTGTGATAGGTGGTACCCCAGTGCCTAGTCAGTAGTTGGAAGTCCATTCTCCCTACGAGCCTTGTACGAGTTTTGTTTGTATTACCCACTCTGTGGCTAGTAGCTGGAATTTAATAATGTAACAATTTCGGCTATTTTATAAGTATTTGTGTATAGACCCTATTATAATATCAGAGGATTTCTATAAAAAGTGTTTTAGCTATCGTAAGGTAAAAACCCGACATGTTTATTTGTGGCGCGGTCTTACGAGATGCTTTTGTTTTCAAGGATTTTCTAACTTTAATAATCAAGTTGAGTGTGTTTCTCACGCTGGGTTACCAGACTGACCCGGGCTTGGTATTTTTCCTATATGCTCCGGTCAGACCGAGCATATGTATTCCAGATTTAACTAGAGGAGTGGAGGCTGTTCAAGAAAGGAGCTGGATCAATATCGTATTCTCGTAATTGTATATATTCAGTCTATTAAATCGTGTGGTGATGTTTGTAAGGACAGGATTGATATAACTATCCGAGTTGTATGGTTGTAACTCTGATGTAAAACCTGTATAAGTTATATAAAGTAACAGTTTTGGTTTCATGTAAAGATCTGTTTATATTATAATTTAGTCGATCCGCTGTGAGGTTCTGATTAGTTATCTTTTCTTCTTTCTAATTCTACCTTCTTTCTTTCATTATCCGTCTTTCCGAACGGTTTAGCTGACAAGAGTGGTTTAATGTCGGTTTTAAATCGTTATGGAAAAATGGGTCGTGACAGTTATCATCGCAAACAAATAATCCGTATTATCATCACAAATGGATAACTCACATTATCATCAAACTTCAACCAAAGCATCCATATCACACAACATCACTCATCTCATATCTGAGATCTCAATCCATTCAAGGCAATCATTATCATCCATACATAAGTAAGGAATAAATAATCACACTATAATTAATTTAAAATGAATTAAATTAATTACTTCATCTCTAATTAATTTAAAGTAAATTAAATTAATTACTTCCCCACATAAATATTTCTTACATAACCATTAATTAATTAAAAATCAATTAATTAATCATTCTCTAATTATCCACCTTAAGTAATCATTCCTGATTAATTATCCTTTAATTATATTCAAGTATTTGGCCTTTAATGATTTTCGCAAATTAATTATTCTTAATCAACTACAGTAATTAACCTTTAATTACTCTATTAATTAATTAACTATAATTATATACATTAATCCTTAATTAATTACAGTAATCCTTAATTAATTAACTATAATTAATTACATTAATTAATTACAATTAATCACTTATCATTGATTAATTAATCTTAATTAATCAACCCTTAATTACATCATTAATTATATTAATTAATCATCCCTTATAACTTTTTAATTATTCTATTTAAATTAATTACATTAAGTAATTAATCTTTAATTAAACCACATTTATTAATGACTAATCTCATCCAGTAATTAACTACCCTAAATACTTCATTAAATAAATTAATTACACCTTAATTAATTATCTTAATTAATCCCTTGATTAATTATACAAAGTAATTATACTCAAATTACTTCCATTAATAAATAACCATTCAATTAATTACATCCAACAATTATCATTAATTACTTCACTAAGTAATTACACTTCATTAATTACATTAAGTAATTATACTTACCAAATCATCTAGTGATTATCTTAAATTAATTAAACTTGATTAATTAACTTAAACGAATCACATTAAACTCAATTAATTACATTAACTAATTAATTCCTTAATTCCTTTGATTAAGTAATTATACTTACCTCATTTCACAAATGATTATCTTTAAATTATTAGTCTAATTAATTATTAAAATCAATCATATTAATTAATTATTAAATAACCTTAAGTTAATGACCTTCATTAACTATTAACAATTCTTTAATTACTTCTCTAAAGTAATTATGATTACATTAATCATTATTAATTATAAAATTATTTAACCTTTAATATACAATTAATTAACCTCTAATTATTTAATCACTTAAGTTTTAACTGTAACTTAATTAATCCTTAATTACTTGATTAATTAATCTCTAACCATTAATTAATATTCTAATCTTATCTAATTAATGATCCTTAATTACCAATTAATTATCCTTAATTAATTAATTTTCATTTAAACTCTTAATTATTAATTAATTAATTCAAATCATTAATTAATTAAATTAATTAATTTTCTATTTTAATTATCTTAACAATTTAATGAATCCAAATCTTTAAATCCTACTTATCTTTAGGATAAAACTTTTCTTACATAATCAAAGCATTTAAAAACAATTTGCATTCAAATTTACTTTTAAATTTAATTTTAAATTTAAGATTTAAAATGAATAAAATTTTAACTTAAACAAAGTTTAAAACAAAATTTAAAAATCTTTTAAAATATCATGTTAAGGAAGTACTTATTTTTTAAAAGAAGTTTAAAAGAATTTAAAACCAAATTCATTTTAAATTCAAATCAATTTAAAATACACTTTAAACATTCAAAATTGTTTAACTCGTTTTAAATTTAAAAACTTTCTTTTATTTCAAAACTGGATACAGGTTTGGATTTGAATCCAAATTAAACTTAGATTTAAAACCTACTTACATTTCAAAACTTCATTTTAAAAATTCAAACCATTAAACATTTAAAGGTAGTTAACGTAATTTAAATTTTAAAAACTTTATTTTTAAACTAATATTCAAACTAAACTTGAATCTAGATTCAAAACTCTGATTTAAACTTAGTTAAAATCTCTACCTAACATTTTAAAATCATTTTTAAAATTTTAAAACAGAACAGGTTTGAACATGTAACAAACCATTCTACTCGAGCCCATCCTCATTTACTTCGAGCACAAACACACATTACTTCGAGTTAAACACTCGAATTACCCAAGAACAATCCCACTGCTCCAACCAAACTTCACCAGAAACAACATTGCACCGTGCACATGCACGTTGACGCTGATCCCCTTTGATCATCAACGAAGATCTTCCCATGCCAACAATCCCCCAAACACCCTATCTTGATCATCAGATTGAACTTCGAGACTCGAAATCGAATTCGAGATCTCAATCAAACTTGGAACAACTGAAAGCACCACTTCCCAAAACCTAGAGACTACCTCGTCCACGATCCTCCAACCCCCATTACCTCTGAAATTTCGGCCATGTCCTCGTCAACGACCAAACTTCCATCACCCAAAACCCCGTTACACTCGATCAACTGTAGAAGACGAGATGATCGAAATATCAAACCTAGTTAAAACTTGGATTCCAGACAAGAATCCACTGATGCTACCTCCATAATGAATTAAACATCTTACTGCCAATTTTCCTTTCATCTACGATCACTCCTCCATCATCACCGAAGATCCCGACCTCCCAGATTACAGAGATCACCAGAAAATCCCAAATTTCCCTTTCCAGTTCAACCCAGAACTGCACACTCATTCTAGCATTAAAATTTATGATTTTAGTTTTAAAAATCAAGTTTTAGTTTATGTATTTAATTTATAATCCTGAATTTATGAATTACAAAGTTTGAGTTTTCACTTTTATATGCATGCATTGTTGTTTTTAAATTTCCAGAGACAATCAGGCTTGAATTTGACTTAATTAAGTTTTTAAACATTAATCTATGATAAATCAAACAACTTTTGTTTGTAAATTAAATCCTATCAAAAACTAGATCAAGTGATAATGGATTTAAATGAAATTTTGAGCCTGGGAAAACAAAACAACAACAGAGCACACATATAAACAACATGCACACTATAAATATTCACATCAGATTTTCACTTATATATACATACAATACATATTCATTTCAACAACACTAGCATACAACCAAATTTCTATAGTTAAACTTTTGAAAGAAATGTTACTCACCTGATTTATGAAGGAAGAACAGAGCTTCCAGATTTGAAAAACTTTGAAAAATTTTGAACTTTAAAAACTGGAATGCTTCTTTGCTCCTTGATTTACAAATTACATGCATGCTTCCAGATTGAAAAGAAAATACAGGCTTGTTCTAGATTTTACTTTCTTTAGATTTCAAGTTTGCATGCATGCTTGTTTTCTTTAAAAATGAACAGGTTTGGTTTAAAACTGCGGTTGCATGCAGGCTTCTGTTTTGAAAATGAACTACAGGTTTTGGAAAAATCTCGACAGTTTTGCATGCAGAAGACAATTTCCAGATTGCATTTGAAAACTTGGAAAATGATTACAGGCTTATTGATTTCATTTTGAAAATGGTTACAGGGTTGATGATTTTGATTTGTAAATGTGTTACAGGGATTTACAAATGGATTTCTGGTTGAAGATAGCTACTGATTTTATCTTTGGGATGGAAAGATTTCTGGTTTTGAGGAGTTGCTTTCAGCTGAAGTTTCTTTAGTTTAGAATGAGATTAGGAAAAGAAAAAAAATGGAGGTATATGTTTACATAACTTAATTTAAGGTTTAATAAAAATCAAAGAAAATAAAACATGATACTAGTCAAAAATTTTGTTTATTAATTTACACTTGTAAAATGAAGCTTTAGGAAAGTAACACTTGTCTTTTAAGTTAATTAGTATTTGTAATTAAAGGTTAATATAAGATTATGCTTAATTAATTAGTTAATATGTAGTTATTTATATGTATAGATAATTTTAAAAGAAATAAAACAATTATATTTATAAATAAAAGTTTATACATATATTTTAAAATCTAAAACAATTTAAAAATCTATACTTTGAATTTCAAAACTTTAAATTCAAATTCAAATCATATTCCAAAAGTCCAATTTTAAAATCAAGTTATATATATACATATATAACTACACAAATTCAAATTTGAAATAACAATTATATTTATATTAAAAATCCATTTGTAAAAACAATACATTATTATTATTGTTTAAAAATAACACATTTATCAAATTAAAATAATTTATAAAAGAAATTATCTCTTTATTAGTAAATTACTTATTTTATTAAGCTATATTTTTAAAAAGAATATAAAACAAACCTTTTTTTTAATCAATTTGAATTTAAATTTAATCTAAAATAAAATTTAAGCAATTAAACATTTCCTTTAAGTATTTAAACCATATAGTTATTTATTAAATAGCTTTAAAAAGTTATATATTAAATCAAACCATAATTTCCAAAATATTAGAATTAGAAAACATAATTTTATTTATTTATTAAACTTCAAACCAAAGCTTATCTATTTACAATATATACAAATAAATATATATATGTACTATAAATAGAAAACAATTTAATTAGCTTTTAAAAGGATAAAATTCACCAATTAAATATTTAATAAAGGATGATTATTAAATCAATTCAAATTTTATTAACAAAAATTATCAAATCAATTTAATTTTTAATACAGATTATTAAATTGATATTGCCAAATATTCCGGAATATCACATTCCTACCCCTTTAAAAGAATTTTGTCCTCGAAATTTAAAAGCAAAGGTAATTTAATAACCTATCCAAGATCTTAATTTTAAATCACGAGCATATATTATCAATCATATGCTAACAACCGTAGCAACCAATTCACACAATCAAACAACTCTAACTATCCGGACAGAATTCTGGATAGAATTCCCTAGAGTTTCCCAGGTATAAATACGGGGACACTCGCTCTACTGAATCCAAACTAGCTACACTACTAAGCTACAGAGCTCCTATGCATCTAAATCTACAACTGAATAGGGTATCAGACCACATACAAGTCTAACTCAACAACCAAATCCCCCCCCCCCCGAACTGCTGGTTCCACAACCAGAGATGGATCATACATGTACTCCCTCAAAGATACATGAAACACACTGAATCCCATTTATCCAAACTGCCAATTCAATCCTGAAGGCCAAAGCACTTATCCTCACAAGAATACAGAAAGGATCCAAAACAACTCAAAGCTAGCTTTCCAGTCTTACACAATCTTATTGCTCCTTTGATCGGAGAAAACTTATCCAAAATCAAATCTCCGACTCCAGAATCCAAATTCCTTCGTCTGTTATCCACAAAACTCTTCTAACGATCCTGGGCTGCCTACGTCCTTCCTGATCAGCTCAACCTACGCTGATGCCTCTAGAAACAAACTAGACCAAAACAACCCATCAAAACGATCCCCTCAAGATCAACCAAAATCAAGAACGCAAAATCTACTCCACAAACATCAGAAGACTAACATACTTATATCCGTAAAAGACAAGACAGATGCACTCCCAAACTGCTTCCACTACACAACTCTGATCTGGAGTAGATGAAATGCTGATGAAGAACACGAGCACAAACTGGACAACACATCCTAGAAATAAGGTTCAACAGATCCATAAAGAGAAAACTCAAAAATTCCACCAAATTCTGAGCTGCTTCACCAAACTCTATCTCTAGGAACCAACCTTCAACTAGCTGAACCATCGGTAGCACTCCTGTAATCCAGTCGATAAGAAAACTCAATCTCCATATGTGGACAAACCTCTGACTTCCCAGAAGACATCTCGAATATCTCAGACAACTCTATAACTCCTACATCCTCAAGAGATGTCTCAATCCCATGCAAAAGATTGCCCAAGAGAATCATTCAACTATCGCAAGTCACTTTTGCGATCAACCCAGACCAATATCCAAAGATACTGTTCTCTCTTTACCAGTTAGAACAACTTAGTGCTTGACCAATCTATCGAAGAAACCGGTCCACTTTGCTGTTTCTAAACTCCACTTCTAGGAAACTGCTAAGCTAGAAGAACTTCCTTGCCGGCACACAAAACACTCTGAGCTACACTGCTAACACAGATGCCAAAGACTTCCTAATCCAAAGCTCTTCGAGAAACTCAGACCTCAAACCAAACAGAAACACCCTGCTGAACTCAGCCTCAACACCGATGCAGACCTACTTCCTTAAACTTGTTCCAAAGAAAACATCTTCGGAGATATCCATAATCACTGCATCTCATCACACAACTACTACTTCCTGAGGTTGCCAAAGATACTATCACTTGCTTTTGCCTAACCAACCGATCCAAACCCTACTCATCTAACTTCAAAGATGGACTCCGAACCCTCAAAGGGTTTCCTTCAGAGATCGATGAAATCCTTACATCACAGCAAAACTTACTCGAGACAGTATTAGGTCTACAGTCTCGATTGAAACACTTACAACCTCAAACATTCAAACTCCAACCAATGGTAGTCGTATTACACACACCACTACCTAATCTACCTTTTGTAACTTATATTGGAAAACCCGAACAGGTAACCCAACAGATAGGTAGAAATAAATATATATAAATATATTTAAAATTAAAATACACTCTCCCAAGAAAGAAATCACTCCAAAGCCTAGGTATTCACTCAACCTAGCGCTCTAATACCAACTGAGACGACCCTCCTTTTTCTCCACAGAAAGTTGCATCATCTTTAAGAAAGAAAGGAATAGAAAAGAGAAAAGATAGGAAAGAAAGAAGAAACAACATCAGAATCTAAACAGCGGAATGAATAAATTATATTAATCACATAGATATTACATAGTATCATACACAACATCTATCAGAGTTACACAGATTTTACATCACATACTAGACAGTTATAAACACCTGTCTAGTTATTACAACTCAATACAATACAGAGATACCAACACAGTGGAACACAATATATATCTACGATGCTGAAGCCTTTTGCTCTATTTCTCCTCCATAATTCGTCAAAACTAACATGAATCCCTTGGCTACTCGTAAAAATTTGAGTACCCAAGAGTTTAAGAAAAACAGAAATAAACTCCGGGTCAAACATGGGTCCGGTGTGAGCAACAGCTTAAAGTTGCTTAACTTTGAAAACCTTTAAAAACAAAAGGTATCACGTAAGACTTTCCACACATAAACATGGTAAGTTTTTACCTTACGCTAACCAAAACATTTGATAGGAAATTCTGTGATATTATAATAGGGTCTAGGATTTTCAAATAAATAGAAAATAGCCAAAATTGTTACATGATTAAATTCCAGCTACTAGCCACAAAAGTGGGTAATACAATCAAAACCGTACGAGCACGTAGGAAGAATGGGTTTCCATCAATGGCAGGGCTACTGGGGTACCGTCCGTCACAGTACGTGGCTTAGATCAACGAACCGAGGATCCACCCTAAATCCCCTGCAACACAATGCCAGAACCATCCCTTACTGGACAGTTCCGAACAAGACAACCTCGGCAGTTGGAGCTCACAACTGCCCACACAGCTGAATAAAAAGGGACCTCTAGACAGGGGAAAATATCATCCTACTTAGGTGCTACCCACTTAGCCTTGCTGCACCTCCCATGTTTTAGCCATTCCCAGTTGATGAGGCTTGAGGCTACGATTACCTTTATAGAACACATCACTTAGAATGCTCATCGTCCACCTGACGATGTTCTGAAAGCATTCAATCCATACAAGTTCGTTTCGGGTTCGAATAAAACCAAAGGCATTATCTCGTTACACTCATTTTGGAATCACCCTCGGAGTTAATGATGATAACCCTTGCACTCTGAATCTTCATCTTCACTTGAGATTCACGACCTATCTTAATTTAGATCGATGTGGTTTTCGGATATCCAAATCTGGAAACCCGATCCCAGTCCCATTGAAATCCAAAACGTATCTTTTAGGTCCAAGTTGTTTTAAAGTATAAAACAATTCAATTCTATTATCTATATACACACAGATAGATAATTCACAATATCACAATAGATAATCTACGTTATCATCACAAACAGATAATCCATATTATCATCACAAACAGAAAATTAACATTATCATCACACTTTAACCAAAGCATCCATATCACACAGCATCACTCATCTCATATCCGAGACCTCAATCCATTTAAGGCAATCAATATCATCCATACATAAGCAAGGATTAAATGATCACACTATAATTAATTTAAAATGAATCAAATTAATTACTTCATCTCTAATTAATTTAAAGTAAATTAAATTAATTACTTCCTCAGATAAATCTTGCTTACATAACCATTAATTAATTACAAATTAATTAATTAATCATTCTCTAATTATCCACCTTAATTAATCATTCTTGATTAATTATCCTTTAATTATATTCAAGTATTAGCCTTTAATGATTTTCACAAATTAATCATTCTTAATCAACTACAGTAATTAACCTTTAATTACTCTATTAATTAATTAACTATAATTAATTACATTAACCTTAATTAATTACATTAATTAATTACACTTAATAACTTATCATTGATTAATTAATCTTAATTAATCAACCCTTAATTACATCATTAATTATATTAATTGATGATCCCTAATTACTTTTTAATTATTCTATTTAAATCAATTACATTAAGTAATTAATCTTTAATTAAACCACATTTATTAATCACTCTTGATTAATCTCATCCAGTAATTAACAACCCTTAATTACTTCACTAAACAAAATTATTTACACCTTAATAAATTATCTTAACTAATCCCTTGATTAATTATACAAAATAATTATACTCAAATTACTTCCATTAATAAATCACCATTCAATTAATTACATCCAGTAATTATCATTAATTACTTCACTAAGTAATTACACTTCATTAATTACATTAAGTGATTATACTTACCAAATCATCCAGTGATTATATTGAATTAATTAAACTTGATTAATTAACTTAAACCAATCACATTAAACTTAATTAATTACATTAAGTAATTAATTCCTTAATTGCTTTGATTAAGTAATTATACTTACCTCATTTCGCAAATGATTATCTTTAAATTTATTAATCTAATTAATTATTAAAATTAATCACATTAATTAATTATTAAATAACCTAAGTTAATGACCTTCATTAACTATTAACAATTCTTTAATTACTTCTCTAAAGTAATTATGCTTACATTAATCATTATTAATTATAAATTAATTAATCTTTAATAATTAATTAATTAACCTCTAATTATTTAATCAATTAAGTTTTAACTATAATTTAATTAATCCTTAATTACTTGATTAATTAATCTCTAAACATTAATTAATATTCTAATCTTATCTAATTAATGATCCTTATTTACCAATTAATTATCTTTAATTAATTAACTTAAATCTTAATTAATTCATTTAAACTCTTAATTATTAATTAATTAATTCGAATCATTAATTAATTAAATTTATTAATTTTCTATTTTAATTACCTTAACAATTTAATGAATCCAAATCTTTAAATCCGAATTATCTTTTAGATAAAACTTTTCTTACATAATCAAAGCATTTAAACACAATTTGCTTTCAAAATTACTTTTAAATTTCATTTTAAATTTAAGATTCAAAATGAATAAAATAATAACTTAAGCAAAGTCTAAAACAAAATTTAAATACCTTTTTAAATCTCATGTTATGGAAATACTAATTTTATAAAAGAAATTTAAAAGAATTTAAAACCTAATTCATTTTAAATTCAAATCAATTTAAAATACACTTTAAACATTCAAAATTGTTTAAATTATTTTAAATTTAAAAACTTTCTTTTATTTCAAAACTGGATATAGATTTGGATTTGAATCCAAATTAAACTTAGATTTAAAACCAACTTTCATTTCAAAGCTTCATTTTTAAAATTCAAACCATTAAACATTTAAAAGTTGTTAAAATAATTTAAATTTTAAAAACTATATTTTATTTATACACTAAGATTCAAACTAAACTTGAATCCAGATTTAAAACTCTGATTTAAACTTAGTTTAAATCTCTACTTAACATTTTAAAATCATTTTTAAAATTTTAAAACAGAACAGGTTTGAACCTGTAACAAACCATTCTACTCGAGCCCATCCTCATTTACTTCAAGAATAAACACACGTTACTTCGAGTCAAACACTCGAATTACCCGAGAATAATCCCACTGCTCTAACCAAATTTCACCAGAAACAACAGTGCACCGTGCACAAGCACGGTGACGCTGATCCCCTTTGATCATCAACGATGATCTTCTCATACCAATAATCCCCAGACACCCTATCTCGATCATGAGATTGAACTTCCAGACTTGAAATCGAATTCGAGATCTAAACCAAAACTGGAACAACTAGAACCACCACATCCTAAAACCTAGAGACTGCCTCGTCCACGATCCTCTGACCCTCATTACCTCTGAAACTCCGGCCATGTCCTTGTCAACGACCAAACTTCCATCACCCAAAACCCTGTTACACTCGAACAACGGTAGAAGACAAGATGATCGAAATATCAAACCTAGTTAAAACTAGGGTTTCGGACAAGAATCCATTACTTCTACCTCCACAGTGAATTAAACATCTTACCGACAATTTTCCTATCATCTACGATCACTCCTCGATCATCACCGAAGATCCCGACCTCCCAGATTACAGAGATCACCAGAAAATCCCAAATTTCCCTTCCAGTTCAACCCAAAACTTCACACTCATTCTAGCATTAAAATTTATGATTTTAGTTTTAAAAATAAAGTTTTAGTTTATGTATTCAATTTATAATCCTGAATTCATGAATTACAAAGTTTGAGTTTTCACTTTTATATACATGCACTGTTGTTTTTAAATTTCCTGAGACAATCAGGCTTGAATTTGACTTAATTAAATTTTTAAACATTAATCTATGATAAATCAAACAACTTTTGTTTGAAAATTAAATCCTATCAAAAACTAGATCAAGTGATAATGGATTTAAATGAAATCTTAAGCCTGGGAAAACAAAACAAGAACAGAGCACACATATAAACAGCATGCACACTATAAATGTTCACATTAGATTTTCACTTATATATGCATACAATACATATTCATTTCAACAACACTAGCATGCAACCAAATTTCTATAGTTAAACTTTTGAAAGAAATGTTACTCACCTGATTGTGAAGGAAGAACAGAGCTGTAAAACCCACAAATCCGTACCCCTTGAGTTGACACTATTCTACATCAATCAACTCAAGTTGAACAGAAATATGAACCATTATAGTTAAAGAAGAAGAGGCAGAAGAAGAAAATAGAAACAACATCAAAATCTAACCATCGCAGCGGAATAAAATATAATATCAAATAAATGATCTTTACACAAAATCAAATATATCCGTTTATATATTACATCATCAGAGTACATCAATCACAGTTCAACATCAATAATATACAACTGGATACACAGCGGAATAATAATCAAATACGGAAATACATATCGCCATCCAGCTCGTCTCCTAAGCTCCACAGCATCATATCCTGTATTCTATAATACTCAATCTGACCCGAGCATTATAGTTAAATAACACCCGAGACAGTCTGGAATACCAGCGTGAGAAATCACACCTAAATTGTTTATTAAAGTTTCAAAAATCCTTTTGAAAACAAAAGCATCTCGTAAGACCACGCGACAAATAAACATGTCGGGTATTTACCTTACAATAGCTAAAACACCTATTAAAATCCTCTGATATTATAATAGTGTCTATAGAAAGTAAAATAGAAAGTAAAATAGAATCTAGCTAAAATGCTTGCATCTCACGTTTCAGTAATAGTTGGGCACAATCAAAACCGTACGGGCGCGTAGGGAAAATGGATTTCAAACTAATGTCCAGGCATTGGGGTACCACCTGTCACGGTACCTGGTCTAGATCAGCGTACCGAGGAGCCACCCTAACTCCCTTACAACACAAGGCCCGGACTATCCCTTAGTGGATAATCCCGAGTAAGATCACCCCCACGGTTGGGATCAGCAACCGCACCACTAAGCCAAAATAAAAGGGCAATCTAGACAGGGATGTCCTTACCTGGAAATGGGTGCTGCCCACTAAGCCTTGCTGCATAACCCCTGATTTTCGGTCATTCCCGGTTGATGAGGCTTGAGGCTAAGTGTTACCTTTTAGAACATAACCCTTAGAATGCCCATCGTCCACCTGACGATGTTTCGAAAGCATTCATCCACACAAGTCCATCCCGGGCTCGAACGGAACCGAAGGCACTACTCCTACTACATCCATTTTGGAAATATCCTCAGGATTAGTAGCGACTAGCCCTTGCACTTCACTGCTCCATCTTCGACTCCGAACTCGTTTTCCCCATGAAAACGTACAAACCGAGTCGAAATGGTTTTCGAGAAATTAATCCCGATCCCGGTCTCTTCGAAACGATCGACGTATTTGGCCAATATTGATAGTTGGTTATTTAACTATTAATTAATATTCACAAACATCCATCAACATAAATAATTTTCCAAATTATTTATTAACCTCAAAACATCTTCATAAGATATATTTCTATTTTCAACCCTTTAAAAACAGTTTCAAACTATCTTCCTTCTACAGAATAAATTTCCCAAATATTTCTATTTCCACTGAAATCATTAAGTATAAACATTTAGATTTTAAAACAGTTTAAAACACTCTATTATAAAATATACTTTAGAATATTTAAATTAAAAATTACTTCAATAATTTATTAAAAATATATACTTTAGGAATATTTAAAATGAGGCTACTTTATAAAATATAAAAATAGTTTTTCTCTTTTAAGACAAAGTACTAATTCACCTTACATAATTACTACGAAAATAGATTTGAAAAATACCTATTTTAGAATTTCAACATTTAGAAATAATAAATTTTCTAAAACATTCTTTTTAAAACAACATTAAAACTTTTATCTTATATTTAAAAATTTACTTTGAAAATGTACCTAGCTATCCAGAGAAATATACTTCCCTTCACGTTCTTTAAAAATAAGCACTATTTATTTTAAACAATCTTCCCATTCCTTTAATAAATTCCCACCCTGAATTTTATTCTTCCAAACATCCAATTTCAAACACATAAATCAATTTCCAAATTGATTTCCATTTTACCCCATTTGAAATAAATTTCTTTACTTACTCAATTCATTTTAAAATCCATTAATTTGTAGACTTTATTCATTTATTTTCTTTCGTTTTGATTTTAAACCTTTTAACTGAAACATACCAATTTCAGATGTTCCAAATTTCTTCTAAATTCTTTTCAACAATTTAAATCTTGAATTTAAAATAAATGCTTTATTCTTTTAAATAATAACACTGAAGTTTAAAATTCATTATCTTCCTGTTTATTCAAATTTTCCTTTCATACACGGAATTATTTATTAGAATTTAAAACTACTATTCTTCTTATCCAGTTTATTCTTAATTTATTTAAATTCTCTATAATTATTTCACTTACAAATTCTCTTCCTTTTATTTCCAAAAATCCAATTCTATATATTTTGATAACTCAGTGTACCGAAATATATTCAAGTAAACCATAGCATTCAATACTCCAATTATCAATAATATTCATCACAGAATATCGAATATTCATAACAAAGAATATTAAACAATATAAATAATTTTGAGGAATATAGTTGGGTCCCTCCAACCTGTTTCCCTGCATCTACGGATGTTAGCACATTATACAATACCAATTCCACTTCGAGGTGGAATATCGCGGTATATGGGATTTATATAAAAGCGAATTCCGCTATTATGCGGTGCATAGGGTCTCATCCGCTATATAATGCGGGAAATCAATCATTTCAAGATGTATTATATACTATAGTATAGAATATCCAAAAACAATTCAATCATTCAACCAAATATTTAAAATTAACCATTTAAATTTTAAATATCAACCAGATGAGTGAGATTAACTCACATTATTCCGTTTGCAACCCATTTCCAAATCAGCTTGTTTCCATTATTTTTGACCTTGTACAAGCATTATAGGATTTTTTAATATTGTAAATAATTGAACCGCAAATTTCCATTTTAATAAATTTAATTAACTAGTAATTTAAACCCTAACAAATTTAATAAATTATCCTTAGTAACTAAAATAATTTTGATTTAATTTAACAAATAAATCTTCACCATATGTAAAGGAAATATGAACAGGTATATTTACTTTATTTTACGTTTTCAAACTGTTTACAAAAATAATCAATATCCTTTTAAATAAAAATATATTCTTGTTTATATTTTCAAAACGAAAGCATATATATCTATACTTATATTACCCTATTCCCTCACTGTGTATACATACTTTTATATATACATCTCTAACCTAAAACATATTCACTGCAAATGAAATCTGAAGATGAATGTGTATATATATACTTATTTTATTTAAATTAAAATAGACAAAACTACAAATACCTTACAGCCAAATTCCCTCGCGTGCTCGACTACCTTCCAAACCATTACCCATATCACAGCAACCATGCCGTCAACCACTCGCTACCCTCTCAGACCCCACCTTGCTGCCGCAACTATCGCGAAGGCTTCTTCTTCGCGTGTTTCCATCACCGCTCAATGGAACTATCCTGAGTTTGCCTAAAATCGAAGTCGTTGCTGGCCAGAAACGAGCACGAAACCCTAGCAAATGCCACCGCCCTCTCCCTTCACGCTGCCTCCACCCCTAGATTCGTCTATCGCGACCCCTAAATCGAGATACGCACGAGCTCCAGCTCGTTCCTGCCTTGCTCGCACCTGGCCGCTGCTCCCCGCTTCATCAGGCATCGAGACACCACTGCTCGAATCGAGCGATTCACCTCCCCTTCCTCAAGACGTCGCCAAGCTCGTAAGTAGGCGCTCGATCCCTCGCGTACGCGAAACCCCTCTCTTCTCTTTTTTTTATTCGAACGAAGAACTCGGCCTCGTTTTCGAATGGGCGAGATTTAATATTAAGGGGAATGATATAGATCTAGACGATGCGGTTTGATTTGAGAAGGAGGGAGACGCGATTTTGAACATGAAGGCTTCGGCCATTTTTTTGAACTTTGATCTTTTTTTTATTATTCTCTCGTCTAGAGGAAGATAAGGATGGAACGAAATTAAATGAAGGGGAGTGGCGTATTAGAGAAGGTTCGACCATTTAAATTAAATTTAATTAGATTCTTCTATGCTTTTACGGGTTGTACGACCAAACGGTAAACCCAAACATTGCGAAAATTGAAATCCGATAATAATATAATATTAAGGATCTAATGGAACTGGTTTCATCAAAATCTGAGACTGTGCCTCGGAAGGCTAATTTAAATATCGATTTAAACGATATATTTTCAAAACATAACAACATGCTTCCAAATTCGAGTTTAACGCTTTTACTATCTTCGGTGCTATCGATATCAATTTTACGAATCTTCAAATTATATTTTTTACTGGCTTAAAATTCCAGATTCAACATCTTACCCAATTTCCAATAATTAAATTCAATAATTAAATTTTCAAATAATGGTGATATTTGAAATTTAAGTTACAAATTAACTTTTAAATATTTAAAATTAATAAAATATTTCAATTTTAAATGCTCAAAAATTACGGGTCGTCCCATTCCTCCCCCTTAAAAGAATTTCATCTCCGAAATTACTAGTTAAGAAGAATGATTCAATACTCATTACTATTTTCTAAAGCCCAAACAGTTTTATTAACTAGCCATAACATATCTTTCATTACAGAGCCACTATTACTTCAACCAACTCCCCAAAACCTTACATAGTTTCCAACAACATTATTTACTTCATTTATTAAAATTTAAATTTAAATTCAAATTTAGATTTTCAAAACTTTCTCAAAATTTTCTAACTCTCTAAATTTCCGAAATATTTCGCCAACGTCTCCTTTGCGCCACTAGCTCGGTACAACTACAAAAGGCCTCTATGGGCTCCCAAATTCCAAAAGAAAACAAAAGCCAAGCGGCTAGATCAAAAACCCAATCAAATTTCATATAGATATTTAAACACATACCTTTTTTTCGAGCAATTCAAATTTAGCTTCTGAAATTAAAATCAATTTTCCTTTTACAATACCTGTATATCCTACATAGCAATAATATCCAATCACAACATTCCAAAAACATTTTATCGACTTCCTTACAAAATGTCAATATTTATTCATTCTAATATAAACTTAGAATATATTTGTAATATCAATTTCCCATTTAAGAATTCACCATTTCTTTTTTTAAGTTTAGTATAAGCATTTTATATGCTTCTTATATTTATTTTCACCTTACCACTTTAGTTTATATCTATTTTTATTCAAATTGGTTCTCCCATTTCCATATGAATTCAATTTGTTCTTATCTCTGAATATAAAATTTCATCTTCCATTTATAACTGGTTCATATCATTCTTTTAAATTAGTTTCATTCACTAATTTATTTCAATTTCCAGTTTGAAATTGTTTTGTCATTAACAAAATTTTCCAAAATTTTCCAAAAATTTTCTAACTCACAAAATTTTCGACTTTTTTTGGCAGAATCTCCTTTGTACGGAATAGCTTTTGCAATTTGACAAGAGATATAAATATATATACATCGACCCACCCGGTCGGAAAAACAAAAACTGTTCATATTTCCTATTTTTATTGCGTAGGCGCACCTTATTTAGCATTTTTAAGCAAGCGGCTTATTAATTTAGCAGTTAGCGTGCCCAAAATCCATCCAAACGCCTCCCCGGTACCTGGAGTTACTCAATTCAAACTTGTAAGTGCAATATATATAAAGTTTAACAATATTTCACTTATTTGCAATATAGTTAAACACATGAATTCTAACAGCAATGCACATTAAACACTTTCCGTAAGCAATTTATATAGTTTTTATCCTGATTCGACTGTTTCCAATTAATTCATATACCATTTTCATTAAATTTGCATAGTTTACAACCCACTTGCTTATATTACATTCATTTTTAATTTTTAAACAACCCATATTATTCCAATTGATTTTAAAAATCAATTCTATTCACTTCTATTAATACATTTACTCTCCTTTACGATAAAATGACTAATTTTCTGTACAAATTTGATGTTATTCATGCAAATAACAATTACTTAAGATTAAAACCATTTAAATTGACTCCATCTCAATTTTAATTTATTTCCTTCTATTTTAATTCATTCACAACCATTTTATTTAGCTCGACACATTCCATTTCAATTTTATTCACGATCCATTCATTTGTGTTTCATTTCTTATCCTACTTACTTCCATTTATTAAAGTAAGAATCTAATTTCATTCAATATCACCCATAATTCAGCTGAATTTCATCTCAATTCAATTCTATTTCAACCTAGATTTATATAATTCAATTCGATTCAATTTTCTTCATCAATCCAAGTTAATCTTATTTTTAACTTTTCACTTTAAATTTAAATTCCAACATTCAAAGCTCATATTTCCTTCCTGATTTAAAAATCATCTCAATTTATAAGCTTACAACCTATCTCATCAGGATTTTTAAACACCCGGCTTTTGGTTTCAAATCATTTTGAAATCTCCAACATCTCAAATCACACTTCTCAAAAATTTAAACCGATCCTGGTTTTTTTTATCCCCAACAAATTTCCTTTGAAATTTTCAAAAACAACTAGCTTTTCTGAACAAATCAATTTGGCAACAATCCGTCACATAGAAATTCGAAAATGAATATTGATGATGCGGCCGTCACAATCAGAATTATTTCCCAATAATCCAAGTGATTTCAATGCTATATCACTTTCAAAATTCCTTTAAAACAAATTTCCTTTCAGAAATACCACTAAAACAATAATGCTATTATTTATCTTCAAAACACTTCGACAAACACTTCCAAAATCTTCGGGATTTTAAATTTCCAAATCCTGCTTAAATCAATTTTAACTATAATTCATTTGTATAAATTCCCATTTGATCATATTTCAATTTATAAATCACGTTGTTAATTTATATTTATAAATTTCTTTTTATGAATGAATTTATTTTCCTTAACCTTTAGTTACATTTTCAATTTCTAGTTAAATTTCCACTCAACAATGATAATAATTTAATATTATTTTTCCTAACATCCAAGCAACCATATATTAGCTAAAATAGTTTACAAAAACTTTTCTTTATATCAAAATATATTTTAGGGTAAAATTATTTAATTCACCCACATTTAAAACAATACCGTGTCAAACTGTTCTATTCAAGTGTTTAGAAACCCCTTCGATACAGTTGTCCAAATTTTGTCGACGAAGGTTCATATGCCACTCAATAAACCAATCAACACAATACAAAACCATTTTTATATCAACTAACAAATACGCGCTCATATTTATCAATACGCTAAACTCATTCTAGAGCACTACAGACTTTAATTTAAATGAGTAATTCCCACCAGAGCCAAGGTTATCACCAACCTAAGCTCCGATACCAACTGTAACAACCCGCAAATCCATACCCCTTGAGTCGACACTATTCTACATCAATCAACTCAAGTTTAACAGAAAAACGAACCATTAGGGTTGAAGAAGAAGAGGTAGAAGAAGAAACTAGAAACAATAACAGAATCTAACCATCGCAGCGGAATAAAATATAATAGCAAATAAATGATCTTTACACAAAATCAAATATATCTGTTTATATATTACATCATCAGAGTATATCAATCACAGTTCAACATCAACAACATACAACTGGATACACAGCAGAATAATAATCAAATACGAAAATACGTATCGCCATCCTGCTCGTCTCCTGAGCTCCACAACATCATATCCTGTATTCTATAATACTCGGTCTGACCCAAGCATTATAGTTAAATAACACCCGAGTCAGTCTGGAATACCAACATGAGAAATCACACCCAAATTGATTATTAAAGTTTCAAAAATTCGTTTGAAAACAAAAGCATCTCGTAATACCACGCCACAAATAAACATGTTGATTTTTTACTTTACGATAGCTAAAACACTTTTTATTAAAATCCTCTGATATTATAATATTGTCTATAGAAAGTAAAATAGAATCTAGCTGAAATGCTTGCATCTCACGTTTCAGTTGGGCACAATCAAAACCGTACGGGCGCATAGGGAAAATGGATTTCCAACTAAAGACTAGGCGCTAGGGCACCACCTGTCACAGTGCCTGGTCTAGATCAGCGTACCGAGGAGCCACCCTAACTCCCCTATAACACAAGGCCCGGACTATCCCTTACTGGATAATCCCGAGTAAGATCACCCCACGGTTGGGATCAGCAACCGCACCACTAAGCCGAAATAAAAGGGACATCTAGACAGGGATGACCTTACCCGGAAATGGGTGCTGCCCTCCAAGTATTGCTGCATAACCCCTGATTTTCAGTCATTCCCGGTTGATGAGGCTTGAGGCTAAGCGTTACCTTTTAGAACATATCCCTTAGAATGCCCATCGTCCATCTGACGATGTTCCGAAAGCGTTCATCCATACAAGTCCATCCCAGGTTTCGAACGGAACCGAAGGCACTACTCCTACTATATCCATTTTGGAAATATCCTCAGGATTAGTAGCGACTAGCCCTTGCATTTCACTGCTCCATCTTCGACTCCGAACTCGTTTTCCCCATGAAAACGTACAAACCGGATCTAAGTGGTTTCCGAGAAATTATTCCCGATCCCGTTCTCTTCGAAACGATCAACGTATTTGCCAATATTGATAGTCGGTTATTTAATTATCAATTAATATTCACAAACATCCATCAACATAAATAATTTCCCAAATTATTTATTAACCTCAAAATATCTTCACATATATTTCTATTTTCAACCCTTTGAAAACAGTTTCAAACTATCTTCCTTTTACAGAATAAATTTCCCAAATATTTCTATTTCCACTGAAATCACCAACATAAACATTTAGATTTTAAAACAGTTTAAAACACTTTATTATAAAATATACTTTAAAATATTTGAATTAAAAACTACTTCAATACTTTATTAAAAATTTATACTTTAGGAATATTTAAAATGAGGCTACTTTATAAAATATAAAACTAGATTTTCTCTTTTAAAACAAAGTACTACGTCACCTTACATAATTACTACGAAAATAGATTTGAAAAATACCAATTTTAGAATTTCAACATTTAGAAATAATAAATTTTCTAAAACATGCTTTTTAAAACAACACTAAAACTTTTATCTTATATTTAAAAATTTACTTTGAAAACGTACCTGGCTATCCAGGGAAATATACTTCTCTTCACATTCTTTAAAATAAGCACTATTTATTTTTAAACAATTTTCCCGTTCCTTTAATAAATTCCCACTTTGAATTTTATTCTTCCAAGCATCCAATTTCAAACACTTAAATCAATTTCCGAATTGATTTCCATTTTACCCCATTCAAAATACGTTTCTTTACTTACTCAATTCATTTCAAAATCCATTGATTTGTAGACTTTATTCATTTATTTTCTTTCGTTTTGATTTTAAATCTTTTAACTGAAACATACCAATTTCAGATGTTCCAAATTTATTCGTAATTTTTTTCAATAATTTAAATCTTATATTTAAAATAAATGCTTTATTCTTTTAAATAATAACAATGAAGTTTAAAATTCATTATCTTCCTGTTTATTCAAATTTCCCTTTCATACACGGAATTATTTATTAGAATTTAAAACTACTATTATTCTTATCTGGTTTATTCTTTATTTATTTAAATTCTCTATAATTATTTCACTTACAAATTCTCTTCCTTTTATTTCCAAAAATCCAATTCTATATATTTTGATAACTCAGTGTACCGAAATATATTCAACCATAGCATTCAATACTCCAATTATCAACAATACTCATCACAGAATATCGAATATTCATAACAAAGAATATTAAACAATATAAATAATTTTGAGGAATATAGTTGGTTCCCTCCAACCTGTTTCCCTGCATCCACAGATGTTAGCACATTATACAATACCAATTCCACTTCGAGGTGGAATATCGCGGTATATGGGATTTATATAAAATCATCCGCTATTATGCGGCGCATAGGGTCTCATCCCCTATATAATGCGGGAAATCAATCATTCCAAGATGTATTATACACTATAGTATAGCATATCAAAAAACAATTCAATTATTCAACCAAATATTTAAAATTAACCATTTAGATTTTAAATATCAACAAGATGAGTGAGATTAACTCACCTTATTCCGTTTGCAACCCATTTCCAAATCAGCTTGTTTCCATTATTCTTGACCTTGTACAAGCATTATAGGATTTATTAATATTTGAAATAATTGAACCGTAAATTTCCATTTTAATAAATTTAATTAACTAGTGATTAAACCCTAATAAATTTTCTTTTAATAAATTATCCTTAGTAACTAAAATAATTTAGATTTAATTTAACAAATAAATTTCACCATATGTAAACGAAATATGAATAGGTATATTTACTTTATTTTACATTTTTAAACTGTTTACAAAAATAATCAATATCCTTTTAAATAAAAATATATTCTTGTTTATATTTTTAAATGAAAACATATATATCTATATTTATATTACCCTATTCCCTCACTGTGTATACATACTTTTATATATACATCTCTAACCTAAAACACATTCACTGTAAACTAAATCTGAAGCTGAATGTGTATATATACTTATTTTATTAAATTAAAATAAACGAAACTACAAATACCTTACAGCCAAATTCCCTCGCGTGCTTGACTACCTTCCAAACCATTACCCATATCACAGCAACCATTCCATCAACCACTCGCTACCCTCTCAGACCCCACCTTGCTGTCGCAACTATCGCGAAGGCTTCTTCTTCGCGTGCTGCCATCACCGCTCGATGTAACTATCCCGAGTTTGCCTAAAATCGAAGTCGCCGCTTCCCAGAAACGAGCACGAAACCCTAGCAAATGCCACCGCCCTCTCCCTCCACGCGACCTCCACCCCTAGCTTCGCCTATCGCGACCCCTAAATCGAGATACGCACGAGCTCCAGCTCGTTCCTGCCTTGCTCGTACCTGGCCGCTGCTCCCCGCTTCATCAGGCCTCGAGACACCACTGCTCAAATCGAGCGATTCACCTCCTCTTCCTCAAGACGTCGCCAAGCTCGCAAGTAGGCGCCCGATCCCTCACGTACGCGAAACCCCTCTGTTCTTTTTTTTTTTATTTGAACGAAGAACTCGGCCTCGTTTTCGAATGGGCGAGATTTAATATGAAAGGGAATGATATAGATCTGGATGATGCGGTTTGATTTGAGAAGGAGGGAGACGCGATTTTGAACATGAAGGCTTCGGCCATTTTTTTGAACTTTGATCTTTTTTTTTCTTTTTTTTGTTCTCTCGTCCGGAGGAAGATATGGATGGAATGAAATTAAATGGAGGGGAGTAGCGTATAAGAGAAGGTTCGACCATTTAAATTAAATTATATTAGATTCTTCTATGCGTATACGGATTGTACGACCAAACGGTAGACCCAAACACTGCGAAAATTGAAATCCGATAATAATATAATATTACAGACCCAATGGAACTGGTTTCGTCAAAATCCGAGACTGTGTCTCGGAAGGCTATTTTTAAATATCGATTTAAACGATATATTTTCAAAACATAACAAAACGCTTCCAAATTCGAGTTTAACGCTTTTACTATCTTCGGTGCTATCAATATCAATTTTACAAATCTTTAAATTATATTTTTACAGGCTTAAAATTCTCGATTCAACACCTTACCCAATTTCCAATAATTAAATTCAATAATTAAATTTCCAAATAATGGTGATATTTGAAATTTAAGTTACAAATTAACTTTTAAATATTTAAAATTAATCAAATATTTCAATTTTAAATGCTCAAAAATTCCGGGTCGTCACAAGTGCTTCCAGATTTGAAAAACTATGAAAACTTTTGGAGTTTAAAAACTGTAATGCATCTTTGCTCCTTGATTTACAAACTACATGTATGCTTCCACATTGAAAAGAAAATGCAGGCTTGTTCCAGATTTTACTTGCTTTAGATTTCAAGTTTGCATGCAGGCTTGTTTTCTTTAAAAGTGTACAGGTTTGATTTAAAACTACAGTTGCATGCAGGCTTCTGTTTTGAAAATGAACTACAGGTTTTGGAAAAATGCTCGACAGGTTTGCATGCAGAAGATAATTTCCAGATTGCATTTGAAAACTTGGAAAATGATTATAGGCTTATTGATTTCATTTTGAAAATGGTTACAGGGTTGATGATTTTGATTTGTAGTGTTACAGGAATTTACAAATGGATTTCTGGTTGAAGATGGTTACTGATTTTGTTTTTGAGACGGAAAGATTTCTGGTTTTGAGGAGTTGCTTTCAGCTGAAGTTTCTTTAGTTTAGAATGGGATTAGGAAAAGAAAAAAGAAAATGGAGATATATGTTTATATAACTTAATTTAAGGTTTAATAAAAATCAAAGAAAAAAGAAAATAAAACATGACACTTGCCAAAACTTTTGTTTATTAATTTACACTTGTAAATTGAAGCTTTAGGAAAGTAACACTTGTCTTTTAAGTTAATTAGTATTTGTAACTAAACGTTAATATAAGATTATGCTTAATTAATTAGTTAATATGTAGTTATTTATATGTATAGATAATTTTAAAAGAAACAAAACAATTATATTTATAAATAAAAATTTATTGTGACGCCCCACCTCAATACCCACACTAGCCAAGAACACTACGGTGTAGTGTTGTCAACTAGCATGGAGAATAAGGCTGTTGAGGAGTGACCATCCATGTGATTACTTATCACATGGTGGCTATAAATAATCTTTGGAAACAAACATAGAAATAAGCATAACACAAATCAGTCACAGACGTCCATATCACAAAGGCGGAAGAAGATATGAATATATAACTAGCACATGAAAGTGTACATCAGAGTAGTGGTCAAAAATATCCACAATAATACAAAAGAATAGCAACACGTGCTATACAAAAGAATACAACTATGAGTCTATGTCTCAAGTTTATACAACAAAAACTACTAATCTAAATAGTTAGCCAAAAGTCAGAGTAGCAAATCCCGGGAAGAAGTCAAGCAGAAGCACCTGTAACATCTCGGTCTGACCCGAGTATTATTTAAGAAAATAATAAACGGATCAGTCTAGCTATAAATATCAGATGACATGGTATAAAATAAAAGATATGGCATAAACATAAAATATCCATACTGACATACTACTATAAGTATGCAAATGATGATCAACAAAAGATCAATCAATAAGAGATAAATCGATATCATAAGAATCTTCTCAAAGATCCAAAGAGGGCATCATACCCTAAACTTGTACTCATAACAAGTCAATGACATAAATTCCAGAAATCAACACGAGAAATCCAGAAATCACAGAAAAAGGGAAAGAGGCCTATCACATGACGGTCCGAAGACCATGGGGAGCTACCCCATATGGGTGAGTCGGAATCACCCAAATGAGGTCTAGGCTAACCAAAAAGCATAAAGGTATGTGTGAGTGGAATCACACAAATGGTGTCTAGCCTAACCTCGCAACAAAAAGGTATGTGTAAGTGGAATCACACAAATGGTGTCTAGATTAACCTTGCGGACAAAGAGATATGTGTGAGTCGGAATCACACCAATGAGGTCTAGTCTAACCTTGCAAACAAAGAGACGTCGCACAATTGCTAGTCTATATCATAAAATGATCATCATGATCAACGAGAAGTGTCAATTACACTAAGTTAGTAAATATAAAAGTTTAGTTTCATGTCCCATAACCACTAGCTTAACTTAAATATTTACGAACATACTGTAAATCTTCACTAATAAAATTGTCACTAGAGGTTCAATCGAACAAGTCCAAGAATTAACCGACGAAGCAAACGCAAGCGTTTCATACCACTTGTTTTACTAAGCCGTTTAATTAGATTTCTCATCCGAGTGAGGTAAAGGTTTGTATATACTAATAGATTGGAAAACGGGTTAAGAAAAGAGCTTTGTTTTTAAAAATAGAGTTGAAATCATTTTGTTGAAAGAGTTTTGATATTTACTACTAGTACTCAAACCTTTATATTTTAAAGTGACAAATCACAGAAGCGATTGTAGAAACAATCAATCACAAAGATCACATTCGCAGATGTGATAAAAATCCAAGGAAATCAGCTCAACAAGTTCTAACGACCTAAGGGGAATAAGGTCGAGCGACCTAATGGTTGCGACCTAGGGGTCTAAGGGGTCAAGCGACCTAGTGGTGTTCGCGGTCCAACGACCTAACGGTTTAAAATAGGAGAGCGACCTAGGGGGTATACGACCTAAGGTCTTATGACCTAACGACCTACGGTCTAAACAAGGTCACACGACTTAAGGCCAGCAACGACCTAATGTGGGATGACCTAAGGTCCAACGACCTATCGGTACTTAAGGAGGTCCAACGACCTAAGGTCATGCGACCTAAAAACCCGCGACCTAAGGGTCGAACGACCTATATGGTCCAACGACCTAGCACTAAACAAGGCCGAGCGACCTAAGGGTACCCGCGACCTAGAGGTCAAGCGACCTAGGGACGAAATGGCCAGAGGATAAAGGCGAGCGGTCTATGACCTAACTCCCCACGACCTACGACCTAAAAGCGAAACGACCTACGGTATTCACTCGCAAGCGACCTAACGAGTTAACTTGCGAGCGACCTAACTCCGAAGTGCCAATATTTCCAGAATGACCTAAAGCCCTGCGACCTATGACCCAGCGACCTTACGACCTATCACCGAATGAGTCAAGTGGCCAGAACGAGCTAAGTGCAGGAAATTTCCAAAAATGCTAAAAATTGGAGTTTTTCGCCAATCCAATCCAAACCAAAGGCAAATGTGCATGCAAAAGTGATAGGGAATCATTCCCAACAGTCCAATACAGTTATAGACTAGATTTGTGAGATAAAAATCTCACCTTTGCACCAAAATTTATGAAGATGAAGCTTGAAAGTAAGGAGAAGCAATCCAAAGCTTGAATCCAATATCTTCTACTTGAATTTGGAGTTGAATGTTGGATTAGCAATTAAATTTGAGCTTGGAGTTTTAATTTCCCATTCTCTTCACCATTAATGCAAATCTTGAAGTTAGTTAGGAATTTATGAAGAGTGAGGAGAAGGGGGTTGGAACTTAGGCTTAATAGGCTAAACTAACCCAAAGTCTAAAGCGGGAAAATTAGTGAAATTTCGCTAACTCCAAACCTATCGATGTTTATACTTAAAAAAGTTGTAAACGGCATTTCAAACTCAATGGAAGTGGTCTCGAGTCCTAATTTGACCGTTCGCAAAAAGTAGCTTTTCGGACCAAAATCCGATTAACGATATAATATTTAAATAAAATATTTAAATATAAACTCGATAAATATGGGGGTTGTTAGTTGTTACATTTATACAAATATTTTAAAATCCAAAACAATTTAAAAATCTATACTTTGAATTTCAAAACTTTAAATTCAATTTCAAATCATATTCTAAAGTCCAATTTTAAAATCAAGTTATATATACACATATATAACCGCACAAATTCAACTTTGAAATAACAATTCTATTTATATTAAAAATCCATTTGTAAAAATAATACATTATTATTATTGTTTAAAGTTAACCCATTTGTCAAATTAAAATAATTTATAAAAGAAATTATCTCTTTATTAGTAATTACTTATTTTATCAAGTTATATTTTTAAAAAGAAAATAAAACAAACCTTTTTGTTAATCAGTTTGAATTTAAACTTAAGCTAAAATAAATTTAAACAATTAAACAATTTCTTTAAGTATTTAAAACTATATAGTTATTTATTAAATAGCTTTAAAAAGTTATATACTAAATCAAATCATAATTTCCAAAAATATTAGAATTAGAAAACATAATTTCATTTATTTATTAAACTTCAAACCAAAGCTTATCTATATACAATATATACAAATAAATATATATACTATAAATAGAAAACAATTTAATTAGCTTTTAAAAAGATAAAATTCACCAATTAAATGTTTATTAAAGGAAGATTATTAAATCAATTCAAATTTTCTTAACAAAAATTATCAAATCAATTTAATTTTTAATATAGATTAATAAATTGATATTGCCAAAAGTTCCGGGATATCAGAAAAAATTTCCATTGTTAAACTCACGAAATCTATCTCTAATTATTTGAATCCCATTTGCATTCCCTGCTACGGTTGATAGTTTGATAATTTTTCGTAGTTAATGATTATATTGGTTGAGATGAATTGTCATTCACCTTTTATCTTGTTCTTAGTGTATGTGGTATATTCTTGTTATTACATATAATTTGAAAGTAGTAGATGTAAAATTCTAGATAGTCAACATGACAGCCAATTAACAAGATGAATCGCTAAAACCTTGCAGCACGACGATGTTTGTATATTTAATTATAAACTAAATTTGATAATTTTAAATATGAAATGACATATTGGTTAAAGATGGATTCAAAAGCGTTTTTTAACCATATATCGTACTCAATAATTAATAAAAGCCAGCATTTTCTTTAAAATAGATCTGTTGCGGCAATAATAAATCTGCTTAAGAAAATTTAGTGTAATAATATGTGTATATATATCATATATAATTAAAATGTCGAATATATATATATATATATATATATATATATATTATATAATTAGTTGAAGGCTTGCTTGTTTTTATGAGTAGTTGATTAAGGCGTGAAGGATTGCATTATTGTCGATGGATGATGAATTTAATATATTTAAACTTTCAAAAATAAACATTTTCATACAAGTAGGCAATGCGATAATAAAATATGAATATCTTCTTACAAAATGATTTATAAAAAATTAATAATTTGTTATAGTGTTAATTTTTCGATACATCTAATAATTATTATCAATAGGGATTCCTAAGCTTGTACGAGGCAATATGACACAGTATTTTGGAAATGCTAAGAAATATTTTACTTGGAATTGTATATTATTTCGCAAATTAATATACTATTATTTTAGAAAAATAAAAAATAAAAACGAGTTTGTATAGAAGGATCCAGTAGTTTAACAACTCACCTAAGACGATGCTAGACTTCCTCAAATCAGCACCTCTAAGCTTGAATTTCGATCGCTCGCTCCAAACTTACTGCTGCCACAACCATGCCAACCATTGATCTAATGCAATTGAATGGCCTAGCACCTAAGAACCCTATGCTTCCATCATTCAACATTATAGCAATCTCCTCCCTTACAACCAGTCGCCTGTCATGCTCGCCACCATAATGCTTGCGTAGATCACCTCCTCTCCACCCTTCAAACTATTTACCAAGAAAAACCTATTTATCGATAAAAATGATTTTCTATCACATTATCAATATTTCTTCAAACTATTATTTTTGTAAACATTCTTCCAAAGTTTATTATTATTTATTAATTGAAAGGCAGTTAACAAAGGCTATTAAATCAATTTAATCACATCTAATACAAGATTTAAATATTTAAATAATTCAAATACTTAAATACGAAGTATTCAAAATTTCGAGTCGTTGCATTATGGATATATCATCCAAATGTATGTTTATAAACTTTAATCTATGTATTTAAAACATTTCATATATATATATATATATTATTTTTAAATTATTTATAAATATATGAATAAGTATACGTATATGAAATTTATAATATATATACATATATTTAAAATTATTTTAAATTATACTGTAATCATATTTATTTATTTAACTAAAAGTTCAAAATCACAATCAATTTTTTTAAATAAACACACATATATATCTTATAAGTAATTTAATAATATATAAGTATACTTAAATGTATATAAAATAAATATACACCTATTGTAATACTCACATCAAAAGTTGGGTTTTGTTTTATTTTACTTTTAAATTTATATATGTATATATATGTTAATTTCCATACGCAAATTAGTAATAAAATAAAAAATATTCCCAATAAAATTTCAAATTATAAAATTCTAGCAAAATTTCAAAGGTATTTTAATATTATATATGTATAAATTATAATTAAAATAGATTTAGAAATGGATAATTAATTTCAGCTATGGTTTAAATATTCAAATTATATATATAATATATTTTTTATTTTCCTATTGCGTTATTAAATGAAAATTTAGTTTTATAAAATTTAAAATATATATATTTGTAATATATGTATTTAATTTATTTATAGATTAAGTGATTTAAATAATATTTAAAAATAAATAAATTATAAAATTATTTTAACTATGCCGAAAGTCCATTAAGTATATAACTATTTGTATAAAATTTTAAAATTATATTTTGTATTTATAAGAATTAATATTTGGAAGATGAAGCTAGTAAAAGTAATTAATGTATATCCATAAACTAAACTTAAAAAAATCAATTTTTCGAGCCGTGGATATTATTAAATATAAATATATAAGAAAACAACCATTTTAAATGTGACAATATATCAATATAATGGAATCGTCGCCTAACTAATAAATAATATATGATATATAAAACTCTCTAAATATTATTATATAATTGTAAATCAGAGAATTTCCTTAGCTCTAATGCCTTTTTGTACACCTTAAACAATGAGATCAACCACTTGAACTATTTTCCAATTCAACAATGTGCTGGCTCTCGAACCGGTGATCACAACCATCAAATAACATCAAATTTATTTGATTTGATATTTTGAAATGGTGGGGAAGATGGAGTATAAATTTGGCCAGAAATAAATGATGATGGAGGCTCTCTTAAATTAGTGAACGAGTGAGGGTAATGATGTTTATATAGAGGAGAAAATAGACAGATAAGTTAGATCTAGATCCCCTTTTCTCTCACTCATTCTCTCTCTTATCCATCTAAACCAAGCCCCCTTATTGCCACCGTATGGCCATACGCGATAGAGTAGCCCCCACACAGGCATCAAGCATATTTAAAGTCCATACAAATTACATTGCATTTAAACCTGATTTAAACGCATATAGATATTGTATATTGAATTACATATTCATAAATATTATAAACATATTTAATGATATTTGTTCATCAAAGAAAAATAAAGTTTTATAATTAATACTTCATAAATGTTAATTAATCTATAAAATTTTAAATTAATTAAATCGTTTAGCCAATGGAGTATTCAACATTTTGGTTTTGTGACCCGTCAGGTGTAAATTTGGTCAACAATTAATATTAAACTATTCAAGTATTTATATTCACACGTTACTTAGCAGGCAATGTAACATTTTGGTTAAATTTAGCGCTTACTTGGTTTCGATAAAATCTAATTTTACTTCGTTAACCGTTACACGATTGTGACTAGTATTTACACCAATTCTCTTCATCAAAATTATATTATTTTGGACTTATGGAATTTGATAACAGTCAAAATTCTGTAATCCATATTCAACTCTATAATCCAAACATAAGGTCCTTGGTTTATTAATAACAATCATTATTAGCTGAACTACCCTGGCCAAATATTTTGACTTTGAGTTAACTTGAGTTGACCATTAACTAACCTCGTATAACCGGGGAGGCGAATCGTATCTTAAATAGTGTTTCGATTCCAATACTTCCACTTAACCCAACTACAGTCACTCGATTGACGTCTTCCATGATTTGACTATAATCAAAGCATAACCTTCATGTTGAAAACTCACAATATTCTCAAGTCGAGAGAACTATGTAAATTAGTCATATCGATACTTTCTATTTGACCTTAGTTATAGTAACCAACAGAAAACTATCGAGTGAGTCATTCCATAGTTATTTAATAACTGTCGATGTGTATCCTCTTGGTGTCTTAAATAGTCATGAGTAATACACTGCCAAACATTTGAAGAGCCTTATGTACTATAGTCTCAGTGGATGCGTCGATATCCAATCTCGATGCATCTTAACTAGGAATGTTTAAAATGATATGTTTATTATATTTTGATACAATACTCATGATTACAACTATTTGTAATTACCATCACAAACATACCACTTATGAATTTTCTATTAAATACATTTTAATTAAATATTTAATTATTTATAACATGTTATAACAATTATATAATGGAAAGACAAACATCTTTATTATGAACGAGAATTGACCATAGAGTAAATTAATTTACAATAAATTACAGAACTGCCATTAAGGCATAGCTCTAACACTATCAAATATTAAATCTGCATATATATGACTTTTAATCTATAATTAAATTTAAATTTACATAAAATAAGTTCATGAAAAATTATTGTAACAACCCACATATTTTACGATTTTATATTTAAATATTTTATTTAAATATAGCATCATTAGTCAGATTAAAGTTCGAAATGCTTGCAAAAAGTCGAATTAGGACTCGAGATGTAACGACCCCAGATTTTTATGAATTTAAATTGATAATTTAAATGAATTTTTGAATTAAAATTTTTAAAATTGATTATAAAGGGCAGCGAGTTTCCCCGATTCAAATAGAAAATATGTAAAGTCATATGGATTTGAAAATTTATATATATGAGAATATATATGTATATATTGGATTTTAAATAAATTCTTAAATAAATGATTTTGAAAAAAATAAATAATATACTTTAGACACAAGTATAAAAATAAATAAATAAATTGATTTAAAAAAATTTATAAATGATGATAATTTGAGTTATATAAAATATATAAAATAAATACAAGACAAAAGTAATAAGAGTAAAATAAAAATAGAAGTAAATTTAAAATGCAAGAATAAGAGCAAATAAAAGTATTCAAACAAATAAATAAGCAAAGTAAACAAAACAAAGTAAAAATAACAAACAAATAAAAACAAAGGTTATGCAGGCAAATAAAAAGTAAGTAAATAAATAAAACAAAAGGGTATACATTCAAAAGTATGAACAAACAAAAGAAGATAGTCAGAATGCATGCAAGTGTAGGCAAGTTAAAAGCGAAAGAAAAATATATATACATATTGTTAAGAGACATGAAAGACAAAAGAAAGAAAGGAAGAATATAAAATATCATCAGCCACCAAACAAACTGCACAGTCAACAAGGACAAACAAATAATAATATCTATGTATATAGTATCACCTCCAACACAAGATCACTTCAGCTGAAGCAAGAAAAAGGATAGAATGAGGTAGGTATGGAGACACATATCTTGGTATTAGATGCTAGCACAACAAGTATCACCAGCCTCCATACCAATATCTCTGGCCAAAGATTTAAAAAATACAAGTAAAGAAAATCTTGTACCTGCTTTGTATAAACAAATGATCACCCTGTATATTCAATTTATATACATCCACTTCTCATTTTAAATTCGTTCATTCTTCTCTAAGAAAAACTGAAGTAAAACATCTCAAACTTAAACCAAAATTTTGCTTTGAACAAAACAACAATTTAACTAAATCCAGAGATCAAAGTAGAAGGTTTGCAACTGGAAATTCAAAGCTTGTTTCTAAAATTGAAGTACTCTTTTTATTCTGGAAAAGCAAGATGAGTAACTTATTTTCTTAAAGGTTTAAAGTATAAAACTATTGCTTATCTATAAATCTGTGAATAGGTTTGTTTATAAATATATATATATGGATCCTCTGAATATATTTAAACTGGAAGTGTCTTATACATTTCTGTTGTTAGCATATGTTTTCTGTTCTTAGATTTTAAGTACAATTCTTAATTCAGAAATCATTTCTTCAAAATCTACTAAATGTTTGGACTTAGGATTAAAATGAAAGATGTTTGTTTGATCCTGAACCAAGTTCTAAAAATCAGTTAAAGTTAAAACAACATGTAAATGTCTCTGAAAAATCAAAGAACTGAGCAAAATTCAATTTTAGTAAAATTTCGAATATCTTAAATCACGAATTCAGTTATACAACTCGAATTCTCATTGAAAAATATGATTTTTAAGGCGAGATTCATAATTTTTAGAAGTGTGGTTTGAGAGCAGTTCGAGTTGTTCGAATTTTCGTCCTTTTGACGAATTCAGGTGATCGCGCCGACGAGGGTGGTCGGGGTTCTTCCTCGAGGTAGAAGAACAATCGTGGATTCGGGGAAAAATATTATGACGAGGTGCAGTCGGTCGTGGTGAAGGCAGCAAACATTTGAAGTACAGAACCCTAGTTTCAACTAGGTTTAATAATTCGATCGCCACGGCTCCTATAGTTGATCGAGTTCAATACACTTTTGGGTGATGAAAGAGGTGATGTCGATGAAGAGTTGACCGGAGTTCTAAGCGTTCCGGTGGCCGAGGTTGGGTAAATGGCGCGTTGACAGGTTTTGAAGTGGTGGGTTCTGTCTCATGTTTCCAGGTTTGGATTCGAATACGCGATTTTGATTTGGAGGAGTTATCGATGTTTTGGGTGGTCGAGGCAATGGTTGAGATGGTCATCGACTTGGTGGTGGGTGGCAACTCGATCGGAGGCGGTCAGGGAAGTGGTGCACGTGCACAGTGTCACGGTGTGTTGTTTGGGTTTAACTGTTGGGTTGTTGGGAGAAGAAGGACCCTGAGTAAAACCTGAGAAAATGGTTGATAGGCTCGTGTTGTCTCCGGGTTCGCTGATGCTTTGAATTGGTATTTAAATTTAAGCTAGACTTGCTGTAGAAATAAAAGAAAAAAAAAACAAGAAGAAGAAGAAGGAGGTTGCGTAAATAACAGGGGAAGACTCGAAGCATTCGAGTGGCAATCTCGGGGAAACGTAGGGCTGGCTCGAGTTTGAGCTCGGGTAGTTCTTACTTGTATCCGGGTCAATTTTTACACTTAAACAAAAATTTTGAAATTTACGAATCTCGGGTAAGTTTGGGGAAAAACTCGAAGTTGTCTTCGGGTAGAACGGGGTTTGACTCGAAGCAGGGCCCGGGTGGTATAAAAAAAACAGTTTTCAAAATTTTTAAACAAAATTCAAGTTTTAAACAATTTTAACTTATTCTTTTAAATAATTGTTTTATTTAAGTATGGGATTGGTTTAAGGTTTAAAAAGTAAATTATTTCAATTTAATTAAGTTTTACTTTAAGATTTAAATTAAAGGATTAATTAATTAAAGATTTAATTTATGTGATTGAATAAATTAATGTGATTAATTAAAGATTTATTATTTAACAATTTAAAGGTTAGTTAAGTACTGATTACAGATTAATTAATTTGTTAAGAGTTAATTTATTAATAATGAATAATTAAAGGATAACTACTTAAGCATATAATTACTTAGTGTAATTACATTAAAGGATAATTATTCAATAATTAAAGATCGATTGATTATTAATTAAGATTGATGAATTTATATTTAAAAAGTAATTCATTTAAAGGATAATTAATTAAGGAGATTAATGTATTAAGATAAGTAAATTGAGGATAATTTAATAAATTTAAAGGTTAATTAATAAATGAAGGTGATTAAGGAATAATTATTAATCAAAGTAATTAATTAAAAATAATTAATAAAATGGTGAATTAAATAATTAAAGCTTTATTATTTAATAATTAAAGGTTGATAATTAAAGGAAAAATTGATTTATTATTAATGGATAATTAATAAATGATTAAAGAATAATTAATCAAAATGATTTGTAAATTATTAATGTTAGTTAACCAGGATTAGTAATTCATAAGAAATAAATTCGATTTAAATTAATCAGATAATTTATTGATCTTACCTATGGATACTTGGATTCTATTGGATGACTTGATTGTTTGATATTCCTGATTTATGATGCTTTGTATATATCCTGATTTATGTTGTGATCTGCGATAAATTATCTGTGATGTAATTTACTAGCCGTGGTATATATATATTTGTGATCTGTATATGACAGATAAGCGTTATAGTTTATATCGCTTATCAATTATATTCCTGTATTCTGATCTGTGATAATTGAATGATGTTGCACTACTGTGTACAACCCCTGGACTACACCATACAGACACAATTATGGATTTCACAAGGAAATCGGTTAAGTCACAGATTTTTGAAATAGTTTAAAATTTGAATTTTTAAATTCAAATGTTTTGGAAATGGAATTGGAATAGAAGTGAAAAGCTTTTGAAATGGAATTTCAAAGATGGAAATTTAGTTTGAATAACTGGATTAAGTGTTGAATTTAAACACTTTAATTTAAATTTGAATTCAATATTTAAATTGAATTCTGTAATTTGAAATTGGGGATTAATGATATTATACTAGCCATTATGAGTTAAATCATTTTTAAAGTATTATTTTTGGAAATTGGAATTTAACCCAGGGATTTCAACTCGTATAAATGAATCAGATTTCCAAAATGAAAACTGTTGTTTTCAAATGATAAACACTTTTAGATAAGAACTGAGATTCCAGTTAATTAGGGGAATTTCAAGATTGAATAGAGAAATGATTTTCCTAAGTTATGAATGAATTCTTTTTGAAAGCTATGAATTAAATCTGTTTATTTTTAACAGATTTAAATTGATGATTTGTTTAAATCAAATTGAAATGAAATTGTTTTGAAGGCTATAAGTTAAATCTTTGATTTAAAGATTTAACGAGTTAATCGAATTGAAATGAAAATTGATTTGGAAAATCTGTGAATGAATCTTTTGTTTAAAAGATTAAATTGTGAAAATTGTTTAAACCGTTAAAGGTTGTGAAAATGAATCTTTTTGTTTAAAAATTGAAAATGGTAATTTATTAAAACCATTTGAAAGAAAGTTTTGAATTATTAAGTTGTGACTTAATTGAAATCCCATTATCCATTTGTTTTTGAAATATCGTGCTCACTATTCGGTTTAGCCGGGAAAGGACCTTTGTGTCGTATAACCCATTCCGAATATGTGATACGTCGTTATGGATAGCATTTGAAGACCGGTGATGAAGACCGGGTATTTGCGAAAGCGATAGGATGACCTATCGATTGTTTCTGCACCGAGTCGCGCCGGTATAGAAACTCCCTAAGTGATGGGAAATCCGATCGGGATAGTGAATATCCGGATTTCAAGGACTTCTTTGTAAGTGCCTTCGGTTCTGTTCGAACCCAGAACAGACTTGTATGGATTGGATGTCTGACATTACAAATTGAGATATAAAGCCGATTTCTTTCAAATATATTTCTGTTGGTGGCGGAGAATTTATTCTCTTAGCTTAACACCCTTCTCTGAGACGTACGTGCTCAGAGGTTATATAGTTGAAGTTATCAGCGATATATTCCCAATTTGGTAATGTGACATACTGAGTGTTGCTGTGAAATGATCATTGTGCTGATTATTTATGATAGGATCATTTATTTGATCGTCTATCTTGATGATCATTTCTATGATCATTTGTTGACCCAAAGCATGGCTTTTGTATAAAGTATGTTTTTGTGGACGTGACTTCGTCGAGCCTCACACCCCGTGAATGGTCAAAACAGGAAAGAAGCAGCAAGGTTATGAGGGGTAGCGCCCTTTAGGATGTGTGCATTTCCTTCTGGAAAAGGGTGGTATCATGGTATGGAGCCCAGATACTTACTCATGTTGAAAACACTTTGTTATGATTGTGTGAATTGATTACGAGCGCTCGATGAAAGGTCCCAAAGGACCGGGGGATGGCATATTCGGTCAGTTGTTACTCAGTTAGGGGTAACCCGGCCTTGTGTTGGTAGAGATCCGGTTTGGTTCTCGGGGATGTCCATCCAGAGGCATTCTCATGTGGCAATGGGAAGTTCCTTGGCCTGATCATTCGTTGGAAATCCAAAGAAACAATACGAGACTTGTACGGTTTTAGTTGTAGGACCTATCATTCACTTATGGTGTCGCAACACTGTTTGGATGGTAGCTATAGTAGGCATACGATAATGGTCGTATGTTGGCTAAGATTTATATTCTACTTTCGAAATGAATTTTTCCTACACTATGCACTAGTAATAATATCAAACGTTTCTTTTAATGCGTATCAAGCATCTTTGACTATCATAAGGAGAAATCTCCTCTGATTCTGCATTTGCATTGTGTGTGTGTGCGGGTGGCCTTATGGTAGTCGCATTTTTAAAAAGCATTGCGAATTTACTTTGAAAATCTTATGTTGAATGTTTTAAAAGAGAAATTGTTTTTGTTGCTCACACCAGTCCCACGACTGATCCGGAGTTTATTGTTTCTTTCCTAAACTCTAGGTGCTCATTATTTTCTACACGAGCAGTCTAGAGTTGGGTTTTACAGATAGTTAGATATAGTGGATTATCTGGAGTTAGTTCAGTCTTTGGTTCGGACCAGTCTTGCCTAGCTTGGTGCATTGTTATGGGGAGTTCGAGCTACTGCTGGATTGATTCTTGGAAATGGAGTTGCAGTTCTCGGAGTTCTTCCTTGAAGACTATCTCAGAGTTATATTGTTCCACTGCTAGATGTTATCTATTTTCTTTTCCGCTGCTATTTTATTGTATCATATCTCTGATATATATTGATATCTATTGGATCATCTGTTGTATCAGATATTGTATCAAAGCTGTATATCAATGTATTATTCTTTTATTCCGCTGTGTTAATTACTTAATGATTGTTATAAGCTCCGGCGAATCGGATTTGAACGGTCGAATCTATGGCATTCGAGTACGATTTGAAGTACGGATGTCGATTTTTGAGCGGGCAAAATTCGACTCGTTACATGTGGTATCAGAGCTAAGGGTTTAAACTTTAGCTCAGGAGTGTAACACATTAAGTAGCTCATTAGAGATAGGGTGAAGTATCCCTAGAATGAGTAATCCTTAAGATATCCGTTTTAACGCCTCAGTAAATTCTCTTACTATCTACTGATAGTGAGTATGAGTGCAAGAAGAAAACGAGATAGGGGACGGGAGAATACGACTATAAATGGTCGATACTCTGTAACAACAGTGGAAACATCTCTCTATCAATTTTCTTTGATTCGTTTCCAAATTCTTTTTGATTGCTTCGTGGCAGTTACATGAAGAAGTTTCGATGCGATGATGGCCCTACGAATCATTGTAAAGAATTCTTATTTCGTATCTTCATCAATTTCTTATCAGTGTTTTCGTTTTAAACTTTAATGAATTTGAAATTTAGAATTAAAATTTTGAGTAAATTGGAAATTTGAAATTGAGTTAAATTGATTAATGAAATATGTAGGATAATTTGAATTGTATCGATAAAACGATTTTGTTTAAAAATTTGAAATTCTATTATAATTTCTTGTATCTATTGTTGATATTCTGATTTGGTGAGCCAAATGCAGAACTGATATCCAATTTAATCTGGAAAGATATTTCTCTATCTTTCATCTATCTGTATTGTTTTCGTGCCTGCAAATTTCGAGGACGAAATTCTTTTAAGGGGGGAAATTTGTAACGACCCCAGATTTTTATGAATTTAAATTGATAATTTAAATGAATTTTTGAATTAAAATTTGTAAAATTGATTATAAAGGGCAGCGAGTTTCCCCGATTCAAATAGAAAATATGTAAAGTCATATGGATTTGAAAATTTATATATATGAGAATATATATGTATATATTGGATTTTAAATAAATTCTTAAATAAATGATTTTGAAAAAAATAAATAATATACTTTAGACACAAGTATAAAAATAAATAAATAAATTGATTTAAAAAAATTTATAAATGATGATAATTTGAGTTATATAAAATATATAAAATAAATACAAGACAAAAGTAATAAGAGTAAAATAAAAATAGAAGTAAATTTAAAATGCAAGAATAAGAGCAAATAAAAGTATTCAAACAAATAAATAAGCAAAGTAAACAAAACAAAGTAAAAATAACAAACAAATAAAAACAAAGGTTATGCAGGCAAATAAAAAGTAAGTAAATAAATAAAACAAAAGGGTATACATTCAAAAGTATGAACAAACAAAAGAAGATAGTCGGAATGCATGCAAGTGTAGGCAAGTTAAAAGTGAAAGAAAAAATTTATATACATATTGTTAAGAGACATGAAAGACAAAAGAAAGAAAGGAAGAATATAAAATATCATCAGCCACCAAACAAACTGCACAGTCAACAAGGACAAACAAATAATAATATCTATGTATATAGTATCACCTCCAACACAAGATCACTTCAGCTGAAGCAAGAAAAAGGATAGAATGAGGTAGGTATGGAGACACATATCTTGGCATTAAATGCTAGCACAACAAGTATCACCAGCCTCCATACCAATATCTCTGGCCAAAGATTTAAAAAATACAAGTAAAGAAAATCTTGTACCTGCTTTGTATAAACAAATGATCACCCTGTATATTCAATTTATATACATCCACTTCTCATTTTAAATTCGTTCATTCTTATCTAAGGAAAACTGAAGTAAAACATCTCAAACTTAAACCAAAATTTTGCTTTGAACAAAACAACAATTTAACTAAATCCAGAGATCAAAGTAGAAGGTTTGCAACTGGAAATTCAAAGCTTGTTTCTAAAATTGAAGTACTCTTTTTATTCTGGAAAAGCAAGGTGAGTAACTTATTTTCTTAAAGGTTTAAAGTATAAAACTATTGCTTATCTATAAATCTGTGAATAGGTTTGTTTATAAATATATATATATGGATCCTCTGAATATATTTAAACTGGAAGTGTCTTATACATTTCTGTTGTTAGCATATGTTTTCTGTTCTTAGATTTGAAGTACAATTCTTAATTCAGAAATCATTTCTTCAAAATCTACTAAATGTTTGGACTTAGGATTAAAATGAAAGATGTTTGTTTGATCATGAACCAAGTTCTAAAAATCAGTTAAAGTTAAAACAACATGTAAATGTCTCTGAAAAATCAAAGAACTGAGCAAAATTCTATTTTAGTAAAATTTCGAATATCTTAAATCACGAATTCAGTTATACAACTCGAATTCTTATTGAAAAATATGATTTTTAAGGCGAGATTCATAATTTTTAGAAGTGTGGTTTGAGAGCAGTTCGAGTTGTTCGAATTTTCGTCCTTTTGACGAATTCAGGTGATCGCGCCGACGAGGGTGGTCGGGGTTCTTCCTCGAGGTAGAAGAACAATCGTGGATTCGGGGAAAAATATTATGACGAGGTGCAGTCGGTCGTGGTGAAGGCAGCAAACATTTGAAGTACAAAACCCTAGTTTCAACTAGGTTTAATAATTCGATCGCCACGGCTCCTATAGTTGATCGAGTTCAATACACTTTTGGGTGATGAAAGAGGTGATGTCGATGAAGAGTTGACCGGAGTTCTAAGCGTTCCGATGGCCGAGGTTGGGTAAATGGCGCGTTGACAGGTTTTGAAGTGGTGGGTTCTGTCTCATGTTTCCAGGTTTGGATTCGAATACGCGATTTTGATTTGGAGGAGTTATCGATGTTTTGGGTGGTCGAGGCAATGGTTGAGATGGTCATCGACTTGGTGGTGGGTGGCAACTCGATCGGAGGCGGTCGGGGAAGTGGTGCACGTGCACAGTGTCACGGTGTGTTGTTTGGGTTTAACTGTTGGGTTGTTGGGAGAAGAAGGATCCTGGGTAAAACCTGAGAAAATGGTTGATAGGCTCGTGTTGTCTCCGGGTTCGCTGATGCTTTGAATTGGTATTTAAATTTAAGCTAGACTTGCTGTAGAAATAAAAGGAAAAAAAAACAAGAAGAAGAAGAAGGAGGTTGCGTAAATAACAGAGGAAGACTCGAAGCATTCGAGTGACAATCTCGGGGAAACGTAGGGCTGGCTCGAGTTTGAGCTCGGGTAGTTCTTACTTGTATCCGGGTCAATTTTTACACTTAAACAAAAAATTTGAAATTTACGAATCTCGGGTAAGTTTGGGGAAAAACTCGAAGTTGTCTTCGGGTAGAACGGGGTTTGACTCGAAGCAGGGCCCGGGTGGTATAAAAAAAAACAGTTTTCAAAATTTTTAAACAAAATTCAAGTTTTAAACAATTTTAACTTATTCTTTTAAATAATTGTTTTATTTAAGTATGGGATTGGTTTAAGGTTTAAAAAGTAAATTATTTCAATTTAATTAAGTTTTACTTTAAGATTTAAATTAAAGGATTAATTAATTAAAGATTTAATTTATGTGATTGAATAAATTAATGTGATTAATTAAAGATTTATTATTTAACAATTTAAAGGTTAATTAAGTACTAATTACAGATTAATTAATTTGTTAAGAGTTAATTTATTAATAATGAATAATTAAAGGATAACTACTTAAGCATATAATTACTTAGTGTAATTACGTTAAAGGATAATTATTCAATAATTAAAGATCGATTGATTATTAATTAAGATTGATGAATTTATATTTAAAAAGTAATTCATTTAAAGGATAATTAATTAAGGAGATTAATGTATTAAGATAAGTAAATTGAGGATAATTTAATAAATTTAAAGGTTAATTAATAAATGAAGGTGATTAACGAATAATTATTAATCAAAGTAATTAATTAAAAATAATTAATAAAATGGTGAATTAAATAATTAAAGCTTTATTATTTAATAATTAAAGGTTGATAATTAAAGGAAAAATTGATTTATTATTAATGGATAATTAATAAATGATTAAAGAATAATTAATCAAAATGATTTGTAAATTATTAATGTTAGTTAACCAGGATTAGTAATTCATAAGAAATAAATTCAATTTAAATTAATCAGATAATTTATTGATCTTACCTATGGATACTTGGATTCTATTGGATGACTTGATTGTTTGATATTCCTGATTTATGATGCTTTGTATATATCCTGATTTATGTTGTGATCTGCGATAAATTTTCTGTGATGTAATTTACTAGCCGTGGTATATATATATTTGTGATCTGTATATGACAGATAAGCGTTATAGTTTATATCGCTTATCAATTATATTCCTGTATTCTGATCTGTGATAATTGAATGATGTTGCACTACTGTGTACAACCCCTGGACTACACCATACAGACACAATTATGGATTTCACAAGGAAATCGGTTAAGTCACAGATTTTTGAAATAGTTTAAAATTTGAATTTTTAAATTCAAATGTTTTGGAAATGGAATTGGAATAGAAGTGAAAAGCTTTTGAAATGGAATTTCAAAGATGGAAATTTAGTTTGAATAACTGGATTAAGTGTTGAAATTTAAACACTTTAATTTAAATTTGAATTCAATATTTAAATTGAATTCTGTAATTTGAAATTAGGGATTAATGATATTATACTAGCCATTATGAGTTAAATCATTTTTAAAGTATTATTTTTGGAAATTGGAATTTAACCCAGGGATTTCAACTCGTATAAATGAATCAGATTTCCAAAATGAAAACTGTTGTTTTCAAATGATAAACACTTTTAGATAAGAACTGAGATTCCAGTTAATTAGGGGAATTTCAAGATTGAATAGAGAAATGATTTTCCTAAGTTATGAATGAATTCTTTTTGAAAGCTATGAATTAAATCTGTTTATTTTTAACAGATTTAAATTGATGATTTGTTTAAATCAAATTGAAATGAAATTGTTTTGAAGGCTATAAGTTAAATCTTTGATTTAAAGATTTAACGAGTTAATCGAATTGAAATGAAAATTGATTTGGAAAATCTGTGAATGAATCTTTTGTTTAAAAGATTAAATTGTGAAAATTGTTTAAACCGTTAAAGGTTGTGAAAATGAATCTTTTTGTTTAAAAATTGAAAATGGTAATTTATTAAAACCATTTGAAAGAAAGTTTTGAATTATTAAGTTGTGACTTAATTGAAATCCCATTATCCATTTGTTTTTGAAATATCGTGCTCACTATTCGGTTTAGCCGGGAAAGGACCTTTGTGTCGTATAACCCATTCCGAATATGTGATACGTCGTTATGGATAGCATTTGAAGACCGGTGATGAAGACCGGGTATTTGCGAAAGCGATAGGATGACCTATCGATTGTTTCTGCATCGAGTCGCGCCGGTATAGAAACTCCCTAAGTGATGGGAAATCCGATCGGGATTGTGAATATCCGGATTTCAAGGACTTCTTTGTAAGTGCCTTCGGTTCTGTTCGAACCCAGAACAGACTTGTATGGATTGGATGTCTGACATTACAAATTGAGATATAAAGCCGATTTCTTTCAAATATATTTCTGTTGGTGGCGGAGAATTTATTCTCTTAGCTTAACACCCTTCTCTGAGACGTACGTGCTCAGAGGTTATATAGTTGAAGTTATCAGCGATATATTCCCAATTTGGTAATGTGACATACTGAGTGTTGCTGTGAAATGATCATTGTGCTGATTATTTATGATAGGATCATTTATTTGATCGTCTATCTTGATGATCATTTCTATGATCATTTGTTGACCCAAAGCATGGCTTTTGTATAAAGTATGTTTTTGTGGACGTGACTTCGTCGAGCCTCACACCCCGTGAATGGTCAAAACAGGAAAGAAGCAGCAAGGTTATGAGGGGTAGCGCCCTTTAGGATGTGTGCATTTCCTTCTGGAAAAGGGTGGTATCATGGTATGGAGCCCAGATACTTACTCATGTTGAAAACACTTTGTTATGATTGTGTGAATTGATTACGAGCGCTCGATGAAAGGTCCCAAAGGACCGGGGGATGGCATATTCGGTCAGTTGTTACTCAGTTAGGGGTAACCCGGCCTTGTGTTGGTAGAGATCCGGTTTGGTTCTCGGGGATGTCCATCCAGAGGCATTCTCATGTGGCAATGGGAAGTTCCTTGGCCTGATCATTCGTTGGAAATCCAAAGAAACAATACGAGACTTGTACGGTTTTAGTTGTAGGACCTATCATTCACTTATGGTGTCGCAACACTGTTTGGATGGTAGCTATAGTAGGCATACGATAATGGTCGTATGTTGGCTAAGATTTATATTCTACTTTCGAAATGAATTTTTCCTACACTATGCACTAGTAATAATATCAAACGTTTCTTTTAATGTGTATCAAGCATCTTTGACTATCATAAGGAGAAATCTCCTCTGATTCTGCATTTGCATTGTGTGTGTGTGCGGGTGGCCTTATGGTAGTCGCATTTTTAAAAAGCATTGCGAATTTACTTTGAAAATCTTATGTTGAATGTTTTAAAAGAGAAATTGTTTTTGTTGCTCACACCAGTCCCACGACTGATCCGGAGTTTATTGTTTCTTTCCTAAACTCTAGGTTCTCATTATTTTCTACACGAGCAGTCTAGAGTTGGGTTTTACAGATAGTTAGATATAGTGGATTATCTGGAGTTAGTTCAGTCTTTGGTTCGGACCAGTCTTGCCTAGCTTGGTGCATTGTTATGGGGAGTTCGAGCTACTGCTGGATTGATTCTTGGAAATGGAGTTGCAGTTCTCGGAGTTCTTCCTTGAAGACTATCTCAGAGTTATATTGTTCCACTGCTAGATGTTATCTATTTTCTTTTCCCCTGCTATTTTATTGTATCATATCTCTGATGTATATTGATATCTATTGGATCATCTGTTGTATCAGATATTGTATCAAAGCTGTATATCAATGTATTATTCTTTTATTCCGCTGTGTTAATTACTTAATGATTGTTATAAGCTCCGGCGAATCGGATTTGAACGGTCGAATCTATGGCATTCGAGTACGATTTGAAGTACGGATGTCGATTTTTGAGCGGGCAAAATTCGACTCGTTACACGAGACCACTTCCATTGAGACCAAAATGGCTTTTGCGACCTTTTTGAGCATAAACATCGATATGTTTGGAGTTGACAAGAATTTTGTTATTTTTCTATTGGGCTTTGGGTTCAGGTTTCAGCCCCTTAACCCAACATAATACCCTAACTCCACCCCCTCTTCTCTTCATTCATTTAATTTCCTAATACTTACAAGCTAAAGTAAAAATAGGAGAAAGAAAGGGAAATCAAAATTCCTAAGCCTTGGTTTACTAGGAAATTCAAATTTAAGCTCCAAAATCTAAGAGAAGCTTAGGTAAGCATCTTTTTCATCTTCTTCATCTCAATCACTCTTCACATTTCAGAAATTCCAAAACCCTAAGTTAGGAAAAACTTCACCTTTGATAATAGTTTGAAGATTCTGGAGGCGTATTGAAGAGGAATTGGTCATGCTTTGTTTTAAAGCCTCTCATTCGTTGTCTTTGAATTTTAAAGGTGAGTTTTTAAACTCACATCTACATCTATAACTTTCATTGTTGTTAGGTATGAATTCCTAACATCTATGCACGTTCTATTGCTTTTGATTTGAATTGATTTGGTTATTTTTCTAAATTTTGGTGTTTTGAAGTCAAAATCTTTAAAGGTTCTATCTTGGATGTTTGGATATGTTATTTGGGGTGTATCGTAGAGCTTATAAGGCTGAGTTATCACTTGGCATAAAACCCTAGTTTCTGTCGCTCGTCGGATCGCTTCCGAATTGATTTGGCCATCATTGGCCTAGGCAAATCTCTGCCCAACGGAACCAACCAGACGTCTGGTTGGTAATTTCAAAAGTTTTGTTATGGTCCCTGAAGAAATTATATAACGAACGCAGAAGATAAAACGGCAGAGACAAATTCCAGACGTCTGATTTATTGGTTCAGACGTCTGGTTAGGGTTCTGACGTATGCTTTGTAATTTCAAACGTCTGGGGGTTTTCTGAATTATTTCCAAAACCCAAATCCAGACATCTAGATTAACCGCCAGACGTCTGGAACTGTTCAATTTCGCATATTTGCCTATTTTTGACTGAATTTGCAATGTTTACAAATTTTTGTTGATTCGTACTTGTTATCACTTTTATTGACTCTGATGACTTCTTTTTTGGATTTTTGGTAACATCCATTTTGATGGATTTGGTATCGATTTCTATGGATTTGATTCACGTCTTCGAATGTGAATTTTTGGTGATCGATCGGTTTTACAATCGTTTTCTGCGATTTTTCACTTTAAAATACAAAGGTTTCTATACTAGTGGTAAATATTCATACTCTTTCGCAAAAATGATTTCAACATTATTTTTAATACAAAGCTCGTCTTTAAAACCGTTTTCTAATCTATTAATATATGTAAGCCTTTGCCGCGTTCGTTTGAGAAATATAATTAAAGGACTTAGTAAAATAAGTGGTATGAAATGCTTACGTTTACTTTGTCGGTTAATTCTTGGACTTATTCGATTGAACTCTTGTGACAACTTTCGAGTGGAAATCTACAAATTGTTCGTAAATACTTAAGTTAAGCTATTGGTTATGGGACATGAAGCTAAACTCGTTTATTTACCGGCTTAGTGTAATTTACACTTCTTATTGATCAATGATGATCATTTTATGGTTTAGACTAGCGATGTCTCTTTTTCCACGTGGGGGACCGTACCTCGTTTTGTTGAGCTTCGTCTCATTTCTTTTATGGAGTTCGGTTCATCGGGCGTAACGCTGTACTACGTCGTTGTTGCGGATTATTGGAGTTTTGGGTTCAACGAGCGTAACATTATACTACGTCGTTGTTCCGGATTATTGAAATTTCGGGTTCATCGGGCGTAACGCTGTACTACGTCGTTGTTTCGGATTATTGGAGTTTCGGGTTCATCAGGCGTAACGCTATACTACGTCATTATTCTAGATTATTGGAGTTTCGAGTTCATCGGCGTAACGCTGTACTACGTCGTTCTTCGGATTATTGGAGTTTTAGGTTCATTGGGCGTAATGCTGTACTATGTCGATGCACTGGCTCTATGTTTAGCGACCATGGGATAGCGACCCAATTGTGATACACGTGTTGGTGAGTTTTCATGCTCCCATTTTTGATAGGCCTCCCCCATTGTGATTTTTGGATTTCTAGTTGATGATTTCTGGAATTTGTGTTCCACCAATTTTTGTGATTTATATTGATAAGCTTGATTAATATTTGTTTTTTGGTGAATAATTTAAAGAACATGACATTCTTTTTGGTGTTTTGAGAAAATTTAAGATATTGTATGATTCTTGTTGTTATCTCATGTATACTTTTTGTAGTATGACATTATTGTTATCATACGTTTTTGTCATATCTCATATCATATCTCATCGCATATGATATTTGTAGCTAGACTGATCCGTTTATTATTTTTCCTCTTAAACAATGCTCGGATCAGACCGAGGTGGTGAAGGTGCTTCCTCTTCACTTCCTAGCTGGGGCTAGATTTTGACTTTTGGCTAACTACTTAGCTTAGTAGTTTTTGCTTTTATACATTTGAGATAGAGACTCCCTGATGTATACATATTCTTTTGTCTAGCACTTGTATCTATTCTTTTGTGGTATAATGGATCTTATGTGACCATTAATTTGATGTACACTTTTATGTGATTTATTCATATTTGTTTCCGCCTTAGTGATATGAATATCCGTGATTGATTTGTGTTATATTGATTTTATATTTGTTTCCGAAGACCACATAGCCACTATGTAGTATCTTCGAGTTTGTATTGGATATGTCAGATTTCCTCTTGAAATGAATTGCTCGTAATACTATCTGACATATCGGTACTCGCACAAAGCAATTACACGGATGGCCGCTCCTCAACAGCCTTATTGTTTATGCTGGTCGACGGCATTACCCCATAGTGTCGTTGGCTAGTGTGAGTATAGAGGTGGGGCGTCACAATTATACAACAGTTTTGCAAGACCTATAATATGATATGTAACGTTTAAAACTATTTTTGTAATTTTTAATTAAATTTATTTTTTTTAACTATTTCCATAGGGAAATTACTAATTAATTGAAATAAAAATTTAAAAACGAAAAAACCCTATATAGCCGAAAGCACTTTCACACATATATTAATATTTATTATATATATATATATATATATTTGTGTGTGTGTGTGTCTTATTTATGTTATATGTAGTTTTATAAGAAAAAAGTAAACATTATTTAATATCTAAAAAAATATACTTTATACATGTCACTTTGTAGTTTTGAAATATTTCATGCATATGTAGACATATTTAAATTAATTTATTGCATTAAATTTAAAATTATTTTAAATATATATTGATATATTAATTAATTTAATATTTTGAAATAATTTTAATTGGATATATACACATATCATTTTATAAATTTTACGTATTATAATTATTATTTTATAATCTAGAAATACACACACACTCATCCACACACACAAACATATAGACACACATAAATATATTGATAGCGCTCAAGCATACAAAAGAGACCCAGAATTATGTTGCTTGATTTTCAATAACTGGAATTTAAATATGGAGATTATTTAAATATTTGAATTGTAGATTAATATTTGAATAGTGTTTCAAATAACTGGATTTTAATTGAATGTAATTTTATTGATTTAATGGTCTTATTTAACTCCTTTAAATTAATAGATATTAATGGTGAATTCATTTGTAAATTTATTTACAGTAATTAATGGTTCAAATAAATAATAAGAAAATTTATTCATATTTTTACGACTCAATTTTTATAGACATATTTTTAATTTAATTTACTTTTCCATAATTTTTAGTTTGAAAAATATTCAAATTATCATTAGACGGTTTTTCAATATACTACGACATTTTTGTGATTTTATAGAATAAGTAAACCTATGTATATTATCATTTTTTTTGAGGTTGTGCCATTGTAATGAGTATGACCATATTTTTGTCTTAGCTTTTGTGGTTCGCACGTAAAAAAATATACGGTGAAATGTCAAAAATCACAAATTAAATATAACGACCCGGATTATTCGTCGTTCGGTTTTGAGTATTTAAATGGTTTAAATATTGAATTTGGAAGTATATTTGAGTTAATAAGATTTTAAAACAAGAATTTCAAGCGATTTCAAAAAAAATTAAATCTTTAATTTCAATTTTTTTTGAAATCGTCGATTTCATCGACGAGTAAAATAGCGATTTGATGCATAATCTTGGAATTTAGAGAAACCAGTTCCATTGAATCTGTAATAATATATTATTAACGGATTTCAAATTTCATAGCGTTTGGAGTTATCTTTTGGTCATACGGGATACAAATGCGTTGAAGTTAATATCGAAAATTCAATATAATAATTGGATCCAAAAAGCTTTCTTCCCAATACAATAGAATTAGGACTCAAAACATTTTCCTTTGCGTTCGAAATAGGGGTATGACATTAAAACACCTTGTAGCATGCCTCGATAGGAGATCGAAAATTGAAGTCACATTTAAAATGAGATATTTTAAATTTAAAAAAAAATCAAGGTAATATCGTAGCCTCCTTTTATAACACACCACCCATGACCTAACCTTTTCATTCTTTCAAATCACGTACAAAGCCGCCTTCCCTACAATAAAATTGCATAGATCATTCTCCTTCCCCAGATGCAAACGAACTAAATCAAAAGAAAAAAAACGAACAAATCTGTTCGTAAAAAAGATTTATGCATGCGAGTGGCATACGATGGAGGCGCTCAGGCGATAAGCGGTGCTCGCATGGAGATGCACTTACATGCGATCGGAGGAAGGGTTTCGCAAGGCACGCGCACGAGGAAGCTCGTAAGGGAGGGCTCGGTGGCGTTCGAAATGGTCGATGCAATTTATAGCCAGGTGAGGTTCGAGAGGGCGCGTACGAAGCTGGTGGCCGTGGCTTGTCTTGGGATGGTTGCTATCTTTTGCGGTGGTGATTGAGGCTGCTTGGGAGGACAATTGATGATGCTCGATTGATGGATTGTTTCGGAGTCTGTTGATTAGTCGAGTTGTTCGAGCTAGGTATCTAAGAGAAGACGCGGTCAGGCTTCTTGATTTAGAAGTTTAGGGTGACTGCGAATCTACTGTTGAAGGTAATTAACATTTAATTAGTTGTTTTAATTAATTAATTAATTAATTAGTGATAAATTGCTTTTGATTAAATTGAATGCTTATAAAACTGTGTAACTTTTATTCGAGGTCGAAATCACACGAAACCGGAAATATTAGATTCGGAATGACGTAGGCTACAATCAAAAGTTGATTTGGGATTTTTTGAAGTCGATCGGGATTTTAGATAAATAAAAATCTAGGTGTTTGGCAAAATTAAAAAAAATCAAGGTGAGAAAATACTCACCCATTTGGATTTCCAAATTTTAAATTCAAATAGCTAAATTTAATTATTGGATGCTTGATTGAATTAATAAATTACAATTATCTGTTGGATGTGTTATATATATATAAGTAGTTGGAGTGTTATTCCCGCGCATTATAGCGGATGAGACCCTATGCGTCCTGCATAATAGTGGATGACCCCATATAACGCGATATCTCCCTCGGAGTGGGATTGGTATTATTTATTGTCAACTAACATCTATGGATGCACGGAAATAGGTTGGAGAGATCTAACTAGATTCCTTAAAAATGTTGATTTATTTTCATATAATGATATCTGATTGCGTGAATAATTTGTTATAGAATATTACTATAATTTGAGTTCTTGGATGCTATGGTAGTACGGGCCTTAAATTTTGCATTCTAAAAGCCATAAATTTTTATTTTTAGTTTAAAGGACTTTAAAAGGAGTATTTTGATATAAAAATATTTATATTAGAAATGGGATTATTTTTAAGAAAATTGAATTAGGAACAATATATATATATATATATATTGATTTTGGATTATACATAACTATTCGTAAATGGTTTAAAATAGAGATTTTAAAAAATTAATTATATAAAGGAGTTTGTAAATGGTATTCTGAAATATGAAAAGGAGTTAAAATCAATATTAAAATAGAGTGGAAGTATAAATAGAATTTATAAGAAATGAATTTATATAATGGAATTTTATAAATAAGATTTGTTTTATAAACAGGCAAAACCAAATGGTTACAAAAATTTATAAACGATGTTTATAAATAAAGGAATTTGATATCAGATGATAGTTGGGAATATAAATCCATAAGGGTGATTTTATACTAGAATATGGAAGCAGGGTTGAGAAAAATAATAGATTTTATTATTAAGATGAGAATGGTTAGGGAATCGATAATGAATCAATATGTTATGAAATCGAGAAGCAGTTATAAATTAAGTTGGTTATTGAGATTTAAAAAAAAATTAAGAAGTTAAGCTTGTTCTTCAAGGAAAATATTTATTATTTAAATAATGAAATTTTAAACTTAGTATTGTAATACTTCGAAAAATGTATTTTCAATTAATATTTTAATTTTATAATCAGCTTGTAAATTGATTTATTTTAAAATGGCTGATTGATGGTTTATTAAAAGCGTTTAATATTTTAAATAATAACTTAAAACATATCTAAAAAATAATAAAATTATTATTCTTCAAAAATGCTTATTACACATATATGTATATATATTAGTTTTGAAATGATTGAAAATTTATTTATGAATTCCCTTGAGATGTTTAGATGGGGTTTATTTAAAGAATGAGTTTTTATAAGAGAAATCCAATAAATGGAATTCTAGAGACTTGAGAAAATTTCCAAATGTTTAAATGTGATAACTTAGAAAAGAATTTGAATTCATTAAAGAAGTATAAATGGTTAGATGAGATTACAAATAAGTATAATTGGTTTGGAAATTGTAAGATGAAATTTATTAACAATTCCAGAGATTTATGATGAGTTACGAATTATTTCCAAGTTTAATATTAAAATGATTTTTGGAAAACATACATATAATAATCTTCTAAGTATTGAAAGGAAGGATTTGAAGATATTTTAGTGGGAAATGATTTGGAATAGAAATATGTTCTAAGGGTTATAAAAATGGAAGTCGGAAATAAATTTAAGTATTGAAAATGGTAAAATATCCTGTTATGGATCCAAGTGTTGAAGTTGTTTTCAAATATAGAAATATTAAAAGAAATTGAATACATATCTTGATGAAGATGTTTTGAAATAAATATTTTAGGGATTTATAAAATAAGGCCTAAATTTTTCTTTTGGATGTTATTTGATAGCTAAATAACCAACTATCAAATATTAGCCAAATTCGTTGATCGTTTCGACGAGATCGAGATCAGATTTAATTATCCAGAAAGCACTTCGATCCTATTTGAATGTACGATTGAATACTGTGTAGATGATGAAGACGGTGATTCGGTTTGTCCAGATCCAGGGCAAATTGTATGGACGAATGCTATCAGAATGTTGTCGTTGGAGGAGAATGAGCATTCTAAGAAGAATTGTTTCCTAAAAGGTAACGCCTAGCCATGAGCCTCATCAACCGAGAAAGACTAAAACACGGGAGCTGCAGCAAGGCTAAGTGGGTCGCACCCAATTTGGTTATGTTATCACTATTCTAGATGTCCTAGAAAACCTATTTATTATGGATATGGTTATGTATAAAAGGAGCGCTCGATGGTAAGGGTGGGAACACCCAAGGTGATAACGTATTTGTTCTATCCAGGTTAGGGGTAGGCCGGTCTTGTGTAACAGGGATCCCGATCGGGTCATCGATACATTGTTCTAAAGGTGTACTGTGATGGGCGGTACCCCAGTCTCTCAGTCATTCGTTGGAATCCATTCTCCAATACGAGCTTACGGTTTTGTTTTGTAGAGCTTGGTATGTTGGAATTTAGTTAATGTAACAATTTCAGCTATTTGAATAAGTATTTGTATTTAGACACTATTATAATATCACTAGATATTCTATAAAATGATTTCATTACCGTAAGGGAAAAACCTGTCATGTTTATATGTGATGTTGTCTTATGAGATATCTTTGTTTATCAAAGAATTTTGATGACACTAATAATTCAGATTCAGTGTGTTTTCTCACGATGGTTTTTCAGACTGACTCGGGTGTTATTTTATTATAATGCTTGGGTCAGACTGAGTATTACAGTTTCATGATTAGAATGCTATGGAGCTCTGGAGACGAGTTGGAGGAGTTCAGACGTATTTCCATACTTGACTTATATTTCCACTATACGTGGATAAGTTATGTAACAACCTTGATTTTGTGGTTATTTGTGAAGATAAATTATAATGATGGTTATAATTTAAAATGGAGGAATGAAAGAAATTTGGAGATGTTAAATTTGTTGAAATTGTTTGTTTTAAAAATAAACAATGGGTTTTGGTATAATAAAATGGAGATTAAGATGTTTGGTGATAAATAAAGTGAGAATAATAGAATTATGTTGATTTGGTGGGAATTTAATTTAAATAGGGATAAATGAAATTAATATTACATTTATTTATTGTAAATAAATATAAAAAGAAGAAAATAAAGTCTTAAGAACTTTAGTATGTTATTTTTGGGTAACAATGAGCATTGGATGGTTTTTTACTTTGATAAAATGCAATTACTGCGGAAATAATGGTCAAATGGTGATTTTGTTAATTTTAATGGTGATGTGTTAAAAATAAAAAATATGGTTAGTATTGTGAATAAAAATGTGGAATGTTGATTAAAAAGAATAATTGGGTGTAAAAATATTTTTAATATTGTTTGTGATGTTTAATTAAACAATAAAATATGATTTATGGGTTTAATTATTTTAATTATCATGTCGTCACATTTCTTTTTATAGGTTAAAAGTGTCATTTTCAATAATAAAAATGAAGGGTCAAATGATTGTGAAATCTATGTTTTATCGTTTGGTTGAAAAGATTAGTTAACGAACTTATTTTAGTGCACTCACTCACATTAATTTTTAGGTGTCTTAACCTATGAGATAACGGTGTTTTAAAATGGTATAAAATTTGATTAGAGAATGGTTAATTTATAAGTTGGTTTATTTTAATCGAGGGTTTTGGGCTTTAAGTTTATAGCAGCCCATTTAGACACTTAGTGAATTTGCTAAGTAGGAGAAACAACTCCTTCTTCTATACGTTCATAGATTATCACAAACAGAGATATTGCTCAAAGAAAACTTCCTAATGCAACCCTAGTTGAGAGTAAAGATTATGGTTTTAAAATCAAATAATTTGAAATAAAATTCAGTAAAATACAGGTAAACTTCTCAATCATATCCTCATCTGATTTTGAATTTGTTGGTTTGATTGTTGAGAGTAATTTCATTTTTATGATTTTGGATAAATTAATTTTTGTGGTAAAAATTGAGGAAGGAGAAGAGCAATAGGAAGACTATAAGGTATCTAGCACCAAATCAAGGACAAAGCTCCTTCCTTTACTTGTTAGTTTGCTGTCAGTAAATCCTAAGATGAGTTGAAAACTCACATTTTTAGCCTAGATTGAGATTTCAAGGTAAGAAATCTTAATTTTGTTTGTTGCATGTTCATTTGCGAATTGCTGTTAGTAAATTATGTGTATCTCTTACATTTTAAATCGGAATTAGGATTTTTTTAAGTTCTAAAAATATTAAAAAGAGTGTGACAACTTTCATGTTAAACACCTTTGAAAATACAGCACATAGAGCATCAAAAATCCAGATGTAAACTAAATGCCCTATCACTATGGAACTGTAATTTTCTGTGCTAAGCATCGTTGGTAATTTGAGCATAACTTTCTCGTTTCATGTCCAAATTCGATGATTCTTGATGTTCTAGAAAGCTTTGATTGTTACTATAGCTTTTATCTTTTGGGTTTATTTTTAAATTTTGACGTTTACATGGTCAAAAGTTCATTCTAGTATTGCTGTCTCGAGACTAAAATGACAGCCGCGGTGAACTTCAAATCTGAAAATTATTTTAGCAATAACCTTTTCTTATCGGAATCTGATAATTCTTAATGTTCTGTAAAGCTTAGGATATCTTCTACAATCTTTATGTTTTATGTTTTCTTAAATTATGAATATAAAGGGACGAACTAGCTAAACAAGCTGCAGGTCCGAGTTCTTTTATAAAGTTTGGGTAGTTTCCGTTGAACTGTTTTTGGATTCGATGATTTTGATCATTGTTTTGAGATGATTCTAAAAGGCTAACCCCTACTAATAGGAAAGCCAACATTAACGTCCATTTGTGCTATGAATTGACAATTTTATTTGGATTTTTGTCGTATGTTAATTTTGTTGGAACTTCGTATTCACAATACTTCGTAATTACGATATTTTGACTATGACAACTATATATATTACTATGTATACTAACATATTTATTGCAGGAATCAATCAAAGGACAGATTCAAAAGAGCTCCAACACTTAAAGTATGTATTGAGTCTGTGTCTAGTAATAATAGTATGTTAAAATCTCTCCTACATGATATATTGCATGATCATCTTTTCAAAAATAAGAAATTCAATTTTCATGTTACATTCAGACGTCTTAATAGCTCATTTCAGACGTCTGAATCTGTAATATAGAATATTGTATATTACAATATCCAGATGTCTGAAATGAGATATTCAGACGTCTGAAAATGACCAAAAATGGCCTATTTGCTTTCTGTTTCAAATATCGTTTAAATTCAGAAGTCTGAAATTTAAATTTCAGACGTCTGAATATTTACAACGGCTATTTTTTTTGAAAAGGCATTTCCATTCATGAAGAGTTGCGACCTTTAATTCAACAGCTTTTGATGATAACTCTTCATGAACAATTACAACCATTTATTACCTATATAAACACATTAGAATCAAGTTTTAAATACACCAATTTCTATTGATTATTATTATATTATTGAAATTCTTGATTCTAACTCATTTATGCTAAAAATATCATTCAAATTCAAATACTACTTTCTTAATCTTCACGCATTCATACATATATCATAAAGGAGAAAGATTATAGGAAGATTGTACTATCAAGAGACAAATTCGTGTTATTGAGAACACGATGTGTCATATACTTTCTGTATAAGTTGAAGTCCTGTTCTGTCGTTCAGGCAAGTGAAGTCCTCTTCGGCTGTTGAGGCGAAATCCTGTTCTGCTGCTCAGGTCCCTTGTTCGGCTGTTCAAGGGTTGTTGTAAACCTGTTCCTCCAGGTTAAGTGAGGATTGTTGTTAGTGAAATTCCAGAAGGAGTCTAGGACTGGACGTACAACGGAAAGTTCGAACCAGTATAAAAATTCCTGGTGTTCTTGTTTGATTTTTACTTATTTACATTGCTCTAGTATTTTAGTTTATTTCCGCACTAGTATAGTATAATTCCATATAGCACGATCCACGGTAACTTTCATTTGGTATCAGAGCCTTGTTTCTAATAACCGTTACACAGTTATTTGATATTCTGCTAAAATGGAAAACAACACCAACACTAGTTTCATTGAAGGACAATCCACTGCTCGACCTCCACTATTCAATGGTATGAATTACAATTATTGGGCAACTCGAATGCGTATTTATATGCAAGCTAATGGTTTTGACTCATGGAATATTACTCAAACCGAATATAATATTCCTACAACAGAATATTCTACATGGTCAAACACACAAAGACTAGATGCTACCGCTAATGCCAAAGCTATGAATATGCTATTTTGTGCTTTAGATAGAAATGAGTTTAACCGTGTTAGTATGTGTAAAACTGCTTATGAAATATGGAGAACACTTAAGATTACTCACGAAGGAACTAACAAGGTTAAACAAAGCAAAATTTCCATGCTCAAAAATCAATTTCAGAATTTTAAAATGAAGCAAGATGAAACTATAAATGATATGTATTCTAGATTCCAAGATATATACCACTCTTTACTATGACTTGGAGACAAGTATTCCGATTTTGATATTGTTTCAAAAATCCTTAACTCTTTAACGGATGAATGGGAAAGAAAAGTTTTAGCTATTGAAGAAGCTAATGACCTTTCTACTATGAAACCAGAAGAGTCGATAGGAAATCTAATGCCATATGAAGTAAATTTGCAGGCTAAAAGAGTACAAGCACAAGACAAAAAGAATATAGCATTCCATGCTGAAAAAGAAGAATCAGATTATGATGAAGAAGACTTAGCATTCATTGCTAAAAACTTTAAAAAGTTTTAAAATTCAGAAAAGGAAATCGAAACAATGGCAAAAGGAACTACAACAGCAATCCAAATAAGTCATCTTCATCCATATTAGAATGCTTTAACTGTCACAAGAAAGGACATATGCAAAAGGATTGTCCAGAATAGAAGAAAACATATCACAATAAGAATCGAAAGGACAAATAAAAAAGAAAAGCATTTTCAGTAACATGGGATGACTCAGATTCCTCATATTCTTCAGAAAGCAGCAGTGATAGTGAGAAAGAACAGACAAATGTTTGTTTCATGGCTTCAGAAAATGAGGTAAGTGATCTTACTTTTGATGATATAATTGAAATAAATTCAGAACTTCTTGATAATCTAAAAAGCATCAAAAGAAAATATAAAGAAGCTCTTGAAAATCAGAGAAAAGCAGAATTCGAAAGAGATATGCTTAACGATGAAAAGAAAATATTAGAAGAAGAAATTGGAAAACTTCAAGATAAAGTTTATAATGATAATTCTCAATTTACTTTATTGAGTCAAGAAATTGAAACTCAAAAAGGAAAGAATGATTCTCTTATCTCTGAAAATCATGAGCTAAAAACTAAGATTAAAATGATAGAATTAGAAAATACTAGTCTCAAAACCAAATTAGAAAATATTTCTAAAAATATTTCCAACTTTAATAAAGGAAGAGAAAATCTATCTAGTATTATTGAAACTTCTCAGTCCACTTCAAATAAAAATGGACTAGGATATTTTAAGAAATCTCTATCTAAAAAGAAAATTAGGAGAAATAATTCTCATATTAATTCTAAAAATTCCAATATAATAAAAATATGGGTTCCCAAAAAAAACAATAATCTAATTAGAAATAAATATATAAATCTCTTTTTTGAAACTGTTCATAAAAATCAGAATTATATATTTAAAGGGAATACTGAACCTACTTGGGTTTGGTTTCCTAAGACCTAACTCTTAGGACCCTATAAAAGGTGGGTACCAATGTTATTATTATTATTTGCAGAACCACTTTTAAAAAGAGGAAAATGGATACTCGACAGCGGTTGCTCAAAACATATGACTGGAGACAAAAATATGTTATCAAACATCACTTACTCAAATGGAGGCTCTGTCACTTTTGGAGACAATTCAAAGGATATATCATTGGAAAAGGCGACGTCAGCAATGTCGGTACATCTGATTTACCTTTTATTTCAAATGTTTTATTAGTGAAAAATTTAAAACACAATCTTTTAAGTATCAGCCAATTATGTGACAAAGGTTTCAAAATCTCTTTTTCTGAAGATAAGTGTAGCATTCGTGATAAAAATCAAAATCTTATTTTTGAAGGATATAGAGATAAAAATATATATGTTTTGAATATGAAAATCAATCATAATTCAGATATGTGTTTAATAGCTAATGAAAATGATCCTTGGCTATGGCACAAAAGATTCTGTCATATAAACTTCAAAACTATAAATAAACTTTCCAAAAATAATTTAGTCAGAGGATTACCGAAAATAAACTTCAAAATTAATCATATTTGTGATGCATATCAATTAGGAAAATTAACAAAATCATCCTTTAAATCAAAAAAATTATCTCTACTTTACAACCACTTGAACTACTACATATGGATCTATTTGGACCAACCAAGTTCAATCCATTAACCATAATAGATATGTGTTTGTAATAGTAGATGATTTCACTAGATATACTTGGACTATTTTTATGAAAAACAAAAATGATACGTTTGCGCAGTTTAAAATTTTTGCTAAACGTATTCAGAATTTAAAAGGTCTAAAAATAAAAAATATAAGAAGTGATCATGGAGGAGAATTTGAAAACGAAGCTTTTGATCATTTTTGTAAAAAGAAAGGAATTTTTCATAATTTTTAGTTTCCTAGAACTCCACAACAAAACGGAGTTGTAGAACGTAAAAATAGAACTTTACAAGAATGTGCACAAACTTTGTTAAATGGAAGCACTCTTCCAAAACATTTCTGGGCAGAAGCTGTTGCAACTGCATGTTATGTTTTAAATCGTGTTTCTATTCGACCTCTAACAAAAAATACTCCTTATGAACTTTTTACTGGAAGAAAACCAAAAATTTCTTATTTTAAAGTATTTGGTTCAAAATGCTTTATATTAAATACAAAAGACCAGCTTGGAAAATTCGATGCGAAATCTGACGAAGGAATCTTTCTAGGATATTCGGATCGCAGCAAAGCTTATCGTGTATTTAATAAAAAATCAAATATTGTTGAAGAAACATTAAATGTTTCTTTCGATGAAAATTTTCTAAAAAAACCAAGTATTCAAAAAGATGATGATTTTCCAGATAACATTACAAATACAGATACTATAAATTTTGAAAATAATGAAAACAGTGTTGACAATAATATTGAATTAAGGAATTCACCAAAAATATTAAGGGATCATTCTACACAAAATATTATTGGGGAAATTAATTCAAATATTCGAACTAGAAGTCAACTAAATCAAATGGGCCACGTAGCATTCCTTTCTAATATCGAGCCAAAAAATCCAAAAGAAGCTTCCACGGATGACTACTGGATAATAGCAATGCAAGAAGAGCTAAACCAGTTTGAACGCAATGAAGTTTGGGAATTAGTTCCTAGACCAAGTGATCAGGCTGTTATTGGAACAAAATGGGTTTACAAAAATAAAGCAGATGAACAAGGAAATATCACTAGAAATAAAGCAAGATTAGTTGCACAAGGTTACAATCAAGGGGAAGGAATTGACTATGAAGAAACGTTTGCTCCGGTTGCAAGACTAGAAGCAATTCGAATATTAATGGCCTATGCATGTTTTCATAATTTCAAACTTCATCAAATGGATGTTAAAAGTGCCTTTTTAAATGGTTACATAAAAGAAAAAGTGTATGTTGAACAACCTCCTCTATTTATTCACAAAAAATTCCCTGACCACGTTTATAAACTTAAAAAGGCACTTTACGGTTTGAAACAAGCACCACGTGCTTGGTACGACCGTCTAAAGACTTATCTAATTTCTTCGGGTTTCCTAATTGGGAAAGTTGATCAAACACTTTTTATAAAACATTCTAAAAGGGATATTTTAATAGTTCAAATTTATGTTGATGATATCATTTTTGGTTCTATGAATGACAAATTATGCCAGGAATTTTCAGAAATAATGACCAAAGAATTTGAAATGTCTCATATGGGTGAATTAACATATTTTCTTGGATTACAAATAAAACAACTTCAAAATGGCATTTTTATTAATCAAGAAAAATATTGTATTAATCTAATCAAACGTTTCGAAATGGAAAATACTTCTTCCAAACCAACTCCAACGAGTACAACTACACATCTTGAAAAAGACGACAATGGAAAAAGTGTTGACCAGAAACTATACCGAAGTATGATTGGATCATTACTATATTTAACTGCAAGTCGTCCTGATATAATGATGAGTGTTTGTTTGTGTGCTAGATTTCAAGCTAATCCAAAAGAATCACATTTAAAAGCAGTAAAACGGATATTACGTTATCTTACAAACACAAAGGATTTTGGTCTGTTTTATCCAAAAGGATGTCCATTCGAATTAGTCTCATATAGTGATGCTGACTTTGGTGGTTCTCGAACAGATCGAAAAAGTACGAGTGGTACGTGCCATTTCATTGGGAAATCTCTCGTATCCTGGTTTAGTAAGAAACAAAATTGTGTTTCTCTTTCTACATGTGAAGCAGAATACATTTCTGCTACTCTAGCATGTACTCAAGTAATTTATATGCAACAAACACTCAAAGATTTCAATATCAATTTATCAAACTCTACAATATACTGTGACAACTCGAGTGCTATTAACTTGTCTAAAAATCCTATCAATCATTCACGAACAAAACATATTGACATTCGTCATCACTTTCTTCGTGACAATGTTGAAAAAGGAACAATAAATTTAGATTTTGTATCTTCTGAAAATCAATTAGCTGATATTTTTACAAAACCTCTTTTAGAAAACATTTTTATTAGGCTAAGACGAGAACTTGGTATTGTTTCTGTTAAAAATTTATAATTCTGTAACAATTTTTTAGTTATACATCTTCTATCTATATTATATTTGCTCCCAACATATGTGTTTATTCTCTAAGAATCTCATAACTAACAAATTAGTAACAAATATTTCTAACCTTCCATTTGTTATGTATATTTCTAACCTTCCATTTTTTTAATTTTTTTTTTATCCATTAGTTAGTAACTAAACAAAACTAACTATATGTAACCATTAATATAAAACTAATTTCTTTAAATAGTTTTTTCCTTTTTGTTTTTTATATATTCAAACTAATTATTTCTTTCATCTCATTTTAAAACACCAAAATAAAATTCTCCGTCAATGAAATTCAACCTAGTTTTTTTACTTCTCTCTATGGCTTCTAATTCTGACAATTCTCCATCAGCTTATTCAACGTCTTCTTTCGAGATTTTAGCAACTCCAACTCCACGTGAACAAGCTCGTCCTGAATGTGAACACTCTGGTTATACGCCAGATAAGAAGAAATCTCGACGATTTCTTTTCTTTGGTTCTCCATCAACCAAAGAAAAATATCCGAGATTCATCATTATCAAAAAGAGCAATTGGATTTGCAACGTGAGATGTATTATGAACAAAAAATAAATGCTAAACGACTTAGCTTCATTGAAAAAGTGGCATTTAAATTTTGTGGTACATCTCCAGAAAAAGACGTAGTCAAACCGTCAACTTCTCATCAAATAAAAACATCAGGTTGGAATCCATGGGAACCAAGTCCACAACGTCCTCCAGTTTCTCCAAACTCGTGGGAACGTACGTCATACTGGTCTCCTTTATGACCATTCACAGAAATTACAAAAATCGAACCAGAAGAATGCAAATCTCCAAATGCTTCGGAAAATTAACTTCTAATTTTATTTTCTTATAATTCTATTCTATTTGTTGTTTCTATCATTTATTAAATATTTGAAAATCTTCTCATTCTGTTCAATATTAATATATTATTTCTATCATTTATTTTTAATTTCTCATGCAAATGTCTGAATTTTTAAGTTTCAGACGTCTGAAACTATTGGTTCAGACGTCTGAATATTGTAGAAAAATAAATTTTTTTCTACAGTTTCAGACGTCTGAAACAATAGATTCAGACGTCTGAAACAAGTCAAAAATGAACTAATTCTTTTCTGTTTAAAATTTTTAAATTTCAGACGTCTGAAATTATACTTCCAGACGTCTGAATTCAAATGGTGATTCGAAATTCAAGGGCTTTTTAGAAATTTTCCACCCACCAACCCCCTTTATTACTTCCATCTTCTTCTTCCTTTCCCCCAAATAACCGAACCAGCACCATTATCACCCTTCAAAACTCCATTTTTTCATCTCCAATCTTCACATTTTTCACAAAAAAACTCCAAATGGCTCCAAAAGCAAAGCGACCGAGAGCTTCAACTTTATCTTCTACACCCAATATAGACCAATGGTTGTGGAATGATGAAGCCAAGAAAAGGTTTGCTCAGATGGACAGATCTGGCTTCATTCCAGGAGCTTTCGTGAAGTATGATGAATTCCAACCTTACAGGATTCAACAAATTGCCAATTCAAGCGGGGTAGAATCTTTATTGTCATTTTCTGCGAATAATGTCAAAATAAATCATCTACTAGTTAAGTTATTCTATGCAAACATGAATTTGGATCATCATCATCCACATAATCGCGAAAATTGTATTTGGACTTGGGTATGTGGAGTAAAAATATATCTCCCATTGGTTCGTATTGGAGATATCTTGCAATGCCCTTCATCCGGGACTGATTTAGATGACATTGATGCTTCACTCTCCCTAGAAAATAGAGATGAAGTCTCTCATAGATTTCTATCTGATGATATCACTAGGTTAACTTCTGTCAACCTAAGGCCTCAAGCCCGTATTCTTCATCGTGCTTTAATTCGTTCCGTTTTACCAAGAACCGGAAGTTATGAAGTCATAAACAAACGGAACTTCCAAGCTTTATATGCCATTTACTCCGAACAACCTATTAATTGGGGGCAAATTATTCTTGAAGAATTTATGGATGTTAATCGCCGTCGTCGATATAAAACGTTTCATTATGGAGCATATATTATGAAAATCCTTAGAAACTATGGAGAAACTTTTCCCGAATCCGAATTTTCACCCATAAAAGAACTTGGCTCCAAAACATTAGGGTTGATGAATTTGCCCAAACGTCCTCAGAATCTTAATTTTATTTCTTTCCAAGAATGGATCTCAAATAGGGATCAGAATATACCCCAACCTCAACAACCTCACCAACATCATCAACCTCAACAACAAATGGCTCCACAAGCTACCGAGCATGATGATGATGATATCGAAGTGGTTTCTCTTGAGTCAACACCGAAACATGCCTTAGTTACACTCTCTCGGAATCAATCTAAACTCAATGCCAAGATTTAAAGATTGGAAAAGCAAACAAATAAGAAACTTAATTCTATTCGAGGCTTCCTAAATAAAATTTGGGAACGTATTGGTTGCTCTTCTTCCACATCTACCGAGGTATTTAATCCCGCACCGTTTCAATGGTCTTCTAGCTCGGGCAATGGCAATAATGATGATGATGATGATAATGATGATGATGAAGAAGGCACAGATCAACCCAGTTCTTCCTTCTGATTGCATGAATATTTCTGTCGCATCTTATCATATTCTATTTTTTTTAAAAACTAGTTGTTTGTTTCTATTATTTTGTGTAACTTTTCTAACTACCTGCAACTTGATTTCCTTATAATGGTATGTATCCTTCAAACATTTGCTCCTATTGTTTTGTATCCAGTAATGACTATGTTGATTCTCTGGTTTGGTTTTTCTATTTTTTTGTCGATGTCAAAGGGGGAGAATTATAGTAAGGGGGGGCTTATAGTAAGGGGGAGAATTCCTTTATATATATGATCGTTTACTCATATAGTTGCCATCGTCAAAAAAGGAGGAGATTGTTGGAACTTCGTATTCACAATACTTCGTAATTACGATATTTTGACCATGACAACTATATATGTTACTATGTATACTAACATATTTATTGCAGGAATCAATCAAAGGACAGATTCAAAAGAGCTCCAACACTTAAAGTATGTATTGAGTCTGTGTCTAGTAATAATAGTATGTTAAAATCTCTCCTACATGATATATTGCATGATCATCTTTTCAAAAATAAGAAATTCAATTTTCATGTTACATTCAGACGTCTGAATAGCTCATTTCAGACGTCTGAATCTGTAATATAGAATATTGTATATTACAATATTCAGACGTCTGAAATGAGATATTCAGACGTCTGAAAATGACCAAAAATGGCCTATTTGCTTTCTGTTTCAAATATCGTTTAAATTCAGAAGTCTGAAATTTAAATTTCAGACGTCTGAATATTTACAACGGCTATTTTTTTTGAAAAGGCATTTCCATTCATGAAGAGTTGCGACCTTTAATTCAACAGCTTTTGATGATAACTCTTCATGAACAATTACAACCATTTATTACCTATATAAACACATTAGAATCAAGTTTTAAATACACCAATTTCTATTGATTATTATTCTATTATTGAAATTCTTGATTCTAACTCATTTATGCCAAAATTATCATTCAAATTCAAATACTACTTTCTTAATCTTCACGCATTCATACATATATCATAAAGGAGAAAGATTATAGGAAGATTGTACTATCAAGAGACAAATTTGTGTTATTGAGAACACGCTGTGTCATATACTTTCTGTATAAGTTGAAGTCCTGTTCTGTCGTTCAGGCAAGTGAAGTCCTCTTCGGCTGTTGAGGCAAAATGCTGTTCTGCTGCTCAGGTCCCTTGTTCGGCTGTTCAAGGGTTGTTGTAAACCTGTTCCTTCGGGTTAAGTGAGGATTGTTGTTAGTGAAATTCCAGAAGGAGTCTGGGACTGGACGTAGAACGGAAAGTTCGAACCAGTATAAAAATTCCTGGCGTGCTTGTTTGATTTTTACTTATTTACATTGCTCTAGTATTTTAGTTTATTTCCGCACTAGTATAGTATAATTCCATATAGCACGATCCACGGTAACTTTCAAATTTCATCAAATTTTTGTTGATTTTGCTGTTTATGTGCACGTGTTTTCTAAACCGTTTTCAGAAAATCTTTTTTCTAATAAAATATCTTTCGAAATAAATATTTTACAAAATTTATAATTATATTTAAAGCCATTAAAATTATATATTCTCTATAATATAAGAAATTTCAAAGGAAAGTTTTGCAAACGGTTTTCAAAAATTATTTTAAAACCTTGTTTTCACAAACAAATTTATTCTATATAAAATACACATTTTTTCACTATTCGAACGAATGAGAAAGAGAATCAAACGATTGGGTAAAATATGTGGTATATGACACATGCACTGCCTTTTCGGTTAATTCCTGACTAGTTCGTCTGATCTTTTTGACCTTCGGGTCATGTTTACCGATGAGATGAGGTAAACTTTTTACTAATTTGAGTGTAAAATTTACTTGCGGTTTGTAAACCGTATAGTGTGAATGTGCAGTATGGGACACACATTAATACTATTCGGATTCCTATCCGATAGTTTATGACACATTTATCTAAGAGACCTATTTGCCAGTACTAGACCTTCGAGTCATTTGTTCTTTGGGACATTTTCCAAAGAGACGTATTTGTCCATTTTGACGTATTTGTCCTTTGGGATGTTTGTCTAAGAGATGTATTTGTCCATTGCAATATATTTGCCCTTTGGGATGTTGTCCTTTGGGATGTTTGTCTAAGAGACGTATTTATTATCCTTCGGGACGTTTGTCTAAGAGACGTTGCGCCTTATTTTGAAAGAGCAGTACTCGACGGGCTTCGGCCATAAGTACGTGCTATATCTTTGAGATGATTTCATTCATGAGTATGATTTCCCTAGTGTATCGGCTCTTTCTGGAATTGGTCCTTTGAACAATTTGATATATATTTGTAGTAATTACCTTTAGGGAATTTGAACTATAAGGAGTTCTATTATGAGCTTTGAATTGTCTACACTGGTTTTATATAAGATTTGCCTTTTGGCGTTTACTTGAGATTTTATTCTTCTCTTTGGAGATATATTTGCCATATGGTGTGTTTGAGATGAGATCTCTTATGAATGTTTTGGATTTGCCAAGATGGCGGGTTTAGTTTTTCCCCTAAACCATATTTGATGTTTTATGAATGCCAATAATACGAGGCTCGCTATCTTTAGAGTTTTATAGGTTATTATATCTCTTTTGAGATTATATGTTTGTGAGGTGATATCATATTATCACTTGATGTAATCATATACTTTAATTGCCTCTTCTCACTTGAGAATATTATCACATTATCCTTATGCTTATATTATCGCTTATCCTTGTAAACTGATTTGTTTAGCTAGATTGACCCGTGTATTTTATACTTCGGTCAGACTGAGGTATTTCAGGTTCGGTACATTTGGACTTAGCCTATTTTTCTTTCGCATGGTCTATTCTGCTAGCTCTTTTTGTTATAGCTTTTTTTGTTGTCCTTTTTGGTTGCTACTCTGATATGTATATTCTTTTGACTCACTAGTGTATTGTTGTTGCTATACCACTTGACATGTATCATTTTGTACACTCTATGATGTATCTGATATGTATATATATGTGATGATCTACTGTTCTGTGAGGTGTTCTTTGCATTCAAGTTGTTTTATATTGTTCTGATAGATCCTATAGCCACCTATGGCTTTGTATTAAGTATTTATTAGATATGTCGATCCACTTGAGATAGAAAAAAATGTATTTGTCCGACGTATTCAATAGATATTTAAGACAAGGCTATAGATGGTCGCTCATATCTAGTACTATTCTCTTCATTAGCAGATAATATTACCCGGTAATACTCTTTGTTAATGTGGGTCTCAGGTTGGGGCATCATAGCTTGGTATCAGAGCTGAATTCAGAACAAAATGTGATAAACACAAAACATAAACACATATTTCGGTACATCCAAGTATAATACAAGTGTTACCAATTCTTTAATCATCGTATCCCTCACCTTATTGTGTCCTTTTAGATAGAAGTTTAGGATACGTTTAGGAATATGTTTTATTATGTAGTATTCCATAATAGAATTGATGATATCTTATCTTAGGAGTAATCCTAATCGTGACTACCTGTGAAGATAAATTATAACGATGTTTATAATTTAAAATGGAGGAATAAAATTGGAGATGTAAAATTTGTTGAAATTGTTTATTTTAAAATAAACAATGTGTTTTGGTGTAATAAAATGGAGATTAAGATGTTTGCTCGTAAATTTAGTGAGAATAATAGAATTATGTTGATTTGGTGGTAATTTAATTTAAATGGGGATAAATGAAATTAATTCAACATTTATTTTTTGTAAATAAATATAAAAAGAAGAAAATAAAGTTTTGAAAATTTTAATATGTTATTTTGGGGTAAGAATGAGCATTGAATGGTTTTACTTTGATAAAATGCAATTATTGCAGAAATAATGGTCAAATGGTATTTTTGTTAATTTTAATGATGCGTTAAAAATTAAATTTGGTTGATACTGTGAATAAAAATGTGAAATATTGATTAAAAACAATATTTGGGTGTAAAAATATTCTTAATATGGTTTGTGATGTTTAATTAAATAAGAAAATACGATTTTTGGGGTTTAATTTATTTAATTATCATGTCGTCACATTTCTTTTTGTAAGTTAAAAAGTGTCATTTTCGATAATAAAAATGAAGGGTCAAATGATTGTGAAATCTATGTTTTATCATTTGTTTGAAAAGATTAGTTAACGAACTTATTTTTAGTGTAATCACATTAATTTTTAAGTGACTTAACCTATGAGATAAAGGTGTTTTAAAATGGTATAAAGCGTGATTAGAGAATGGTTAATTTACAAGTTACTTCATTTAAATTGAGGGTTTTAGGCTTTAAGTCTATAGCAGCCCATTTAGACACTTAGTGAATTTGATAAGTGGGAGAAACAACTCATTCTCCTATACCTTTAGAAATTATCACAAACAGAGATATTGCTTAAAGCAAACTTCCCAATGCAATCCTAGTTGGGAGTAAAGATTATGGTTTTAAAATCAAATAAATTGAAACAAAATTCAGTAAAATCCAGGAAAACTTCTCAAAATATCCTTATCTTATTCTGAATTTGTAGGTTTGATTGTTGAGGGTAATTTCGTTTTAGTGTTTTTGGGTAAATTAAGTTTTAGGTGAAAATTGAGGAAGGAGAAGAGCAATAGCGACGCTATAAGGTTTCTAGCACCAAATCAAGGCCATACACTTTACTTTACTCACTAAATTTCCTAGTTTGCTGTCAATAAATCGAAAGGTGAGTTGAAAACTCACATTTCTAACTTAGATTGAGATTTCAAGGTAAGAAATCTTAATTTTGTTTGTTGCATGTTTATTTGCGAATTGCTGTTAGTAAATTGCGCATATCTCTTACGTTTACATCGAAATTAGGATTTTTTTTGAAATTCTGGAAAGCTTAAGAAGAGCGTGAAAACTTTCATGTAAACATATTCGAAAGTACTGAGCATAGAGGATCAAAAAACCTGATGTAAACTTGTTGCCCTGCACTGTAAAACAGTAATTTTCTATGCTAAATGTCGTTGGTAATTTGAGCATATCTTTCTCGTTTGATGTCCAAATTTGACAATTCTTAATGTTTAGAAAAGCATAGATTGTCTGCTATAACTTTTACGTTTTGGGTTTTGTTAAATTTTGATGTTTACATGGTCAAAAGTTCATTCTAGTGCCGTTGTCCCAAGACTAAAACGACAGCCATAGTGAACTTCAAATCTGAAAATTATTTTGGTCATAATCTTTTCGTTTCCTTTCAGAATTTGATAATTCTTAATCTTATGGAAAGATTAGAATATCTTCTACAACTTTCATGTTTTATGTTTTCTCAAATTCTGGGTTTAAAAAGGGCGAACCAGCTAAACAAGCTGCAGGCCCGAGTTCTTTTGCAAAGTTTGGGCAGTTTCTGTTGAATTGTTTTTGGATTCGATGATTTTGAGAATTGTTTTGAGATAATCCTAAAAGGCTACTCCTACTAATAGGAAAGCCAACATTAACGTCGAATCGTGCTATGAATTGATAATTTCATTTGGATTTTTGTCGTATGCTGATTTCAACAAATTTTTATTGATTTTTGCTGCTTCTGTGCACATGTTTTTTAAACCATTTTTAGAATATTTTTTATAATTAAATAGCTTTCAAAATAAATATTTTACAAAATTTATGATTATTTTTAAAGTTATAAAAATTATATATTCCCTATAATAAAGGGAGTTTCAAAGGAATGTTTTGCAAACGGTTTTCAAAAATTGTTTTGAAAACTTGTTTTCACAAATAAATTATTTTCTATATAAAATACACATTTTTGCACAATTCGAACGAATGAGAAGGATAATCAAACGATTGGGTAAACTACGTTGTATTGGACACATGCATTATCTTTTCGGTCAATTTTTGACTTGTCTGTTTGATACGTTTTGACCTTAGGGTCATGTTTACTAATGAGATGAGGTAAACTTTTTTCGATTTGAGTGTGAAATTTACTATCGATTAGTAAACCATTTAGTGCAAATGTGTGGAATGGGACACACGTTAACGCTATTTGGGTTCCTATCCGAAAGTTTATGACACATTCGTCTAAGAGACGTATTTTCCAGTACTGGACCTTTGGGTCATTTGTCCTTCAGGGCGTTTGTCTAAGAGACGTATTTATTTATTGCGACGTATTTGTCCTTTAGGATGTTTATCTAAGAGAGGTATTTGTCCAGTGCGACGTATTTATCCTTGGGGATGTTGTCCTTCGGGATGTTTGTCTAAGTGACATATTTATTGTCCTTCGGGACGTTTGTCTAAGAGGCGTGGCATCTTATCTTAAGAGAGCAGTACTTGGAGGGCTTCGGTCATAATCACGTACTATATCTTTGAGATGATTTCATTGACGTGTGTGATTTCCCTAGTGTATCACCCTTTTTCGAAATTGGTCCTTTGTACCATTCGATATATATTTGTGGCGATTACCTTTTGAGAATTTGAACTGTAAGGAGTTCTATTTTGAGATTTGAATTGCCTGCACTAATGTTATATGAGATTTTCCTTTTGGCATTTACTTGAGATTTTATTCTCCTCTTTTGTGATATATTTCCCCTAAAACGTGTTTGAGATGAGATCTCTTATGCATGTTTTGGATTTGCCAAGATGGTGGGTTTAGATTTTCCCTAAACCATATTTGATGTTTTACGAATGCCAATGATACGAGGATCGCTACTTTTAGCGTTTTATGGTTATTTTATCTCTCTTGAGATTATAGTTTGTGTAGTGATACCATATTATCACTTGACGTAATCATACACTTTAATTGCCCCTTCTTACTTGAGAATATTATCACATTATCTTATGCTCATATTATCATTTATCCTTGTAAACTGATTTCTTTAGCAAGACTGACCCATGCATTTTATACTCGGTTCAGACCGAGGTGTTTTAGGTTAGGTACATTTGGACTTAGCCTATTCTACTTCCACATGGACTATTTTGCTAGCTCTTTTTGTTATAGATTTTTGTGTAGTCCTTTTTGGTGGCTACTCTGATATGTATATTCTTTTGACTCGCTTTTATATTGTGGTTGCTATACCACTTGACATGTATCATTTTGTATACCATGTGATGTATACGTATATATATGTGATGATCTACTGTTCTGTGATGTGTTATGCACTCAAGTTCTTGTATTTTGTTCTGATAGATCATATAGCCACCTATGACTTTGTATTGAGTATTTATTAGATATGTTGATCCACTTGAGATAGGAAAAAAAAGGGCATTTTTCGACGTATTCAATATATATGTAAGGCAAGGCTATAGATGGTCACCCCTATCCAGCCCTTTTCTCTGCTTTAGCAGACAGTATTACCAAGTAATACTCTTTATTAATGTAGGTCTCGGGGTGGGGCGTCACAAGTTATTATAACTGTGCAGATTGATGTATTGATTATTGTACTTCGATGATTGTAAGTATAAAACATTTATAGATTCTTTTGTATAAAAAACTGTTATTATATATTATATTTTGCTCCGCTATGACTGTGAGGTTCTATGCTATTGTTTCTATTTCTTCTTTTATCTTTTCTTCTTTACCCTAGTTATTCGCTCTTTTATACAATTTGGGTTGAACATGAGTTATTTTTCATCAACTCAAAGGGTATGGAACTGCAGGTCGCTACATTTGGTGTCAGAACTGAAGGTTAAGTGAGAACCTTGGCTCTGGTGGGGATTACTCATTGAGTCAGTAGTACTCTAGAATGTGCCTGAGTGTATTAATAGATATGAGCGATATTTGTTAGTGAATATAAAGAGTTTTATACTGTGTTGATTTATCTGTTGAGTGGTATATAAATTCTTCGAGTAGTGGGACGCCACTAAATCAATAGGAGTTTCCAAACACTTGAATAGAGTAATTTGACACAATATGGTTTTGAAGTGGGTAGATGAAATAATTTTACCCAAATTATATTTTGATATAAAAGAGAATGATTTTCTAAAAATTATTATAGTGATGTGCTTGGATTATTATTATATAACCAAAGTAAGATTTTAAAACTTGGAATGGTTATAAAAACCAAATAGAGATTGTATAAATATGAAGTATACAAATAATTAAAACGAAAAATGGAGTCAAGCCAGAATTTGGAAAATTTAAATCCCGAACATTTTTAGCAGTATTTTCCAAAGTGTTGAAGATAGAGATATTTTGAAAGAAAATTTGTTTTAAATGGATCTTGAAGATGCTACATCATTGAACTCACTTTGGTCATTGGGAAATAACTCTGTTAATGAGGTGTTCATTTTCGAGTTTCTGACTGATGGATTGCAACCGTAGTAAATTAATATGGAGATTTTCGGTGAAAACAAGTGTTGTTTTGGAAATTCCAAACGGTAATTGTTTTGGAATGGAACCAAGTAAATTTTGAAAATTCAAGGGAAGTGGTTTGTTAAGCAAAAAAGAAAGTGTGTGTGTGTATATTTGATTTTAATGTGATTTGAAATAAATACCGGGAATTAAAAAAAATGGAATTGTGAATAAATAAATTGGAATAGCTTATAAAAATTGAAATTTATGGAATGAAAATATATCTGTGCTGTAAATAAATGTAGATCACAAGATAAAAATAAAATGTGAATATATTCGAGTATAGAATTTATGGAAATACGGAAAAAAATATGTTGTGTAACTTATAAAATTAAAGAGTGATATAGAAAAACCCAAAATAAAGATTGTTTGATATTTTAAAGTGAAGGAATAAAAATTCATACTTGAATTATCAAAAGAATTTGAACTCAAGAAAATTAAATGAAGTGATTTTTTATATAAAATTCAGATATTGAAATGTAAATGGAAGTGAACTAGTTAGATAACAGATTAATTAATTGAATATAGAATGGAATTCGGGTCATAAATTAAAATTTGACAAACATAAGCGAGTAAAATTTAATTGGAAATATTGCAAAATAAAATAGAAGTGGATTGGGATAGTAATGACTTGAGTTACAAATAAATTCTACTTTAATGTAAATAAATTGAATATGACCTAGAATATTAATTAAATGAATCCGTGTACGGAATTAAAAATTTGAAGTGAATAAAATGATTGAACAAATTAATTAATTAGTAAATGAAATGGCAATTGGTTGAAAGAAAAAAAAACATAAGTTATGAGGTTGAAATAATTGAAATTAACAAACTAACTTAAGTTAGTGTCTAGTATGGAAGTTTGGCTCGAATAAATTGTGAAATAGTTATTTAATCAATAGCGTAGGCTGATTCAAGCTAAATAAAACGGATTTGAATATAATATGTATGGGATGAAATTGAATTTGCCGAGAATAAATTTGAAAAGAAATAGAATTGAATATAAATTGATATGGAATCAATTTAAAATAGTATAAGCTTAAATAAATATTTTATTAAATTAATGACACCAAATTTGCATAGAAAAATTGTTGTTCGATGCAAATGAAATTAAATAAAATTCTATGAATAAATAGAATGTGGATAAATTGGTTTTAATTAATTTGGAATGGATATGGGTTTGCTTGGTACAGAAAAAAGATGAATGCAAGAAAATTGAGTAGTAAATCATTTGAATTGAATAAAATGATATACGGATCGATTGGAAGTAATTAAATTGGTGGTGGAACATTATAATTGCTTACCATTATGTGTTAGGATGCATTATTTATGAATTCTATGTGTTTTAACCATTTGAATGAGTGAAATGTTATTAAATTTCATGTTTTGGTACTTACGTGGTTTAAAATCGAGTAAGTACAGATAGAGAGGGACTATTTGGCTTGATTTGGCTTGTGAAATTGCTTTCGAAGTAAATACTTGCTTAATAATGCTTTAAAATGCTAAAATAAGTTACAATTTCGGATTAAATACTGCAAAAATTAAATATAGATCTATATTTTTTGATTTTCGACCATGTGGGTCGATGTATACATATTCATCTCTCTTGATATATTGCAAAAGGTCCTCCGTACAAAGAAGACTGTTAAAAAAATTTGAAAATTTAGAATGTTAGAAATTTTTTGAAAATTTTAGAAATTTTTTGTTAACGACAATTTGATTTCAAAAATTGCAATTTGAATAAAGGATTTTGGAACTAGAATTTAGAACTAAATGTATGGGTGGAACTAAAAGATTAGAAAAGTGAATGTCGAGTTTTAAGTAAGTAGGCTTTTAATAAGTAACAGGTCTGAATCATTTTTCCCGCCTTAGTAATTTGGGGTTGAAATTCTATTAAGGAGAGAGGAATGTAACAAGTCGAATTTTTCATCATTCGATTTTGAATATTTAAATGGTATAAATATTGAATTTGGAAGTATAATTGAGTTAATAAGATTTTAAAACTAGAATTTCAAGCGATTTCGTAAGTTTTTGAAATCGTTGATTTCATCGACGAGTAAAATAGCGGTCCGAGATACAATCTCGGAATTCGACGGAACAAGTTCCGTTGGACCCATAATAATGTATTATTATCGAATTTCAAATTTTGTTGCATTTGGAGTTTTCGTTTGGTTGTACGAGATATAAATGCGTTGAAATTAATAATGAAAATTCAATATAATAATTGGGTCTAAAAAACTATCTTCTCTATGGGATCGAATTAGGACTCGAAACCTTTTAGTTTGCATTCAGAATAGGGGTGTAACATTATAAACGCCTAGCGGCATGCCTCGATAGGAGATTGAAATTTGAAGTCAATTTAAAACAACATATTTTCAATTTTAATTTTTTTCAAATCAAATCAAGGTAATATCGTAGCCGTCTTTTTCCTTTTAAAACACGCCACCCATCACGTAACCTTTTCATTCTTTTAAATTGCATACTAAGCCGCCTTACCCCACATTAAAATCGCGTAGATCATTCTTCTTCTCCAGATGCAAACGAACGAAATCAAAAGAAAAAATGAATCGAATGAATCTGTTCGTAAAAAAATTATAAAAAATTGTGCATGCATGCGTGCACACGATGGCGTACGATGAAGGTGCTCAGGAGATAGGCGGCGCTCGCATGGAGACACACTTGCGGGCGATCGAAGGAGGAGTTTCACAAGGCGTGCACGCGAGCAGTTCACAGGGGAGGGCTCGGCGTCGTTCGAAATGGCCGATGCCATTTGTGGCTAGGTGGAATTCGAGAGGGCGCGTATGAAGCTGGTGGCTGCGGCTTGGCTTGGGATGGTTGCTGTCATTTGCGGTGGTGATTGAGGTTTCTTGGGAGGATAGTTGACTATGCTCGATTGATGGAGAGTTTCGGAGTCTATTGATTTTTGAGTTGTTCGAGCTAGGTATCGCAGAGAAGATGCGGTTGGGTTCTTGATTTAGAAGTTTAAGCTGACTGCGAATTTACTGTTGAAGGTAATTAACATTTAATTAGTTGTTTTAATTAATTAATTAGTGATAAATTGTTTTTGATTAAAATGAATTCTTATAAAACTGTATAACATTTATTCGAGGTCGAAATCGCACGAAACCAAAAACGTCGGATTCAAAATGATGTAGGCTATAATCAGAAGTTGATTTCGTATTTTTCGAAGTCGACCAGGATTTTAAATAAATAAAAATGTAGGTTTTCAGCAAACTAAAAAAATCAAGGTGAGAAAATTCTTACCCATTTGGATTTCTAAATTTTAAATTAAATAGCTAAATTTAATTTATCGAATGCTTGATTGAATTGATAGATTATAATTATCTATTGGATGTTATATATATGGTAGTGTGTATATATTAGTAGTTGGAGTGTTATTCCTGCACATTATAGCGAACCCTATGCGCCCCGCATAATAGCGGATGATCATATATACAGCGATATCCCCCTCGAAGTGGGATTGATATATTTTATTGTTAGTAACATCTGTGGATGCAGGGAAACAGGTTGGAGTGATCCAACTGGATTCCTCAAAAATGTTGATTTATTTTCATATAAAGTTAAACATGATTAAGTGAATAATCTATTATAGAATATTGCTATAATTTGAATCCTGAGATGTTATGGTAGCACAGGCCTTAAATTTGGCACTTTAAAAACCATAAATTTTTATTTTTAGTTTAAATGAATTTAAAAGGAGATTTTCGATATAAAAATATTTATATTACAAATTGGATTATTTTTAAAAAATTGAATTAAGAACAATATATATATATATATATATATATATATATATATATTGATTTTGGGTTGTATGTAACTATTCGTAAACGGTTTAAAGTAGAGATTTTAAAAAATTAACTATATAAAGGAGTTTGTAAATGGTATTCCAAAATATGAAAAGAAGTTAAAATCAATATTAAAAAAATTGGAAGTATAAATGGAATTATAAGAAATGAATTTATATAATGTAATTTCATAAATAAAATTTGTTTTATAAACAAGTAAAAACAAAGGGGTTACAAAAATTTATAAACATTGTTTATAAATAAAGGAATTCGATATCAAATAATAATTGGGAATATAAATCCATAAGGCTGAATTATACTAGAATATGGAAATAGGGTTAGGAAAAATAGCAGATTCTTTTTTGAGATGAGAATGGTTAGGGAATCAACAATGAATCGATATGTTGTGAAATTGAGAGGAAGTTATAAATTAAATTGGATAATGAGATTTTTTTTTAAATTTTTTTTTTTTAAGAAGTTAAGTTTGTTTTCCAAAGGAAAATGTTATCATTTAAACAATGAAATTTTAAACTAGTTTATATTGGAATACTTTGGAAAATGGATTTTCAAATATTTAATATTTTAATTTTATAATCAGCTTGTAAATTGATTTATTTTAAAATGGGTTATTGATGGTTTATTAAAAGTGTTTGATATTTTAAATAATAACTTTAAACATATTTAAAAAAATTACTATTCTTTAAAAATGGTCATTATATATATATATATATAGTTTTGAAATGATTGAAAATTTATTTATAAATTCCTTGAGATGTGTAGATGAGTTTTATTTAAATGATGAGATTTTATAAGAGAAATCATATAAATGGAATTCTAGAGACTTGAGAAAATCTCCAAATGTTTAAATGTGATAATTTCGAAAAGAATTTGAATTCGTTAAAGAAATATATATGGTTAGATGAGATTATAAATAAGTATAATTGATTTGGAAATTGTGAGAAGAAATTTATTAATAATTCCATAGATTTATGAGATGAGTTACGAATTATTTCCAAGTTTAATATTAAAATAATTTTTGGAAAATATACTTATAAATAATCTCCTAAGTATTGAAAGGAAGGATTTGGAGATATTTTAGTGGGAAATGATTTGGAATAGAAACATGTTCTGAGGGTTATAAAAAAGGAAGTTGGAAATATTGCCAAGTATTGCAATTGGTGAAATATCCTGTTATGGATCCAACTGTTGAAGTTGTTTTAAAATATAGAAATATTGAAAGAGATTGAATACATATCTTGGTGAAGATGATTTGAAATAAATATTTTGGAGATTTATAAAATAAGGCCTATTGTTTGCTTTTGGATGTTATTTGATAGTTAAATAACCAACTATCAAATATTGGCCAAATTCGTTGATCTTTTCAAAGAGACCGAGATCGGATTTAATTATCCAAAAACCACTTTGATTCGGTTTGAATGTACGAATGAATACCGTGTAGATGATGAAGACGGTGATTTGGTTTGTCTAGACCCAAAGCAACTTGTATGGACGAATGCTATCAAAACATCGTCATTGGAGGACGATGAGCATTCTAAGAAGAATTATTTCCTGAAAGGTAACGCTTAACCTCGAACCTTATCAACTGGGAATGACTAAAACAGGGGAGATGCAGCAAGGATAAGTGGTTCGCACCCAATTAGGGTATGTTATCACTTTTCTAGATGTCCTCGAAAACCTATTTGTTATGGATATGGATGTGCATAAAAGGAGCACTCGATGGTAAGGGCGGGAATGCCAGAGGTGATAACATATTTGGTCTATCTAGGTTAGGGGTAGATCGGTCTTGTGTAGCAGGGGATCTCGGTGAGGTCATCGGTACATTGTTCTAGAGGTGTACTGTGATGGGCGGCAACCCAGTGGCCCATTCTTTCGTTGGAATCCATTCTCCAATATGAGCTTACGTGTTTGTATAGCCTAGTATGCTGGAATTTAATTAATGTAACAATTTCGGCTATTTGAATAAGTATTTGTATTTAGACACTATTATAATATCACTGGATATTCTATAAAATATGTTGGTTATCGTAAGGGAAAAACCCATCGTGTTTATGTATGACAAGGTCTTACGAGATACCTTTGTTTTTCTAAGGGATTTGATAACTCTAATAATTCAGATTGAGCATGTTTTCTCATGCTGCTTTTCCAGACTAACACGGGTATTATTTTATTACAATGCTTGGGTCAAACCGAGTATTACAGTTTTAGGATTAGAATGCTATGGAGCTCAGGAGACGTGCTGGAGGAGTTCAGATGTATTTCCATACTTGACTTACATTTCCCCTGTATGGGGACAAGTTATTACAACTGTCTGAATTGATGTATTAATTATTGTACTCTGATGATTGTAAGTATAAAAAAGATATAGATTCTTTTGTGTAATAATCTTTTATTATATATTATATTTTGTTCCGCTGCGACTGTGAGATTCTATGTTGTTGTTTCTATTTCTTCTTCTATCTTTTCTTCTTTACCCTACTAATTCGCTCTTTCGTACAATTTAGGTTGAACAAGAGTGAATTTTATCAACTCAAAGGGTACGGAACTACGGATTGCTACATTAAATATAAGTCAAACCCTTAGCCAAATCATTCGAACCACACTTCCTCATCTTTTCCTTGTACTGTTCCATTCATCTTTCTCAAATCTAGAAATAAGAAAGATTTCAAACTTAATAATTCAAAATCTCATAACCTACTCTAAAATAAATATCTTTAGAATCCTTGGAGAGAGATCTAAAAGTTGATGTGTTTTTGGGTGGGTGCATCTTATTTCTGGAAACTCAACAGTACATGGACGTGAGGCATAACAAACTAGGGCTAGAAAATTTGAGTGATTTAGGCTTGGGAGGTGATGGGGTTTGTTGGATTGAATTTCTTAGGTTTAGGGGCATCCAGTGGCCGAGTTTATGGTGATGTAGTCAAGAGGAGGGATCCAACATTTTGTATTATAAAGGGGCTATTATGGATGGATTTTAGGAGAGGGGATCAGACTTGGTGTGGTGGTGATGGCCGAAGCGAGTTCATGAATTGGATTTCTTTGATAGTGGTGGCTCGTCAATCCATTGAGCGAGGAGGAAGAACAGAGGAGAGAAAAGAAGAGAATGAGTTGGTTTGTGCACGACATTTTGTGCAGATTTGGTAATTAATGAGTATGAGGGAAGGATTGAAGGAGGGTAATGATAGTTTGAATTGTAATTAAGTATTTGATTAAAGTTATTTAAAATCAATAACTAATGAATATTCTAGCTCTCTCATACGACGTCTAATCGAGATGAAACTTATTGTGTTGCACTCAATATGACGATAGCTTCCCGAAGGAACTGGTTTGGTTAAATTTGGAGCAATACAAAGTTTGGACTAAAATCGAACGTCGTTCGATTTTAGGTCGACCCTGAACGCTTTGGCGTCAACTGAAATTTCGATGAGTTTAACTCACTTTTTTGGTGAATCAGTATATTATATAGTAGACAAAATTTACTATTTGTGTTTGATTGAAATTGTTGGCTGGCTGGTTAAATATCCACTTTAAAAAGCGATTGTAATTTAAAGTGAAAACATGAAAATATAATGGGAAATTCATATTTCTCACCATAGTGTTTTTAATTTCTAGTTATGTATTCCTATTGATTTTATTTCAGTTATAACCCTATTATATAGATTGTTAATAACTGAATCTTGATTTTCAGCACTATTAGTTATGACGTTGTTTTATATTCAAAACTTAACCCCTGTAGTGATATAAATCAACAACATTAGTTAAGTGCATTGGTGGCTATTGGTCTCAATATAGTGTTCAGAAATACTACTGATTGCCGTTTGGCTTGAAAATTGATTTTTATTTGGAGAATGATTTCAAATATAAACTTTGGGTTTTTCTGGAATATGTTATTTAAGTAGATTCTAAACTCCTCTGTGTTCCTCCAACTTTTTAAATTGTATTTTCTAAATCAGTTAGAGATATTGTAAAGTTGTTTAACTACAGTTTAATAATGTTTAAAAATTGTTTATTTATATTTAGTATTGTTTAGAGGTCATTTATCAATATTTTAACATTGTGAATAGTTATTTATTTAAATGATTAATATTGTGTGAAGATTATAAATATTATTTATTAATAGTGTTTTGGAATTAATAATTAATATTTATTAATAATGTTTCGAAAGTTAATAATTATTTATTATAATAATGTTTGAGAATAAATAATTAATGCTATATTAATAATTTTGAAATTATTAATTACTATATTAATAATGTTTTGAAGTTATTTGTTATTATAATAATAATGTTTGAAGTAAATCAATTATTTCATTAATGATGTTCAAAAGGAAAATGACCGTGTTAGTAATGTTGTTGAAAAGTTAATTTATTATTTATTTATGATGTTTAAAGTAAATTAAATTATTTGATTAACTGTATTTGTGAATAATAAATTGATTTATAAAGGAATTTCATGTAACAAAGTCTATATAAATGGAAATGGAGTTTTGGATTTATAAGAGATGCTTATAAAGGATCTTTATAAAGGTGTTTTATAATAGTTTTATTGATTTATCAAAGAGCTTTATAAATGGTTTTAGAAATTTATAAAGAATTTATAAATTGTTTAAGAGATTAATAAAAGGAGTTTTATAAATGATTTTTGAGTTGTATAAAAACGGTAAATATAAAAGAAGATGAGATTTGATTTCCATAAGTTATCTTCTGATAATTATGGTGGTGTAGAACATTTTTCCATACTTAATACCAAATAGGAAATCTTTCTCAGTGTTTTGTGAATATACTTATACTGATGGAATAAGTATATGGACAATTTTCAAGTATTGAAAGTATTTTCTGAATATATCTCTTTGTAAAGATATTTAAGTCAAGTATGTATGAAGAGGTTAAGTAAACAATTTGTTTAAAAGGGGCTTAATGGTTGCTTATTCGCTCAACTAATGTTGGTTTTCCAATGAAATAAACCTCTAATTGGATTGTTGTTATTGATAGTTAAATAACTGACTAACAAATCTTGGCCAGTTTTAACTTAAGAAGTAATTAAATATGAGCCTCACTTATTCATACAGTTTGAGATTCCTTAGAATAAGTCATTAGGGTGGAACATCTCTAGTTCTAAGGGATATATTGGAGATCTTATTTGAACTTTGATGTAGTCCGTTTACTTCTGAAAGAACTAGAAATGAGTTAACCAAAAATTATCGGGTGTTGGTTCGAAGAGATCGGGATCAGATATAGTATCTAAAACCACTTTAAACCACATTGGCGTTCGAATGAAATACATCTTGAAGATAAATGAGGACAGAGCTTTTGAAGTGCAAGGACAACTTGCTATTAATCCCAAGGGTAATTCCAAAATTGATATAGTAGAGGTAGCACCTTTGGTTTTTTTGATCCAGAACGAACTTGTATGGATGAATGCTATCATTGCTTTTCTACATGTAGGACACTGTTAGCATTCTAAGAGGAAAGTGCTAGAAGAAGGTAAATCGTTGCCTCAAGCCTCATAAACCAGGAAATGAATAAAGCAGGGATATGCTACGGGCTATGTAGGTCGCTCCTACTAAGGTATAATCATCACTTATCTAGAGTCGATATCTATATATGTTTTGGGGCCCATTATGGGTTTTTTTATTAGCCTAGGAGTGATCATATTCGGTGCTATCCACTAAGGGCAGGGCAGCACCTGAGTAGTAGAGGTGCAATTAAGGCAGCATCCCATACATTTTACCTAAAGGTGTATGGATTCGGTTGGTTGACCCTTACCCTTCGCAGTTGAAATCCATTTTCCAATATGAGCCTTCAGACTTGATTGTATATATATTATGCAAGAATTTAATTAAAGTATAATTTTCGGCAATGATTCAATATTTACTTTAAACTATAGACATTACTATAATATTAGAGGATTTTCTATAGAAATGTTTTAGTTACCATAACGGGAAACTGGTCCATGTTTATGTATGGTGTGGTCTTACCGAGATACCTTTCTTTTGAAGGTTTATAGCAGTAAAATCCTTTTGATATGTATTTTTTCATGCCGGTTTACCAGACCGATCTAGGGTTATCATATTATAATGCTCAGGTCAGACCGAGCATATTTGCAGATTTAGCTTGATACTTGAGCCTTAGGAGACGAGCTGGATGCCTCAACCTCGTATTCATGTATATTCTATTTTCGCTTTATTGGTTATTTATATTTATTAGCAATTGTGAGGACAGGTTGTTAATTAATTAGTTGATTTCGATTGATGTACGTATAATATAGTTCAGTTTTTCTTCTGTAAAGATCATTTTATATTACAGATTTCTCGTCATGTTGTGAGATTTTGTTCTTTTTTTTCTTTTTCCCCAACAACCCATATTTTCGGTACCCGGATGCTCGGCACATGAATAACGTTGATATATTAGTGTCGACTTTTGAGGGTTGAAAAGGCAAGTCATTATAATACATGGTATCAAAACTTAGGTTGAGCGAACATCTAGGTTTTGGTGTGGTTAAATCATTTGAGATAGGATAAGTGAGAACCTAGGATGAGTTTGAGTGCGTGCATGTGTGTATATATATAAAAGCATGTATTTGTTAGCGATTATAAATTTTTTATATTGTGTTGATTTATTGGTTGAGTGGTTTATGAATTTTGGTCGATACAGAGGGAATAACTGTATTGATAGGGGTTTCTAAATATTGAACCAAGAATACAGACACAATATTGTTTTGAAAATTTGATAAATGAAATAATTTTACTTAGATTATATTTTATAAATTAAAAGGATAATTTTCAGAAATTAATATGGTTATATACAATGTATTTGTTTGTTAAAGAGCGATAATATTTGGTTATTGCCGTTTATTGTTGATTAGTAGTGCTCACATAGTTTATGGGCAATTTGATTAGTTAAATTGAATATGAACACCTTGTGAATTTAGTTTCGCCTACAGATGGCTAGGTTTAGCCTAGGCCACAACGGCCCAGAATTAATATTTTAAATCGTATGGTTCTGGTTGGCTCCAGTGCCTATAAATCCAGGCCTAACTCTTCCTTCTCTTCTCATATTTTTATTGAGGTAGTAACGAAGCTGTACCATTTTTTCTTCTTCGCTTTCTCTCTAAGTTATAAAGACAAGTTATTTGAATCTTTATCCATAAAAATCGAAGAAGAGTAGAAATCTAATAAAAAAAAGAAGAGAAGAGAATTAACTATATGCATATTTGAAGTAATTTATATATTTATATATTTGTATCTATTTTCTCCCTCTATCGCAAAATTCTTCTCAAATCTGTAATTCTAATGTTTGTGTATACTATTTATACATATCTCTTGGATTAAAAATGATTTGGAGATGAATCAAAGGTTCTACTTTAGATTTGGAGATTTGGATCCCTTCTAAAAGGTGAATGGGAAATTTTATAGACTGTTATAGTATGAAAATTATCCTGTTGATGTTTATTTGATTTTTATGCGTAATTGGATAAACATATGTAGGTTGCAGGCAACAAATTGAATATAATCTGAATATAAGAAATATCACATACGTATTTTTTTATGAGTTAATTTAGAATTGTTTACAACCTGATCTAGAAATCAGTCCCAAAAGTATGAATTAGAATAATGATTGGAATGAAATTTATTTCAGATATGATATATGTTGTATAATAATGTTATAAATTTAGATTATTATCCTAATCTTGTTGGAATGTAAACTTTCCTATGTTTGGAATTGTTGGAATTTAGATCCATTTAGTATTTGTAAATTAGTTTGATTTCTTTCCCTTTTAGAAAAATACAGCATTTGATCTAACAACAAATAAACGTAAATAAAGAGATGTGTAAAGTATGAATTCATTATAGTTTACATTGTCTATTTTAGTAATAAAAAGAAATGATTATTCTTGTAATTTCAAATAATTTAATCTTTTAAAGTTAAATCTTTTTTTTGGACTAGTTTATAGCAATTATATGGGATAATTTTTTTAGATATGATTCCAACAGTTTAACATGGAAAATAATATTCTAGTGAATATATATAAATAGAACACATTTGATAAATGTAAATATATGTACGAAATTTACTATGCTTGTAATAATTAAATAAATAGCCAATAACGATGCTTGCACGTAATATTTGCGTTTAAAATAATTAACTAGTAAGAAAGGAATTTAAAAGTTTGTAACTCCAATAAATGGTAATAAATACGGGAGTTGGGATAATTTGACAAGGTAATGGATTAATAGGACTGATAAAAATGGAATAGATATAAAAGGTTGCTAATTTGGATTCATTAATCATACATAAATGTATTAGGAAATGCCCGTTAGGATTTTATGAACAAATTGACATTTATGAGCATTAAACAGTGATTTATGGGTAGATAAATATTTAAAGCAAATCGTATTGCCTTAAATAAAAAAGTAAATTAGGGAGCTAAGTCCAACATCTACCTAATATAATATAAGTAAAGGCTTAGAACGGTTAGTTGAACTTAGTAGGTTAGTGATGCTAGATCAGTAGAATCACCCAACGGGAGACTGCCCTTCACTTTGAGACTACCAATAGTCAGGTATACTTACTATTGATGTGTGATATCACTAACCCTAGGACCCATGACGACGTGAGATATTGGGCTTGCTTTTTTAATTAAAAAGTATTAAATAGTCCAAATTTGAAATTAGAAGTGGTGAGAGATATTTCCATAGGGGTTTGCCTATGGTTTGAGGCCTTAAGTGGCTATAGGGTCCGCTTCTCTCCTAAATTGAAGTATAAATAAAGATGTTTCTAGAAAGGGTTTACTTCAATGCTGAGGTCTTAAGTGGTTACAGGGTCTACCTCCTTACCGAAAGAATAATCTAATGAGATGCTATATTCATAATTAAGAGTGATGATAAATATCTCAAGAAGGGTTCACTTCAGGTTTGGGTCTTAAGTGATTGAAGGGTTCTCCTCTTTCCTATAGATGAAGTATTAAATAGCCCAATGAAATTTGCAAGCAATGTCAGCTATATAGTACCCGTGAGGAGTTCGCCTTAGGGTTAGATATTAAATGACAAAGGTCTACCTATAAATAGGTGTTTTATGCACAAGGGTCTGACCAGTCCTTATTAATGATGCATTAAGTGGCATAGGTACGGTCTCTCACATTGCTAAGGCCCTAATTACGACAGCACCTTCGGGGAGAATGCCTTGGGAATAGGTCATAGATGATGAGGTCTGTCTTAGTTAAGGTCGTAAATGACCAGAGTCTGCATATTTTCTAATAAAAGGTATTAAGTGACTTAGGTGTTGTTTATTACATGGGTATGATTTTATCGACGATAGATCTTGTAATATTTGGATATTAAATGTCGAAAGCCTTAAATAGTGGTCAGAGGTCTTATAACTAGGACCCACCACCATTGATAATATTATTAGGAAACCATGTTGAGAATAGGTCTTAAATGGTAGGGTCTACCTTGATTAAGGTCTTAAATGGCAGAGTTTTCCTATTTCTCTTTTTAAAAGTATTATAGAAGCCCACTTCATATTTAAAAGTATTAAGAGGCAAATGAGTTTGGCAGTATTGGGTGGTTGATAAGGCTTCATTAAGATTTTGTACCTTGGAAAGGGGTAGGCAGGTAATCGTGCGTGCAATGAAAGGTTAGATTAGAATTGCTAGCCTTAATGTACATTACAATTAAATGGAAACCAATCTATATAAGTTTAACTTACAGATAGTTTATATATCCAATCACTAGAACATTGTTCTGGCCCCTCCTCATTACAATCCACATGATAGAATTTAGAGAAACAGGTCAATGAAGCTCGATGTGCTTTATTGTTGGAGAAGTCTTCTTTCTCTCATGCTCGATGCTAATGTGACAATTTGTTATCCAAGGAATACCATTAATTCCAAGGCAGTAGTCATAGTCGGTATTTTTATTCTATTATGGTTTCTGTTGTGAGTTTATATTTCTATCAATCTCCGATAATGCTCATGCTTATTTACAGATATCAAATCCAATGATATGTCCTTTTATGGACTTGGGTTTTGATTTTTTTTATTCTGAAATTTAGGCCCATGAAATTATGGGTTGTTACATTAGGTATCAGAGCCTAGGTTAGTAGATTAGAGGAATTAGGATAAACTGAGAGAATATATTCATACTTTCCTATCTAGCAATATTATATTTTTACGCTAAACTCTAAGAGTTTCGACCATCGAAGTAGTTACAGTTCTACTACAAAGGAATGGCTAAAACAACTATGGGTTAGAAATACCTTAGAGCTAAGATTTTCATGTCGACTCTGAAGTACCCCATGGAGTGACGGTAATGTGTAAAGCGATGTTGATGAAGAGCATGGGTACGACATATAGCCGAATTCGAAGATTGGAGGTGTTCGACTTGGCGGTTGAGATTCTAACTATCTTGTGATTTTGGATTTTGAGTTCCAGTCAGAGACACACATTTATTCCAGATGGACAAGAAATTAGAGTCTGTGTGTTGAAAATTTTCGAAAGCAAGTTTGTGCTAGGGTGCATTTATTTATCATCTCTTTGATGGCAAACCAGATGTTTATTTGAGTAATTAATGTTAAATTATTAGTCTAAAACCTATGAGAGAATTTTTATAAGTATTTGTTGGGAATGCCCTAGATTTTGAATAAAGCGTTTTCAAAGGATTTCTTTTTCTAAGGATATGTTTTGGAAAAAAAATTTGAAATTTTTTTATATTTCAAAGAAAAAAGTAAACCGTTATGTTAGTCATGTTAAGAAATTCTTGGTTTATAAAAGATATATTTTGAAATCCTTAAGTATTTATATGTGCATATCAGTAAAGGCTTGGTATTGATTTTTCGCACGAAAATAGTTTTCCAATTTGGGAAATTTGTATTAAAAAAAGAAGGTTTTTGGGAAACCTGATATATATATATATATATATATATATATATATATGTATGTATATAATTTTTACCTTTAAGGGAATTTTTGGTATGAAGTGGTTTCTATTATTTGGAAACAAGTATAAACATATATTTAGCTCATTGATTTTTCGTTTTATAAAATCGAGGTTTTAATATTTTCTTTCTTTAAAGTATAGACAAAATAGACATGACATCCAATTTTATTGGGTGTGTAGTTTGAAGTGTTGTTGTACCCACCAGCTATTGAAAGAAATATTTCCATGCGAAGTGAGAGGGAAATTTGGACTATTTTTGGATTTTTGAAAGTGTTGTTGGTTGCAATAGTTTTGGATTTAATTTAAGACTCCATAATTTCAATTTCAAAAACCCCTCCTCTTCTCCACATCATAATTGGCCATCATATTGAGCTATGGATCCAAAAATTTCCGAAATTCAATTAGTATTATCTCTATTTAAATCAAATTTAAATTTTCTATCGATATTGAATATCGATGCACATATTTGAAATCTTTTATATACGCGCATTGTTATATGCCAATGAAAATTAAAAAAATCAAAAAAAATATTTTTAGCAATTAATATTTCCAAATATTAATTAGTTTAATTTATGTAAAGCCCATTTCAGTATTTATCTTGTTTAAATCAAACTTAAACATCCGCCGATACCATATATCGATATTTATAACTTTTACATACACACTTTACTAAATACTAATGACATCCAATAAATTAAATAAAAATTCATAATTAATATTTTTAAATATTAATTAATTAGATTAATATTAAACAGTTAAAATTAATTAAATCGTGTGGTTGATTCATAATAATCATCATTATGGTGGTGTGGTCAAATGTGTAAATTCAATCAACGATTAATATCGAACAAATCAAATATTAGCGTTCACATGTCACCTTAGCTTTAACATCGCGTAGTTTGGCATTAGTAATTAATTACGCTCCATTGCGTTCGTGGTGAAATTCTGAGCAACTTCATATTTAATGTTTTGCAATCAGAGTTCAAAAGAAGTATAGATGAAAAACGAATTTGGAACGAAAATAATTCGAACAAGAAATTAACGTCTTTAATTAATTATCTTGGGCGATAGGGCGACCTGCATATTGGAGCGGTTGACCCTTAGGAAGGGCGGTCGACTGCTTCATGTGTAGCAGCTCCGCTAAGCCTATGCCATGTATGGCTCGAATTTAATTTATTCTGATTGTGCAGTTCTAGTTGATTCTTTGCCTATAAATTCAGGACTAACCCTTCCTTCTCTTGTCATATTTTTCTGGAGGCTGTGACAAAGCTTTGCCACTTCTTCTTTTCCACTTTCTTTCTAAATTATAAAAATAATATATTTATATTTGTGTGTGTGTGTGTGTATATATATACACAAATTGGAGAAGAATAGAAAGCTAATAAAATGGAGAATATAAGAGAATCAACTATACGCGTAATTGAGGCAATTTATATATGCGCACACACACACAGACACACACACACACACACACACACACACACATATGCGTTTTCTCTTTCAATCCCAAATCTTTTTTTAGGTCTATAATTCTAATGTATGTACATACCTTTTTATATATATATTTCTTGGATTGAAAATGATTTGAAGATGAATTTAAGGTTCTACTTTAGATCTGAAGATTTGGATAGTTTTTAAAAGGTGTGTGGAAAATTTTATAGTTTTTTATGATTTTTAATCTATTCCACTAGTATATGTTTGACTTTTATGCCTAAATCAATTTTATTTATGAATCGTAGACTTAAATTAGCGTAGAAAACTATTGCCTACGTATTCTTGTTGTAAATGTAATTTGAAATATACTTACACATAGATCTGAAAATCAGTTCAAAAGATTTTAGAATTTGAATGTTGTATATTTTTATTCCAGATCTGTACTTGGGTGTAAATTAGGATATTGGATTATTGGCCAAATTTGTGCTAAATTATAGATTTTCCAAGGTTTAATTTCTAGGAAGAACGTCCATTTGATTTTTATAAATTTGCTTACCTTTTTCACTTTTGATAAAAAGGCGACGTTTGATTTAATAAGGAATACCCACAACAAAAAAGAAAAGAGATTGTAAAGTACAGATTTATGCTTTGTAGTTTACACAGTCAATTCCAATAAAAGGAAACAATCCATTTCTTGTAATTTCAAAGGGTGACAGTCAATCTTCCTTTTTGTGATAAACCAATGAAAATCATAGCAGAAAATCTTCCAAAGGAATTTCACTCCTGCAAATTAAATATGAAAAGTATATTCTAGTTACATATTTTTTTTATTAGAATACATTTGGTTACAAATGGACAGTTTTATTAGGCAGCTTATATGTATTTATTACGTCAATAAGAAGAACAACATTTATTCATGTGTTATTTATGCATAACGTTCATTGGTTATTATTATATGTTGGGAAGCGAACAGGTAGAATTAGAAAATATAGTAATTCTTATTAATGGACAATTGTTAACGCTAAAATTTGAACGCTAACGCCCCGGTGTATGAAGTGTAGTTGTGAAAGCACCACCCGATGATTCGGGAGCAGAGTATAAGCAGAAAATCACAGAAAAAACAGTGAATAACAACGATTTTATAGTGGTTCGGCTCAAGGCAAGCCTACGTCCACTTTAATTCTCTTTATTGCTAAACCGATTACAACTTTACAACAATCTTCAATTACAATTATGACGAGACAAACAACTAGAACTTTAGTAGAGAAGAATTCTTCAAATCCATGTAGATGGCGTTAGATTTTCCCTTGAAGTTAGTTGAAATGTCTTTCGAACTTGAAGTGTCGGGTGAGTTGAGAATTCAGCAGAGTATTGGCGCTTGAAATGATTGGCCAAAAGGTCCCTGAATGTTGGAGGTGGCCATGTATTTATAGGAGTTTTCAGCCCTGAGTCGTGAGTCGTGTTCGACCCATGCTTGGCTCGTGGCCGAGTCAAATTAGGTCGTGGCCGACTCATCGAACCAACCCTTGATTTCTCCATGGCTTATTCCTCTGCTGGATTTTATGCTAAGTCCTGAGTTGCTTACGAGTCAATCTTCCTTGGCATAGGCGCTGTGGCAATGGATTACGACCCAATGGCTTTAAGTCGTGGACGAGTCATTCTAAGTTGTGAGTCGTTAAGCCGTTAACGACTTATCAGGTAGCGGTATATAAATGAAGTGGCACAAGGATTCACCTTCTTATGTCGTTACTTCCCCTGAGTCGTCTCATATGATAAGTCGCGAACTTGTTGAGTCGTTGATCCACTGAGTCGTTGTAAGCTCTGAGTCGCTGCTTACCATGAGTCGTTGAGACGATAGTCTTGATGAGTCGGTAACTCACTGAGCCGTCCTGCCTTGTGAACCGTTAACCCCTTGAGTCGTCCTATCCCTCTAAGTAGATGAGTCGGTCCATCCCTTGAGTAGATGAGTCGGTCCTATCATGTGAACCGTTAACCCCTTGAGTCGTCCTATCCCTCTAAGTAGATGAGTCGGTCCATCCCTTGAGTAGATGAGTCGGTCCTGTCTTTGGTTGGATGAGTCGGTCCAGTACTTGAATCGTTGGCAAAACGAGGTTAACACTTGCCCCTCGAAGTACACGCCTAAGTCGTAGGTCGTGTGCTTCGACTCATCCTGTCTCATGTGCCGATTCAACTTTCACTGCTCAAAGCTATAAAAGACTTGAGTCGTTACTCTTACCATACTTTTACTGTTTATCTGTTTCAGTTGATCCTGTCATTTGCGATCCCTCAAGCTTCCAGAGACGAATCCAAGCTAATCAATTGCCAATCCATCTTTACTCTCATATTGCGTAAGTAAATTCGCCTTTTGTTCAATCTACGATCACCACTGATTCACGAATCCGGACTCCCCATTTCCCTTTTTTACTTCGATACATTTCTGTGTCGTGTTCCATCGCGACCCATGCTTTTGATCGATTTACAACTGCCATCGATCATGCTGTCGTTATTGTCCACGATGACACAGCAGCGCTTGAAGCGATTCGAGTTGGTCTTCTGAGTGATTTTCTGATGGTGTGAGGAGAGGGCAATGGATTATAGCGCCTCGAATCATCTGGTCTGTGGATTTGGAAGAGATGAAATGACCCTTAACGGGTTAATGGGTTGGAGAGTGGACGACCGATTGAGGAAATGACTTAGGATTCATACGGCCTAATTGGTTTTCTGATGGCTTAGGTTTTTGGTCGTACGAGCGACTTAGCCCTTTAGATCCTCACCGCGACTCATCCTTTGAACCGTGAACGACTCAAACCATCTGCCGCGAACGACTTAAGCCATAGGCCATGAACGACTCAAGTAATAGGTCGTGAACGACTCAGCACTTGGACTATTTTTCATACCGAGTTGCTCCTTGTGGTTTGAACCTATGACCGGCTCAATTAGATGCAACCTAGGATTTGAGTCGCGGCCGAGACAGGACTTGGAGAATTTCACACTGCTTTGAACTAAAAATTTTATCCTTTTACCATGCCTTACGAATTAGAGAACTAGTGACTCGATGCATTAATGACTTGGAGCATAAACGACCTAGCTTAACTTGCCTCATAACCTTTAAAACATGAATGAGTTATCACATTGTACTGCTTTGAAGCATAATTCTGACTCGATCTTTGACTTGAATTGCTGAAATAAACTGCCTGAATATTGAATTGTCTGGACTTTAACCTGTTAAACTTTATTGCATACTTTAGTTTTACAGATTGCTTCAATTTGCAAGTATACAACCTGTTTAATACAACAATCACAGAAGATTGGGACGAATATACTGCCATTGATTGCCCACATCTAATGATAGATTAGTCAATAGAAGATAATTAATTTAAATGGATTGCGTGAATGAAGTACTTTAAACCAACGAATCCAAGTAGAGTGCTAAAGCAATGTTGAAATAGTCAACTGAAATTGACCGGTTTGCACTAACACTATACCTGAAACTTTAAATTAACAAGTCCTGAAATTTAGTAATTGATCAATTGCCAACTAGCTTAACTTCAGTTATATTTACTTGTTTATCTTCATTAGTTCTGCACAACACTTCACACTTTTAGGAAACGTGCACCTTCGCATTTGAACATCCAGTTGCTTGTGTAGAATGACTTCTCAACAAGAAGAACCAATGGGCCAGGCTGAAGATGTCTTCCCAATAGCTAACCCATTGGATAACCCTCCGGAGAGAACTTCCACAACTCTGAATCAGCGGGTGTTTAACCAATTGCGCATCCAGTTTGGCATTGCCGAAGCTGATGCCTTACTGCCGGGGCCAAATGATACTGCAGATAGGCCCCCTCTTGGCTTTATTGCTGTCAATCGCCAAATGTACTTGAGCGGTGCCATCCCACCTTTTAATGACTTCCTTCAGCAGTTCCTGCTTCGGTTATCTATCTCTCCATTCCAATTGCACCCCAACGGCCATGCCATTCTGATGGGGTTATGTGTGCTATTTAGGAGAGTTTTGGACCGATTACCGAGCTTTGGGGAAATCTGCTACTTCTGCTCATTCACAAAAATTAAAGATCATCCCTCTATCGTGGTTATAAGGAGTGCTCGAAACCGCAAACTCATCACCGATCTTCCTGAAAGCGTTCATGGATTTCTAAATCAGTTTTTCTTTGTTCGCTGTCCTCCAGGGTTTTATGCCATCTGGAGAGTAGGAAGTAAGATTTCCTGTTTTTATTTCTCCATTCTTGAGCTTTTCGAAATCTGAGTTGCTAAATGCTAACTTCGCTTTTTTTTTGTTTTAGCACTTCCTCCTCCCTCTAGAGATCCATGCTATAAGCAAATTTTTGAAAGACTGAATGCCGTGGCGGCAGAAGAGAGGAGTATAAAGTTTTTGTTAAATGATGAATTTTTACATCAATTTGGACTCCTTCACCCTTCTCGTTCCACTCAGCTTTGTGAAGTTCCCGATTCTTCAGCGGAGGCTGAAAAGCTTACGCCAAAAGATCCCTCCACTGAAACTTTACTGGTGAAGTGCCCCACTCTCACTGATGTTGCGGGGCCGTCCAGCAATTTGACACTTGCCCCATTTATCGAAGAGGAAGAACCTCCACGATCTTTCGAGAGATCTGCTGACGAAGGAGTTGAGAAAGCAAGTCCCAAAAAGCATGATGGTGATGATGTTTTTGAGGGGTTGAGCGACCTAATTGTGACTTCACAAGAACTTTTTAAAGATGATGTTTCCAAAACTATCTCTTCTGTAATCGAGGCGACATCTTCTCTACAACAAATGTCAACTCCTCCTACTCAAGTTATCACCACCTCTAATCCACAGAGTGGTCTGTAGCTTGATGCGTGTAGTTTACACATTACACAACACTTAGGATTTTTCAGCACTTGTTTGTGTTTGACTTCTTTTCTCTAAAGGCTTTTAAGACTTGTCTTTTTGCCTTTCAGATCCTTCAATGGGGCGTAGCGGCAGCGGCTCTTACTATAAAGACTTTCAGCGCTATGGAGGGCGTGGCAACTATGATTATAGACGCTACATTACTGGTCCCAGAGAAACCGATGAGCAGAGAGCTGCTCGAAAAGCTAGAGAGAGGAGAGAATATGAAGAGCGTCATGAGAGGATAGATGTGCGACATGAGTCTTCTTCAAGAGGCGATGACTCTCACAAACGTAAAACACATGATGGTCGGGGGAAGAGCCACACTGTTGAGGACCCGAGCAAGCGGGCCAAACCTAGTGAGAAGCACGCATCTGCAATATCTGAAAAGTTTGACGCTCCCATCTCTATCGACATTCCTTCCAAATCCCCTGCTCTTGAAGGAAGCGCTATTCAAACACTTCTTAATAGGCCTTCATATCGTGTTGAAAGGGGCCCACCGACCCTACAGAGCCGATTCTCGAATTGGTGCTTAAAGGGGGTTCGCTTCGATCTTGATTTAGTTCCCATTGATAAAGAAGCCATGTACCAAAATCTTGATGCCGTCAGACTCGATATTGAAAGAATGTCTGGATGGCAAAAGCTTGTTGATGAACTTCAAAGGGTCAATCGGGCCAATATCGAGGCGATGCTAACAATGGAGAACGATAAGTCGGAATGGCAGAAGATTCTTGACCAGCACAACATCGAGATGAAAAACATAACCGAGTATAACGAGAAACTTGAAGCTGAAGTCAAGCAGCTTAAAGACGATCTTACCACCTCTTCTAACACTTACACTCAAAGAGAAGAGGTGCTACAAAAACAAGTGCGGGATGCACATGCTGGCCAAAGAGATGCCGAAGCTAAAGTTGAGAGGCTAGAAGAGGTCGCAGAGAATTACCGCACTGATGCCGCTCAGTTGCGGAGTAAAATGAGCGCCCAAGACATGGAGATTGAAGCGTTAAAAGCTCAACTTGCTAAAACCGAAAAAGAACGAGATGAGGCCATGGCTGGTAAAATCGCAGTTGAAGAATCTATTCAAGTCATGGAAGCCAACGTTAGTTCAAATCTATTCGACTTTTATTTGCACAGCGTCTTAGGGCATGGCAGTCTCTCTTTTCTCGGTCCTAAATACGAAATCACTTTGGCTGAAGTGTAGGAAGCTGCTCTCGACATGTTCAAAGGCGTCGGGTATACCGAGGAAGAGCTTGAGGCGCGCTACCTAGATGAGGAAGCTCGCGCTGCTCTTGCGAAGGGAAAAGAGAAACTCGCCAGAGTGCGGACTGGGATGGCGGAAGAGGAACGTTCTGAAAAAGAATTACCACCTACTACCTCTGAACGTCCTTTAGTTTCTCCTGGAGTTGACATCACATGTTCCTGTGCTCATTCCCCGCCTCCTACAAGAACTGGGGTAATTACCCCTACTGATGATGAGGCTTTGGAGGATATTGGAGCTCAAAATTATGAGATTGAACTAACGAAGCAAATATCTTCAGGTAACTTTGATATTGGTCCGATTCAGGTGGATTGCCTGCTTGCTCCTCAAAAGTTTGATGAGCTTCTCGATTACTTCTTGAATCTTGACGAACCCATATCTCCCTTCTTTTCGGGAGATACTAATATTTTTAACTTTTCTTCTTCTGCAGTTGATACACCAAGTGCTGTGCAAACTTCGCCTCCTCTGGTTATCCCTCCTCCGTCTCTTCAGGTGGCTCCTCCTTCTGCTTCACAGCCCGGGTCACAAGAGGAGCAAATAGAGGCTCTTCATGGCTTAGATGACCCTATCGCTTCGCAAGAGCAGAAAGACGAGGGACTTGAGGGAGGTGAGATATCTCCGGAGCGGACTCCTTCTGATGACATAATTTTGTCTGCTCTTGTTACTCCAGGGAGTGAGTCTTCTTCAAAGAGGAGAAAGAAGCACGGAACATCAAAGAGGAGGGGGAAGAAAATCATTGCTGCTGAAGAGGAACCGGAAGTTGCACCAGTTGCACCCCCCTCTCCTTCTTCCCTTATGCCTACAGACCGACCTGAAAAGCTAACCATTCGTCCGGGTAAAGCGTCCAAAGGTGGTAAGAAGAAATGAAGATTCCAGCTTTTAGCTTCTTGTCTTTTGCATGTACTGGTCGAGAATTGTGCGGGTACCGGCCCCTGCTTTTTTATTTTGAAACTTGTATCTGCAATACAATTGAATAAAATGATCCTTTATTTGTACAGACTCCTGTTTGAATTTGAGAATGCATTTATTATTCATTTTTGCACAAGTTTATTTATATGATATTGCAGCGGGCTTATGGCATGTTGTTTGAGCATTACTTTCGCCGGTGTGGCTATACTATATTGTATGTAACTATACCATGTTGCCCCCATACCATAAGCTTGCTGCAATATTTTATACTTCGAGGGGACTTGCACTCTTATTTTCTGAAGAATAATTATTTCATTCTCGAAGAAATTTTTCGTAGAGTACAACTCCCTTCATATAAGTTTTTACGCTTTGTCCTTCGAAGAAATCACTTTTTCTTTTGCTTATGTACACATTTTACCAAGTGAATTCTTCTATGAGGTAAAGCGGGCCTCTGAAGGATACTTTAACTTTTTTTTTTTGAGGAAGATTATTTTCCAGAATAGGTAAATCACTCTTCCTTTGAAAGTTAAAGTGTGCTTTTAATGAGGATTTTTTGTTTTTGAAAACATAGAAAGTTGTACCTCTGAGGAGGGATTTTTCACGTTTCAACACTTGGAAGTTTTATTTCAATCTTGGTGAAACGTGTACCTCCAAAGAGTTGTGCCTTTGAAGAAAGCCTTTTCACGTTTCAACACTTGGAAGTTTTATTTCAATCTCGGTGAAACGTGGGCTTACGAAGAGGTCTTTCTTCTTGATTGTGTCTCCGGGAGGAGGTCTTTATTTTGTTTGCATTTCAACTCTGGTGAAGTGAAACTCCGAAGAGCGGCTGTTACACTTCAACTCCTGGTGAAATGTGCCTCCGAAAAGGTCTTTATTTTGTTTGCATTTCAACTCTGGTGAAGTGAAATTTCGAAGAGCGGCTGTTACACTTCAACTCCTGGTGAAATGTGCCTCCGAAGAGGTCTTTATTTTTTTGCATTTCAACTCTGGTGAAGTGAAATTCCGAAGAGCGGCTGTTACACTTCAACTCCTGGTGAAATGTGCCTCCGAAGAGGTCTTTATTTTGTTTGCATTTCAACTCTGGTGAAGTGAAATTCCGAAGAGCGGCTGTTACACTTCAACTCCTGGTGAAATGTGCCTCTGAAGAGGTCTTTATTTTGTTTGCATTTCAACTCTGGTGAAGTGAAATTCCGAAGAGCGGCTGTTACACTTCAACTCCTGGTGAAATGTGCCTCCGAAGAGGTCTTTATTTTGTTTGCATTTCAACTCTGGTGAAGTAAAACTCCGAAGAGCGGCTGTTACACTTCAACTCCTGGTGAAATGTGCCTCTGAAGATTGCCTGGAAGTTACTCTCTCATGGTTGGAGGGTCATGACTCCTCCAAACTTTTTTGGTTGAGTAGAGAACTTTCTTTTTTACGGCATATGCTTCGTTAGAGGTCTTTATCCTCCGAAGAGTTGTGCCTCCGAAGAGGACTTTAGTTGTTCCTTGTCCACTTGCTTACGCCATTTCAGTGATCCTCTATTTCTTTTTTTCTTTTTTTTTAAGCTTGCACTCCCTTCTCTTACAAGTAGCTTGTTTAATCCAAAAAAGTGTACTTCATTGCTAGGCCAGTTCACGAGAACAGACATAAGCTTCTTAATTGGATGTTTGTTTGTTCAAACTTCTCAATTTATTAGCTAAAGCCCGTTTTCGGCGAAATCATTGACCGTTCAATTGAAGCACTTCTTATCTAGGATTTAAGCTCGGGAATTTTGCGACTTGGAATTTGTTCGTTGAATGATAACAAGAATTACTTGGTCTTGTAATGTGCAAGTTTTGTTTTCGTTGCCTGCAAAAATTTAAATCGACATTTCAGTAATACATTTAATGTACTTTTCATATCGAAAATAAAGCAAACATGTAATAATAATAAGGAACACAAGATTTATAGTGGTTCGGCCAAGAGTTTGGGCCTACATCCACTTTATAGTCTTTCATTATTCACTTGCATCGATTTTACAATCGCTTTCAATTACAGGAATCATACATTCATAATTCTTTTTACAATATTTCAACAAAGCTATCAAGTAAAGTATGGACGCAAGTGATTGCTGTTCCAAGCTCTTGGAATTTGATCTCCTTCGACAGTAGTGAGCTTGAATGTGCCATCCAGAAGCTTTTGACCTATGACATATGGTCCTTCCCAATTTGGCCCAAACACACCCGTCGCTGTCATAATTCTCTTTAGGACTAGATCTCCAATTTCAAAGCTGCGTTGGCGAACTTTGGAATTGAAATGTCTGGCTATTCTTTGCTGATGAGATGCGATTCTGAGCTCAGCCTCTTCTCTTTTTTCATCAAGGAGATCTAGTGCCTCAAGCTGTAGTTTCTCATTCTCCGCTTGATTGAAATGGATTCTTCTATGTGAAGGGACCTCTGTTTCTACCGGAATCATTGCCTCTGATCCGTATGCCAATGAAAACGGAGTATGCCCAGTCACAGTTTTGTGGGTAGTTCTGTATGCCCATAGTGCTAGCGGTAGCTTATCGACCCAACCACCTTTTGCTCTTTCAAGTTGCTTCTTGATGGTTGACTTGATAATTTTATTTACTGCTTCCACTTGCCCATTTGCCTGCGGATGGGCTACTGCTGAGAAGCTTTTTCGGATTTTGAATCGTTTGCAAAAATCTTGGAATTCTTCACTTTCGAACTGAGTACCATTGTCTGTAATTATTTTTTGAGGCACACCGTATCTGCAAATGATACTTTTAGTCACAAAACTTATCATCTTTTTTGAGGTGATAGTAGCCAGTGGTTCAGCCTCTGCCCACTTAGTAAAATAATCTACAGCAACAATGGCATATTTAATTCTAGATTTGGCAGTTGGTAACGGTCCTACAAGGTCTATCCCCCATATTGCAAACGGCCATGGACTGACCATCTGTGTGAGTTCAGTGGAAGGAGCTCTAGGAATTTTGGCGAATCTTTGGCATCTGTCACATTTTCGGGAATAGTCTGCTGCATCTCGATTAATTTCTGGCCAAAAATAACCGTATCGGAGAATCTTTTTCGCTAAAGTCTGACCACCTAAATGATCACCACATTCTCCCCCATGCACCTCAGCCAGGATTGTTTTGGACTCTTCCCTGGATACACATCGAAGTAACGGCATTGAGAATCCCCGTCTGTATAACTGGCCATCCTGGACTATATAGCGAGAGACTTTCCTCAGCAGCTTCTTTCGTTCTTTTGAATTTTCCGGTAAAGAGCCATTGAGCAGATATTCTGTTATTGGAGTCATCCATGATTCTTGCTCTTGAGACACGCTCATGATCCAATCAATATCTGTTTCATCAATGCTCGGAGTCGACAGGACCTCCACTAGAGTTAACCCCAGAAATTGAGCTTCGCCTGTGCTAGAGTACTTTGCGAGAGAATCTGCTTTCATGTTTTCTTCTCGAGGAATGTGACTTATCATGTAATGATCGAAATCACCCAGGAGTTCCCAAGCCTTTGACAAGTAGGCGGCAGATTCCCCCCTTTTGCTTGGAATTCCTTTTTGACTTGGCATACAATAAGCTGAGAATCACTGAAGATCTGTAACGCTCGGATGTTTAGTTCTTTAGCAATCCTTAAGCCAGCGATAAGGGCTTCGTATTCTGCTTCATTGTTTGTTGAAGGAAATTCCAATCTTAGTGCATAGCATAATGATCGACCTTCAGGGGTCTCAAGTACAACTCCGGCTCCAGAACAGTAGTCGTTTCTTGCGCCATCGACATATAACTTCCATTGGATTGGGGAATCGTCGATCGTTTCCTCCTCACTGTTACCCTTATCTGTGAATTCTGCGATGAAATCTGCTAAAGCTTGTCTATTGATCGCTTTTTGGGGATGATAAGTGATGTCATATTGACTGAGTTCAATATTCCACTTTAGAAGACGACCCGAAGCCTCACGGCGAAACAGGACTTGCTTTAAAGGTTGATAAGTGAGGACTCTGATAGGATGAGCTTGGAAATATTGCCTCAACTTCCTAGATGCAATTAGTAGGCAATAGGCAAGTTTTTCCAACTTAGAGTAATTCATCTCTGCCCCAGTGAGTCTTTTGCTGATATAGTAAACTGGATGTTGAATCCTCTTGTCTTCTCGTATCAGTGCTGCACTTAAAGCATGAGATGATACTGCCAAGTATATAAGAAGATCCTCACCATCGCTAGGCCTAGAAAGTATTGGAGGCGTTTCCATATGGCGAATCAATTCATCAAAGGCTTTTTGGCATTCGGGAGTCCAATCGAAGTTTTTCTTTCCTTTCTTTAGGGCGTCAAAGAATGGGATGCATTTATCTGTGGCTTTGGAAATGAACCGACTCAAGGCGACGACTTTTCCATTAAGACTTTGCAATTCCTTCTTTGTTCTAGGAGCTTTGACTTCCTTTAAGGCGGTAATTTGAGCTGGACTAGCCTCAATGCCCCTAGCGCTCACGATGAAACCTAAAAACTTGCCGGATTCCACTCCAAATGAACATTTTAAAGGATTAAGCTTCATTCCGTATTTTCGGAGGACTGCGAACATGTCTGCTAAGTGTTCTATGTGATCCACTGCTTTCTTAGACTTTACTAACATGTCATCGACGTAGACTTTCATAGTCTTGCCCAATTGCGGTTTGAACATAGCATTAACAAGTCTTTGGTATGTTGCCCCTGCATTCTTCAGCCCGAAGGGCATAACTCTGTAGCAGTAAAGACCAACGTCAGTGATAAAGCTCGTGTCCTCCTGATCTGGCTCATGCATCATGATCTAGTTGTATCCGGAGTAAGCATCCATGAAAGATAACAATTCGTGTCCCACTGTTCCGTCTACCAGTTGATCGATTCTGGGTAATGGGAAGCGGTCTTTGGGGCAGGCCTTGTTTAGATCTGAAAAATCGATGCATACTCTCCATTTTCCGTTGGATTTCTTAACCAGCACTGGATTTGAAACCCAATTCGGATAGGTAGATTCTTTGATAAAATTATTCTCCATGAGCCGATCAACTTCTTCTTTTAACGCTGCTGATCTTTCTGGACCTTGAGTTCTCCTTTTCTGCTTCATAGGTGTAAATTTTGGATCAATATTCAGGGCGTGTACTGCAACTTCTGGGGATATTCCGCACATATCGGCATGAGTCCAAGCAAAAACATCCAAATTTGCTTTTAAAAAAGATATTAAGATATTCTGAATTGACACATTAAGTTGTGAACCCACATTCAACACCTTGTTTGGGTCCTTTGGGTCAACAGGTACCGGTATTGTCGTTTCCACTGGTACCACTCTATTCTCCTCTGCACTGACTTTTCTAGGATCCATCTCTTTCCGTGCTCCGCTGTGCTCGCCAGTGCAGGGTCCGCCCTGTAATTGCTACAAGGCTGGTTCTTTGATGCGGACTGGGGCTGCCGCATCCTTTCCCATTTCTCTTTTCCTCGTTTCTCGTAGCTCTGTTAGATAACATTCCCGCCCCGCATTTTGATCCCCTTTTATAACTCCCACTCCATTATCTGTGGGAAATTTAATGGTGAGGCACCATGGGGCCAGAACAACTTTGAATGCTGCGAGAGTTGGACGGCCAAGGAAAGCATTATAAGCAGAAAATTCGTCGACAATCACAAAAGTTTGCTTGCAGACCACTTTTCTTTCTCCTTCTCCAAGTTCCACAAACAAATCAACGGTTCCTATCGGCTGTTTTGGCTCTCCAGTGAAGCCAACTATTTTCTGTGATGATGCTTGCACATCAGCTATAGGGATCTTCATTTGGTCGAATGTTTTCTTGAAGAGGATATTGCAGGATGCGCCACAATCAATGAGAACTCTTCTGACAATAGCTGGCCCGATACCAGCCGAGATGACTAAGGGATCCAAGGTAGGAGCTTCAATACCTGCGGAATCCCTGGCTCTGAACACAATATCATCATTGAAAGTTCTTTGTTGCTTCAGGGGCATAGCACCTTCCAAAACAAATACATCTTCCTCAGTCGGTACATACTTCAAAGCTCGGGTATACATTTCCATCTCACCCCAGCTCCTGCCTGCTGGGTGAGGTCCTCCCGTAATGACATTGATAACAGGCCTTCCGGATTCATGCCCTGTAGTCTTTTCACCTGTCCTGGGTTGATGGGCAGGAGCTCGTTGCCCCTGACTAGTCGAAGCGGGATTGCTGCTATTCTTTTCCACAAATTGCTGCAGCTTGTTTTCCCTTATCAATTCTTTAATCAAATTTTTCAATTGGCGGCATTCATCGGTATCATGACCAGGTTGATTATGAAAGCGACAGAACTTCCCGCTTTATACAGCTTTTTTCCCGGTTCTCAGAACGGGAGGTTTAGGATAATCAACAGAATCTTTAGTGGCAAGGTATATACGCTCCGGCGTATCTGATAAAGGAGTATATTCCGATGGTTTGAAGGAACGAGGCTTCTTCAGATTTTTCTGTTTCTTTCCATCGTTATTTTCCCTTTTCTGTCCTACAGATTCACTCTTGCGTGGAGCAGCAATGTTATCTTCAGCTTTTTCTAACACCGCCTTTACCGGTACAGGACGGCTTTCCAGGCGTATGAACTCATCTGCTTTCTTGTAGAATTTTTCAAGGGAATTTGGTTCCTTCATATTAAGCCATTTTCCAAATTCGCTCGACTTGTCGATGGCCCTCATCAGATAGGTCAAGATCATCCGTGGTTCTGCATTGTCTACCTCGGCCAGCGCTATATTAAAGCGATTCAAGAAAGATCTGATAGTTTCACCTGGATTCTGCTCTAAACTTGACAACGACATAATATCTTTGGTTTTTGAAGCGTATAGTCTGAACTGCTCCTTGAATTTCCGGGTTAAGTCAGAAAACTGATCTATAGACCGGACTGGCAGCTTGGTGAACCAAAGCAGAGCTACACCTTCCAGATATGCAGGAAAATATCGGCACTTTATTTCATCAGAAGCTCTGGCACCTGTCATGTGCCAATCATACTTACACAAGAATTCGTTCGGATCACTTGTTCCTTTGTAAGCCGGGTTAGTTGGAGGGACGAACTTCCTTGGGAACTCAGCCTTTAGAATTCTTTCGGTAAACGGGGTTTTACTTGGAGCGAAACCCCATTCCTTCTCATCTTCATTCCTTTGCATGCTTTCCTTCATGATTTGTCGAACCATTTCAGAAAGACATCCCTCATCATTTCGAGCTTTAGATCCACCAATTTCAGGAAATGTCCGCTCAAAGGGGCTGGCAGCCCTCTCAGGAATGTTTCTTTCTTCATCTTCATGAATGTTGCTAGCAAAGTTCCTTTCATTACCCGTTGGTTGACGGTTTACCCCAAGCAAGTCATTCAACTTATTCAAAATTAGGGCATTTTGGGCATTCTGAGCATCCAATTGTGCACTTTGGGCATTTATCTGCTGGTTCAGCCCTAAGATTACAGCATCCAACTTCGCTTTTGTAACCCCAACAGGTGGAGTGGCTTGATTGGGTACTGGGGAAGCGGAGGTTCCCTCTTGAGCATTTCCGGATCTAACAGATCTACTCTTTCTCCCCGGAGCCACGATTTCAGATAAACTTCTAGTCTTCAGAGAGGTTACTTCAACAAACTTTCGTGGAGCAATGATGACGATTTGCCTGAGTTCAGTTCTCAGTGAAAGCACCAAAAATGTTAACGCTAAAATTTGAACGCTAACACCCCGGTGTATGAAGTGTAGTTGTGAAAGCACCACCCGATGATTCGGGAGCAGAGTATAAGCAGAAAATCACAGAAAAAACAGTGAATAACAACGATTTTATAGTGGTTCGGCTCAAGGCAAGCCTACGTCCACTTTAATTCTCTTTATTGCTAAACCGATTACAACTTTACAATAATCTTCAATTACAATTATGACGAGACAAACAACTAGAACTTTGGTAGAGAAGAATTCTTCAAATCCATGTAGATGACGTTAGATTTTCCCTTGAAGTTAGTTGAAATGTCTTTCGAACTTGAAGTGTCGGGTGAGTTGAGAATTCAGTAGAGTATTGGCGCTTGAAATGATTGGCCAAAAGGTCCCTGAATGTTGGAGGTGGCCATGTATTTATAGGAGTTTTCAGCCCTGAGTCGTGAGTCGTGTTCGACCCATGCTTGGCTCGTGGCCGAGTCAAATTAGGTCGTGGCCGACTCATCGAACCAACCCTTGATTTCTCCATGGCTTATTCCTCTGCTGGATTTTATGCTAAGTCCTGAGTCGCTTACGAGTCAATCTTCCTTGGCATAGGCACTGTGGCAATGGATTACGACCCAATGGTTTTAAGTCGTGGACGAGTCATTCTAAGTTGTGAGTCGTTAAGCCGTTAACGACTTATCAGGTAGCGGTATATAAATGAAGCGGCACAAGGATCCACCTTCTTATGTCGTTACTTCCCCTGAGTCGTCTCATATGATAAGTCGCGAACTTGTTGAGTCGTTGTAAGCTCTGAGTCGCTGCTTACCATGAGTCGTTGAGACGATAGTCTTGATGAGTCGGTAACTCACTGAGCCGTCCTGCCTTGTGAACCGTTAACCCCTTGAGTCGTCCTATCCCTCTAAGTAGATGAGTCGGTCCATCCCTTGAGTAGATGAGTCGGTCCTGTCTTGTGAACCATTAATCCCTTGAGTCGTCCTATCCCTCTAAGTAGATGAGTCGGTCCATCCCTTGAATAGATGAGTCGGTCCTGTCTTTGGTTGGATGAGTCGGTCCAGTCCTTGAATCGTTGGCAAAACGAGGTTAACAACAATAAATTAGGAGTTGCTAATAATTAATAGGAAATAAATGATTATAACCCCAATTAATGGGCAATTAATGGAAAACAATGATATGACTGGATTAGGCATTACAATTGGTTTGTACGATAATTGAAGACTGTAACTCAAATAAATGTGCGATTAATGAAAATGAATTTAGGAGTTACAATTAATAGGGACAAATGGATAAAAAAGGACTGATAAAAATGGAATAGATATAAAAAGATACTAATTTGGAATCAGTAGTCATACATAAATGTCTTAGAAAATATATGTTACGATTTTACGGACAAGTTGACATTTATGAGCATTAAAATGGGATTTATGGGTAGATACACCACCAGAAAAAGCATTTTAATTGCAATTATTAGTAGCGTTTATTATCTAATGCAACCAAAAAGTTATTTAAACGCGGCTGATCCAAAGTTTTATGGAACAGAAAAGAAAAAAACGTGTGTGAAACAATGCAGGGAAAACAAAATTAACACGGTGCTCAATCTTGTTCAGTAGCCACGCTAAATCTTTTTCCCATTCATTCTTTTTTCTTCCTCTTCTTAATAAATAGTGAGCACTCCACAAAATCAAAGTTAGACCATGCCAATCACCACTGTCACATCCCATCCCAACATCTTCCATAATCACGCGCACACAAGTGTCTATCGTCGCATCTCCAGCCACGAAGGTCACCGCTAGCCAACATCGTTCGCTCATAGGCAGGTTGCTTCGCCAATAAGCATGTCGTTCTCTATTTCCAACTTCATCCTCCAACCTCCAGGCTTCAGTCTCCAGTCAAATGTGTGGTTGTTTAAACCTGAAATTAAATCGAAACCCTAAATCCCCAATTGCAAATCAATCCTTTTATTTGATGTGTGTAACGATCCACCTAAGAATTTCGGGTGGAGTCTGAATACAACACTGGTAATTTTCTGAAAGATATTCAATTTAATTTTGAACGTATTAATTAATCATCTGTTTTCTTGGATGAATTATTTAGAAAAACTATTTGTGGTGATTTTCTTTCATTGAGCTATTTGATAGTATACCCATCTCCAAAATTGTAATGCTCAATTTTATCTGTTTTAGACATTAGAGGGTTTGTCTATTTGCCGTAACTTTTCTTATTTAATTATCGCAATTCTTAGTTCTAACAACATAGTTTGTTTATTCTACAAAAACTGATAGTATAAAGTGTGTGTGTGTGTGTATATATACATACATACATATATATATATACATACATACATATACATACATATATATATATATATATATATATATATATATATATATGTATGTATATGTATATGTTTGTTCACTGTTGCTAGTATGATGATGAAGCCTCAAAATTAGTTCAACCTTATAACATTGTAAGAGTTTGGTACTTCACATTGTTATTAAGATGGTTTGTATACTTAAAACCTTTAGTATAGTCAGTTAGCATGTACAATATGTCCTTTAGGTATTCCTCTTTTCTACGTGCTGGGTTTAAAGAGCTTGGACTTTTATTTTCAGTATCCGTTGTTCCCATAAAAGCTAATAGTATCTTTTAATATTGGACAATATTTATAGTGATAACTAGTAATTAAACTGGTATAAGAAGAAACATAAAGTTAGGAAAATTTGATGTGATGCTTGAGCAAACTATCCAACTACAATTTGATTGCTTATTGATCATCAATTTTGACTGCTAAAGATTGAGTTCAATAATGATATAAAAAATTAGAGATTAAGTTACTTTTCATATACTCTCTTCCTTCTCCACATAATCTTGAAATTAATAATAAAAAACACATTGTTTTTATTTAATTTGTTCTGGCTATACATTACATAAAATGTATGTGTTCATCCTAGTATTAGAGTATACTCTTCGATGACCAGGAACCTCATTTGCCAGTATAATACTAATATATGGAATGATGAATATTCACACTACTCAACTGCATTTTCTTGTTTTTTAGGGACTTACCTCGAAGAACATTTTTGTCTAAGTCCTTTATTGCATTACTTTATTATGGAGAAGTTTCAAAAGATTTTTATGTAGATTTAACAGCAATAGAGATCAATGGTGCAGTGGACGCTCTTGCTTAGCTGAAAGTTTGTAGTGACATATCTCTAGAGCTGTTAATTCTACAATGGATGCTTGTTTTACCAGTATTACATGGATAGGCTTCTGACTCTAACTGCAAGTGGCAAGTGAAATAGGAAAACCATGCCTAGAGGAAAAAATCCATAAGTTTTTTGTTTTTTTACAATTTTGACAGTATTGCTTTATTGCCTTTTCCTTTTACATTAGGAAACGAATCACTATGAGAATCTGGCACGCAAGCATCAAAATGAGATAAATATCAAAAAAATTATAGCGGGAATGCACCTATACAAGCATCGTTTTTCGGTTAGTTTTCTACTTTAACAATATATTAGTTTTTACCATGATTCATGCTCTTTCTATTTGAATTTTTTTTTGATCAAGCAAAAATTTGATGCATTTGTGTTTTTTTGCTAAGTTAACAGTTATATTTCTTCATTTTTGATATTATTACTATCAAATTTTTATGTGAATGATCTAAATAATACATGGATTATTATATCCATGAAATTGTGTTTTGTTTCAAAATTCTTGTGCACATAAGACTATGGAAGGGCTACGGAGGAATTCGATATCCCTCCCCTCTTTGCATGCTCACATATATATACTATGTATATCAGTTAACACTTAACTGATCAAAATGTGAAATTAATACATGCTTCACTTCACCTATCAAGCATGTTTGGAAGCTCTTTTTTATTCATTATTTTTCGAATAGGATTTTTTATTGATCTCCTCCTTTACATGTCAAACTTGTATAGAATTAACATATTAATCAAACATGTAACATTATACAAGGTTAACATATATTGAACTATCATATGGTTAAATATTAATTCATCAGGAAGCATAAGCATAACATGTTTACAAATTTTAAAATATATAGACTAGCTATTGGAATGAGCTATAGTAAAAGAGAGTATGTTAGTACAGTACAGTAATGAGAAATAGTGTAGCCAATATGATGTGGAGCGAGAGATGAAGGGTTTGGAACCAGTCAAGTAGTTAATGCAAAATCTTAAGCTGCTTTCAAGTGGTGCTGGATGGGGAGTAGCATTCATTTAAAGATGTGAATAGGTAAAAGTTGCAGAGCAGATAAAAGTTAACTGGCTTGAAGTGTGAGGAGAGAAATGTGGAAGCCTTGGCTGAAATTCCATTAGCTGTTCTTGTGGGCATGGTGGTAAAACCTTTTTATATTTTTTCTCACACGGTCATTTTTTTGTCTATTTAAAATATTTTTAAACGTAAGAATACAACCCATAGTAATGGTACTATGAGATTGTTACTCTTAAAATAAATTATCCAAAATCATGCTAATATTCAGCAAAATATTATTACGAGTAAAATAATTTATCATCTTATATGTCAACAAATATACGCATATAAAAGCTCTGAAGGTATATTTACACTGTAAATCAACAGCATGCTGATATCATATATTTACACTATTAATATAGTAATGTTTTGAAGAAATTAAAGGAGATCTGGACATATAAAAGTGCATGCTGCCAGAAAAGAGATATATGAGTCAGTCATGCACAATTACTTGAAGTTGGCATACAATTACTGATTGAGCATGTATGTAAGAGTGCATGGCTTCTCTGTGTTTGATGCTGCATAACTAAATTGCTGTAAATATATGCAAATCATAAACTCAAATTTAGGGGATGGTCATTCGAGTGCTTTGAAGGGTGAAATATTAATCGTGTTAAGGATGTCTATTATGCAAGTTATGATCATGGAACAAAACTGGTATGAAATTTTGTGTCAATTGTGGGAAAAAGCATTTGTACGCTTCCTTATCAGGGTAGATATATAAGCTAGAGAATAAGATCATTACGTTTTTTTTACATAAAGTAAACTGTAGTTTTTCTTTCAAACCACATCATTATAGTGATATGATTACCTTATTATGTTTTGTTTCCTCCATTTAAATTGGAAATACATCAAAGAGTATGTCAATTCTTGCATTAAATTCTTGAAATGGGCAGTTTGGTTACTCCAAAAAAGGTGGGGAGGAAAAGAAAGAGCTAGGAGGCTAATAACTCACAAGAGACTTATTCTATGGATCGTGAGGAGAGTATGGCTTTATCTGTTCTTCATGGTGTTCTCGAAAAGAGTGTTCTTTTAGGTTTGTTTAGAGCCACAAAGGGAGGATAGTGAGAAGGAAAAAAGTCGAATCAACTAGAATGTAGAGTGGTTGTGTTAGGAACCGAAGCTTTGGAATTTAGTAAAGTTTGCATTTCCGTTAACCATGCATTTTAATTTTTCTTAGCTTTCTTTAATCTTGGTTAGTAAATAAATTGCGTTTTTCTTGATGTTTCTAATTGTCTTACTTAGTATTTAGCACTTCATTGATTTATATTTTTCGCTCAAAATTCATGTTACAGGGAATTTATAAAATGTTCAGTGTTTGGTTAATATGGATATATACAGGGTTTTTGATGAAGGATGGGGTTACTATATTGAAAGTTGAATGCATACTAGTGCTTAGTTGTCGGTTGAAATAAAAATGATATAAAGTTTTATCGGACTAGTTCATTTTTTTCTTTCTTGATTTTGGTTAATGTTGCATGAAAGCATGCTTTTGGGCATTTAACCATTCTGATCATTAGTTCTATACATATTATAAAAATAAGTGCCAAACTCTATGATAGTGTGGTTAGTATTAAATATTACATATCTACGAAATTTTCATGCGCATATCATTCATAATTATGAAGAAAACAAAAGGTATTCGACAATATATTGAAAGAGGTATGCATCATTTCCATACATTATATTTCACTCATATTCATTTTCTCTTCAAATGTTAAGTCAGTTTACAGGTAGATATGACGACCCACATTTCGAAAGGTTTAAATCGACAACAATCCACACATGTCCGACTTAAACAATCTGAAATGTAGATAATCAATGGGGTTGAATAAAAAAAATAAGAAGAGATGAAGAAAATAAAACACAAAATCTCACAGCGGAACGATAAAATATTATAATCAAATAAACAAATTCATATAGTTGTTTACCATACATTTGATTGTAATCTATACACATTTATTAGAGTTATACATACATATTAGGGATAAATATCAATACAGCAGAACATCATAATAAAGGGGATAATAATACTAGTAGTATACCAAACTCCATTTTCGTCTTCCAAAGAATAGTCTTTCATACGCTGAAAAAACCTCAGAACTGACCCGAGCATAATGAAAAGACAAAACACTCGAGCCAGGACTAAAATACTCTTATGTAAGTCAAATTAATATTACAATATGAGTGCGATTACTTAAGAGATGCTACGAGATTTTCCATCTTCTAAGGACCCGTTAAACTATTTATATATAATAGGATACACTATAATAGATAATGTCTATCAGTAAAATAAATATCAAATTAGCTTTAAGGCTTTACATTGGTCTACCTTAACACATTTTACAGTTTTAAAACCAAAGTCGTAATGGGCTTGTATAGGGATAAATATGGCAAGACACGTGAGGCAATTCCCAAGGTAGGATTCTACCAGTTTACCCTTTCTGGCTGGTCGTAACCCATCCATGGCCGACTGCGGCAATCAATCCAAATGAAAAATAAGGTGCACCCATCGAATCCAAACCCACAATAGTAATACGAGGGATCAACGTCGCTAGAGGTTTTTCATTGGCCAGACATAGGTTCCTGTTTTAGTCATTTTAATTATGACACGAATGTCAAGGCTATCCATCATCGTTCTCTTACTTCATTCCGGCAAACGTCGCCAAATCAACCACTGCATTCTGGATATCATTCACCGCGTACACAGTTGTCAAAGTGGTTTCAATATTGAACGAGAGTATTTCAGTAAGAGGCCCCAGTCTCTTTAACAACCAATCGTAAATTTACACACCGGTTGGTTCTTTTATAATTCGAAAACAATTTGCACTTGATATCAAAATATCATTTCGTTTCAAAATCAAATCCATTTCAAAATCATCACATATTCGCTTTAAAGTCAAATCCATTTCGAAATTATCATATATTCGCTTTAAAATCAAATCCATTTCGAAATTATCATATATTCAAAATTATCAATTTTGTCCGATAAATCGATTTCACTTCCTAAATTCGATTCAAATTCAATTTAGGTCAAAATCTTCACTTTAATCTAGTTCGTATTTAAATCCAAAATTTAAATATAAACAATTTACCCTTTAGCCTGTTTGAATTTTAAAAATTAGTTTAATAGAAAAAATTTAAATAGTCAAATAGTTAAAAATAGTTTAATCGAAAATAATTTGAATATAAAAATGGTTTATATAGTAAAATAGTTTGGAAAATCAAAATAGTTTGAATATTTAAAGAATATAGATTTTAGATCATTTATATTAAAATATTCATTTTAAAAATAATTCCAAAGTCAAACCGGTCAACTTCCCAATTTCCTACCCAAATCAATTCCAAATTCCATTTCGATTTAATCGATTCAATTCCGATTCCAACTCGAATAAATTTCGATTCCACACAAATTTCCTTTCAATTCACAAATTTATTTCAATTTAAATTTTCATTTCCAAATTAATTTAAATCTCAATTTCAAATTAATTACCAATTCCAAATTAATTTAAATTCTAATTTCAAATTAATTTCCAATTCAAATTCCAATTCCTAATTCGATTCCAAAATATCAACTTGAACATGTAAATCAAATTTACTTTCAATACCAAATTTTGAAACCAAATTTTCAATTATAATTCAATTTCAAACTCAAATTTCAAATATCATTTCATGTCACTTTTTCTTATAAACATTCAAAGTTTGCATAAAAGACCAATCCTTTAAAACAAAATCATTTCTGAAATTTACGACGTATTTCATTTATAACTTAAAATTTTAAACTTGGATTAATTAAAACAAATCTCGTTTATCGAGTTTAAATTCCAACATTTCGAGCTCCAATTCAAAATAGTTTAATTTCCATAAATCCGGTTTATTCTAATAATCGATTCATTTAAATAATTTCAAACAACTTTTAAAATCATTTAGTTTAACTAACCTAGTATCCGTATATAATTTTCTAACCAATGGTCAAGTGAATCAGTTATTCAAATTTAATTTCAGGGGATGGATATATATTATTTTTGTGATATTTCGGAATTTCAAACCAAATTTAAACGTGATAATCTTTTTAATAAGTTGATTAAAATTGATAAATTGTTATTTTAAACAATAATAATAATTGTGTTGTAAATATATTAATTTTAACTGAAATTAATATATACAAGTGGAAATAGATTTGTTAAAATTATATGTACATATCAAATTTGATTTTTAAATTGAATTTGAGATTTAATTAGAATTTGGATTGTTAAATTGAAGTTCAAAATATAGTTATTTATATCTTAAATCATACTTTGATTTTAAAGTATATTTTTATGATTTCATTTAGAATATAAAATTTGTTTTATATTTATTTCTTTTTGGAGAGGTTGATTTATATAAATTAAAAATGTATTTAAAAATTAGAAAATTAATTAATAAAAACATTTAAAACCTATTTTGCATGACAATTACATGTGTTAATTTGTAAATTCCTCTAATGACATGTGTTAAGTAAATAATCATGTTTAGTGACAAGTGTCACATTTATAAATTATTTTCTTTAATTTTAATAAAACAAAATTTTATCTATAAAAGATTATTTCATCTTCTTCATTTAAACTTTCCATCTCATTTTCTAAAAAAAGCAAAGAAATAAATCACTCCTCCATTTACAAATCTGAAATTCATCAAATTTCTACTCTCTGAACCAAAAAAAGTTAAAATAAGAATCCAAGTTTATTTCAAACTTCCAAATCCACAAGCAAAATATACAAAATCCTGTAAAAATCAAATTCCATTAAAAGCAAATTCAAAGCTCTCCTCGGTTTAAAATCTAATGCTCCGATTTAATTCAAGTGGAGAAGCATACAAGAACACCCGAGTTTCAAAAGCTTTTTCTTCTCTGGATTTTCAGTTTTAAGACCTGTAGATTCATCTTTTCTGGATTTTACAAAAATTTTGGTCTCTGCTTGAAATAATTCAGGTGAGTAAACTTTTAATTAGAAAGTTTAAGTAAATAAATTTGTGCATGTGAACTTCTGAGATGTTTGATGTCTTGCATGTATATATATTAGTGAAATATTTGTATATATATTGTATTATACTGTGCATGTTTAAAACTGCCTAATACTTCTATGTTTCCCAAGTTACAGAATAAAAACTAAAACAAAAATTTAAAATTTCTTTAACAAATCACTGTTAGGCTTGAGTTTTCAAACACAGTATGTTTATTTAAACATAAATTTAAGTTTAAAATTTTATTCAAATAAAATTTGTTTGGATATCTTCTGGAAACAAGAAGACACAGTAGGAAATTTAAGAACATGATAAAATCAAGTATTGAAATTTGTTGATTCAATTTTATATCTTGAATCGACTCTATAAAACATGATTTTTAAAATAAAAATCATGCTTTTTGGATGGGTTTTGGGGCAGTAATTCGGTGATGACCAGAAGTTTGTTTTTGGGCAAATTCTGGTGGACAGAGGGACTATGGTAGTCAGGGGTTCGTCTGGAGGTGAAGTGATGATGGGTGGTCACGGCAAAAATGAACGGAGGTGTTCTCGATCGATGAGGTGGCCGGACGACGTGAGATTAGGGTTTCAGCCCTGTGTTTGGTCGCGTTCGAAAATGGGGTGACTGGAAATTAAGGGATGGATCGAGTTGCGTATGATTTAGGGGATAGTTGCGTGGGAGGCATGCGGTGATGTGGCCGAAGTTTCATGACGAACGGTGGTCGAAGTCGTTGGGTTCGATGAGTTTTCTGATGAAGTGATGTTCCAGGTTATGGGAGCGAACCTCCTCGATTTTGATTGAGGTCGTGCGATGGCTGGTCAGGGGTCGGAGCTGTGTTAGTGGTCGATGGGGAGTTTGCACGTGGTGTCACTGGTGGTGGCGACAACATTGGTGCGTCGTGCACGTGCATGGTGTCAGGGGCATTGTGTCGAAGAAGATGGGTTGTTGTAACTCGAAGGGATGATCGAGTGAAGAGGGTTCTGGCTCGCGTTATGGCACGGGGTGATGCTGTAGTTTGCTTGTGCCTAGGTTTGAGAGTGTTTGCTTCTTCCCAATTTTCATGAAGTTTAATTTGAACTTAGCTAAAAAAAAGAAAGGAAGAAGAGGATTGAACTTGAGTTGTTTCGAGTTTGGGTCGGTCGAACTCAAAGCATGTAATGTTTATAAGTTTTTCAAAACTTGTTTTAAATCTTAAATTTTAAAATTTATTTAAATTACTTTATGATAATGTTAAACTATTTAAATTTAAAGTAATTTATACTTTGATAACTAAATTTTGAGATGATTTTATATTCTTTTAAAATTTAACTTTTAAAAAGTAATTAAGTTTAAACAAAATGGAAATGTTTTAAATATGTAATAATTTTAAGTAATTAATGGAATTGATTTGTTTGAAAGTTAATTAAGTTTTTATGGATAAAGATTACATTAATTAATAAAGTAATTAAAGTTAAATTAATTAATAATTTAGATTAATTAATTTATAAAGGTCTAATTAATTAGTTATTGATTAATTAATTGATAATTAAGAATTAAATTATAACCAACAGATAATTAATTAAATAATTAAAGATTAATTAATAAATGATTAGTAATTAATTAATTAAGTGATTAGTGATTAATTAATTTATGATTAATAATTAATTAAATAAATAATTACGTTTATTTATTTAATTAATTAATTAAACATTAATTAATTTATAATTAATAGTTAATTAATTAGTGATTAAGACTTAATTAATTAAATGATTAAGGTTAATTAATTAAGTAATTAAGATAAATTAATTTATAATTAATTAAGCAATTAATTAAGATTAATTAATTGTTAAATAAGGATTAATTAGTAATCAATTAAGGAATGATTAATTTTTAATCAAGTTTTAATAATGAATAATTAGAGATTGTTAATTGATAGTTAAAGGTTAATTAATTAATTAATTAAAGATTAATTAACTGATAATGAGAATAATTAAGAAGTGATTAATTAATTAATGATTGGTTAAGCAAGGTAAAGTGATTAATTCTTAAGTAATTAATTTAATTTGAATTATTATAATATGAATTAGAGATATGCTTGCTTATGGATGATTGTTTTGAATTGAATATCTGGATTTGGTTGATATCTGTTGGATGATAGTCTGAGATATTTTGTGATGAAATATTGTATATATCTGTGATAGATGTTTGTTATTATCTATGGATAATGCTATGTGGATTCATGTTTAAAATTGAATGAATTGTTTAAACCTTAAACAACTTGACCTTTAAGACACGTTTAGATTTCGATGAGACCGGGATCGGGAATCAAGTTTTGATTTTTTGAAAACCACATCGATCCAAGTTAAACGTTAGGTCGTGACATCTCAAAGTGAAGATCAAGATGGAGTTTTAGAGTGCAAGGGTTATTGTCGTTAACTCTGAGGGTGATTCCAAAATGAGTGTAACGAAATAATGCCTTCGGGTTCGTTCGAACCCGGAACGAACTTGTATGGATTGAATGCTTTCAGCACATCGTCAGGTGGACGATGAGCATTCTAAGAGACGTGTTCTATAAAGGTAATCATAGCCTCAAGCCTCATCAACCGGGAATGGCTAAAACATGGGAGGTGCAACAAGGCTAAGTGGGTCATGCCCAAGTAGGACGAGATTTTACCCTGTCTAGAAGTCCCTTATTATTTCGGCTGTGTGGGTAGTTGTTGGCCACAAGTGCAGGGTTGTCTTGTTCGGAGCTGTCCAATAAGGGATGGTTCCGGTCTTGTGTTGTAGGGGATCGGGAGTGGTCCTCTGTACGGTGATCTAGGCCCCGTACTGCGACGGGCGGTACTACAGTAGCCCTGCCATTGTATGGAATCCAAACTCCAATAAGTGCTTGCACGGTTTTGATTGTGCCCAACTATGTTGAAACGTGAGATGTAAGCATTCCAGCTATTTCTGTATTTTATTTTGAAAACCCTAGACCCTATTATAATATCATTGGATTTCCTATCAAATGCTTTGGTTAGCGTAAGGTAAAAATTTACCGGTGTTTATTTGTGGGGAGTCGTATGTGATACCTTTTGTTTTCAAATGATTTTAAAGTTAAACAACTTTAACCTGTTTACTCACATCAGACCCATGTCTGACCCAGAGTTTATTTTGTTTTTCATAAACTCTTGGGTACTCAAATTTTTATGAGTAGCCAAATGATCAGGTTTGGGATTGACAAATGTTTTGGAAGCTGGAGTTGGAGACCAGACGTACCTATCTATCCTTATCCGCTGTAGTGACATTTTGATGTTGTATTTTGGGTTGTATGGTTTGGCAGACTCTTATAAATGTCTAATGTAATGAAGTCGTATTATTTGTGTACTCTGATATGTAAAACTATGTAATGGATATGTGTAATATTATATTTTGTTCCGTTTCCGCTGTGAGATTCTGATATTGTTGTTCTTTTCTTTCTATCTTTTCTATTTCTATCTCTTTCTTTCTTATTGATGATACATCTTTCTGGGAATTGAAACACGGATCGTCACAGTTGGTATCAGAGCATAGGTTGAGAAACACCTAGGCTCTGGAGTAGTATCTATCTTGAGAGTGCGTATTTGTAACTTTCTTATATAACTATATCCCTATCTAAATTGGTTAGGTTACCTGTCTAGGTAGCCAGAATGAGTTCTAGAGGCAGAAGGAGAAGGGTTGTAGGAAGTATATCAACCAATAATAAGAGAGAACAGACTGATAATGAGGCTGTTAATCCAGTACCGCCTCCAGTCAGTTTTGTTGCTTTTTGCAAGGACTTCGTCAACCTTGGAAGAGGACCATTTAAAGGATCAGAGACTATAATTGAGGTCCAAGCATGGTTACGCTCTTGTGAGAAAATCTTTAAGAGCATCAAATTATCGGATGAGCAGAAGAGGGTAATGGCTTCATGGCAATTACAAGGAGGTGTTGCAGCCTGGTGGGATGCAGTGATAGCAAATGTCTCGGAGGACGATATGCCTTGGGAAGAGTTTAAGGAGTTGTTGGAGGAGAAATTCATGCCTACAGCAGGAAAAACTCGTCTTTATCAAGATTTTCTGAATTTAAAGCAAGGAAGCATGACTATAGCAGAGTACGAGACCAAATTCAATGAGTTATCTTGCTATGGTCCATGGCTTGTAGACACTCCTCTAAAAAAGAACGAGATGTTTGTGCAAGGATTGAGGACATAGTTCCATGAAAGGATGATAGCGCACTTGAAAGGATCTTTTGTAGAGTTAATTGATATGGCATTAAGTTATGAGGATTTGATGAATAAGAGATCAGTGACACGAGTAGCTGCATCGGGAGGAAATTCTTCCGACCCAAATAAGAGGAAATTCAATCCCAATTGGAAGAGGCAAAACAAGAAGAAATCCGGAAGCAACAATGGACCTCATAAGTGCTATAATTGTCAGCAAGTCGGGCATTTGGCAAATCAGTGTCCTCAAGAAAGAAAGCAGCAGCAACCGCATTATAGTGGACTAGGTTCAGCTTTAGTTCAGAAATCTGTTTGCTTCAACTGCCATCAATCGGGTCATATGATCAAGGATTGCCCGCTCCTTCATAAAGTCCAGCAAAATAAGGTATTTGCCTTGGAAGGTGCGCCATCAACTTCATCTAACGGCAAGGGAGTATTGGAAGGTACATTACTTTTAGATGGCAAGTATATTAAATTTTTGTTTGATTCTGGTGCTTCTATGAGTTTTATTTCTCTGGAATCTGTAGAGAAGTTCTTTCTTACCCCTAGTACCGTAGACAATCCCATCTTTGTATCTAATCCTATAGGAGGGGTAACCAAATTAGTTAGGATCTGTAAGGATTTGAGAATCTCCTATCTATCCCATAGTTTTTGTTGTGTCCCTTATGTGTTGGATTTTAAGGGTTTTGACCTTATATTGGGAATGGATTGGCTTAATAAGTATAGGGTTGTCCTAAATTGTGATGAGAGAACAGTTTTGTTGGAAACTGATCTGGGTAGAATTGCTAGAGTAATGTGTGATGACGCTGGAATTCACTTGAGTAGTCTTTTACATGGAGTTGAGACTTCTCAAGAGGAGGTTGATGATATCGAAGTGGTCCAAGATTTCTTAGATGTATTCGAGGAAGTTAAGTGTTTACCTCCGCACCGAGAAATAGAGTTTCGCATCGATTTGGTTCCAGGAGCAGTACTGGTGATTCAGCCTAGTAGGAGGATGGCTCCTAGGGAGAGGGAGGAACTAGTGAAGCAAACTCAAGATCTGTTGGAGAAGGGTTTGATTACGCCATGTTGGGTTCTGCAGCAGTATTTGTCACCAATTCGGATGGGTCGCTAAGGTTCTGCGTTAACTATCGAGAGTTGAAGAAGGTGACCATTCGCAATAAGTATCCTCTTCCTCGTATTGATGATCTCTTCGACCAGCTTCATGGAGCTTCAGTCTTTTCTCAGTTGGATTTAGCATCAGGTTTCCATCAGTTAAGAATAGCTGAGGACAGTATTCCCTTAACTTCATTTGGGGACCTAATTGTTTCTATGAGTGGTTGGTTATGCTTTTCGGGTTAACCAACGCTCCTGTCTACTTTGTCGACCTAATGAACCGAGTCTTTCGTGATGTTTTGAATAAGTTCGTTTTGGTGTTCATTGATGATATCTTGGTCTACTCTAAGTCGGAAAAAGAGCACAAGCGGTACTTGAGAATAGTATTGGAAACTCTAAGAAGGCATGTTTTGAAGGCGAAGTTCTCTAAGTGCCATTTTTGGAAATCAGAAGTAAAATTTTTGGGGCACATTGCTTCTGGTGAGGGAATCTCTGTAGATCCATCGAAGGTTGAGTCTATTCTGGAGTGGAAGCAGCCTCGGACACCAACTGAAGTTCACAGTTTTCTGGGATTGGCTGGCTACTGCAGAAAGTTTATTAGGGATTATTCCAAGATCTTTTCACACCTAACAAAGTTGACAAGGAAGGAAGCTAAATTTAAGTGGACACCTGAATGTGAGGAGGCTTTTCAGAATCTAAAGGTAAGGTTGTCAAGTGCTCTTGTGTTGGCTATTCCGGATGGGAAGAGCAAGTTTGAGGTTTTTAGAGATGCTTGTATTGTTGGAATAGGAGCAATTCTAATGCAAAATGGTAGGGTAATTACGTATGCGAGTCGATAATTGAAGCCTCGTGAAAGGAACTACGCTACGCACGATCTAGAGATGTTGGCCATTGTTTTTTCTTTAAAGATATGGTGGCACTATCTTTTGGGAGAGAAGTTCGAGTTATTTACGGATCACAAACCGTTGAAATATCTTTTCTCTCAAAAAGATCTTAATCTAAGACAGCAGCGATGGGTCGATTTTTTGGCATTGTATGATTTGGATATTCTGTATACCCCGGGAAAGGCGAACGTTGTGGCGGACGCTCTTAGCAGGAATGCAGTTCTTTCTCTTTTGGAAGTTGTTCCGTCTCCCCAGGAAAGAATCATAAGCAAGAAAATGGAGGATATATCTTTTGAAGAACTGATTCTTGGAACCAAGGATGGTCGATATTCGGATTTCAAGGTGGACAATCAAGGAGCGTTGAGGATTAATGGTCGTTTGTGTGTACCTGATATAGATGGATTGAGGCACGAAGTCTTATCTCAGAGTCATAGCTCCAGATTAAATATTCATCTAGGAATCTCAAAGATGTATATTGATATGAGAAGGATTTTCTGGTGATCGAGTATGAAGAAACATATTGCTAGATTCGTTAATAGTAGTTGTATCTGCCAGCAAGTTAAAGAAGATCAGTAGAAGTCAGCCGGTTTGTTACACCCTTTGGAAATTCCGATGTGGAAGTGGGAGATGATTTCGATGGATTTCATCGACGGATTGCCTAGAACCAAGAATGGAAATGAAGGAATATGGGTGATTGTTGATCGCCTAGCTAAAAGCGCTCATTTTATACCAGTTAAGGCAACCCGTACTGCAGCTTCTCTGGCAGTGATTTTCTTAAGAGAGATAGTCAGATTGCATGGTGTTCCAGTTAGTATAGTAAGTGATCGAGATCATATCTTCACCAACAAGTTCTGGGAGGCTTTACAATCAGCTATGGGAACAAGTTTGAAATTGAGTACAGCATATCATCCCCGGATAGATGGGCAGACGGAGAGGCTTAATCGAATTCTAGAAGATATGCTGGGAGCCTATGTATTAGATTTTGGTGGATCGTGGGAAGACCATCTACATCTAGTGGAATTCTCTTATAATAATTGTTACCAAGCAAGTATTATGACGGCTCCTTATGAAGCTCTGTATGTAAGACCGTGTAGATCCCCAACCTGTTGGATAGAGTCAAAGTACCGTCTTGTGCTTGGACCAGATCTGATCCGTGAAGCATTTGCTAAAGTTGAGTTTATCAAGAAAAGGATGAGAGCTGCTCAGGATCGTCAAAAGAATTATGTAGATAAAGGATGAAGACAATTGGAATTCGAGATTGGTGATTTTGTCTTTGTCAAAGTTTCCCCTATTAAGGGAGCAGTAAGATTTGGGAAAACAGGGAAACTCGCCCCGAGATATATTGGTCCATTCCGAGTGCTCGAGAGGATTGGTGCCGTAGCTTATAAGATTGAATTGCCAGTTCGGATGGCTGGAGTTCATAATGTTTTCCACGTATCTCATCTGAGGAAATACGTGCACGATCCATCTCTTATTATGGAGCCAGCTGTGCAGGAAAACTTAGAGGTTGAGCCGGACTTATCAGTTGTCAAACATCCTGTTCAGATTATTGATCAAGACGAGAGGCAACTCAGAAGCAAGATAGTGAAGCTCGTAAAAGTCCAGTGGAGTGAGGATCCCAGAGATTGTACCTGGGAGACTCTGGATAGTTTTAGGAAGGCTTATCCGGATATGTGTCCGGATAGCTAATGATGTTTGTATTGGGTGTATTGTTGTTTGGATGTTTTGTTTGTTGGTTGCTTATGTATGGATGATATGTATGCTTGAATTTTTGAAACGAAATGAAAATTTTGGATTATCTTTTGTTTAAATTTCGGGGACGAAATTCTTTTAAGGTGGGAGGAATGTGATATTTCGGAATTTCAAACCAAATTTAAATGCGATAATCTTTTTAATAAGTTAACTAAAATTGATAAATTGTTATTTTAAACAATAATAATTGTGTTGTAAACATATTAATTTTATTTGAAATTAATATATACAAGTTGAAATAGATTTGTTAAAATTATATGTACATATCAAATTTGATTTTTAAACTGAATTTGAGATTTAATTTGAATTTGGATTGTTAAATTGAAATTCAAAATATAGTTATTTATATCTTAAATCATAGTTTGATTTTAAATTATATTTTTATGATTTTATTTAGAATATAGAATTTGTTTTATATTTATTTCTTTTTGGAGAGGTTGGTTTATATAAATTAAAAACGTATTTAAAAATTAGAAAATTAATTAATAAAAACATTTAAAACCTATTTTGCATGAGAATTACATATGTTAATTTGTAAATTCCTCTAATGACATGTGTTAAGTAAATAATCATGTTTAGTGACAAGTGTCACATTTATAAATTATTTTCTTTAATTTTAATAAAACTAAATTTTACCTATAAAAGATTATTTCAACTTCTTCGTTTAAACTTTCCATCTCATTTTCTAAAAAAGCAAAGAAATAAATCACTCCTCCATTTACAAATTTGAAATTCATCAAATTTCCACTCTTTCAACCAAAAAAAATTAAAACAAGAATCCAAGTTTATTTCAAACTTCCAAATCCACAAGAAAAATATATGAAATCCTGTAAAAATCAAATTCCAGTAAAAGCAAATTCAAAGCTCTCCTCAGTTTAAAATCTAAAGTTCCGATTTAATTCAAGTGGAGGAGCATACAAGAACACTTGAGTTTCAAAAGCTTTTTCTTCTCTGGATTTCCAGTTTTAAGACCTGAAGATTCATCTTTTCTGGATTTTACAAAATTTTGGTCTCTGCTTGAAATAATTCAGGTGAGTAAACTTTTAACTAGAAAGTTTAAGTAAATAAATTTGTGCATGTGAATTTCTGAGATGTTTGATGTCTTGCATGTATATATATTGGTGAAATATTTGTATATATATTGTATTATAGTGTGCATGTTTAAAACTGCCTGATACTTCTCTGTTTCCCAAGTTACAGAGTAAAAACTAAAACAAAAATTTAAAATTTCTTTAACAAATCACTGTTAGGCTTGAGTTTTCAAACACAGTATGTTTATTTAAACATAAATTTAAGTTTAAATTTTATTCAAATAAAATTTGTTTTGATATCTTCTGGAAACAAGAAGATACAGTAGGAAATTTAAGAACATGATAAAATCAAGTATTGAAATTTGTTGATTCAAGTGAATAATTAATTAAATGATTGTGATTAATTTAGTAATGATTGGTTAAGCAAGGTAAAGTGATTAATTCTTAAGTAATTAATTTAATTTGAATTAATTAAATTGATTATAATATGAATTAGAGATATGCTTGCTTATGGATGATTGTTTTGAATTGAATATCTGGATTTGGTTGATATCTGTTGGATGATAGTCTGAGATATTCTGTGATGAAATATTGTATATATCTGTGATAGATGTTTGTTATTATCTATGGATAATGCTATGTGGATTCATGTTTAAAATTGAATGAATTGTTTAAACCTTAAACAACTTGACCTTTAAGACACGTTTAGATTTCGATGAGACCGGGATCGGGAATCAAGTTTTGATTTTTTGAAAACCACATCGATCCAAGTTAAACGTTAGGTCGTGACATCTCAAAGTGAAGATCAAGATGGAGTTTTAGAGTGCTAGGGTTATTGTCGTTAACTCTGAGGGTGATTCCAAAATGAGTGTAACGAAATAATGCCTTCGGGTTCGTTCGAACCCAGAACGAACTTGTATGAGACGTGTTCTAGAATGCTCATCGTCCACCTGACGATGTGCTGAAAGCATTATTATTTCGGCCTTGTGTTGCAGGGGATCGGGAGTGGTCCTCGGTACGGTGATCTAGGCCCCGTATTGTGACGGGCGGTACCCCAGTAGCCCTGCCATTGTATGGAATCCAAATTCCAATAAGTGTCTGCATGGTTTTGATTGTACACAACTATGTTGGAACATGAGATGTAAGCATTCCAGCTATTTCTGTATTTTATTTTGAAAACCTTAGACCCTATTATAATATCACTGGATTTCCTATCAAATGCTTTGGTTAGCGTAAGGTAAAAACTTACCCGTGTTTATTTGTGGGAGTCTTACGTGATACCTTTTGTTTTCAAATGATTTTAAAGTTAAACAACTTTAACCTGTTTACTCACACCAGACCCATGTCTGACCCGGAGTTTATTTTGTTTTTCATTAGCTCTTGGGTACTCAAATTTTTATGAGTAGCCAAGTGATCAGGTTGGGATTGACAAATGTTTTGGAAGCTGGAATTGGAGACCAGACGTACCTATCTATCCTTATCCGCTGTAGTGACATTTTGATGTTGTATTTTGGGTTGTATGGTTTGGCAAACTCTTATAAATGTCTAATGTAATGAAGTCGTATTATTTGTGTACTCTGATATGTAAAACTATGTAATGGATATGTGTAATATTATATTTTGTTCCGTTTCCGCTGTGAGATTCTGATATTGTTGTTCTTTTCTTTCTATCTTTTCTATTTCTATCTCTTTCTTTCTTATTGATGATACGTCTTTCTGGGAATTGAAAGACGGATCGTCACAATTTTAATCCAAAATAAATATCATAGGTATTTATCACTTCAACCCATTTCTTAATTTAATCGAAAAAAATTCAGTTTATAGTTTTTCACACTGTAACTAATATACAGGAAAATAATATGATATATCAAAAAATAAATAACCTTCAAATATCAACCAATAGCATCCATCACAAATAAACATCCAAACAGTTAATAAAATTCACACCAATTTCCTAATTATCTGCGTTGGGTGTTTTACGGGCAGTTAAATTCTAATCCATTTTAACTGTCAATTAAATTTCTCTCAATCAATTCATATTTCAAACAAATGTTGATTAAACTTATCAAATAACAACCATTACATTTCAACCACTTCACGATATAAATTTAACTACACAAAATTATTTTAGTCAATTGTGAGCGTAAACATTCATCTTCGTTCAAATCTGAAAATTTGAATGAAGCAAATTGCGAAAATTTTGACCCTAAGGTACGGACAACGTCAAACAATTTCAATGCAAATCTGTTCTACTCAAATTCGACCTTGTATGAAATTTTTTGATTTACTAATATTTGATTATAATTATAACATAATTATCAAAATTCTATCAAACAAATATTAGAACAAAATCAATCTACCTCGCGAATAACCGCACGCGATTGTCTCTTCCCAGACAAAGTCAAGATTCATCGTCGTTTCTTTTTATAACACCGAGCGCTCACCCATCATTGCTAGCCGCCGCCCTAGATCCCACCTCCATCACGGGCCACTGCCGCCACATCCATCGCCACTGCCACCATCTTGCAAGCAGCCGCCGCCTCCCAATGATCCTACACATGTGCGCATATGAACGCCGCCTCCTTCGATCGTATCGTATTTTCTTCTTTCGATTGACTATGGGTTTTTTTTCCGCTGCATTTTCTTTTTTTATTTAAAGGCGATTCTAAGGAATGGGAAAAGGAGCGAGTGCGGAGGAGGACAAACATGGCATGGCTTGAACGAGTTTGAGAATGCGGATATATATTATTATTATTAAATTTGAAAATATACGGCGCTAAACGTTCGAAATTTCTCGAACTCCAACCGAAATGTTCCGCCTGGCGTTTCTAATGTTTTACCCCCATACTGAACATAATGAAACTAATTTCGAGGCCAAATTTGGTCGTATGTGGAAGATAGCTTTTCAAAGTCAGTTTATTTATTTAATTCTGAATTTAAATTCTATGCGTTGCAAGCTCGCACGGCCAAACGACAAGTCTGATTGCTACGAAACTTGAAATCCTACAATAGTTCACTATTATGGATCCGATGAAACTGGTTTCGTCAAAATCCGAGACAGTGGTCAGAATGGCTAATTTTACTCGTTAAGTTAAAATATAAAATTTCCAATTTTTTAATTATTCACATTTAAATCCAATTTTAAATGTTAACCATCTTCATGCATATTTAAATAAATTTAAATCAATTTTCAAAGCCATTTCACTTCTCATTAACTCCCGAATTCAATTATTCAATCTCCAATATTCAATTCTAACAAATTAAATTATCCAATAAATCAGTATTACTAATCATTATAATTTATTTATGCCCATATTTATCCAAAAAAATTATTATATTTAATAACTTATAGTAGTAAAAAGTATAGGTCGTTACAATAGATAAGGCGGGAAATTAGTATAGACATTTCTATAGCTAAGGCATTGACCTTGGTTAATGAGAGACGCCCTGATCTAAGGTCTGACGCATACGTGTTACGATGAATTATCATACTATTTTAAATTCGTAACATAGATTAATTTTGTTTTTACTTGTATATTCTTTCAGGCAAGAGGGTCTGGCACTTGTTTCATTTTCGTTCATAACCACAAGATTGGACTTCATTTATTTCATTTCGTTTATAACTTTGATTATTTATATGGCATTATTTATAGTATGATATACATGTACAATGTTGTAAATGTTCAATACTAGATTTAAAGTCCTACGAATTAACGTAATTGTTTGACTATATGTTGTGCTTTTACTTGTGCAGCATTGGACTTTCGAAGAGAGCAAGGTTGGACATTTTGTGGTGCTAGCTTTCAGTTGTGCACACAACAAAGAATTATGAGTAATCAAGCATTTTGTTAGCACTAGTTAGGTATAACATTTTATTAGTACTAGTTGTGTAAATTTGTGTATGAACGGTTATTGCATGTGAGTTTAGTACTTTTGTCGAAAAGCTAGTGTATCATAATCATTATGGATATCTTATTTGATCATATGGTTAATGCGTGTTTTTAATTGTTTGAATATAATGATTATGTGAGTGATTGTTGATTGATATAGTAGAAACAAAATAGATCATCAACAGGAAACAATAGCATGAGAAAATGCTGCTAAATAATCAACAGCTTTTAGTTGCGCTAGAGAAATACATGAAGTGGAGTTGAATGAACGCAAACGTAAAGCAGGGGTAAAGTAGGAAATTCTATTAGTTGCGCAAAAAATTATTTTTAAAGAATTTTTAAAATGCTAAAAAAATTTATCGTTGCGTTTGAGAAACGCTGCAATAAAAGGATTTATAGGCGTTGAAATAAATGTGACTAAAAATTATGGAATTTTAGTTGCGGGTTTTATCGCGACGTTCAATAAAACGCTATCGTAAGTTTTGGTAGCTTTTGTTATGCACTACCAAAAATACTTTTTCTTGGTGTGATAAGTATTTAAGGTAAATCTTATTGCCTTAAATAAAAAGGGAATTAGTAAGCTAAGTGCAAGTCAACCTAAGATTGTATAAGTAAAGACTTAGGATATTTAATAGACCTAGTAGGTTAGTGATGTGAGGTCAATAGAGTCACTCAACAGAAGACTGCTCTTCACTTTGAGGCTACCAACAGTCGGATGCACTTAATACTGATGTGAGATATCATTAATCCTAAGACCTATGACTTTGCGAGAGATAGGACTTGCTTTAAGGTCAGAGGTATTAAGTGGTTGTTTGAGGGCTCACCTATTTCCCAATTTAAAAAGTATTAAATATCCAAATTTGGAAATTGGAGCGGTGAGAGATATCTCCATAAGAATTCACTTCTAGTTTGAGGTATTAAATGGCTATAGGGTCTAGATATCTCCTAAAAGGAAGTATTAAGTAACCTAGTGAGATTCTATATAAATAAGGATATCTCCAAAAAGGTTCACTTCAGTGTTGAGGTATTAAATAGCTATTGCAGAGCCCGTTTCCCAACCGAAAGAAGTAACCTAATGAGATTCTATATTTATAATTAATAGTGGTGATGGATATCCCAAGAAGGATTCACTTCAGGTTTGAGGTACTAAGTGACTGATCCGGGGTTCACCTCTCTACTATAAAAGAAGTACTAAGTAACCTAATGTGATTTCCAAGCAATGTCAGCTAGATAGTACCAATGAGGATTCTTCCTTGCAGTTAGGTATTAAATGGAAAAGACATACATATATATGTGTGTTAAATGGTCAGAGGCCTTCCTAGTGTTTGTTAATAAGGTATTAAGTGGTTTGGGTACCGTTTCTCACATTGCTATGACTTTAATAACAATAGACATGTTAGTGGTATGGCTATTATGAATTATAAGGCCCTAGATGGCGGTTAAAGGTATCTATAGCTAGGACCAAGAGACCAATAATGACGACGCTACAAGTCCATCTTGAGAATAGTTCTTAAATGATAGGGTCTACCTCGATTAAGGTCTTAAGTAGTAGAGTCTACCACTTCTCTTTTAAAAGTATTATGTGGTGATACTATAAGCCCACTTCATATTTAGAAGTATTAAATGGAAAATGGGTATGGAAGTATTGGATGGTTGATAAAGCTCCATCGGTATTTTGTACTTTGGGAATGTGTAAGCAATCGTGTGTGCAATGCAAGGTTTTATTAGAATTGCTAACCTTAATAGACATAACAATTAAATGGAAACTAATCGGTATAAATTTATATTATGGATAGTTTATAAATTTTTCCAGTCACCAAAACGTTGTTCTGACCCCCTCCTCATTACAACCCACAAGATAGATTCATAGAAATAGGCCGCCGGAGCTGGATATGTTCAGTTATGGAGAAGTCGCCTTTTCTCTCATGCTCGATGCTGATGTGATAATCTACTATCCAAGGAATACCATCAATTCCAAGGTAGTAACCATAATTAGTATTCTTATTCTATTACTGTTTTTGCTGTGAGTTTAGATTTCTACCAACTTCTGATAATGCTCATGCTTATTTAGAGGTACTAAATCCAATGATCCGTGGTTTGATGAACTTGAGTTTCGATTTTTGTCGAAATTTTGGTCCATTAAGGTATAAGGTGTTACATTAGCTAGTGATGTGATATTTTGGCTAATTTTATCGCTTACATATCCTTTGGTAAAATCAACCTTTTTGTTACTCATTAGTAATAATTATTTACACCAATGTTCTTTGTCAAAATTATATCACGTTGGACTTATTGAATTTGGCAATAGTCAAAATTCCAATATCGTTTATATTGAACTTTATAGTTCAAACACAAATTCTTTGGTTCAATAATAAAAATTATTATTAATCGAACTACTCTGGCCAAAATATTTTGATTTTATGTTGACTTCAATTGACTGCAATACTAACCCTATATAACCAAGGAGCCAAATCCTCTCTTGAATAATGCTTCACTTCCAGTACCTCTACCCGATCCAACAATAGTCATTCGATGGAATATGTTCCTTGATTTGACTATAATCAAAGTGGAGCTTTCATATTGAAGATCAACGGTATTCTTAAGTCAAGGGAACTGTGTAAGTTAATCGCAATGATATTTTCTGTTCGACCCTATTATATTAACCAAGAGAAAACCATTTATCCAATACCTATTAGTAAGTAAACCCTTGGTGTTCCAAGAAGCCATGAGTAATACACTTCTAACATTTTAAGAGCGTTATGTACTCTAATCTCAATAGATACATCGATATCTAGTCATGATACGTCTTGACTATGAGCATTTAGAATGGTATATTTATTTCCATTGTGATAAATTACTCACGGTTACAATACTTTATAAATACTATCACAAAACATACTGTTAAATATATATTTTTATTAAATTAATTAATATAACACATTATATCAGGTATATAATAGAAGGAAAATACCTTTTATTTTGAACAAGATTGGTTATCAAGTTAGGTATATGCTACAAACTACATAATTGCCCCTAGGGATACCCCTAACTCTATTAAAATGAGATTAGAACATGGAATCATGGGTTAGGAGTTGTATATGACACAAATGATAAGGAGTTACCTATCGTTCGTGAGGCTATGACTTATTGAGCAAATTTAAGGTCATAATCCAAAGATAGACAAGTCCTAACACCCATTAGTAAAGTCGAAAGATTTCTATGTTTCTTCGTAGGGTTTAGAGAATCATAAAAGACTAGCGGGTGATTTATTAAAAAAAATGGTATTATTTGATGTAACGAACCTAGATTTTCGTCCCTCGATGACACTAATACGTCCACTGTATTGCATATCAAGCAATTGAATGCCAAAAAATCCAATAGTTTGAGAAAAAGAAGAAGGAAGAAGATATAAAGAAATTAAACAACACAGAATCTCATAGCAGAACTAATAATCTATAATATACAAAAACCAATACTCAAAAATAAACTGAAACATATGTATATGTAGACACCAATCAAAATATACTAACTAATTTTAGCCCGGACAGTCATAAAAACTTATCCTTACACTTGCTGATAAATAGAGTCAACATTCAACACAGTGGAACACAAAGAAATACGTAGAAACGTCTTGTACCTCCAGCTAGTCTCTTAAGATCCAATGCATCGAAGGCAATCTGTAAATGCTTGGTCTAACCAAGCATTATAATAAAATGACACTCGAGTCAATTTGGAAAACTAGTGTGAGAAAAACATACCTAGTTGGATTTTAAAGTTATAAAAATCCTTTGAAATCAGAAATATCTCGTAAGACCATGCCGCACATAAACATGGAAAGATTTTTACCTTATGATAAATAAAATATTTTCTATAGAAAATCCATTGATACTGTGATAACGTCTAGGGGCCAAAGTGGAATATGAATATAGCTGAAATGCTTTCATCTCACGTTTTAGCATAGTTGAGCACAACTAAGTCTGTATGGAGCTTATTAGATAATGGATTCCATACAATGACTAGGCACTGGGGTATCGCCCTTCACTATGCATCTTTAGATAAAATAACACCAAGGACCTTGTTAGGATCCTCTACGAATACAGTTACGGACTATCACTTGACTAGTAGTACCAAATTTGATCACCTCTCCGTTAGTGGGCCCTGAAGTGTATAAATGAGAGATAATATCAACTCTAGATAGGGATGATTAGGGAGCGGCCCATTTAGCCCTGCCACATCTCTCATGTTTTAGTCATTCTCAGTTGAGGAGGCTTGAGGCTACATTTTTACCTTTTTATACAGCACTTCCCACTTGAAATGCTAACACTACCCTTCAGGCAATAATGAAAATGTCAGCATTCATCCATACAAGTTCATTCTGGAATTGAATGAAATACTTGAGAGCTCTGTCTTCAATTCCATCATCTTCAAGATGTCTTCACTTCGAAATGCTTGAGTTGGATCAAAATAGTAATAACATATCCGAACCCAGTCTCTTCGAAACAACATTCGATGATTTCTATTAAATTCAACCTCGGTTCTTTAGGAAATAAGCAGTCAAATATTAGAGTAGATATCACCTCCTAACCATTGGTGGACGGACTTCCTTATCATTTGTCCTAGAAGAACGAAACGAAATTTAAACGCACAGTACAGCATCATTGAAGATGAATGTGCCAAATAACCATGTGTTCTCCTAAACATTTCCAAAGTTACATTTTGGGTCCATATTCGATAGTCGGATATTTAACTATCGAATAAACAAACACTCAAATCGGGATTTAATTCCATAGGACAAACCAGCATTGGTTAAGCACATAAGCAACCTAGCTTCTTAAATCAAATCTTTACATTAATAGAAATCATCTCTTAATATTTGTATAAAAATACTTTACAAAGATATATTCACCATCCCTACATTTTCAACACTCGAAAAAATATCCGTATACTTATCTCAATGGTATAAGTATATTCACAAAACGGAGGAAGATTTACATGATTTTAAAACATTTATAAACTCCTTTATAAATTCCTAAAACCCATTTATAACTATTTCATAAATCTTCAGAATCATTTATGAAACTCCCTTTATTACATTCGTAAAATCATTTATAAGCCCTTTATAAATCCATAAAGCCATTTATAAACTTCTTTCATGAATCCATAAACCCAATTCAAAAATTCTTTTACAAATAATTAAACCATTCAGGAAAACTCTTTTTTAAACCCTTTAACTAATCTTCCTTTAAGTTTCCAAACCATGTTATAAAACTCCCCTTATAAAACCCTAAGTATGTTTATAAATATTTATTTATACATCTCTAACATATATAAATAAAGTCCAAACATTTACTTTAAATCACCATTATATAATAACAATTATTAACAATAAACATCATAAATAAATAATAATTATCAACTTCAAAATATCTTAAATAATATATACTTATTTCAAAAATATTATTTAATAAACCATAATAATTTGTCCTTACCATTATTATAATAGCAATAATTTATTCCAAAACATTATTAATAAGTCAATATTATCAATTTCAAACCATATTAATTATTTAAATAATTAATCTTCAAAATATTAACATACTGATAAATAACCTAAGAAATAATTTAAATTATAAATAAATAGCTTTAAAACAACATTAAAAATAAATAAGTAATTTTCAATAAATATAGATAAATAACTTTAAAACATTTCTAATGAATAGAAAGACAGATAATAAAGTCGGGGTAAAAAATTAAATCTTTAAAACCAAAATATTTTTGAAACCCAATTCCAAATTTAAAATCATTTTCTGTCTCAAAATCAATACCGACTAAAATGACAATTTATAATATTTTTAAAATACTAATTTGAGGTCAATAGCCGCTAAACATTTAATCAATCTCGATATCGATTTCCTACTACTACAGGGTCTTAGTTTGAACATATAATAATGTCATAAATCATAATGTCCACAATCATGTCTCATATTCAATGATAGTATAATAGAAATATTATTGAAATTTAAAATCAATAATGGCGAGGAATCCTATTGGATCCCTCCAACCTATCTCCCAACATCACAAACAATATATGAGATATAATATGGGTCATCCACTACTAGGCGAGTATAAATAAAGTGTCATCTGCTCCATGGGTCGGAATAAATCCAAACCAACTAATAGAAATAGTAAATCATCCAAACGTCCAATCAATAAATTTTTATCAACTATATACTATACTGGTTAACCAAAAAAGTGAGTATAACTCATTGAAATTCTAGTTGTCGCCCAAGCGTTCTAGTTTGAATTAAAATCTAATGGGCATTCAATTTTTAACCTAAATTCCTGTTTGCTCCAAATCCTCCAATCTACTTTATATCGTAATATTCATTGATATGAGTACAACGCAACTAGTCTCGCTTGATTCCGACCTCATATGAGTTAGATATTGCAATTATAAGGTTCACTAGTTTTTAATAATATAAAAATCCTTGATTACAATCATTAAGTCTTAATTACAATCACTAAGTCTTAATTACGCTTATTCAGATTAACAACTTCCCCCTAATCCTTCACTTTCCACGTTTGAGAAGAGCTAGGCAATGCAGCTTCACCCACGCCGCTACACTACCTTCGAACTCAGTCCACCACCGCACAACCCCAATGCCACGCCCCAACCTTGCCCATGCTCCAACCTTCGCCTTGACTTCTCTTAACCCCTCTAGCGCTACCGAAACCCAAAACACGATCTTCATTCAACCTAGGATTACTGCCGCTACAAGAGATTTCACAACACCAAAATCTGGCCGAAGATAACCCTCTCCATGCTCTACAACATTCCTTTAACCGCATCACCTAAAAGTTCACAAAATGCAGAAATCGACAGTTCATCCGTTCGCCGTCTGTCTCCAAACTACGATCACCTCACCATGAGCTATGACAATCCAACCATCCAATAGGTCGAGCTCGATGTCGCAAACAACTTTGTAGGTGAAGTCTTCACTTGAAAAATGCCATCAATGGCTCCGATTATTGTAGGACATTGGATTAGAAGGATTTTTGAATTCGAAAAGAAAGAACTTGTTCTTTGATTTGCACACGATAATATACGGAAAGGAGGGTATGGGTTTGAACATGCTTAGGTATAGGCCAATAGTGCAAGCATGAGTTGATGGTATGGCAAAGTTAAGTGAATATATATTATTTTAATTTAAAAATATGTAACGACCTGCCCTTTCGACCTCTAAAAAACGACATAAATATGCTCATGGTATAACATGTCGAACGATCGATTGCCAGAAAGACAGATAGTTGAGGGGAAAGAAAGTAGGTAGAAGAAAGAAGAACTAAAGAAATAAGAGTCTCACAACGGACAGAATAACATATAGTACGAATAGTACATTACACAAATCAAAACTATAATATACATATCTCACATCAGAGTACACAAATCAATAATTACTAGTCTGGACAGTTATAACAATCTGCCCTCACAATTTGCTGGTAATTTCAATAAAACACTGCAGCGGAATAAAACAAGTATGAGAATACGTCTTGGCCATCCATCTCATCTCCTAAGCTCCATAGCATCCTAACTTGAACCTAGAATACTCAGTCTAACCCGAGCATTATAATAAAATAACTCCCGAGTCAGTGTGGAAAACCAGCTTGAGAAAACTCACTCAATTCGAATTATTAAAGGTTCAAAATCCTTTGAAAATCAAAGGATCTTGTAAGACCACACTACACATTAATATGACGGGGTTTTACCTTACAATAACCAAAACGTTTCATAATAAATCCTCTGATATTATAATAGTGTCTAAGTTAAAATACTTACTTAAATTGGCGAAATTGTTGCATTAATTAAATTCTAGCATACTAGGCTCTACAATCAAAATCGTAAAGTTACGTATTGGAGAATGGATACCATATGAATGACTAGGCACTGGGGTACCACCTATCACAGTACATGTCTAGAAACAGCATACCGAGGACCGCACTGGGATCCCATGCTATACAAGACCGGACTATCTGTGACCTGGATAGACCGAATATGCTATCACTCCAGGTGTTCCCACCCTTTTTTCGAGCTCCTTCCATAAATCATAGTAAAAATATCCGAGGGTACCTAGAAAGGTAATAAACATACCCTAATTGGGTTCTACCCACTTAGTCTTGCTGCATCTCCCTTACTTTTCAGTCATTCCCAGTTGATGAGGATAGAGGCTACGATTACCTTTTTAAGGATTTTCACTTTGAATGCACATTGTCCTCCAATGACAATGTTCTAATAGTATTAACCATACAAGTCCATTATGGGTCTGAAAGGAACCGAAGGCATTATTCCTACTGCATCCATTTTGGAATCACCCTCAAGATTAGTAACTATTAGTCCTTGTACTTCACTGCTTAATCTTTGACTCCATGCTCTTGCTTTCATTTTGAAAATATGCTCGATGGATCAAAATGGTTTTCGGATAACAAATCTAATCCCAGACTCTTCGAAATAACGTTCGATATTTTTTGGTAAACTCAACCCCGATTCTTTAGGAAATAAAGAGATGAAGATAAGATCGGAGATCACCTCCTAAACATTAGTGGACGAATTTCCTTATCAATGTCCTAGAAGAACGAAATGAGTTTACACGTCCAGTATAGCACCTCGACCGGTAACTATACCATATAATTCCCGTATTTCTCCTAGATATTTCCAAAGTTATATTTTGGTCCAAATTTGATAGTCGGTTATTTAACTATCAAATAAAAAAAATCATTCAACCAATATTCCATTTTACACAGAAAACACTAAGTCTCTCTTTATTTTTAATTTTAAATACATTAATCTCTTTATCTAAATTATACATACTTATTTTATCAAATTTCATTAAATTACAAACTATCTTTTTCAAAAATATTTGAAAACCCTTTTAAATTAACGTGGAAAGTACCATTGTGGTATCAAACCATGGATTCACAGCTCAATGGTTAAGTTTCTATCCCGAAGAAATCCAAGACTTAACTGCAGGCACTCACTGCCTCTGATTACGCCACGCGAGTATACTATTACTTCTCGAAAACTTTTTTTAAAAATTATCTCAAAAAAATACTTATAATTTCTAAAACAAATTTCCAAGTTTAATCTTGGGAAATGTACTTAGATAGAAGTTATTATATACAATGATCTTAATATTTGATAATTACCGTTTTAAAAAGAATAATAATAATGCTGACTAGTTCTTAAATAGTAATAAATCTTTAAAAATCATTATAAGGTTACTAATAAATAATTAAATATGCTTTAAACAATTTAAAATAATTAAATAACTATTTTACAGAATATTTTCAATGCTTTTTAAAATTACCGAGTTAATAATTAAAATCCTTTTTTTAAACAAGCCTAATTTCTCGATTATAATTGCACTTCGTAAATTTGGAAATCTAACTTGAGCTCCAGTATAACCAATTTTATACCTATTTCAAAATCCACTCCTATTTTTTGATCTATTAAAAATCTCGATTTTAAAACCTCCTTTATTTAAAAAAGGTGCCACTTAAGCATTTATTATGAACTTTATTCCAAAATTCCTATTCATAATATCCCAAAATAGTTACATTGCAGTTTCAAAATCATTTACTTTATACAATAGATTTACCCAAAAAATCTATATAAACATTTTAATTCAAAATTTCTATTTATAATTCTTTACCAATGTAAACCATATTTTTATTGGTATTTTAAAAAACACCATAATCCAGGTTAACTGCCATAACATCCATTCAATTCAAATCACAAAATAACCAATCACATATTTATTCAAACAAACATATATAACTATATATGCAATTAAATTCAACATTTTTGAGGAATCCATTTGAATCCCTCCAACTTGTTTTTCTGCATCCACAGATGGTAGCATAATATAAAAATACTAATTTCGCTTCAAGGCGAGAAATCACGGTATATAGGGTCATCTGCTATTATATGGGGGCACATAGGGTCTCATCCTCTATATGCCGGAATATCAATCACTCTGATACATATACACTATTATATATAATATCACATCCAATTGATAATAATTTATCAATTTAACCAATCGATCATTAATTAATTTTAACTATTTAACATTAAAGCCAGCAGTCCAAAATTGAGTGACGCACCTTGAGTTTTATTTCGCCAAATGTTCAAATTAACCTAAAATTTTCACTCACTCCAAACGTCACCAGATCGTTTCCAAAGCGTAGTGCTTGTCACCACGATCCCAACACCGCTTGTTTCGTCCGATCCCGATCTCGTATGAAAAAGATATGCTATTTTAGAGATTTTAATATATATTATATAAATAAATTTTCAATTTTTTTTACCATCAGAAAAATCTGGCCGTTCAATATGCATCTGGGAATTCCGGCAGCTCTTGCTTTCTTTTTTCCCCTTCATTCGTTCGAATGAAACCACCATCGCCTTACTTCTTTGAATTGTCGCTCCTCCCTTGGTGATCGAGACGACGATCCAATGCCTCCACAACGAAGTCCATCGTAAACCCTCCCTACGGCCGAAGATCGCAACCCTGAAGCCCCAATATCTTCTCATAAAACATGCTCGAACGCGGCAAAAATGCAACCCAATTTCTCCCCCATCGCGGCACCATTCCAGATCATAGTCGTCCACCTCGTAGATCTCGACGTGCTTTTTGACTTTCATGTTGGAACTTTTCAAAATAAATGAGTGGATCGAGAGATAAACGAGGAAAATCCTAGGATGTTTTCGACCATTAAAGGAATGGAGGCGGCTAGGAGAATGTAAATTATGTTTTACTATTCACCAGTTGTATATGCACGTGCATATATAATATTTTTTTTATTATTTTCACAAATTACATGCTTTTCCGAACGAGCTCCAAAAGAAGCGTGCCACCAAGAATGTATAATGTTTTACCCCTATTTCGAACACAATGGAACATGTTTCGGGGCCTAATTTGATTGTGTGTAGAAGATAGCTTTTTGAATCGAATTAAAATATTAATTTTTGACAAAATTTTTCAACACGCTTCTTCCCGGGCGCTTAAATTGATAACTCCAAACGCTATGAAATTCGATATATGATAATAATAAACTATTATGCTTCCAATGGATATGGTTTTGTCAAATTCTGAGACTGTGCCCTGGAAGGCTATTTTAACGCGTCGATTAAATTGAGCGATTTTCAAAATTGTCGAAATCGTTTAAAATTTCAATTTTTAAAACTTATTAAGTCCATTATAAATCACATGGAATTTATATTCCTATTAGAAATCATTTTGATTCATTTTAAGTCAAGGTTCAATTATTTATGTTATCACTATATATTAATTCCACTATTAAATTAATATATAAATTTCAGTTTTCAATTTATCGACTTTTTATCTTATTCAATAGTTTACTACCATCACTCTAATTCATTTAGAGCTTTAAATCAACTTAGAATTCATTTCTCTTCCCCTTTAACTCTAGATTCCCATATTTACACAATTTCAAATATTAAATTTATACATACCAAATCCAATCAATTGCTATATTTGAACTGTTAAACTGTTTAATCAATTCTTCAATATTCAAAATCAATTAATAATTCAATTCAACATTTAAAAATGAATTAAACGTTCAAAACTAAATGACCAAAATTCCAGGTCGTTACAAAGTATCAAGCTTTAAACGTCCAAAAATCTCGAACTCGAGACTTACCGTCTGGTGTTCTATATGTAATACCCATATTCTGAATGCAATGGAACTAGTCTCGAGACCTAATTTGGTCATATACCAAAGATAGCTTTTTAAATTGGATTAGGTTATATAAATTCGTGAAATTAATTTATACACGTTTCGATCTCGCACGACCACATGATACGTCCAATCACCCCGAAATTCGACAGCATATAATAATTCACTATTATGGATCCAATAAAATTGATTTTTTCAAAATCTGAGATAGTACCCGGAAGGCTATTTCCACACGTTAATTAAAAAGAATATTATTTTAAACCAATCTAATCATTTTAATTAGAATTCAAAATTTCACTATCCTCATTCTTATTTAAATAAAATTTAAATCAGCTTTCGAACTCATTTTCATTCATATTAAATTCAAGATTTAATTACTTAAATAATTTCAAATATTCAAGTAACCATTATATTTGAAATTCAAGTTATTTGACTTATAATATTAACTTCTCAATATTTAAAATCAATTATATATTCCAAATTCAAATAGTTGAAATTCTGGGAGTTACATTTAATCTTTCTAATACTGTAAAAACATCTACTATATAAAGTATTAATAATCCATATCGATAAATTTGTACAATTAATATAATTGACAAAATGTTTATCAATTAAAATATACAAATATAATGAATTAATATTCACAAATGGAAATATAAAATATACTTACTAACAAATTTTTGCATGTTGCTCTATACAAGTACCAAATTATACAACCACTGAATACGTTCGTAACTTGGTCACTTACGAGTTTACTTGCTGATACTGTGTTTGTCTTCAATGAGTTTTGAATTCTTAAAGTAATACAAGAATGTGGATATTTGATCCATATGCGATTATATATAAATGTTATATGATGAACTATCGCAATATGTATGTACGAAACCTTGGTGAAATTAGTTCATAGAAATAAGAAAGTAAATTATAGTGTGAGATCGTGTATTTGATATGACCGATTATAATAATGATCATGTTGTGTTAAATGAAACACTGGACCACAGGCCACATGGTAGATATACGAATTCACTCACTAAAATGTCGGTTTTATCGGTTTACGTAAGGTGCAATTTATTTGATGTTCTTAAAAATTAAGCTTGACCAAATGCACGTTTGTAAAGAGTTCATTATGATATAATAGTAAGAATTTCCTTTGAATAGTTCGACCGTTTAGAAAGAAAATCAAATGTATAAGAGTGGATATAATCTAAAGCATGGTTGGGACAAAGAGAGAGAATGGGTACTTTTGCTTTATATAGATACATCGGAAATGAGAATTGTAAAATGATAGTTAATATTTAACATTGGAATGAAAATTATGATTTCTATTTCAAAGTGTATTTTCATGTAGAAAATTGTTTTCAGTGAGATTTATTTTATTGAGTTTAAGATATTTGATCTAAAAGTTCTCAGCTACAAAGAAAATTTTGGTGTTTTGTTTTTCTTTGAAAATAACTTTTATCTTATATTAAAACTATTTTAAACTTCTATAAATATACTTAACTATAGTTAAAATACATAAATGAATATGGAGAATAATATTTTGGTATATATAAAATTTTACTATAATTTTATATTTAAATCTAAGTATAAATATTAAAAGTTAAATATATTATTATTAAAGATATTTAAAACCAAGGATAATTTGATTTTGTAATTAAAGATTATTTTGAGGCTAAAATATTTAAAATTAGAGTAGATGTTTTTGATTCTTTCAAAAGGAAGGTTTTGAAAACATTTTGAAAACAAGATATATTTTGTAAAATCATTTTTAATAAAAGTTAGTGGATACAAAACAATGTTTCGCTAGATTTTTCGTAGATTCCATCCTACTCATGTTACCATCCCTTTAACAGGCTCGAAGTGGATTACATTCCACGAATAAATTGGATTTTAAGATGTCAGTGCTTTTCTAGGAGTTTTAACAAAATTCCTAGTTAAATTACTTATTCTTGAAATCTTGAACCCTTGATAATCTTGATATTCTTGATACTCATGAGTCTTTAATCTTGATATCTTGAATCTCTATACTGTACAGTCTTCATTCTTGGCACCTGCATGGTTAAATCCTGCATATACATATATTTCTAAACTATAATGTTAGTATTTATATTTTATAATCCTATTCTAAGGGTGTTGTCATCAAAACCATCATCTCAAGGACTAACAATCTTCCCCCTTTTGATGACGACAACCTTTATTTATAAAATATTACTTCTATCCTAATAACTCCCCCTAAAACTAATAACTCCCCCTTAATCTATGCCTAACTATTCTATTTTATATTTCTCCCCCTTTGTCATCAACAAAAACTTACTCCAAACTATAGAACTCCCCCTTAATCTAATACTCTATGAAATGTGATTATAATGATAGTATTATCATAAATAATCAACACTTAATTCTAAAACTTAAAACTTAGTCCTAAACTACTAACTATCCTAACTAAGTATCCATATAATAATACATTTAATAGAACACATATAAGAACACAAATTATTTGTTAATTATATAGTTATAATTACATTTTCGTAGAGAACGTAAGAAAGAACATACAACAATAGGAAAAAGAGAAACGAAACTAATGAGTGTCTATGAAAATGGGAGATCCATGAACCGAACAGTTTGGATAGTGGAAACAGAAATTTCCACGTTGTTCGACAAGATTTTCATCTTTGTCAAAGCACACTTCACCAACACAAACGACTTTGTCGTCTTCTTCAACGTGCTTTCCTTCCATAAAGGCTTCTTCTTCTTCCTCCTCACTGCCCTCTTGCACTTGATCTCCTGAAGAATCTTCGTCAATCAAGATTGGGTTAGCATGATTGTCCATTAGAAATTTTTGCAAATTCCAAAGGATTTTGCCTTGCCTCTCTTGTTCTTTCGCCATTCTAAGTTGCACCACTTGAATTTCAGTCAATAATTGCAGTGCATCCTTTAGAGAATCCTCCATTTTTGTCATTCGAGCGAGCGTAGTTCGTTGAAATGGTCCAGAAGTAGGAGAAGGGGATGAAAAGGTTGAATTTTTGTTTGATTCGGAAAAGAAGGCCATGGTTTAATTTATTTCAAAAGTTGGAACAGAGAGAGAACAGAGAGAATGATCAAAATTTCAAAAATAAGAAGAATATATAACCAATTATTTGAATTTTGGTGGGAAAAATTTCAAAAATAAAAAATCGTTATATGTCAACATGGGTTGGGGTATGTCGACATGGTCCTTGAAATTTTTACTATTTGATTTATTTTGATTAAATTTTTTATTATATTTTGTTATTTATATTTTTATATTTCAGTTATTGAACAAACTCCTAATTCTCTTCTTAATTTAGTAAATATAGATTCATTTAAGGGTTTTGTTAATATATCAGCAATTTGATTCTCGAAATTAATATAATCTAGAGTATTTACTTTCTTATTTATTTTATCTCTGAGAAAATGATGTCTTATATCAATATGTTTTGTTCGAGCATGTTGAGTAGTATTTTTGGATAAATTTATCGCACTAGTATTATCACAATAAATATGTGATTTTGAGATATTTAAACCATAATCTTTTAAAGTTTGTTGCATATATATTACTTGAGAACAAGCCAAAGTAGCAGAAATATATTCTGCTTCAGTTGTTGATAAAGAAACTGTGTTTTACTTTTTACTAAACCAGGAAATCAGAGAATGCCCCAAAAAGTGACAAGTTCCACTTGTACTTTTTCGGTCTGATTTACAACCAGCATAATCAGCATCACAGTAAGATATTAAGTCAAAAGAATCATTTTTTTGGTAAAATAAGCCATAATCAGTGGTGTGTTTAACATATCTTATGATACGTCTTACGGCTTTTAAGTGGGTCTCTTTAGGTTGGGATTGATATCCTGCACAGAGACAAACACTATGCATGATATCAGGTCTACTAGTAGTGATATAGAGTAGTGATCCAATCATTCCTCTATTAAATTTTTGATCTACATCTTTCGAGAGAACTTCTTTACTAAGGTACTCATTGGTTGTCATGGGAGTGGATTTTCCACTCGCAGTAGTCAAACCAAATTTACTAATTAGGTCTTTGGCATATTTTTCTTGAATAATAAAGATATCATTATCTAATTGTTTTATTTGTAAAATAAGTTTAATTCACCATATATCTCATCTCAAACTCTTTTGACATTATTTCAGAAAATTCTTTATTCATTTCAAAATTAGTTGATCCAAAAATGATACCATCTACGTAAACTTGTACTAGTTGAATATCATTTTTATTTCTTTTAATAAAAAAGAGTATTATCTACTTCACCGATTTCAAAATTTGATTGTAATAAGTAAGATCTTAGTCTATCATACCAGGCTCTAGGAGCTTGCTTTAGACCATATAGAGCTTTCTTAATTTTGTAAACATGATTTGGTAATTTTTCGTTTTCAAAAAGTGGCGATTGTTCAACATATACTTTCTCTTTTACAAATCCATTTTAAAAGGCACTTTTAACATCCATTTAAAATAATTTGAAATTATTATGATTTGCGAAAGCAAGTAGAATCCTAATAGCTTCTAATCTTGCTACGGAAGCAAAGATTTCATCAAAATCTATTCCTTCTTCTTGACAATAACCTTAAGCGACTAACCGAGCTTTATTTCTAACAACCTCTCCTTGTTCATTCATTTTATTTTTATAAAACCATTTAGTTCCAATTATAATTTTATTTTCAGGTCTAGGAACAAGTTCTCAAACATCGTTTCTAGTGAATTGATTTAATTCTTCTTGCATAGACAAAATCCATGAATCATCAGTTGATACTTCTTTTGGATTTTTAGGTTCAACAGTTGACATTGAATCCTTTTTGTAAAGTTCTTAAAACATTCAAAAGTATCACTTTTATGTTTCAAAAAAATTGCCCATGTAAATCTAGAATAATCATCTACAATTACAAAAACATATTTACTATGATTTATTGACAGAATTTGAGATGGACCAAATAAATCAAGGTGAAGTAATTCAAGAGGTTTTGAAGTTGAAATCATATCTTTTAATTTAAAGGAAGTTTTTCTTAGTTTTCCCAATTGACATGCATCACATAGACTATCTGCTTTAAAATTCATTTTAGGGAGACCTTTTACTAGATCATGTTTAGATAGTCTAGATAAGAGTTTGAAATTCAAATGACCAAATCTCTTATGCCAAATCCAAGGGTCACTTGTATTTCCCAACAGACACAGGTTATCATTTGAAACTTTCCTACTAAGAATATAAATATTCTTTTTCCTAATTCCCTCAAATATTATGGTTTAATTATTATCATTAATGTGACACTTATCTTTTTCAAATTTAATTTTATATCCTTTATCGTAGAGTTGACTTATACTTAGCAGATTATGTTTTAGATTCTTAACATAGCAGAACATTAGTAATAATAGGAGTTTCAGAGTTACCGACGTTGCCGATGCCAATCACATATCCTTTTGAATTGTCTCCAAAGTTAACTAGCCCTCCGTCTTTGTATATTATATCATTCAGCATATCTAGATTTTCAGTCATGTGTCTAGAGCATCTACTATCGAGTATCCATTTGTTCTTTTTGATCTGCACAATTTGTCCATTGAAGATTGATTCCTTAATCCCCATAAAGCATGTTTCCTGCACATCCAACAATTTTGGTAGAAAACTTGAATTTGAACATTGATTATATGCAGACTCAAGAGACAATGATGATCTGAATATTTCTAAATTAATATTAACAAACATAGCCATGTAAAAAAATTCAAAATCAGATAATGAAACTTTGAAAACCTTGCTCTGATACCAAATGTTAGAAGTGCGGATTACGGATCTTAAGGCTAGGATAAACACTATAGGGGGTTGAATAGTGTTTTAAGAAATTACTAAATCTTTTAGAGCTTTTGTTAATTTAAACAAAAATGTATGCAATACTCAGACACAGATATGATCACAGAAACAAATACAGATGCATAAATAAAGTAAAAGTAGTAAAGGAAAGAACACATCGGATTTTATACTGGTTCAGAGTTACCCTACATCCAGTCCCGCACACAAGTATGGATTTTCTTTCAAAAGAAATCTTTACAATTACACCCTCAATTTCAAGGCTACGAGGTACACCCTTCAGATTCATAATCCTCTGGGTAGAGATACTTGATTTCACGGGCATAAGTTCACCCAATTGATTTCCAGGGCTACAATCACACCTTTTCTCACTTGATTGATTTCCAAGGCTACGATCATACCTTTTCTCACAAAAATGATTGCAAAGAAGCCTATAACTCTGAATAGCACTGAGGATCTTGTTGAGATAGTTATAAAGAATCAAACCAGAAATGATCTAGTTAGATTCAATGTTGATTTCGGCAGAGTAATGGTAAGAATATGTATAAAGAAATGTGGAGGAAGAAGAGGACTGAAAAGCAGAAAAATATATTTTTAAATTCGTTGAAAACAGCCTCCATTTATAGAAGAACAACAGTCATGTCCATTCATGAAGGGATATGACGAATAGACACTTCTTTTGAAATTCAAAATTTTGAAATCAATTGACATTATGTCGACATGCGTAACTTGGGTATGTCGACGTCCCAAAGGAAATTTTGGTGTTTTGTTTTTCTTTGAAAGTAACTTTTATCTTATATTAAAACTATTTTAAACTTTTATAAATATACTTAACTATAGTTAAAATACATAAGTAAATGTAGAGAATAATATTTTGGTATATATAAAATTTTACTATAATTTTATATTTAAATCTAAGTATAAATATTAAAAGTTAAATATATTATTATTAAAGATATTTAAAACCAAGGATAATTTGATTTTGAAATTAAATATTATTTTGAGGCTAAAATATTTAAAATCAGGATATATGTTTTTGATTCTTTTAAAGGAAGGTTTTGAAAACATTTTGAAAACAAGATATAATTTTGTAAAATCATTTTGAATAAAAGTCAGCGGATACAATATGGTAGCTGTACCCAACGAAATTTGATCCATCGGCAGCAATTGTATCTTCAAGAGCAAGACTGATGCAGTTGGAATATGATGAGCAATGTTGATAAAAATAACATCGTAAATTTCAATTGTTCAAATTAGCATAATACATCGATATTCAATGAGCTCAACTTGATTCAGTTTTACTCAAAAAATTATTGTGTGGTATTACTTTTTGTTTGATACATATATACCGAATCGGAAAATTCTAAATAACGATTTAGAATATACTATTTATACATAACAACCGGAGTGTCTCGAAGTTAGTGGAAGCGATATTGAGTTTGTGGTTTTTTGGATATGATCCAAGAAATGATGCAAAAATACTATTCTATAAGCATCAGAATTGAATAAGTATTTTGATGGAAATATCAAATAGTTTGAGTTTCAACCAAAATGCAGAGGAAGCATGTGTCCACAAGAAAGAACACTAAAAGTTACATAAATATTTCTAGATTATGAATAAACAACATAGTGTTGATCATTAATGATATACTTATGTTAAAGTAAGTAATAGTTTGGTTGTTTAATACTCGATATTGGGTTTGTAAATTATACATTTCATATTAAGTATAAAGGATGTTGGAAATGTCCCAAAACGATCTGCAAAGACACCTAAGATGAATCCCTTATGCTTTAGCAATAGGAATTATCATATATATTATATCGTCCATAATACAGTAATTTTCTTACATATTTGATACATGAAGCAAATATGTAACCAAATTAAGATTACTAAATATTAGTTTAGCGTATTCTCAAGTATTTACGAAATACTAGAGAATTATTTATAGAAAAAATGAACTCCTTATAAAGGAGTGTATGAACTCAAACTTCATGTGTGATATTGAGTATAATATGTCCATATTAAATTCTTGTTCAAACGTTGATTAAGAAGCTATAAGTTGGAAATGTCCCAAATGAAACATTATGGCTGATTCAACGAAAAGGCTAAGCACACCTTGAATTGCACCACGATGAAAGCAATGTATAAAATAAATGCGCAAATTTATAACCGAATTAAGGGTGATTCAAAAGAATTAAGAATACTAAATAATTGTTATATAATAATAATGTAATGATAAGTGATTACTAGAAGTCGAGAAACATATTTCAACTAGTTCCATATAACAAAGATAGTTTATCAACATCGAAGGGAGTTGATTAATAGAGTAAATAATCAAAACAACATAGCATATTCATTCCCAAATGGTCTCACTCAATTAGTTCTTACAAAACTGATCAAATAGATGGGATAAAGATTCCATAATTGGCCCCTAATGTAAGTGGGAGATTAATAGAGTTAGAGGTACACCCTAGTGGCACTTATGTAAATCATTGCAAATGTCTAACTTGATAATCAATCTTATTTGAAATAATAGGTATTTTCTATCTATTATATACTTGATAATGCATTATGTTAATTAATTAATTTAATCAAAAGTATATTTAATAGAAAATCAATAAATGGTATGTTTTATGATAATAGTTATAATGTCTTGTAACGATGAGTGATTCATCATAATAAAATAAACATACTGTTTTAAATTTCCCTAGTTAAGATATATCGAGACTTAATATCAATACATCCATTAAGACTAGAGTACGTAACACTTTCTAAATGTTGGGCCGTGTATTACTTACGGTTGCTAGGGGCATCAAGAGATTACATGTTAATAGTTATTGGATAACTATGGAATGACTCACTCGATATATTTCTGTTGGTTAATATAACTAAGATCAAATAGAAAATATCAATGTGACAAAATTACATCGTTCTCTTGACTTGAGAATACTATTGATCTTCAATGTGAAAGCTCTGATTTGATTATAGTTAAATCATAGCAAGATGTCCATGGAACGACTATAGTTGGATCGAGTGGTAGTTTTGGAAGTGGAACACTATTTGGGAGAGTATTTGTCTCCCTAGTTATATGAGGTTAGTATTAAGAATTCAACATAAAGTCATAGTCTTTGGAGAGAGTAGCACAGTTTATGTAACAAATCGAGATTTTCGAACATTGAAAATCGACACTACTACGTCCATTATATTGCATGCTGAAAAACCAAATGCCGAAAAACTCGATTATTAGGAAAAAGAAAGAGGAAGGAAGAAGGGAAAAAGAAATTGATGTAACGGCCCGAAAAGATTTTCGACCCCGAAAATCGACACTAATACTTCCACTGTATAGAGTGCTGAGTAATTGGGTGCCGGTATCCCAGACTATTAGGGTGTAGAAGAAAAAGAGATAGAAGAAGAAAAGAAGACAACAGCATAAAATCTCACAATCGCAACGGAACAAAATATAATATAAAATAATAGCATTTATACAAAGAAAAGATGTAACTGTTAATATAAATACAAGATATCAGTGTACAACTAATCTGGATAGCTATAATAACTTGTCCTCAACTACTGTCTATACAGCCCATAATACACAGCGGAATATACTGAATACGTCTCTGCCATCCAACTCGTCTCCTGAGCTCCAATCGTCCTAACCTGAAAATCTGTAATACTCGGTCTGGCCCGTGCATTACAATAAAGTAACACCCGAGTCAGGCTGGAAACTAGCGTGAGCAAACCCATTTAAATTGAAATACTTAAGTTATACAAATCTTCGAAAAAACAAGGGTAACTCGCACGACACGATGAGTTTCTATCTGATTATAACCAAACACTTGTTACCAAAAGTCCATTGATATAATATCTAAGTACAGTTGCTCATTTAAAAATAGCCAGATTTACTTATTTATCCAACTCCAGCCTGTTAGACTCTATAATCAACCCGTAAAGATTTGCAGTGTTTATTAAATCGAAGTGGTTCTGGATAACGTTAATATCTGATCCCAGTCTCTTTGAATTCAAATGATAAATTTTAAAGGGTAAATTGTTTAAAATAAATAATTTATTATTTTAGGTGACACTATCCAAATATGGGGAATTTTTATAATATTTGTTAATAAACCGTAACATCATTTTAATCTACTATTAACTTGTCTAATCACTTGATTGTACAGACAAAAATAATCGAAATAAATGACCAACAGATTTGAACCAAGATATAGGTCGTTCACTAAATTAACGATCTGTAATAATATCAAATAATTTCAATCAAGATTTAATGATTTTAGTTATCTGAAATTCATTTACGTCTTAATCCAAATTAACTACAAATTAAAGAAACTTTAAATCAATTTATCAATAGTTAATATTTTATCAACCAAACTATACTAATTATATTAAAAATCATAAGATCAAACCGATTTAGTATTTAATAAATTCATCGCTTTAACTGTTTTAGGAAATTTAGTTTTTTAAATAACCAAAATAGTGTAAGCCTAAAAACATATGGAAGTAGTTTTAAAAGAAATATAAGTTTCATTTGTTCGTCTTTATTTTTTTCTATTTTTTTCCCTATTCCTTTTCTTTTCCTTTCCTTTTATTCCTTTTTTCTTTTCTTTTCTTTATTTCTTATTTCCTTTATCTTTTCTTTTACTTTACCTTTCTTCTTATTTTCTTTTATTTTTTCCCTTCGGCCCAACTGGCCCAATTCCCCACTTTCTCCCTTTCTTTCTTTCCCAGTTCTTCCCTCTGCCTTCTCTTTAATTCTTTCACACTCAACCGTGCATGTACGTGTGCATGTGCACATGCCTTCGTCGCGTTTTCTGATCATCGTCCATCTAGCCACTTTGCCTTCGACTCCGACCTTCAGTTCCACCTCCCAAAACCATGTGCGACAACCAAGTTCGAAAAACGAACTCCTCAACCCAAGCACCAAATATTTGGACACCCCAAAACACCTTGCTCCGTCATTCCCATCTACCATCCATCACCAGAACCCGTCTTCGGCACTGCCAAAGCGATCTTTCCGTTGCCCCTCCATGCGCACACCCCGTTGCTCCTCTCGACGTTGCCATTTCCCCATGATTGAAGCCTTCCCAAACCACCCCAAAACCCTAGATCGACCACATGTAGCTTACACAAACCACCAGGAACTGCCGTGCTATTTTTCTCTGATTCGCCATACCCTGAGTCACCCCTACACCAGATGCCAAGCGCCCAAGTTGACATAGCCACTGGAATTTGGCCAATGAGCCAAAACCGATCATCTTCTCCTACCTCATCCCCCATCCAACTAAAAATCACAAAACTACCTTCAAAATTCCTTTTTTGAAAGGCGATCACATTCATGTAAGCAAAGACACAAAAACATGATACCGGAGTTCCCTCCACGTTGGGCTAACTTACTATAAAACTGTGTTCTACCTTCTTGTTCTTAATAAAATCTGATGCAATGACTTTTAAACTAATCTATACTTGAAAATGAACAGTTTTTTTTTATTTTGAGATTTAAAACTAAGTAAATGGTTTGGTATTGGTTTTTTAAATTGATGTTTAACTATTTTATCAAATAACATGAACAGGGAAAGGGAAGAAGCACAGTGTTTTCCCTTTTGAGTTACAGGGTGATATTCCATGTTTAACAGGCATATATCCACACTAACTCATGAATATTTGACCTAAATTATAGGGTTTAATAGATCTACCATTACATATATATAACGAAATTACTGTAAACAAATGTAGATGTTTTCTCACAAATTTGAAAACAAAGGCACTGTTTTCTTTTCCCTTATTTGATTCTTTCTATAGTTTTTGAGCTTCCCGGTATCTTTTAGATTTTAAATGGCAGCTTACTCTTTTTTTATGTGAACTTGAACAAACATATGCTCGGCCATATATAGATGTGAATAGGAGTGTACAGGGTAAGCTATAGGTGTACAGGCTTTGATCTTTATCCCATATATATTTTCTTTTTTTTCATTTATTTCATTTTTGATCTAAAAATGTTCTGACCTTATTTGATTTTTCCTATGACTTGATTCAATGTTTTGACAAAGATTTTGTCTGCTTGAGTTAAAATTTTGTATGGTTGAATTGATGTTGTCTCCCTTTTTGTTTACGACATTTTCATATGAATTTATATATGTGTATATATCTTTTGCATGTATAAATATATGTATAGTTATGCAATTCATTCTATTTTACTTGCATCATCGCTATTTAATATATATACACATTTGCTTGTGTATTGTAATCATATACATACACTAACATTTACATATGTTTGCCATCATATTTATATATACATACATATATATACATACAAATATATATATATATATATATATATATATATATATATTTACATTTTATTACTTCCACCATTCATATAACATGCATGTGCATTTACTTATAAATATACATATATACCTTCACATTATGAAATAATATATATATATATATATATATATATATATATATATATATATATATTATTTCATATGGCATACATTCAAATCCTTGTATATTTATATACTTATATATAAATATATTATCTAACATCATAAAGCTTGTATACAACTATATATATGGATATTTTATCTTAAATTCAAATGGTGCAGTTTATATTTTTTTTTTAGAATGTTTATCAATCTGTGTGTGTGTGTATCCAGCTATTTTACAAATTTCAAATTTATATAGTTTTTGAATTAATATATGGATTTGAGTATTTTAACATCAGAAAATTTATATATTTGACCTATCAAAATTAGTATTCCAATGTTTTAAATCAACAAATTTCCCAATTAATAAACGTTAAAATTCCGGGTCATCACATTAATCCTCCTTTAGAACTCTTCGTCCTCGAAAAGGAACGAAGCAAAAAAAATTCGTAATGTTTATTATTATTAATTAAATCATTCCTTTAAACATTGAAATTTCACTACGCCATAGATGGCCTTCTGCAACATTTTTGCAAGGTGTTGCCATGTAAAATGTTGCGATAGCTATACAATTTTGTTCCTACTGCAACGTTGAATTTTTGGTGTTGCCTTAGCCATAAAAATGTGTTGATCTAACTAAACAAGTGTAATTGATGCAACATTTTTTTATAGTGTTGCTATAGCGGACCTTTGCATATCTTTCGCACCGATCCACGCCAATCTACCAAGGCAAATCCTACGTTGGAGAACGTGACACCTCATCAATCCGAACACCACTCCTTGATCTTTTAGAGCCGCCAGGAAAAAAAGCCCCCGCAAATAACTTTTCTCCTACGAATCTTCTTTTCCATCTTCTTCAGTTTCTCATCCTTCCTCTAGGTTTCCGCTCCCAAATAAAATTCGCTAAAGCATACCCAAACCGCCAATCGAAATATCGTAGATCGAAACAGTTTTGTATGGAAATCAAATTCTTGTTTAGACGTGGGGATGTTTTGCACTTTGCTAGAGATTGTCGAGCCCTTATTCGTTGCTTCAGATGCATCTTTTAGGTCACAAGAAGAATCGGTGTCTGAGGAATTCGAAGGTTTCAGTTGCAGGAAGCAAATCACAGCTGAGTATCTCTAACCATGGTTTCCATTTCGTTCTGAAGAGCATGTAACTCAAGCGTATATTACTGGATCAATTATTTAAGAGATTTGAGGCATCGAGCTTTTGGAGGATCTTTTTATGCATTTTTATGCTATTAACTCTGTCAATATAGGTATGAATTATAAAGTTAAATTTGGTGGTCCAGAAGTTAATTCGAATGTTGCCAGTCTCAAAGATTTAAAGTTTTCTAATTTTAAATCGAATGATACGAGTTTAGATGAGATGTTGAATATCAATACTAATGTCTTAGGGATGAATACTGTGGATCTTTCAGACTCAATGCTTTTAGATCCATCTATAATGAATTTCATTTCAAAATTTGAATGCCATGGGATAGCTTCTGGTTGTGACAATCAAGAGCAATTGTTTGATCAAAATTTGGATAGTTTTGTTTACATTAATGATAGAGATTGTAAAGCAAGTGGAGGCAGTAAGTCTAGCTTCGTGATCTCTACCTCGAGCAGTGTTGATAGTTTTGTTGATTTGGATGAATTAGATTTGAATTTAGAGAAGAGTTTGGATGTTTCTTTTGATTTGGGGGTTCAAGCATTGTTCACATCACTTTAGGGCTTCAATTTCGATTTTGAGGTATAACACTCTCTCCCATCACTTTAGGGCTTCGATTTGGGGGTACATGAATCAATGAATAATCTTTTTTCCTAATCTCAAATATTTCTCAGGATCAACCCGGTTTGGAAGTTGCTTCTGCTGCGAATCCTACCTCTAATACATTATTTACTTTACAGGTTCGAACTTTCTTCAACTTTGTGTTAATTGATAGATAAAAGGTATCAGTGTAACTTTCCAGGACAGTTAGCATAGTCGTAAGGATACTTGAGCGTGGAATAAAAGATTTTGGGTACAATCTCCTGGACATCAATTACCCGAAAAAAAGTATCAAACTAAAAGCCAACTTATACTAGATTTTAAGGTTATGGAAAAAAGTACCTTGACTTGATATAATATGAATTTTAATGATAGTCTATATGAGAACTGCATTTCCAAATTATTTATTAAACAATTAATATCTCACCGTGGCATAAGAACCTATAACAAAAGGCAATCAAACAACATCATGCCCTTTATCATAGTCTGTCATGTATGAAACAAATTATGTGTGAAATTAATTATCAATCAAATATTGTGTCTGCAGATATCTTCAAATTTTTTGCATCAACATGCCATATAATTGCAGTTTTTTATTTTCTTTCGTGTTGTTGTTAGACCAAAAAAATTTTTTTGTTGGTTAATCACAACTTTACAGACTTCTTTTAAGCACACCTTTTGTACGCAGAAAATGAGTGGGGCGACGGATTGGTCAACGGCAATATAATTGAACAATAAGAAGAAATCAAATGCAATAGTCTGGAAGCCAAAATCTACAGTCAGTCAGGTTCAACAAATTTTAGCCCTTTTACTTTTTCCATGACATTTCAATATAGAAGCTTGGTTCCCCATTTTATAAGGCATCTAGTATCAACTATATTTTGCTGTTTGCTTGGATTAGTATGTCTGAAGCCCAAATTTATTCAACGTAATGACTTTACAAGTCGTAAGAGAACACCATCCGATGCAGTATTTATTGACATGATTCAACACTCACGATTACGAACACATTCATAATTGCAATCGATTAAATATATATATTTTTAAAGGATTTTCTACTTGTATATATTTAATGTATTTCAAACATTACTTATTTCCTAGTATAATAGTAAATTCAATAGAAAATAAAACTAAAGTCTTCCTTTATTTCGAACAAAATTTGCTAAAAGAATTGAGTTATATAATCAAATTACATACTCTTAGGACACACTCTTAATTCTATCAGGAATGATTGTTGTACGGAGAGAAAGAGGTTGATTTAGGATTAAAGGTTTAAAGCTAGATATATAAAATAATGTAAAATGGCAAATAGCGTTAGGTAGTAGGGTGGTGATGTAGTTACTTGTTTTTTTTTTACTTTGGATTAGCATTCCTCACGGATCCAGTTTTTTTGAGCTTAAACAAAGTTTGGTGATCCGAGCGAACTATGGTTTGATGAGATCATCTCTCTTTTCATCTCGGATTTACATCGTATGATATCTCTAGCTAGGGTAGCACTTGACCTCGACCACAAAACCTTTATTCACCTTTTTATGAATAAATTTTGCTTCTTAATAGCATAAAATAAGTACAATATGACTTACCGATCGCAATGTAACCAGACACGAACTCGAACCATTTGAATCAGTTCCCTCGTGTTCCTGTATTCTTAGTTTGGTGCACAACTATATTTAGTGGCACATCTCTTGATAAAATCAATCTGAGTTTCTGTTATTCAGCTTTCCAATCTGTTTTTACTTGAACCAACAATCATGACATAGTTATTATGTTGTATTCATGATGAAAGGTGTGGTTTAGTTATGTTCTAAAGTTACCAACATTATCATATATGAAACTCTAGTTTAGTACTTTAAACAGCGTTGCAGATGGTTTAAGTATGGGAACGCCAATGAGATTCAATTATGAGGAAGGAGCAAGGTCCTGAATGTGTACCTAACCGCGATCAAATTAAGAAATCAACCCTTTCAAAGTTCATAGAAATTAATGAAAATTCCTATGTGATTAACCTTTTGAAATCTCAAGTAGTTTTAGCTTTTCTCATCCAAATGAGTTTAACGACGATGATGAAGCTCTTTGCAGTAATTGTGACTCAAAGCTAATTGGCTCAAAAATGGAAGAGAATAATGTAGGACAAATATTTAAGTTGGCATAATACTTTTTCTAATTTATTTATTCTCTTTTACTTCATTATGTTCTTTCTTTATTTTTTAGTTCATTAACATTGCCTATACAAAGGCTTTAATATCATGCAATAAATCATTTAGTTCAAAATCTAAGGCTAGTTCATATTTCATGGTTACTTCCTGAGCTTGTTTTCTTTAAAATTTACTAGTGCTGCATCGGTTAGAGGTAGATATCTTTAAAATGGTTGCAAGTATTTAATTTCTTGAACCATGTAATGAAAACTCAGTAAAAATATGAATTACAAGTAACCTATTTCTCATCATTTACTAATTCTCTTTCAATATGTTAAGCCCTTCATTTTAGGATAGGCATTTTTTCAGTGTGTTCAACAGTCTTCAATTAGTGGATTTATTTCCTCCTCGACCGCCATACCATCCGTGCTTGACATTTTATCTCTATCACTTTTGCATAAGAGAAACAAAGAGCTTAATCAGAATAAAACTGTAATAATGAGGTTGTGTTCTCATTTAAGAGTAATAAGTTTGAAATGTGTATACCCCAAAGAGTAAATGATTAGTCCAACAGTAACAATTGCAAATGGCAAATAGTATAACCAATCAACCTAGATGCAGTCAATTGTATGAATATAAGCATACATCAATACATAATAAATGGCAGTATAATTAATATCACAGTGAAGAATGAATACCTGCTGTTTATAAAAGAAAATTCGAATAAGCACTGCCCACATATCAGATGTCAGCAATGATAGGTTCAATAGAGTAGCTCCACTCATCTGCAACATGATATTACTCAACGTAAACAACGCTAATCCAGCTTACATGATATATACGTTCAGTATATTACAATTACAAATACAAACCTTAAGTAGAAAAATGGCTGCAGTGTAAAATAGAAATGATGTTGTTGCATAGCCAGCAAACAGAGCAATCTGCAAGAAAGAAAAGTAACATACAGTTACCTGATATATTCAAAATAGAAGTTTAAATAAAAGGATAAGTAGAACTACTTACAATTCTTGCAGACCACTGAACTGATACAAGTTCTTTTCTCTCAAACATATATCTAGAAGAATAGTGAAACTAAACCAATAACTACAAGGTAGGGTTCAAGCATTGATAAATTAACACAGAAATTTACAGGAGAGATATTTTCTGAAAGGTAAGGATAAGTCACAAGTGTAAGCAAGCAGTAAAAAGGATACATCTCACACAAACTAATCAGCCCTCCAATGCAGCCAAGCATCGCGAGGAATTCAACCCCATCTTTTTTCTTGACACAAAATTCCTATATTTTTCAGTAATTATGGAACAAATAAGAAACCCGGTACAATTATGATGTGGTTTGATCTAAATGAGGAAAAGCTTGAATAAAAGATAGAAAATGGTCACCTCTCCAATTAGGATTAGACACGTACAATTATGATGCATAGCACAATGTTGCTGCAATTACAAGTGCATCACCTAAGAGAGGGTTACTTCCACCTAAATGTGAATTTATGTAAAACAACAAAGGTTATTGTTTCATAGCACTACATGCAATATGAAATGGTACCATTACTTCTAGTTTCTGTATAACAGTTCTAAATGGTTCATATTGACCTGCAGTCTTAAAGATTTTAAAATTTCGGAACAATTCCAAATTTTGCATAATTAATTTACTGATAAGTAGTTCAATGTGTGCCTGAATTAACTATCTACTGAACTTGTATCAGGAGACACCATCCGATGCAGCACTTTTTCTTAAAAGTCGTAAGAGAACAGATGGACGTGAGTACGTGTCTAATCCTCGAGTAATGAATTACAAACTTGTAAGTAATAATTCTGTTTTGTAATAATTTTGTTCTGTTTTGCACATGCTGCACATTGTTCATGTCTTGCTCATGTGCATGTATGCTCATGTCCTTGAAAATGTCCTTGAAACACTTGTTGAACCTGAGTTTCACAAACGTACTAATGGCATAGATGTTTGCTTTGGAAATTGTAATTGAGTATATTATGAGATTAAGAATTTTGATCCCTCAGCCATTTTTTTCCTTTTCTAGTCGAATGAAGAGGACTTGCTTTTGCGTTTGGCTAGAAATGACACAAAAACTGAAAATGAATTTGGTTAAAGGGATTACTGACTTGGTTTATATGAAAATATATGTCTAAGGTAAATCAGAAGGTACAAGAGAATTTGCCTAGGGTGCTTAAGAAATTAGGTGATGCCAACCCGGAGATGAACATCAATATAGAGGATCTAACTTCCACAATCATGTCCAGTGAGACTGATAATCTGGCTGGAGGCACCAGCTCTTAGGTCTCATTTATGAATTGTTATGTGTACCGAATATTTTGGGGTAGCTTTGTAGTATTTTGGGGTAACTGGATATTTTGGGGTAACTGACATGAATTGTGATGTGTACTGCTGTATGAATTGTTATCTGTACCGTGTATTATGCTGTGTATTATGCAAGTGTTTTATGTGATATTGTATTGTGTATTATGCAAGTGTTCTATGTGATATTGTACTGTTCTATGTGCTCTTAGTGTCTCTTCAGTATAGTGTTGCAGTAGCTTCAGTATAGTGTTGCAGTAGCTTCAGAATAGTGCTGCAGTAGCTTCATAATAGTGTTGCCACCGGGTTATAAATGTTGCTTAAAATAATGTTGCAATAGTCATTCAAGGTGTTGCCATAGGGATGGACCCAGTTGGGTCGTGGGCCCCACAAGATGCGGGCCCCACAACTTCAGAAAGTTAATATCTATAGCAACATTTTTGGAATGTTGCTACAGATATCTATGTGTGTTGCCATAGACCCAAATAGGGTTCTATTGCAACAATATTACTTATGTTTCCTTAGATAGTCAAAATGTTGCCTTTGAGGTCTAAGGCAACGGCAAAAATTGCATCACCCTAAAAGTGTTGCCATAGACCTATGGCAACATTTTTCGGGCCTGAGCCAACATTTTTTTTTGTGTTGCAGAAGGCCATTTATGGCGTAGTGTTTCTTACTCTTTTATTATACAATTTAAAACACTTTAAAATTTACAGTATTACGAAACTAGTTTTATATAAAAATACTCTTCATAACTCGATATCTCAACAAGTCTATCCTTCTTCTTATGGAAATTTAGTCAAACGCTGATCAAGCGCGGGATGAAAATCTATAAGTACTTAGTAAACCCGTTTTCAACACCCAGTGAATATACTTGAAAAAACTTTTATGAGAATGCTCCGGTAATCATCACCCTCTCCCATGAATCGCAGTTAGCACGATAATTACATTGCCATCCCAACGAAATCCATAGAAAATTGTAGGCATCCGCACCCCTCGCTTTCGCCATAGGAACTGCAACAGATCGCAGCTACACCCAGGGATACGTTGCTATCGCAGCAAAACCCATGTAACTGTAGGCATCAGCGCCCTCGAATTTTTCTTCCAAATGAAACTTTACCACTTAGATCACAGACTACACCAGTCGATTCCCAATGTAGCCTGTAGGCACTCAATACCACACGACTTTTGCTATGGACCACATAGATCGCAATCTACCGATGTTACGCCGCTCTTCCAACGAAATCAAACGTAGATTTTAGGAAATCACTACCCCTCGACATATGCTATGGAAACACAGTAGATCGCAGTTACACCAGAGTTATGTTGCGAACACAGCATAACCCCAATGTATCTGTAGGCATCAGCGCCCTCGAATTGCGCTACCGCAACTACAATCCATATGAACTACAGTTTTGTCTGGATGTCCTCTGGGATCAAAATTTAGAACCCTACTCAGGGCACAAGGCAGAACCCCCCCCCCCCACCCCCCACCCCCTCCGTGGATCTCCCACATATAAGCTTCAAAATCGATAACTCAAATCGGTAGTTCTCAAACTTGGCTTTCCAAATTCTCAAAATTTGCTTTTTTCCAAAACCAAAAGCCTTTCAACATCATTGAGTTTCGAAAACCCTTTTTAATTCTTTTATCATAAAATTATTCTTTCAACTTGATTAATTTCTAGATCATTTCATACTTATATAAATTCCACTTTATCTTCCAAATATACTTCAAAGATCTTTCCTACTGATTATAATCTCGTTAATACCAAATCAAGGTTTCAAGCTCGATTTCCTCTTTCAGAGCCTTTTGTAACATTACTCACTTCTTATAAAGTAAGTTCACACTTATAATACTATTCAATCTTTTATTTTTACATCATCATATTTTTCTCAAAATATATACTTTAAAATCATTTCTACTTCAATTTCTGATTTTTGTTCCAACCTTAAATTTTTGCTTCAATTTCCATTTGGATTAATACTTCATTTATCCCAATTGGTATTTAAGTCTATGATTTAAACATAAGTAATTTCCACTACGTCCAGTTTGAATTTAGAAAATAGCTTTAAATTTTTTAAAATAGTTAAATAGTTGTAAAATAGTTAAATAGTAAGTATAATATAGTTCGGGTATTAAAAAGAAGGGTTTGTATAGTAAATAGATCGAAAAAATCAAAATAGTTTTAATATTTAAGAAGATAGATTTAAGACAGTTCATATCAAATAGTTTATTTGAAAATAATTGCAGAGTCAAACTGGTTCAATTTTCCTTCTCCAATTCAAATCAACTTCAGTCTCCCTTCCATTTAAATTGATTCAAACTAGGTTCTAATTTGAATCAACTTCGATTCGCATTCCAAATTCAAATCAATTCCCATTTTGAATTTGAACAAATTCAACCTCGATTACAATTCCAATTAATTCAATTCGATTCCAGTTTGAATTAATTCCAATTTCATTCTCAGTTACCAACCATCTTGATTTATATAAATTTGGGTTCGGTTTCCAAAATGTTTATTTAATTATTTAAATCGAATTAACCTTTAACATCTAATTTAACAACCCAAATCTTTAGAATAATTTAAATTCCGAGCCAAGTTTCAAATATTCACTTTACACTTCCTTTACTTAAACTTATTTCAAAGTTCAAATGAGAGTTCAAATCCTTTTTAAACAAATCAATTTTCGAAATTTGATTTATTACCCCATTTATAGTTAAATCTTTAAGCCTGATACTTTAAACAAATTCAGTTGACAAGTTCATGTTTAACATTTAAATCTTAATTTCAAAGTGATTCCATTTTCATAAGTTAAATCTTTATTTCTTAAAAATCAAAATCATTTAGATAGTTTCAAAATAAAGTTTTATTTCCATTAATTTTAGGAATGGATGTATATAGTTTCGATCCACTTCTTAATTTACTCGAAATAATCTCATTTTACATTTTTATATATACTGTCAATAACAACAGGATGATAGCAGGATATGTCAAAGTAAATAAACATCCAAATTATCAAAACATTAGCCAATAGCATCCATCTTACATTTCTAGAATTTGAAACCCGTTTTTATTCCAAAGCTGTTTGAAATTATCCATACATAACGTCCTATCAAACCCATGCTTCTCCTTTTAATTTTATCCATTTAACTTCCCTAAGTTAAATCTAAATTTCACCTTGAAACTTCCAATTCAGGTTGTTCGTTTAAAACTTATTTAACTTCCCCTAAGTTAAATTTCAATTCATTTAATCCATTCAACCTTACTCAATTTAAATTTTCCATTTCAAATTTAAATTCTTATTAGTATCACTTCCCACTTATAAGTCCAGAAACTTATTTCTTCTTGGGTTATACTCTCATTCTAAGGGGGTCCTAGAATTCAACTCCCAGTATCTATTTCAAATAAACTCTGAAGCCACATATATATATATATATATATCCATTTCGTACAAATCACACTTTAAATTTTTAAATCATCCTGGGTTTTGAATCCAAAACAAATTCATCTTCGATAACTCTTGTTTTAAAACAAGGTTTCTATACTTAAAAATATTATAAATAATATTATTTATTATTTTCTTCAACACTTTGAAACAGTTCCAAAATTCTTCTAGGCTTAGACTGAAAACTTCACAATTTAGATCCATTTTAATTTATAACTCATACTTATATTGATTTTTACTTAAAATATTTCACTCTGTTCCATCATAATTTCTAGAAAAAAATCTAATCAGGGCGATTTATTTCAACACTTTGAAAGTTCTTTTGAATATTCCGGGACTTAAATTCTGGTTTGAATCCATTTTTAACTTGATTTATTAGTAGAGCTAATCCTCACCCAAATTTCTATTTGGTTATATATGTTTTACCACTTAAGTCTTATAACCTTATTTAATTTTTATAACAACAACCAATTTACTTAATAATTAGAAAAATTATTGCATTACATATCAAAATATAAGCTTATACAAAAATCATTTTAAAAAAAAAACCATTTATAAGAAAATAACAAATGCGCCCTCATATACACTACACTCAACTCATTCTAGGGTACTACTGACCCTCTCTCTAATGAGTAATCCCCACCAGAGCCAAGGTTCTCGCTTAACCTTCAACTCTATACCACGTGTAACGGCCCTTTCGACCACGAAAATCGACACTAATACGTCCACTTTATAGAGTGCGGAGTAATCGGGTGCCGAAAATCCAAGACTGTTAGGGTTTAGAAGAAAAAGAGATAGAATAAAAAAAGAAAACCAACACATAATCTCACAATCGCAGTGGAACGAAATATGATATAAAATAACACCATTTATACAAAAAGGCTGTAACTGTTAATATAAATACAAGATATCAAAGTACAACAAATTAGGACAGTTATAATAACTTTCCCTCAACTACTATCTATACAGCCCATAATACACAGCGGAATATAGTCAATACGTCTCTGCCATCCAACTCGTCTCCGGAGCTCCAAACGTCTTAACCTGAAAATATGTAATACTCGGTCTGACCCGAGCATTACAATAAAGTAACACCCAAGTCAGGCTGGAAACCAGCGTGAGCAAACCCATTTAATTTGAAATACTTAAGTTATACAAATCTTCAAAAAAACAAGGCTAACTTGTACGACACGACGAGTTTCTATCTGATAATAACCAAACACTTGTTACCAAAAATCCATTGACATAATATCCAAATACAGTTGCTCATTTAAAAATAGTCAGATTTACTTATTTATCCAACTCCAGCCTATTAGATTCTATAATCAACCTGTAAATATTTGCAGTGGTTATTAAATCGAAGTGGTTCCGGATAACACTGATATCCAATCCCGGTTTCTTCGAATTCAAATGATCAATTTTAAAGGGTAAATTGTTTAAAATAAACGATTTATTATTTTGGGTGATACTATCAAAATATGGGGATTTCATATGAATTTTTACTCAAATAAACCATAACATCATTTCAAACCACTATTAATTTGTCTGGTCACTTGATGTTACGGACAAAAATAATCGAAATAAATGTCCAATGGAATTAAACCAAGATATAGGTCGTTCACCAAATTAACGATCTATAATAATATCAAACACTTTCACATCAACATTTATTGATTTTAATTATTTGAAATTCATTTATGTCTTAATCCAAATTAACTACAAGTTAAAGAAAGTTTAAATCAATTTATCCATAGTTAATATTTAATCAACCAAACTATGCAAATTATATTAAAAATCATAAGATCAAAACGATTTAGTACTTAATAAATTACCCACTTTAATTGTTTTATGAAATTTAGTTTTTATTAAATAACCAAAATAGTGTAAGCCTAAAAACATGTGGAAGTAGTTTTAAAAGATATATGTATTTCATATGTTTGTCTTCCTTCCTTTATTTTTTTTCTATTTTTCCCCTGTTCCTTTTCTTTTACTTTTCCTTTCATTTCATTCCTTTTTTCTTTTCTTTTCTTTATTTCTTATTTCCTTTATCTTTTCTTTTATTTTATTTTACCTTTCGTTCTTCGTATTTTCATTTATTTTTTTCCCTTCGGCCCAACCAGCCCAATTCCACCTTCTCCCTTTCTTTCTTTCCCAGTTCTTCCCTCTGCCCTCTCTCCAATTCTTTCACACTCAACCGTGCATGTACATGTGCACGTGCACACGCCTCCGGTCGTATTTTCTGACCATCGTCCTTCTAGCCATGTTGCCTTCGACTCCGACCTTTCATTCCACCTCCTGAAACCATGCGTGATAACCTAGTTCAAAAAACAAACTCCTTCACCCAAGCACTGAACAACTGGACAACCCAAAATACCTCGCCCCGCCGTTCCCATCCACCATCCATCACCAAAACCTGTCTTCGGCACTGCCAACTCCATCTCTTCTGTTTCCCCTCTATGCGCACACCCTCATGCTCCTCTCGACATCGCTATTGTCTCATGACCGAAGCCTTTCCAAACCACCCCTAAACCATATATCGACCATGTGTGGCTTACACAAACCATCAGGAACTGCTGTTCCATTTTTCTCCAATGCGCCATACCCTGAGTCACCCCTACACAAGATGCCAAGCCCCCAAATCAACATAGCCTTTGGAATTTGGCCAATGACTCAAAATCAATCATCTTATCCTACCTCATCCCTCACGCAACTAAAAATCATGAAATTACCTTCAAAATTCCTTTTTCGAAAGGCAATAACGTTCATGTAAGCAAAGACACAAAACATGATACTTAAGTTCCCTCCATGTTTGGCTAACTTACTGTAAAACTGTGCTCTTCCTTGTTTTCTTAATAAAATCTGATGCAATGATTTTTAAACTAATCTATACTTGAAAATGAACAGTTTTTGTTTTGATTTCGAGATTTAAACTAAGTAGATGGTTTGGTATTGGTTTTTGAAATTGATATTTAACTATTCTATCAAATAACATGAACATGAAGGAGAAGAAGCACAATGTTTTTCCTTTTGAGTTACAGGGTGATCTTCCATGTTTAACGAGCATATACCCGCACCAACTCATGAATATTTGACCTAAATTTTAGGATTTAATAGATCTACTATTACATATACACACACACACATACATATATCAAAATTAGTGTAAATAAATGTAGATGTTTGCTCACAAATTTGAAAACAGAGGCACTGCATGCTTTGCCCTTATTTGATTCTTCCTGTAGTTTTGGAGCTTCCTAGTATCTTTTAGATTTTAAATGGCAACTTACTCTCTTTTTTTATGTGAACTTGAACAAACATATGCTCGGCCATACATAGATGTGAATAGGATTGTACAGTGTAAGCTATAGGCGTACAGGCTTTGATCTTTATCCTGCATATATTTTGTTCTTTTTTCATTTATTTCATTTTTGATCTGAAAATGTTCTGAATTGATTTGATTTTCCTATGACTTGATTCAATGTTTTGACAAAGGTTTTGTCTACTTGAGTTGAAATTTTGTATGCTTGAATTGATATTGTCTTCCTTTTTGTTTACAAACATTTTCATATGAATTCATATGTGTGTGTGTGTGTGTGTGTGTGTGTGTGTGTATCTTTTGTATGTATGAATATATGTATAGCTATGCAATTCATCTTATTTTACTTACATCATCACTATTTAATACACACACATACACACACATGCTTGTATATTGTTATCATATACATACACTTACATTTACATATATTTGCCATCATATATATATATATATATATATATATATATATTTACATTATTACTTCCACCATTCATATAACATGAATACATGTGCATTTACTTATAAATATACATATATACCTTCACATTTATACAAATATATATATATATATATATGTTATTTCATATGGCATACATTCATATCCTTGTGTATATATATATATATATATATATATATATATTATCTAACATCATAAAGCTTGTATACAACTATATATATATATATATATTTATGGATATTTTATCTTAAATTCAAATGGTGGAGTTTATATATATGCATTTTTAGAATGTTTATCAATATATATATATATATATATATATATATATATATATATATTTAGCTATTTTACAAGTTTCAAATTTATATAGTTTTTAAATTAATGTATGGATTCGAGTATTTTGATATCAGAAAATTTATTTATTTGATCTATCAAAATTAATATTCCAATGTTTTAAATCAGCAAATATCCCATTTAATAGACGTTAAAATTTTGTGTCGTCACAATTGAAAAAACACAGAATCTCACAATCGCAGCGGAATGATATATAATATAATATGAGATATATTTACAAAGAGAAACAATTATATACATACATCCATTGGAGTACAACAACTAACCACAATCATCAGGATGGGCAGTTATAACAATCTATCCACACAAATACTGATGATTGCAGCAACAAAGCAGCGGAAATTAAACATATATGTGAATACAACTTGAAGACCTTCAACTCATCTCCTGAGCTCCAACATATCCAAAGAAATATACTAATATGCTCGGTCTGACCCAAGTATTAAAATAAAATAACATCTAAGTCAGTCTGAAAAACCAAAATGAGAAAACACACCCAATTAAATTTTAAAGTTATAAAAAAAAAACTTTGGAAACAAAAGTATCTCATAAGACCACGCCACATATAAACACGGACGGGCATTTACCTTACAATAATCAAAACATTTTCTATAGAAAATCCATTTATATTATAATAATTTCTAGAGGTTAAAGTAAAATATGAATATAGCTAAAATGCTTGCATCTCACATTTCAGTGTAGTTGGACACAACTAAGTCTTAACGGTGCTTATTGGAAAATGGATTCCATTCAATGAAAGGGCTACTGGGATACCGTCCGTCATGGTGCATCTCTTAATAAAATAACACCGAAGACTTCATTTGGATCCCCTGCCAACACTGGACCGGCCTACCCCTTATTGTAGTACCGAATATGATCACCCCTCCGTTAATGGGTCTCGATGCATACAAATGAGATATAATATCGACTCTAGATAGGGATGATCATACCCTACTCAGAAGTGACCCACTTAACCTTGTTACATCTCCTCGGTTTTAGTCATTCCTGTTTGATGAGGCTTGAGGCTTCATTTTACCTTTTATATAACACTTCCTAATTGGAATGGTAACATTACCCTCCAAGCAACAATGCAATGCCATCATTCATCCATACAAGTTCGTTCTAGGACTAAATGAAGCACTTGAGAACTTCATCTTTAGTTCCATCATCTTCAAACTAGCTTCAATTCGAAACGTTTTGATCTGGATCGAAGTGGTTATCAAATAATATATCCGATCTTGATCTCTTCGAAACAACTTTTGATAATTTTTAGTAAACTCAACCTTAGTTCTTTAGGAAATAAACAGTCAAAGATAAGAGAGGAGATCGCCTCCTAACTGTTAGCGGATGGATTTCCTTATCATTATCCTAGGAGAATGAAATGATATCTATATGCATAGTACAATATCATCGAAGAAGACTGTGCCATATAACTCACGGTTTCTCCCAGACATTTCCAAAGTTATACTTGGGTCCAAATTCGATAGTCGATTATGTAACTATCTAGTAGCAAACATCAATCGGGGATTTAATTTCATTAGGAAAACCAAAATGATTAAGCACACTAGCAACCACTAACCTCCTTTTATGTAATCTTCCATTAATTAAATTCACTTTATAATACTTAAATCAAAATTCGTTTTACAAAGGTATATATATACCCACAAATTCATATTTCTCAATACTTGGAAAAATATCCATACACTTATCTCAACGGTATAAGTATATTCACCAACATTCGGGAAGATCCCCCTTTTTACTCAATTCTAAAATCATTTATAACTCCATTATAAATCCACAAACCATTTATAAAACTCCTTTTATAAATCAAAATCCGATTTCTAAAATTCTTTTATAAATATCTAAAACTATTTATAAAACTCATTTTTTTAATCAATCTTTCTTTATGTTTTCCAAAACATGTTATAAGATTCCTCTTATAATCCATATTTATTTATAAAACTCTATTTATAAATCTCGAAAACATTTAAAATATAAATTATAATCATTTACTTAAAATACTATTATATAATAGTAAACATTATAAATAAATACTTATTACTTTAAAACATTATAAAATAATAATTAATAAATCCCAAAACATACTAAATAAAACAATAATAATTTATCTTCAACATTTCTATAAATACTAATAATTAATTTCCAAAAACTATATTAATAAAGAATTAAAATTAATTTCGAACCATATTAATAATTTTACATAATTAGCTTTTCAAAATATCAAAACGTTGATAAACCACTATAAACAACATAAATATAAATAAACAACTTTTAAAACATAATTATATTTCCTTAATAAAAATTCATACTTAATTTCCAACATGATCATTTCCATATTTATAAAATTATATTTGTAAATATCCTTCTCTTTTATAAACTTCCTTTCATAAAATCCCTTTATTTATAAAAGATGGACTTATTTTAAGATTTCAAAAATCTTTATTTTGCAGTTGAAAATCCGTATTTAAAATATTTTATAAAACTATTAATTTATAATGTCCAAAATTTATACTCTTTATTTTAAAATGAATTTCTTCTTCAAATAATTTAAGAATAACTATTTAAAACATATACAATTTCCAAAATCACTTTGCAATCCCGTTTTTAAAGCAATAACTACTTTATGTTATTTTAAAACCAAAATATAAGGCCCGGTGCTACTGAAGCACTACATAAGCAAAATAGTGTTCGTGTCATCAATTATAGCATCCAACAAATCATGTATCAATTTATATAAAAAAAAAATCAACAGTGTGAGGAATCCTATTAGATTCCTCTGATCTGTCCCCCTTCATCACATACAATATATAATCATAAAAATATAAATCAACCGCTTCAAGGTGGGGTTCGTTTACAAACGGTCATCTACTCTTTCACGGAAACGTACATCCATTCCAGGCACAAGAATATATCCAATCCAAAAATATAAAATAGTAAATCATCTAAACAGTCTATAACAATATGTAATAAAATATCCAAACATCCAATAAATAATTTTTATGGACTATATAATATTTTTCTGATTAACCAAAACAGTGAGATTAACTCACATTGATTTTAGAAGTCGCCAAAAGTTCTGTGTTGAATTAAAATTGACTCACATTCCAGGCTCAGCTAATTCAAAGCAAACCCATTTAACTTTAATCCATTGCCGCACCATCATCGCCTTGTTGGAGACCACATCTAGTTTGCCGAATGAGACCCAACTTTGCTGCCTCATCACTATAGGCGTGATTGTCTAATTTGTCATCGCCGCCCAGAATATCATCCAAATTTATGGCACAAATGGAGCCCGATTCCGACTACCACTACGCTCCATCACCGATCTCCACAGTCCACCTTCATCATATCATCTATGCGAACGTTTATGCATTTAGGGGTTTGTCCTGAAACATCCCAAATTGGCTCCGATGAATTGGACCCATAGGATAAATGAATATATAAGTGTCGGTTGTGACATTTTAGGGTTAGGGTTTTTCTTTCCAAAATAAAGAAAGGTGTGCTCCTACTTATATGCAATAATAACGAGGCGTGTCACCTGATGTTCCATATATTATACCCTTATTCCGAACACAACGGAATAAGCCTCGAGGCGTAATTCGACCACATACAGAAGATAGCTTTTAGACCCAATTATATTAATTTAAATTCCATTAATTAATTTCCATGCCTCGAGGAAATGATTATCAGTTGCTAAATTATAAATATAAATTCACAGTGTGAACTTATATCAGGATATGAAAATCGGTTTTTGAAAAATAGTGGATTCTATTTTCGAAATGTGAGAATGATTATGAAATTGAAATCTAGTCGATGTGATATGAATCGAGAGGAATTTATAAACTGAAATTGGTAATATTGGATTTTGAAAATAGATTTTTGTCAAGAAATTAAAATTGTTTTAAAATGGGATTTTATTTATTTAACAATATAATTAAAGTTGTCTTGGTATTGAAATAATCCAAGTTTCAAATATCATATTTGTTAAAATAAATTCAAATTTTTATAATAAGCTTGTAAATCGATCGGTTTTATTTAAAAATGAGTTGCAAATGAATTATCGATGTTTATATATGAAGTGTTTTAATATTTTAAAAAATTACTTTAATATGTTTAAAAAATTATTACTCTTTAAAAATACTTAATATATAGAGAGTTTTGAAATGGTTGAAATTTATTTATAAATCCTCTCGAGATTTATAAATAGGGTTTATTTAAAGGATATGACTTTTATAAAAGAAATCCTATAATGGAATGTTGGAAACTTAAGTAAACTTTCGAATTGTTAGAATATGATAACTTTGGAAATGAATTAGAATTCATAAAGGAATTTAGAAATGGGTAGTTGAAATTATAGGCAAGTGTAATCGATCATGGAAATTTTAAAGGAAATTATTTGATGAACTCCAAAAACTTATAGAATCCACTATTAATGAATCTACTGATAAATTGTAAAGAATTTGAGAAATAGGAATAAATGGAATATTTCCTTAGTATTGGAAGTAAAATGATTTGGGAAAAATATACGTATTAATATTTCCTAAGTATTGAACGAGAGGGATTTGAAATATTTTAACTACAAGATTATTATTATAGAAATATTTTCAATGGTTTGAATTATAAATGGTTTTGGAAAAATATTTCCAAGTATTGAGATGGTTCGAAATTGCCTTGTTATGGATATAAGCATTGAATTTGTTTTCGAACATTGAAATATCAGTGGAGATTTGGGTAGATATCTTTGTAAAGATATTTGGAAAATTTATAATATGGGCCTAGCGATTGTTTGTGTGCGTAATTTGATAGTTAAATAACCGATTATCAAATCTGGCCAAATTCCTTAATCATTTCAAAGAGACCAAAATCGAATTTTAATTATCCAAAACCACTTTGATCCGATTTGTGCTTACGAATTGTGATATCTCGAAGATATTGGAGATGGTGATTTGAAGATTCAGTTTGTTCAGACCCAGAACAACTTGTATGGATGAATGTTATCATTTTCATAGTGATCTAGAAGTTGGTGTTAGCATTCCAAGTATGAATGCTATTCTAAAGATAAAACGTAGGCTCAAGCCTTATCATCCAAGGATGACTAAAACATGAGAGATGCGGCAGGGCTAAGTGGGTCAGATCCAATTAGGCTATATTATCACTTTTCTAGATGCCCTCGGATAAAATATATTTATGGATATGGTTGTGCATGGAAAAGAGAGCGCTCGATTAGAGTGGGAACACCCAGAGTGATGACATATTTTGTACTATCCTGGTCAGGGATTGGCCGGCCCTATGTTGGCTGGGGATCTAGGCGAGGTCCTCGGTATATTTTTCTAAAAGTGCACTGTGGCGGGTAGTACCCCATTAGCCCATTCATTGTATGGAATCCAATATCCACTACGAGCCTGTATGGTTTTAGTTGTATACCAGCTATGCTGAAACATGAGATGCAAGCATTTTAGCTATTTTCTAATTTACTTTCTATAGACACTATTATAATAACGGATGATTTTGATATAAAATATTTTGGTTATCATAAGGTAAAAACACATCGTGTTTATGTGTGATGTGGTCTTACGAGATGTCATTGATTTTCAAAGGATTTTGATAACAATAGTAATTCAAATTGAGTGTGTTTTCTCATGTTGGTTTTCCAGACTAACTCGGGTGTTATTTTATTATAATGCTCGGATCAGACCGAGTATTGCAGATTCAGGTTAGGATGTTATGGTGCTCAAGAGACGAGCTGGAGGAGTCTCAGGCGTATTCCATGTATTTGATTATATTCTGCTGTGTGTGTAGACTATATAGTCAGCACTATTGAGGACAATTTATAATAACCGTCCATAATTGATTTGTTGATTGTTGTACTCTGATAAATGGGATGTATATTAATAGTTACAGTTTCTTTGTAAAAAGATCTGTTATTATATATTATATTTTGTTCCACTGCAATTTGTGAGATTCTGTGTTGTTATTTCTATTCTTCTTCTATCTTTCCTTCTTCACCCCTAGCAATTAGTATTTCTGTCACTTGAATATTTGGCATGCTATACAATGAATGTATTGATGTCGATTTTCGAGGGTAAAAAATCCCAGTTCGCTACAGTTTAAGTAGTTTGATATGAATCGCTGACCAAATTTACACCTAAAGAGTCGCACAACCAAAATGTCGAATACTTCTTTGATCAAATGATTTAATTAATTTGTAGTTGACATAGTCTATTTAAATTAATTAATATTTATAAAATATTAATTGTAAAATTTTATTTGATGTATTAAACAATATTATAAATTATGTTTATAATAGGTATATGTTAATCGATATACGATATCGATACGTGTTTAGATTGGATTTAAATGCAGCAAATATTATGCGGGCTAAAAACGGGTTTGAAGCCCATATAGAGGCATGTGTGTTTCTACCATAATAGATCAGGTAGGGTGCAGTCATATAATGATAAGGAGGCTAGGGTTTTGATTGGACTGGAGGAAAAGAATGGGTAAGAGAGAAATGTTTATCTTGATGCTAACTTATATCTCAAATCTCTACTCTATAAAAGCATCTCAACCCACACTCATTTACAAACTTTTAGAGCCTCCATCTACCATACTTCTAGCTGAAATACATCCCCATCTCCTCCTCCATTTCTAGACTCAAATCAAGTAAAAACTAACGTTATTCGATAGCTGATGGTCATCAGTTCAGGAACTAGCAACTTGTTGAATTGGAATCTTGTTGAATGAGTTGATCTCTTTGTTTCAACGTGCACTTATTTGCTTTGGATAAGGTAATTTTTGGTCTATAATAATAAATTACTGTTTGGATAACTTATATATCATATACTATATTATTATTCAGTTGACGAATCCAGTATCGATATATTATGACATCTGAATGGTTGTATGGTTATATGCATGTATAATTTTTTAAAACAAAAATTGTTACATAAATGCCTTTGATACTCACGGCATGAAATAAAAAAATATTTTTGAATTTAATTAATTATATATGTTTCTTAATTTAAATATTAAATCAAATATCATACAAAATACGGTTTTAAAATTTTATATGAATAGTTTTATTCATAAACAATTTTTGGCGTAAATAAAATATTTTTAATATATATATATATATATTTTGTTTAAATCAATTAGTTTCATAAATTCATGACAATAACAAACATATTACATAATATGTTTAAATTTCATAGAATTGAATTCATACCTAAATACTATCAGTAAATAAAAAATCATATATATATTAAATATTTAAATACTTACGAAATTAATAATTGAACTTAAAATTGATTTTAAACTATGAGATACACATAAAATATTTAAATGTTAAAATATCTTTCAGACTTTTTGAAATATTAAAATACAAAATCATGTTTTGAAAATAATTTATTTTTAATTAATTTCCATGCAAAAATTAATTTAATATATATTTAAAATCTAATATAAAAAATTCCATGAGCATTATCAGGTGTTTTTTCATATATTTTATATGCTTGATATATAATTCATTTATGCATACATATATTGTTAAATTATTTAAAAGATATATGTATATATACACATACATTTATATAAAAAAAATTAAATTTTGTATTTAGATTTCATGGTAAAATAAATAAATAAATTTTTTGAATGATTTTAAATATACATTTACATAATTAAATATATATATATATATATGTATGTATGTATGTATGTATGTATATACAATAAATAAATTCCATATGTACATATAAACTATTCAAAATAAATATAAACTTATATATATTTTTGATAGTTTGTATATATGAATTAAAGCATATAAGCATAAATTTGGACGATATGTTTGTATACTAGCAAACATGTCAGTTATGTTGTAAATACCTGCACTTATACACGGGCTTATTAAATCTTGTATGGATTACAATGTTACACATGCACACACACATATATGTCTATACGATACATGTTTATATATGATATAATATTAGTTGCATAATTAGAAACAATATTATAAATTTAAATAAATTAAGAATTGTATTTAAAAGAAATTTTGAAATACTCTAACTAAATTAGACTTCATCGGCCTAAAAGAGATCCAAACTGCAATTTTTTTTAGAAATTAACTAATTTCTTCAACTACGAGTTGGCCTAGTTCTAATAGTTATTATGTTAAAATCAGTAATATTTTTTGATACTCGATATTGGATTTGTAAAAAAAATATATTAAGTATAAAGGATGTTGGCAATGTCCCAAACGATATGCAAATATACCTTATTAAAAATTTTGATAATGTAAGATGGATTCATTTTTCTTTCGCAATAGAAATTATAGATATGCTGTATTGTCTAAGTATCGTAATTTGCTTACATATTTGATATATGAAGCAAATATCAAATCAAAATTAAGATTACTGAATGTTAGTTTAGAGTATTCTCAGGTATTTATGAAATACTAGAGAATTGTTTATAGAAACAATGAACTCCTCATGAAAGAGTGTACAAATTTAAACTTCATGAGTTATATTGACTGTCAAACCTTAATTAAGAAGCTATAAGTTGGAAATGTTCGAAATGAAAGATTATGGCTGATTCAATGGAAAGGCTAAGTGCATCGCATTGAATGGCACTACATTAAAAGCAATGTACAAAATAAATGCATAAATTTATAACCAAGCTAGGGGTAATTCCAAAGTATTAAGAATACTAAACGATTGTTATATGGTAACAATGTAATGATAAGTGCTTACTAGGAGTCTAAAAATATACTCTGAATGGTTCCACATGACAGTGGTAGTTTATCAGCATCAAGAGAGTTGATTGACCAAGTAGATAATTAAAACAACATAGCAAATCATTCATCATGGGTTTAACACAATCGTTCACACCAAACTAATCGAAGCGATGTAATAAAAATTCGACAATTGGTCCCAAGTGCACGTGTAGATTAATAAAGTTAGGATATCCCTTATTGGCAATTATGTAATTTGTTGCATATGTCTAACTCAACAGCCAAGCTTGTTTGAAATAATTGGTATTTTTTCTATTATATGCTAGATATAATGTATTATATTAATTAGTTAATTTAATTAAAAGAATATTTAATTAAAAAATCCGTAAATGGTATGTGTTGTGATAATAGTTACAAAGCTTTATAACATTGAACGATTTATTTTTTTATTTTTTAGCAAGGCTAGTCGGCTTTAAAGTGAGCTATCCACTTTCATTTAAAAACTATAGAGAACAGGTGCTCGGAAAATGCGCCAAAATAGCTAGAAATGAATAAAAGAATATGCGCTAGGTAGAAGGGCCAAAGCTGGTAGATAATTTAAAATAACTAGTCCCCCTCCAAAGAGGAGGAACCACTGCCATCATCCTCATAATTCGGCCCAGTAACATGAACATACTCTAAAAACATAGTGACTAAGTTAGGAATATAATCTACCGAATCACTGCAGTAAAGAAACTTCTTGTCCTAGGAGGCGTCATCCAAAACAATCCTATTATCTTCACTTCTTCACCTTGCATAGAAAGAGTGAGCCCTTCCCCATGAACATGATAATACAACTTATGATCCTCACCTTATTTCCCGACGAACATATGGTAACTATCAGACGATGGACAATATCTCATTTCGAATTGCTCATGACCCAAGCTTGTATAGTGGAATCTCGGTAAACAGGAGGATAAATAGGAGCAGTTGATCCTTCATCATAAAGCATAACACAAGGCGCCTGCAATGAAACTGAAGGAACGGTAACTGGGCCACATCGGCAACTTCTACAGCAAAATGGGATTTCGACTTAGGGACCCATTTCCTAACTAGAGGGCGAGGAAGTGGATTCTTTGCCGGGATAGGTAAGGTAGTATTAATTAGTCCACGCTTACATTTTCATTAAAAAACAAAGGAGTGATAAACGAGCATATATCAGATTTCCAATTATAATCAACATCAACATAAACATCCTTACCCTCAGCAATAGATACCTTCAACTTAGAAGGAAGCAGCTTGTCGAAGTTATTTCAATCAACGCCATAGCTATACGGGCGTCTTCCTAGCCATAGTATTTACATCAAAGCATGTAAGATTGCCCACTAGGCTAGTTAACCAATCTAGCCCAACTAAGGATTGCAGAAAAGATGGGATATTCTTGAAACGGGTCCAAATAGGAATATACGAAATTTGATCCCTCGAATTTTCAATCGACGAACACCATGGGGTTACAATGAAAGGCTCACCAACAATAATGGAAGGTTTCGCTTCTCGAATACAAAGCCTTTCATTTTTTCGAGATAACTTAAAATAAAAATGAGGTATCATTGAAATGTACATGAAGCCCACGCATAATTTTCCAAATGCTACGACAATATTCTCTAATTACATTGTATAGTAGGTTTGAGTTAAGGAAAAAACTGACCAGGTAGTTCGACCAAAACTATACGCCTGCTTGTATAACCTCACTCGGAGGCACTATCGCTCCATCAATTTCAACTATTTCAAAAGAGCAGGGAGAGTATGCACCTGCATTTCTTGGTAAAGAACCATGAGTGGTTTGTCATAATAATATAAACATACTATTTTAAATTTTTCCAGTCAAGATATACCGAGACTGGTCATTGATGCATCCGTTGAGACTAGAATTGTTCGTACAACGTTATTCTAAATGATTTCAACCTTGATACAACAATGCATTTCCTTTCTTGCTTCATGTTTTAATATTAACAAATCACAAAATCGTGCATTTCAATATCAAGGCTGAAATCATTTAGAATAATATTGTATTCATATGATCATAACTTTTGATTAATTCGTCTGATTTTGATGATTCTTTATTTATTGAAATATATTTTAATATAGAAAAAATTTCATGTTTGTTGCTATAGAATTTTGAAATTTTTCGGTGTTAAAGTTAATTTAAAGGTTAGATTTAAATTTTGGTTCGAGAGATTAATTTCAGAAATTTTTCACTTAAGTATTTCAGTCATAACTTTTTTCCATCTTGTCCGATTTTGACGATCTTACACTTTCTGAAATTTTAATGAACGCTGTTTTTGTTGTTTTCTGAAATCTTACAATTTTGCCAAAAACACTGTTTTCGTTGGTGTACTAATATAAGGGATATTGGAATAAAAATAGAATATTAATCATATGTATTTTTAATTAAATGCTAAGTTGAAATTAAAAAGTTGGTGGTTTATTAACGTATGCATGGATGAATGGATGTACTATTGAATCAGAAGATATACTAAGCAAAATATGATATAATAAAAACTTGAATAGTTGCTTGCTGTTGTGAATAAATGAATGTATTATGATGTATTGTTTTGAATACAAATGATCAATGATAAATGTGTGTGCATATATATATATGTATGTATGTATGTATTTATGTATGTATGTATTTATGTATGTATGTATGTATATGTATATGTATATGTATATGTATATGTATATGTATATGTATATGTATATGTATATGTGTATGTGTATGTATATGTATATGTATATGTATATGTATATGTATATGTATATGTATTGTAACATTCCTGAATTTTGGACAAGTTTAATTTGAAAATTTATTTAATTTTTGGAATCAAATTGTGAATAAATGTGAATTTTTCCAAATTTAATAAGATATTTGTATATAAGTTAATTTTAAATTGAATTGTGAGTTTGAAATTCAAGAATAGATGTCTTAGAAAATAAATTGGGCTTAAACTATATTTTTAAGTTAATAAGAAATTGTTTTCTAATTTAAGTGTTTTGGAAGTTATGATTTGAATTTAATGTAATAATTTCCAAAAGATATCTAAAGTTAAAATTTTGAATAGTATAATATACATGTGTTGTTTATCTAGGTATAATTTGATTTTTAAAGTATTTTCTTTAAAAAGTTATATAAATATTTATAAAAGAGAATGTATGCAAATAAATAGAAAATAAATTTAAAAACATTTAAACACACGCAAAATACATGTGTAAACATTTTATTATACAAATTAACATTTGTAAGCAATTTAAATAAAGAGATAAGACAAGTATGAGCAAAATTTTGTTTATAATTACAAGTGGCAAGGATGTTTTTTTTTGGAAAAAATAAAAATAAAATAAGAAACCATGTTTCATAAATTTATTAAAGTAAGGATTTAAAAACAAAGTTGTAAATTAATGGAAAATAAGGGCTTAAACACAAAATTAATTATTTTAACAAATGGTGTTATTTTAAAAAGCATACATTTACAAGTGTTAACAATGTAATAAGGAAATTAGACAAGTGGCGAAACATAATATTTTTTAAAATTTAAAGAAAGGAAAAACTGGCTATTCATTTTCAGATCAAAGTTAAACCTTTCTCTTCATCTTCATTTTCTCAAATTGCTTTCCTTCATTTAAAAATCTGAAACCTGGAAATAAGATAAAGGTTTCAGTTTAAATTCTTCATGTATTCAAAACAAAAGAAATCCGAAGCCTGAGAATCAACTTGCAAACCATTGAAAACCATCAAGTATTCAGATTCAAGCAGCAATTTAAAATCAAAAAAGCCTGGAAAAATCAAACTTTCACGCCTAAAGATCTATTCAAAGTTATTTCCAAATCAGGCAACAACTTTGTGCATCTTAAATCAGGAGCAAAACAAAATCAAACAGCAAAGCAAAGGGTCCAATTCAATCAACTTCAACCTGATTCATAAGTAACTCAGGGATCAAGCAAGCTAACAACATCAGGTTTAAATTCAACAAATAAAAGATCAGTAATCAAAAGCACTGATCAAATTCAAAGTTTTCAGTTTCATTCCAGGTTTCTGTTTTTCAGGTAAGCAAACTACCAATTTTTATCTAAATTTGCTGCGACTTTTGATAATGCTTGAAGCTGTTAGTATAAGTTTTAAAATGCCTGCATGTTTGAATATATATATATGTGATGTGTGTATGTTTGTTTATAGAGACATATCCCTTTGTTTAAAACAATTTATAGGCATAAGTTAATTTCAAGATTTAATGTTTGATGTTTGATGTTTGATGTTTGAACAGAATAAAATTTAAATATCAAGAATTAAATTTTAAGAATACTTTTTAAAAGATGAATGGATTTACTGGAAACTATAAAAACACTGCAAAATCAAATTTAGTTCAAAATTTGATTGATTAAAATTTGGGATTTGATTACTTGATCCTGTTTGTCTCAATAAGCCATGATTTCCAAAACAAAATTCAAGATTTTTAGTGCACTAAATTATGAGAAAATGTGAGATGAAAGAAATTGACATTTTCGTAAATTTCTAGTGATCACGGCGACATTGAACTTCGGGGTTGAGGCTGAAGCATGATTATAGTTAGGCAATTTCAGGAAAAATATTGGATGAATTTACTAATCGCCGTGGTTGCCAGGCGATGATGAATTAGGGTTTTGGGTCTAGTTCTATTTGACATTATTCAAGGGGTAATCTTGCGGTCGTAGTATGATTGGAATCATTCGCATTGGGGGGGAAGATTCATGGGTCAATGGCACAGCTTTGGTCAAAATTGTATGATTTCTGGTGAAGGGGATTGGCGAGGCGAAAAGGTTTTAGTTGATCGGCTGGGTACCAATTTTTAATCGAACTGGTCGATTTTGGAGTTTGGGCTTATCAATGGATCTGGATGGTTAAGGGGACTCAGGGATAGATGGATGATCTATCGATGATCGGAGCATCAGCCGGAAGTGACCGCGGCGATCGTGCACGTGCACATGACGACGTGAATCTATTTGAGTTAGGAAGGAGAAGAATAGCTCAAGGTTGGCTTGATAGATTTGTGAAATTACTCGTGGAAAAACGGAGATGTAAGCTGTAACGACCCGTATTTTTACGTGTCGATATACCATAGAATTCTAGGTCGTCGGTGTTGATAAGTCGTCCATAACCTAAGTCGTAGGGAAAGATAACCCGTATGTTGTTTGAGTCGCAAGGAAGTTAGGTTGAAAAGTTAACTCGAGTTAGTATTAAAACGAGTTAACGAGTTAGTGTCTTTGCGAGTTACGGGTTAGTGTTTAGATAGCGACTTAGGGGATGGACGAGTTAGTGGTTATCGAGTTAGTGGGGTTGGCGACCTAGGGGGTTAGGTCATTTGGAGGTTAGGTCGTGAGTAGGGGTAAGCGACCTAAGGGTTAGCAAGTTGTATGACCTTAGGAGCTAACGAGTTTAGGGTTACGAGTTAACTCGTATGGAACGACCTAACGAGTTAGCGAGTTAGTAAGAACAGTGGGTTAGCGACTTAGTGATAAGTCGCTCGAGCGACTTAGTGGTAGTAGCTGGTGTTTATAACTCGCAAGGTCTTGTGAGCTAGGTCGTATGAGTCGTAGCATGATAAGTCGGCAGCGACTTAAGTTAGGTCGGGGAAGATTTTAAGTCGGCACTAGGCTAAGCCGCGTGGGATGTTAAGGTGTTAGGTCGTGAAGGGGCTTAAGTCGCTAGGCCGCATGCAGTTAAGTCGGTAGGTCGCTACGTTGTTGAGGCGGGTTGTTTTAGGTCGCAGGATGTTGATGAGTCGTGGATGACTCATGGATAGGTCGTGACCGACCTAAAGGGCGACGACCTAAGGGTGATTCAGCCTATAAATAGAGGGCTTTGGCACACTTTTTGGCACCGGTTTTTGAAGCGACGAAGTGCTGCCATTTTGGGAACTCGACTACAACATTTCTTCATCTTCTTTTCTCCATTCCAATCTAGTTCTAACATCCATCCAAGATCGAAGATCGAGTTCGAAGATTCAAGGGCCAAAGTTGAAGACCTTCATCCAACGAAGCTAGATTTCATCGTTTCTAGCAGGATCTCGACGAATCAAGTTTGGATCTCTGCTGTCTAGATCTGAAGTGGGTTTCTTTTGGAGTGTTTGGGTGATTCGGTGAGTGGTAGTTATCTCTCACGCGGACCCAAAGGAGTGTATTGGATTGGTGGTTTGTTGGAGTGTTGTAGATAGTGATTTTATGCATATTTCCTTAGATCCAAGTGTAGATCCATTACTTATGAAGATGTTTACTTTTGCAAGCTCATTCATCTAGTTATAGAGACAAAACCCATGATTTATAATTGTTAGATCTATGCTAAAAACCCATAATTCATGTATGTTAGATCTATGCTCATTTATTTACGAAATTGCCATTTTATTTATAAATGCCTATTTAGATCTTGATTGACTACTTATTTGTTTGGATTAATGTTTGCCTTGTTTGATTGATATAAATGAGTTATCTAGTTGATAGATTTGGACAAGTATGGTCAAAGACGATTCAAAAGCTACGGAAGAGGCTCTTGAATGGTGAAAGTTGCTTAAGACATATGTAGCGGATGTTGAAGCTCATATGTATGGATTGGATGATGTTGAGATGGAACTTTGCCATGATGCGATGAGGCAAACCATGTTGTTGAGTTGAGACTTTGCTATGGTGTGATAAAGCGAAGTATGATGTGATGAAGACTTGGCGTAATCCAGGCAGGGATCATTCCAAGCATGTTGATAACTCGAGGGATGGTTCGAGTTGGTTGATAATGGATTGCTCGAGAGGAAGCTTGAGCTAGTATGAGAATAGTCGTCGAGGAGGATGACTAGGAGGCTTAGATCTCATCGTTGTTGAAGATTCTAGCATGCTCAAAAGCAAGAGTACATGGGGCGCCCATAACGACTACAGGTAGGTAGTCGGGACACCCAAAAGACTACAGGTAGGTAGTTGAGTACTCTGGGCAGAGTAGGTAAGTCCTAGGCACGGGTCACGATGACGTGCGGAGCTATGTCTAGAACCGGGGTTACCATTAGCCCTTGACAGGTGGTCATTCAACTAACGGTGAAATCAAAGCAATGATAACAGTGATAGCCAGAGTCATGGATGTTTGGACGTTTGGTTGTATCATCATTCGGCCTCAAGAGCGGTGTTTTCTGGGTGCTTATCTAATCTTGGTTTAGGCCTTGGGGGTTTGTATTTGGAAAACATCGTCCTTGACTCGAGTGGTTATTGCTTTACCTTAATTGTCTGCTATGTTATGCTTGCTTCTCCTTAGTGTGTGTCTGGGGGCTATCACTGTAGAGAGAGGTGGAGTGGGATGGTTTGGTTCCTATTCCTTTTATCCCTTATGCTCTTTTGGTATGTTTGATAGTTGATTTACTGCTCACTAAGACTTTGTCTAACTCAAGGTTTTATGTCTCCTCTTATTACCTTGGGCTGTTCATCCATGTTGGGATGGGCAGACTAGGTAGCAGGTGACAGGTGCTGTTCTTCGAGATCTACGCTGTTGGCGACGAAGACGAGCAGGAGGCTTTTGCATATTATCTCCTATATGTACTGGGTATCCGCTGCTGTATTTGATTGAGTGTTATGTAGTGAGGCTTTGATGTATGGATGATTCACATGTTTGTATAAAACTATTATGATGCTTATATGATGATTTTCTGTTATGAAGCTTCACTATATATTTCTCTATTGTATTTTATCCATGCGCTGTGAGTTATACGATGGAGCTCCTGTTTTATTTTACCCTGACTATCGTCCATGGCTGCCTGGCATACCTTTCAGCGCTCTTTTCTTTTGTTTTGGTGCTGGAGTCATGGGCGGTCGTCACATTTGGTATCAGAGCGAGGTTAATCGATTTTAGCCAACGCTCGCTGACGTAACTACGTATGAGAGACGTAATTGTATTTTGATGGATGATTACTATATATAATATAGCAGTTTAGATGGATTTGAACTCCTTATGCAGTTGTTTCTCAAAGGTGTTCTAATCATTTCTTTTTCTAGATACTAAAAATGAGTCGAAGAGGGAGACCAGCTGCAAGGGAAGGCCGTGCTACTGAAGGAGCTGTTGATTATGGAACTATGTTCAAAGCGATGATGACTTCGATCATGAGGAGGATACCAGCTTCAGGATCATCAGTAGATGTGGGAGTTCAAGTTCAAGCCCCAAGATCGGTGGATTTTGCTAAGCTTTGCAAGGACTATACTTCTCTCGGAGGAAAAGCTTTCTTGGGGATAGAGTCGACCATTGAAGTGCAAAGATGGATAGATGCATGTCGAAGGATCTTTGGTGACTTAGGAATTGAGGATGCAACTAAGAGGAAGCTTGCATCGAGACAGCTTCAGGGAAGAGCTGCTGATTGGTGAAATTCTATTACCATCGATACTCCAGAAGAAGAGATTACTTGGGAGCAATTCCAAGTTAGATTTGAAGCTAAGTTCATCTCCACGGCTCAGAAGTCTGTTTTGTTCAAGAGGTTTGTAGAGCTCAAGCAAGGTGGGAGGTCCGTTCTTGAGTATGTCTCTAAGTTTGAAGCTTTGTCTAAGTATGCCAGATCGTATATTGATTCTCCCTATCAGAAGAATGAAAAGTTTGTGACTGGTCTGGATGCTTATCTCGGAAGGCAGTTAGTGGATCATTTGGATGATCCGTTTGAGAAGCTTGTGGAGAAAGCTCTCAGGCACGAGAGTTTGTTTCCTAAGGAAGTATCTATTGTTGCTGTAACCAAGGAAGGATCTAAACCACAGCAGAATGGGAACAGGAAGAGGAAGCAGCAGCAGCAGCATCAGAGGGGTAAGGATGGTCCGAAGAGGCCAGAGGGCGAAGTGACCTGCTACAACTGCCAGCAGAAGGGCCATCTCTCTAGAGATTGTAAGAATCCCAAGGTGCCGGGAAAGTGTTATAACTGTGATAAGCTGGGACATATCAAGAAGGATTGCCCAGAACCAAGGAAAGACAAGCAGATTGTGAAAGCTTATGCTTTGGGGGCTGTTCCATCGTCTTCGAAAGCTCCTACTGCTGAAGAGAAGGGGAAGAGTGTGGTGGTTCAAGGTACTCTTTCCATTTGTGGTGTTCCAGTTAGAGTGTTGTTTGATACTGGAGCGTCGCATTCTTTTGTTTGTGAGGATTTGGTAAGCCGGTTGGGTTTGAAACTGGATATTGTTGATAGGCCATTGGTTGTGACTAATCCAGTTGGGGGTTCGTCATGTTTGTGTATGATATGTCATGGTCTAGTTGTGTCGAGTCATGATTGCTCGTTTGTTTGTGATTGTTTTGTTCTGAACTTTGCGGGGTTCGGAATTATTTTGGGTATGGACTGGCTTAGGAAGTATGCGGCAAGGATTGATTGTGAGAGGCTGGAGGTGACAGTCGGGAATGTGGAAGGGCGAAAGGTTGTGATACAATGTAAGCATGAAGAAGGCGTCTTTATGAGCTTCATATATTCGCTGGTTGTTCCACGGGATGGACTGTCATCGGTGCCTACTGTGAATGAATTTGAGGACGTCTTTGACGAAGTCAAAGGGTTACCGCCGCATAGGGAGATCGAGTTTCGTATCGATCTAGTTGAGGGAGCCAGACCTGTTGTGATGCCTCTTAGGCGGATGGCGCCTAGGGAGCAGCAAGAGTTGAAAGTGCAAGTTGATGACCTTTTGCAGAAAGGATTCATTCGGCGTAGTGTGTCCGAATGGGGTGCACCAGTTGTGTTCGCAACCAAAGCGGATGGATCGTTGAGGTTGTATGTCGATTATCGTGAGCTGAATAAGGTGACTAATAAGAACAAGTATCCATTGCCGAGAATAGATGACTTGTTTGATCAGCTTCACGAGGCTAAGGTGTTTTCTCAGATGGATTTGGCAATGGGATTTCACCAGTTGAAAGTGGCTAAGGATAGTGTTCCGAAGACTGCTTTTAGGACACCATCCGGTTTTTATGAGTGGCTGGTAATGCCGTTTGGATTGACTAACGCACCAGCATATTTTGTGGATCTTATGAATAGAGTGTTCAGAGATCGGTTGAACAAGTTTGTACTTGTGTTCGTGGATGATATTTTGGTTTACTCCATAACTGAAGAAGAGCACAAGATGCACTTGAGGATTGTTTTGGAAATCCTGCGGAAACATCAGCTGAAGGCTAAGTTTTCGAAGTGTCACTTCTGGAAGAGTGAAGTGAGGTTCTTAGGTCATGTTATTTCTGGAAATGGAATAGCGGTTGATCCCGCTAAGGTGGCAGCGATCCAAGATTGGGTTAGACCTAAGAATGCATCTGATGTGAGAAGTTTTCTTGGATTAGCAGGATATTATCGACGATTTATCAAAGACTTTTCCAAGATAGCTGCACCGTTGACAGGATTGACGAAAAAGAACCAGGTGTTCAGATGGGATGATAAGTGTGAGCAAGCTTTCGTAATCCTGAAAGAGCGACTGACGAGTGCTCCTGTTTTGACTATTCCAAGTGGGAATGATGAGATGGTGGTTTACACCGATGCATGTGGCACTGGACTTGGAGCAGTGCTGATGCAGAAGGATAAAGTTGTTGCGTATGCAAGTCGACAACTGAAGTCGCATGAAAGGAATTATCCGACTCATGATTTGGAGTTAGCGCCGATTGTGTTTGCTTTGAAGATATGGAGACATTACCTATTGGGGGTTCGATTTGAGTTGTTTACGGATCATAAGTCGCTGAAGTATCTTTTCTCCCAAAAGGATTTGAATCTTCGACAGCAAAGGTGGTTAGAGTTTTTGGCATCGTATGACTTTGGTATAGCCTATACTCCGGGAAAAGGTAACGCAGTGGCAGATGCGTTAAGTCGAAGACATGCAGGTTTGGGAGCCATGTTTTCAGAAAGGAAGAGTCTTGAGTATTTGGCTGGATTTGACTTCAGGCCTAGATGTGAATTGGAACCTGAGATGTTGGCAAACTTATCGATAAGACCTACTCTTATGGAGAGAATTGGCGAGAGCCAAAAGCGAGATGATAAGCTTGTCAGGATTATCCGAGATTTGGAATCTGGATTGGAACCAGAGAAGGTTAAAGAATTTGAAGTCGATCGAGGTGGTTGGCTTCGTAAACAAGGACGATTAGTTGTTCCCGATATTGATGGATTGAGAGATGAAGTTCTGAGGGAAAGTCATTACTCGAAGTTGACGATTCATCCAGGTGGAAATAAGATGTATCGGGATATGAAGAGAACTTACTACTGGGAAGGTATGAAGAAAGATGTTGGAAGTTTTATTTCCAAGTGTATGAACTGCCAGTTGGTGAAAGCTGAGCAGAGGAAGCCCAGTGGATTACTTCAGCCATTAGAGGTTCCTACATGGAAGTGGGAGCAAGTGTCGATGGATTTTATCGATGGTCTACCTAGAACCAGGGCAGGGAATGAAGGGATTTGGGTCATAGTAGATCGGTTGACCAAGAGTGCAAGGTTCATTCCTGTTCGATCGACTAGGACTGCATCAAAGTTGGCTGAGCTTTATGTTAAGTGGATAGTTCGATTCCATGGTGTTCCGAAGAGTATAGTGAGCGATCGAGACCCATTGTTCACTAGTGGATTTTGGAAGAGCTTCCAGGAAGTTTTGGGAACCGAGTTGTGTTTGAGTACAGCTTATCACCCTCAAACAGATGGTCAGACCGAGAGAGTCAACCGAGTTTTGGAAGATCTCTTGAGAGCATGTGTTTTGGACTTCGGAGGATCATGGGAAGATCACCTTCATTTGGTGGAATTTGCATATAACAACAGTTATCAGTCGAGTATTGGTATGGCACCATATGAGGCATTATATGGAAGACCGTGTAACTCTCCGGCATGTTGGTTGGAAACTGGAGAAAAGTTGATACTTGGGCCAGAGATGATTCGACAGACTTCGGATTGTATAGAGATCGTTCGGCAACGAATGAAGGCAGCCCAAGATCGTCAGAAAAGTTATGCAGATAATCGTCGTAAGGATTTGGAGTTCGACGTAGGCGATATGGTTTTTGTAAAGATTTCTCCATTAAAGAATATTATAAGATTTGGGAAGAAAGGGAAGTTAACTCCGAGATTTGTTGGACCATTCCCGATTATCGAGCGAATTGGAAAGCTCGCGTATAGATTGGAGTTACCAGGGAAGATGGCGGGTGTGCACAATGTTTTTCACGTATCGGATCTACGGAAGTGTGTGCATGACCCAAGTACTGTGGTTTCTGCTGATAGCTGTGAAGATTTGGAGGTTGATCCAGAGGTTAAAAGACCTCGTAAGCCGCTTCGTGTTATTGGAACTGACACGAAACAGCTTAGGAGAAAGACGATTACGTTGCTCAAGGTACAATGGAGTGATGATGTTAACGACTGTACGTGGGAGGAGGAAGAGAGGATGAAGGCAGCTCATCCAGGACTCTTCGAGGTATGGCCCTAAGGTGTCGTGGCATCTCATGAATTTGTAACATGATTTCTGTCTTAGAATTCTGCATGCTAGGCTAGAATTGGATGCATGGTTTGTTGATTGCTATGGATGGTAGGCATGCGGATTATCTTTGATTGCTGTTGTCTGCTTGGAATTTCGGGGGCGAAATTCCTAAGGGGGAGAGAATGTAACGACCCGTATTTTTACGTGTCGATATACCATAGAATTCTAGGTCGTCAGTGTTGATAAGTCGTCCATAACCTAAGTCGTAGGGAAAGATAACCCGTATGTTGTTTGAGTCGCAAGGAAGTTAGGTTGAAAAGTTAACTCGAGTTAGTATTAAAACGAGTTAACGAGTTAGTGTCTTTGCGAGTTACGGGTTAGTGTTTAGATAGCGACTTAGGGGATGGACGAGTTAGTGGTTATCGAGTTAGTGGGGTTGGCGACCTAGGGGGTTAGGTCATTTGGAGGTTAGGTCGTGAGTAGGGGTAAGCGACCTAAGGGTTAGCAAGTTGTATGACCTTAGGAGCTAACGAGTTTAGGGTTACGAGTTAACTCGTATGGAACGACCTAACGAGTTAGCGAGTTAGTAAGAACAGTGGGTTAGCGACTTAGTGATAAGTCGCTCGAGCGACTTAGTGGTAGTAGCTGGTGTTTATAACTCGCAAGGTCTTGTGAGCTAGGTCGTATGAGTCGTAGCATGATAAGTCGGCAGCGACTTAAGTTAGGTCGGGGAAGATTTTAAGTCGGCACTAGGCTAAGCCGCGTGGGATGTTAAGGTGTTAGGTCGTGAAGGGGCTTAAGTCGCTAGGCCGCATGCAGTTAAGTCGGTAGGTCGCTACGTTGTTGAGGCGGGTTGTTTTAGGTCGCAGGATGTTGATGAGTCGTGGACGACTCATGGATAGGTCGTGACCGACCTAAGGGGCGACGACCTAAGGGTGATTCAGCCTATAAATAGAGGGCTTTGGCACACTTTTTGGCACCGGTTTTTGAAGCGACGAAGTGCTGCCATTTTGGGAACTCGACTACAACATTTCTTCGTCTTCTTTTCTCCATTCCAATCTAGTTCTAACATCCATCCAAGATCGAAGATCGAGATCGAAGATTCAAGGGCCAAAGTTGAAGACCTTCATCCAACGAAGCTAGATTTCATCGTTTCTAGCAGGATCTCGACGAATCAAGTTTGGATCTCCGCTGTCCAGATCTGAAGTGGGTTTCTTTTGGAGTGTTTGGGTGATTCAGTGAGTGGTAGTTATCTCTCACGCGGACCCAAAGGAGTGTATTGGATTGGTGGTTTGTTGGAGTGTTGTAGATAGTGATTTTATGCATATTTCCTTAGATCCAAGTGTAGATCCATTACTTATGAAGATGTTTACTTTTGCAAGCTCATTCATCTAGTTATAGAGACAAAACCCATGATTTATAATTGTTAGATCTATGCTAAAATCCCATAATTCATGTATGTTAGATCTATGCTCATTTATTTACGAAATTGCCATTTTATTTATAAATGCCTATTTAGATCTTGATTGACTACTTATTTGTTTGGATTAATGTTTGCCTTGTTTGATTGATATAAATGAGTTATCTAGTTGATAGATTTGGACAAGTATGGTCAAAGACGATTCAAAAGCTACGGAAGAGGCTCTTGAATGGTGAAAGTTGCTTAAGACATATGTAGCGGATGTTGAAGCTCATATGTATGGATTGGATGATGTTGAGATGGAACTTTGCCATGATGCGATGAGGCAAACCATGTTGTTGAGTTGAGACTTTGCTATGGTGTGATAAAGCGAAGTATGATGTGATGAAGACTTGGCGTAATCCAGGCAGGGATCATTCCAAGCATGTTGATAACTCGAGGGATGGTTCGAGTTGGTTGATAATGGATTGCTCGAGAGGTAGCTTGAGCTAGTATGAGAATAGTCGTCGAGGAGGATGACTAGGAGGCTTAGATCTCATCGTTGTTGAAGGTTCTAGCATGCTCAAAAGCAAGAGTACATGGGGCGCCCATAACGACTACAGGTAGGTAGTCGGGACACCCAAAAGACTACAGGTAGGTAGTTGAGTACTCTGGGCAGAGTAGGTAAGTCCTAGGCACGGGTCACGATGACGTGCGGAGCTATGTCTAGAACCGGGGTTACCATTAGCCCTTGACAGGTGGTCATTCAACTAACGGTGAAATCAAAGCAATGATAACAGTGATAGCCAGAGTCATGGATGTTTGGACGTTTGGTTGTATCATCATTCGGCCTCAAGAGCGGTGTTTTCTGGGTGCTTATCTGATCTTGGTTTAGGCCTTGGGGGTTTGTATTTGGAAAACATCGTCCTTGACTCGAGTGGTTATTGCTTTACCTTAATTGTCTGCTATGTTATGCTTGCTTCTCCTTAGTGTGTGTCTGGGGGCTATCACTGTAGAGAGAGGTGGAGTGGGATGGTTTGGTTCCTATTCCTTTTATCCCTTATGCTCTTTTGGTATGTTTGATAGTTGATTTACTGCTCACTAAGACTTTGTCTGACTCAAGGTTTTATGTCTCCTCTTATTACCTTGGGCTGTTCATCCATGTTGGGATGGGAAGACTAGGTAGCAGGTGACAGGTGCTGTTCTTCGAGATCTACGCTGTTGGCGACGAAGACGAGCAGGAGGCTTTTGCATATTATCTCCTATATGTACTGGGTATCCGCTGCTGTATTTGATTGAGTGTTATGTAGTGAGGCTTTGATGTATGGATGATTCACATGTTTGTATAAAACTATTATGATGCTTATATGATGATTTTCTGTTATGAAGCTTCACTATATATTTCTCTATTGTATTTTATCCATGCGTTGTGAGTTATACGATGGAGCTCCTGTTTTATTTTACCCTGACTATCGTCCATGGCTGCCTGGCATACCTTTCAGCGCTCTTTTCTTTTGTTTTGGTGCTGGAGTCATGGGCGGTCGTCACATAAGCAACCCGGACTTGGATTCGGGAAGAACATGAAATGGCTCGGGTTTTTGTAAAAACTTGTTGATTCCAAGAGTTTCCAAATAAGTGTTGAACAAGTTTAAAGTTTATTAGATTTAATAAGTTTTAAAAGGAAGATAAGTCAAAAAAAAATTATAAGATTTTAAATAAATTTCCAAGGTTTATTTCTAAAAGATTAAATGTTTTTTCTACTTTATTGATATAGTTTTTAATAAAGTAAATTTAACGGTATAATCAAGTAGTAAGAAAATGATGTATTTTAAAATCAATGGTATAATCAAATGTTTTAAATTGTTAACTTAAAAGTAAGTTAATTTATATTATTAATGATAATTAATTTATGTGATTAATTAACTAAAAGTAATTAATTTGAAGATAATTAATTAATTAAAAGTTAATTAATTAATGAAATTGATTAGGAATAATCGTTTATTGTAATCAATTAAAGATAATTAATTAAATGGTAATTAATTAAAGGTTAACTAATTAATGTGATTAATTAAGAATAATTAAAGTTTAATTATTTAATAATTAAGGATGATTAATTAATAATTAAAGGTTGATTAATTTATCATTGAATATTAATTAATAATTGATTGAAGGATAAATTAATCAAAATGATTTGCAATTAATTAATATTAATTAACCAGAATTAATGATTTGTTCACAGGAAATTAATTTGATTTAAATTAATCAGATAATTTATTTTTACATATGAATGTTTGGATTCTATTGGATGATTGAATTGTTTGATATCCTTGATATATGGTGCTTTGTGATATGAATTATTATGATTTGTGCTGTGGAATGAGATGTAATTTATTTGTCTGTGATAAATGAAATTTATTTATCTGCGATGAATTTATATTATTTATCTATCAATCTGTGAATGGAAGATAAGTGTTATCGATTATACTGCTTATCGATATTATTGTGATTAAATCTATGATGATTGATGATGTTGCACTATTGTGTAAAACTCCCTGGACTACACTATACACACACAAATATGGATTGCACGAGGAAATTGGTTGAGTCATGGATTTTTGAAATAGTTTTAAAAATAAATTTTGAATTCAAAACGGTTTTGGAAATAGGATTGGGTTAAAAGTGAAAAGCTTTTGAAAAGGAGTTTGAAGATAAAAGTTGTTTTGAATAGCTTAATAAAATTTTGACATTTAAATAATTTGATTTGAATTTGAATTCAAGTTTTAAAATTGAATTCGATGTTTAGAAATTATGGTTTAAAAAGGTTATACAATTTATAAATGTGTTTTAAAACCATTTTAAAAGCATTGTTTCAGGAATTTGAATTTAACCCAAGTTTTAGACTTAAAAGACTTTAACTCGTGCAAATGTAATTGGACTTTTCCGAAAACGAAAACTATTGTTTTTAAATAATAATAGCTTTATGTAAAGAAAGGATTTTCAATTTGTGTTGAAAAGATTTCAAAATTTGAAATGGAATTGTTTTGAAAGCTATCTTAAAGATTTGGTAAATCTTGTTGTTGAATTGAAATGGATCTTTTACTTAAAAAGATCTGAATCGTAAATAGTTTGGAAAGCTGTGAATTAATCTTATGAAGGATTGTTGAACCTTATTTAAAATTAAAGAGGATTTTAAATGGTGTATTTTTTATATATAAAAGATTTGAAATGGCAGTTGGTTTGAAAATTATGAATGAATCTCTGGAAATGGTTTTGAAAGTTATGAATTGAATCTTTGATTTAAAGATTTGGGGACTTAATCCAATTTGAAATGGAATTGTTTTGAAAAGCCATGAATAAATCTTTGTGAAAATGGGTGAACTTTGTGAAGTGAATCTTTTTGTTTAAAGGTTTGAAATGGTAATTTGTTTAAACCATTTAAAAGAAAAGTTTTGGGTTTTAAGCTGTGACTTAATTGAGATCCCAATATCCATATGTTTTTAAATGTTGCGCTCATTATTCAGTTTAGCTGGGAGAGGAATTTGTGCCATATAACCCATTCCGAATAATGATACGACGTATGGATAGCATTTGAAGACCGGTGGTGAAGACCGGATATTTTCGAAAGCGAAAGGATAACTCATCGAATGTCTCTACACCGACTGGTCCCCAGTATAGAGACTCCATATGTGATGGAAAGTCCGGACGTGATTAAGGATTTTCCAGATTTGCAAGGGATTCTTTGTGAAGTGCCTTCGGTTCTGTTCGAACCCGGAATAGACTTGTATGGTTGTGTGTCTGACATTACACTTTGAGATGTAAAGTTGGTTTCTATCAAATACATTTTTGTTTGGTGGCGGAGATTTATTCTCTTAGCTTAATACCCTTTTTTGAGACGTACGAGCTCAGAGGTTATGTACTTGATGGTTACTAGTGATACATTCCTAACTTGGTAATGTGGCATACGAAGTGCTGCTGGTCATTTGTTGATCAAAGCATGGCTTTATGAAAAAGTATAGCTTTGTGGACGAGACCTCATCGAGCCTCATAACCCGGTAATGGTCGAAACAGGAAAGATGCAGCAAGGTTGCAGGGGTCGCGCCCATAGGGTATGTCCATTCCTTTTGGAAAAGGGTGGTATCATGTATCATGGTATGGAGCCCGGATACTTAACTCATGTGGACACTGTATATTTATTACTGTGTGATGTTGCTTTGTGGTTGAGGATCCTCGGATAAAGGTCACAAACGACCGGGGGTGGCATATCTTAGGTTTTACTCCCGGGAAGGGAGTAAACCGGACTTGTGTTAGCAGAGATCCGGGTAGGTTCTCAGGGCATCCATCCAGAGGCTTTCCCATGTGGCAATAGGAAGTTCCTTAGCCTGACAATTTGTTGGAAAATCCAAAGAAACAATACGCACCATGTACAGTTTTAGTTGTATAACCTGCTATTGAACATGGTAGCTATAGTAGGCATACGACTAAATGTTGTATGGTGGCTAAGATTAATGTTATACTTTCGAAATGTTTTCCACTATGCACTAATAATAATAATATCAAAATGGTCTTTGCGTAGTAAGCATTTTTGACTATCATAAAGAGAAATCTCCTCCAATTATGCGTTTGCTTGGTGTGTGCGGTGAAGGTCTTATGGTAGTTTCATTTTCCAAAAAGCATTGTGGATTTCGATGTTTTAAAATCTTTTGTTGTTTGTTTTAAAGATAAAACTGTTTTGTTTGCTCATACCTGTCCCATGACTGACCCGAAGTTTATTGTTCCCTTCCTAAACTATGGGTGCCCATAATTTTCCACACGGACAGTCTAGAGTTGGGTTTTTTAGATAGTCAAAAAGTAGGTGTAGATTCGATAGCATTCAATCTTCGGATATTGGCAAACCGCATTGGGATGGAGTTTGGTTCAGTTCAGCTTGATGGGGGTTTGAGCTTGCTTTGGATTAGAGATGGGGTTTTTGGAGTTTGGCATTGAAGACATTGTCTTTCTGCTGCTGTTGTCTCTGTTATTGTTTTGTATATATCTTTGATATACTGATAGTTGTTGTATCAAATGTGTTGTATCAATACTGTTGTATATCAATGATATATATTCTTTTCTTCCACTGTGTTGTTGTACTTAATGTGTTATAAGCTCCGGCGAGCCTGATTCAACGTTTGAATCTGCGGCATTCGAGTACAAGTGAAGTATAGGTGTCGATTTTCGAAGGTCGGGTCAGGGTCGTTACATGTATGTGTATATATGTATATGTATATGTATATAGGAAGGTAATATGTATATATATAGGAAGGTAATATGTATGTATATATATAGGAAGGTGATATTTGTATATAAGCAAGCAAATGATTTTGGTAAAGGATGATATTAATTTATAAAGTAATTGGATGAATTTTAAACGGGTTATTCCGTATTAATTGGTCTATTTAGTGACTTATGAATTTTGATTGATACGAGTAGCTAACGTATCGATAGAGGTTTCTAAATGCTTAAACGAGGTAGAATTGACAAATATTCCATGAAATTTCATATGAGTATAATATATCAATCACAAAAAATTTCTTATCAACGAACAAAACTTTCCTTTGTTAAACTCACGAAATCTGTCTCTAATTATTTGAATCCCATTTGCATGCCCTACTACGATTGATAGTTTGATAATTTTTGATAGTTAATGATTCAATTGGTTGCGATGAATTGTCATTCACCTTTTATCTTGTTCTTAATGTATGTGGTACATTCTAGTTATTACATATAATTTGAAAGGAGTAGATGCTAAATTCTAGATAGTCAACATGACAGCCAATTAACAAGATGAATCGCTAAAAGATTGCAGCACGACGATGTTTGTATATTTTATTACAATTAAATTTGAAAATTTTAAATATGAAATGACATATTGGTTAAAGATGAATTCAAAAGCATTTTCTAATCATATATCGTACCCAATAATTAATAAAAACCAGCAGTTTCTTCAAAATAGATCTGTTGTAGCAATAATAAATCTGCTTAAGAAAATTTAGTATTATATAATATATATATATATATATATATATCATACATAATTAAAATGTAGAATATATATATATATAATAAATATATATATAATATAATTAGTTGAAGGCTTGCTTGTTTTTATGAATAGTTGATTGAGGCGTGAAGGATTGCATTATTGTCGATGGATGATGAATTGATTATATATAAAATTTCAAAAATGAACATTTTCATACAAATAAGAAATGGGCTAATAAAATATGAATATCATCTTACAAAGTGATTCAAAAAAATTAATAATTTATTATAGTGTTAATTTTTCGATACATCTAATAATCGTTATCAATAGGGATTCCTAAATGCTTGTACGAGGCAATACGACACAGTATTTTGGAAATGCTAAGAAATGTTTTACTTGGAATTGTATATTATTTTATAGATTAATATTATTTTATAAAAATAAAACGAGTTTGTATAGAAGGATCCAGTAGTTTAACAACTCACCTAAGACGATGCTAGACTTCCTCAAAGCAGCACCCCTAAGCTTGAATTTCGATCACTCGCTCCAAACTTACTGCTGCCACAGCCATGCCAACCATTGATCTAATGCAATTGAATGACCTCGCACCTAAGAACCCCATGCTTCCATCATTCAACATTATAGTAACCTCCTCCCTTACAGCCAGTCGCCTGTCATGCTCGCCACCATAATGCTTGCATAGATCACCTCGTCTCCACCCTTCAACATCCATGTGGCTATCCAAAACGCGCTTGCCCCCATCGGCCTGGCCTCCTTTCACATGTGTGTCTCCTACCCTACCTGCGATCGACAATGCCAAGCCACCCGCATTCGTCCATGTGTTGTTTATTTATTTTATTTATTTCTCTTTGTTGATTTTCAATTTGGGTTTTTTGGTTAAACCAAAATGAAGCAGGCTAAGAGATTAGGGGATAAGTGGGGAGGTTTGCGTTTTTTGGGCTTGGGTTTAGAGGTGTTGAAAATGGGAGAATGAAATGAATTAATTTATAATTCATGTTATCCCTATATTAATCAATTTCCATTATATCTCTTCATAATGCAATTTGAAATCTCTTTTTTCCACATATGAATAATTCGATCATTGAATTTTAGATTCATTTGATTTTAATTGAATATATATATACCACCACGGTTTCGAAAACGGGGTATCACATTATTTAATTAATTAACCTTAAAATTAATTTATTTAATTAAACAACTTTAACTAAATTATATTAATTTCGAAATTCATTTATATACAAACATGTATACTTATGTTATTTTAACATTTTAAAACAACATAATATATATGATAATATATAATACACATATATATTTATTTATTAATTAATTCACTTGATTAACATATTTTCTTAGCCTTGTTAATAAATTTTTATAAATTTCAAAATTAATTTATATTTATTTTCAAACAATCTGAAAAAAATCATTATATTATAACTTTTGTAATATGCAAAATATTTTATTTCAAATTTTGCTTTTAAATTTAAAATCTTATATTTTAAATTTTCAAACAATTTTGAAATTTTGTCCGGCCCAATTCAAATTGGGCATTTTCTGTTAAGGGTAACCTTTGGGTTTACATATGTGCCCGGGCTAGGCTAGTAGGCATGTAAAGTAGAGTACTTGATTACCCAAACCTAATCCTTCGGCACTACCTTTCTAGACATCCAACTATTTGGGCAGTGAGCTTAATTAGTTAAATCTTACATGACTAATTTTGACCGCATAGGCTGTTGGGCTCTGATATCATGATTGGACCTGCCTATAGCGGATGAGTGAATTTCAATTATTTCCATATTGGATGTATATTGGGCCAATGAAGTTTAATTTATTTAGAACATTTCTAGATTTCTTTTAAATAAAATCATTATTTTATTTATTTAAATTTATAATATAGTTTCATGGTATGTATGTAATATAGTATTTAGATATATACATGTGTATCATACACACACATATATATGTATGCATGTGTCACATAGCAATCCATCAAGGTATAATATACCGGTGTATAAGTTTGGGATTTATATTGCAACGGAACACATTAGCTTATCTATTATACATGCATTGGTTCGCCTTTTAGACCCATACTTTTCGATAGTAATACATCATAACCATAACGAAAACCCTAAGGATCTCTCTACAAATTTATATAGGAAATGACGAACACAAGGCATTTTAAAAGTGCGTTTATAGCGACTATCGCTATAAAACCACTTCCAAATCAAGTTCTATTCAAATCAAAGTCCAACCAAACCCTCTATGCTTTGTTACAAGGCTATGCAACTAGTCATACAAAGTTATACAAGTCCAAATCCATCAATTACATATGCCATTTTCTTTCCACACCAAAAATCACAATAGAAGCAATAGTATGTAGTCAAACAAATACTATACAATCATTATACATTGTATATACTTTTTAAATGGTGAGTTAGCTCACCAATCAACAAGCAAACAATAAATTCCAAGTTTCTACTTCCTACCAAAATCTTGCAAACACCAAACTGCCTACCTTCACCTTGCTTTGCAATTTCCTACACTAGAAAAGCCACCTATTTGCTCATGGCCTTGGATGATTTAGGGAGTTATGCTTTTTTCTTCAAGCTTCAAGTTTCTAAAAGGTGTTTTTATGTTGTGTTTGACCATATACTAGAGTTTGGTGATGTTTGGAGTTGTTTTGAATAGATTTTTCTCTGTAAATTATAAAGAGATAAGAGAATGAAGTGTTCAGTTTTATTTGCAAAAATATGAAAATGATTTAGGAACCCCTTACACCACATACATAGGCAACACATGAGGTCACCTTAACCTCCTCTAGACCTTCGTTATAGCAAAGATGATCCCCCCATGTGCCTCCATGTGTTTGCTTTCCACCTCATCATGCCTTAGAAAAATATCTCCTTCTACTCTTATGTCAACTCAACATTCTAGAAGCTTCTAGAACATTTTCTCAAGTGTTTTGGTGCAAATTATTTTTATTACTAACTAATGATCTCCTAAGTCATTTAGTATATGTAAAAAAAATTGAACAACTTTTACCGAGAAAAACCTGTTTATCGATAAAAATGATTTTCTATCACATTATCGATATTTCTTCAAACTATTATTTTTGTAAACATTCTTCCAAAGTTTTTTTGTTATTAGTTATTAATTAAAAGGAAGTTAACAAAGGTTATTAAATCAATTTAATCACATCTGATTCAAGATTTAAATATTTAAATAATTCAGATATTTAAATATGAAGTATTCAAAATTTCGGGTCGTTGCAATATGGATATATCATCCAAATGTATGTTTATATACTTTAATCTATGTATTTAAAACATTGCATATATATATATTATTTTTAAATCATTTATAAATATATGAATAAGTATACATATATGAAATTTATAATATATATACATATATTTAAAATTGTTTTAAATTATACTATAATTATATTTATTTATTTTACTAAATGTTCAAAATCAAAATCATTTTTTTAAAATAAACACACATATATATATATATGTATATTATGAGTAATTTAATAATAAATATATATACAAGTATACTTAAATGTATATAAAATAAATATACACCTATTATAATACTCACATCAAAAGTTGGGTTTTGTTTTATTTTACTTTTAAATTTGTATATGTATATGTATGTTAATTTCCATATGGAAACTAATAATAAAATAAAGAATATTCCCAATAAAATTTCAAATATAAAATTCTAGAAAAATTTCAAAGGTATTTTAATATTATATATATATTATAAATTAAATAGATTTAGAAATGGATTATTAATTTCAGCTATGGTTTAAATATTTAAATTATATATATATAATATATTTTTTAATTGCCTAATGTGTTATTAGATGAAAATTTAGTTTCATAAAATTTAAAATATATTTTTTGTAATATATGTATTCAATTTATTTATAGATTAAGTGATTTAAATAATATTTAAAAATAAATAAATTATAAAATTATTTTAACTATGCCGAAAGTCCATTAACTATATAACTATTTGTATAACATTTTAAAATTATATTTTGTATTCTATAAGAATTAATATTTGGAAGATGAAGCTAGTAAAACTAAATAATGTACATCAATAAACTAAATTTTAAAAAAAAATCAATTTTTCGAGCCGTGATTATCAAAGGCAAATACGTTAAAAAATATTGTTGAATATAAGTATATAAGCAAACGACCATTTTAAATGTGATAATATATCAATATAATGGAATCGTCGCCCAACTAATAAATAATATATGATATATAAAACTCTTTAAATATTATTATATAATTATAAATAAGAGAACATCCTTAGCTCTAATGCCTTTTTGTACATCTTAAGCGATGAGATCTACCCCTTGAACTATTTTCCAATTCAACAATGTTCTGGCTTCTAAACCGACGACCACAACCATCAAATAACAACAAATTTGTTTGATTTGATATTTGAAATGACGGGCAAGATGGAGTATAAATTTGGCCAGAAATAAATGATGATGGAGGCTCTCTTAAATTAGTGAATGTATGAGGGTAATGATGTTTATATAAAGGCGAAAATAGAGAGATAAGTTAGGATCTAGATCCTCTTTTCTCTCACTCATTCTCTCTCTTATCCATCTAAACCAAGCCTCCTTATTGCCACCGTATGGCCATACACCATCATGCTCTATCATGGCCGAATAGACCAGCCCCCACACAGGCATCAAACTTATTTAAAGTCCATACAAATTACACTACATTTAAACTTGATTTAAACGCATATCGATATTGTATATTGACTTACATATTCATAAATATTATAAACATATTTAATAATATTTTTCATCAAATAAAAATAAATTTTTATAATTAATATTTCATAAATGTTAATTAATTTATAAAATTACAAATTAATTAAATCGTTTAGCCAACGGAGTATTAAACATTTTGGTTTTGTGACCCGTTAGTTGTAAATTTGGTCAGCAATTAATATTAAACTATTCAAATATTTATATTCACACGTTACTTAGCAGGCGATGTGACATTTTGGTTAAATTTAGTGCTTACTTGGTTTCGGTAAAATCCCATTTTACTTTATTAACTGTTACCCGATTGTGACTAGTATCTACACCAATTCTCTTCATCGAAATTATATTATTTTAGACTCACGGAATTTGATAACAGTTAAAATTCTGTAATGCATATTCAACTCTATAATCCAAACACAAGGTCCTTGGTTTATTAATAAAAATTATTATTGGCTGAACTACCCTAGCCAAAGATTTTGACTTTGAGTTAACTTGATTTGACCCTCAACTAACCTCATATAACTGGAGAGGCGAATCGTCTCTTAAATAGTGTTTCAATTCCAATACTTCCACTTGACCCAACTATAGTCGCTCGATTGACGTCGTCCATGATTTGACTATAATCAAAGCAGAGCTTTCATATTGAAAACTCACAATATTCTCAAGTCGAGATAACTATGTAAATTAGTCATATCAATACTTTCTATTTGACCTTAGTTATATTAACCAATAGATAACTATCGAGTGAGTCATTCTGTAGTTATTTAATAACTATCAATATGTATCCTCTTGGTGCCTTAAATAGTCATTAGTAATACACTGCCAAACATTTGAAGAGCCTTATGTACTATAGTCTCAATGGATACATCGATATCCAATCTCGATGCATCATAACTAGAAATGTTTAAAATGATATGTTTATTATATTTTGATACAATACTCATGATTACAACTTTTTGTAATTACTATCACAAACACACCACTTATGGATTTTCTATTAAATACATTTTAATTAAATATTTAATTATTTATAACATGTTATAACAAATATATAAAGGAAAGACAAACATCTTTATTATGAATGAGAGTTGACTATAGAGTTAATTAATTTAAAATAAATTACAGAATTTCCTTTAAGGCATAGCTTTAACACTATCAAATATTAAATCTGTGTATATATATGCCTTTTGATCTACAATTAAATTTAAATTTACGTAAAATAAGTTCATGAAAAATTAGTGTAAGAACCTGTATATTTTACGATTGTATATTTAAATATTTTATTTAAATATAGGATCGTTAGTCGGATTAAGGTTCGAAATGCTTGCAAACAGTCGAATTAGGACTCGAGACCACTTCCATTAAGTCCAAAATGGCATTTGCGACCTTTTTGAGTATAAACATCGATATGTTTGCAGTTGACTCGAATTTTATTATATTTCAATTGGGCTTTGGGTTTGGGTTTCAGCCCATTAACCCAACATAATACCCTAACTCCACCCCCTCTTCTCTTCATTCATTTCATTTCCTAATACTTTCAAGCTAAAGTAAAAATGGAGGAAAGAAAGGAAAATCAAAATTCCTAAGCTCTAGTTTACTAGGAAATTCAAATCTAAGCTCCAAAATCTAAGAGAAGCTTAGGTAAGCATCCTCTTCATCTTCTCCATTTCAATCTCTCTTCACTTTTCAGAAATTTCAAAACCCTAACTTAGGAAAAACTTCACCTTTGATAATAGATTGAAGATTCTAGAGGTGTATTGAAGAGGAATTGGTCTTGCTTTGTTTTAAAGCCTTTCATTCGTTGTCTTTGAGTTTTAAAGGAAAGTTTTTAAACTCACATTTGCGTCTATAACTTTCATTGTTGTTAGGCATGAATTTCTAACATTTATGCACATTCTTTTGCTTTTGATTTGAATTGATATGGTGGATTTTTCAAATTTTCGTGTTTTGAAGTCAAAATCTTTAAAGGTTCTATCTTGGATGTTTGGACATGTTATTTGGGGTGTATCGAAGAGCCTATAAGGCTGGATTATCGCTTGGCATAAATCCCTAGTCGCTCGTCTGATCGCTTCTCAATTGATTTGGTCATCATTGTCCTAGGCAAATTTCTGCCCAGTTGAACCAACCAGACGTCTGGTCGGTAATTTCAAACGTTTGGTTATGGTCCCTGAAGAAATTATATAACGAACGCAGAAGATAAAATGGCATAGACAAATTCCAGACGTCTGATTTATTGGTTCAGACGTCTGGCTAGGGTTCAGACGTCTGCTCTGTAATTTCAAACGTCTAGGGGTTTTCTAAATTATTTCCAGAACCCAAATCCAGACATCTGGATTAACCCCCAGAAATCTGGACCTGTTCAGTTTTGCTTATTTGCCTATTTTTTGAGTGAATTTCCAATGTTTATCGATTTTTATTGATCCGATTAGTTGTTAACACTTTTATCGACTTTGATGACTTCTTTTTTTGGATTTTTTGGGAATATCCATTTTGATGGATTTGGTATCGATTTCTATGATTTTATTCACGTCTTCGAATGTGAATTTTTGGTAATCGATTGTTTTTACAATCGTTTTCTGTGATTTGTCACTTTAAAATACAAAGGTTTCATACTAGTAGTAAATATTCCTACTCTTTCGCAAAAATGATTTCAACATTATTTTTAATACAAAGCTCGTCTTTAAAACCATTTTCCAATCTATTAGTATATGCAAACCTTTACCTCATTCGTTTGAGAAATCTAATTAATCAACTTAGCAAAACAAGTGGCATGAAACGCTTGCGTTTACTTTGTCGGTTAATTCTTGGACTTGTTCGATTGAACTCTTGTGACAACTTTCAAGTGGAAATCTATAATTTGTTCGTAAATACTTAAGTTAAGCTAGCGATTATGAGACATGAAGCTAAACTCATTTATTTACTGGCTTAGTGTAATTTACACTTCTTACTGATCAATGATGATCATTTTATGGTTTACACTAGCGATATACGATGTCTCTTTGTCCACGTGGGAGACTGTACCTCATTTTATTGAGCTTTGCCTCATTTCTTTTATGGGCTAGCGACCCGTGTTCTTTGATCGAGTTCGGTTCATCGGGCGTAACGCTATACTACGTCGTCGTTCTGGATTATTGGAGTTTCGGGTTCATCGGGCATGATGCTGTATACTACATCGTTGTTTCGGATTATTGGATTTTCGGGTTCATCAGGCGTAACGCTATACTACGTCGTTGTTCGGGATTATTGGTGTAACAACCCGCATATTTATCGATTTGATATTTAAATATTTTATTTAAATATTTTATCGTTAGTCGGATTTTAGTCCGAAAAGCTACTTTTTGTATACGGTCGAATTAGGACTCGGGACCACTCCCATTGAGTTTAAAATGTCGTTTGCGACCTTTTTGAGTATAAGCTTCGATATGTTTGGAGAAAGTTGATTTTTGCTACTTTTCACTTTGGGTTTGGTTTTTGGGCTCAGCCCTATGTTTTACTTATGCTCAAATCTAAGCCACTCTTCCCCATTCACCCTCATTCTCTTCTCTTTTCAGTTTTCTTAGCATTAATGGTGGGAGAGATTGGAAACTAAAACTCCAAAACCCTAGTTTCTCTTGCAAATCAAATTCCAAGCTCCAAACTCAAAAAGAACCCATTGGTAAGCTTCTCTTCTTCTTCTCCAACTTATCCTCTTACCAATTTCAGAAATTCCTAAACCTAATTTTGGGAATGTTCTTGTTTTGAGCATAGATTCAAGCTCATTTGGGTTGTGTTGAAGAGAGGTTGATTCTCCATTTGCTTTCAAGCTTCTTCTCGTTTGATTTTGTGAAAAGGTGAGATTTTTAATCTCACATCTAAGTCTATGAATTATCTTCGAATGCTAGGTATGAATTCCTAACACTTATTCATGTGCATTTGCTTTTGGTTTGGATTGAATTGGTGTATATTCCAATTTTTGGTGTTTTGAGTTCAATTCGTTAAAAATCCTAACTTCTATGTTTGAACATGTTTTTGGTGATGCATCGAGGAGCATATAGGGCCGGGTAGTCGATTGGCATAAACCCTTAGCGCCATTGCTCGAGAAAAATGCAATTTGGTCAAGATTGAACCTCATTTGTTATAGGCAGGGAAGAGGCTGGAAACAGGTTCGGCCGACCGACCCCTCTGGTCCGGTCGACCGACCTGCTTCCAAGTGCATAAGCACTTTCTGTTTTAAGGTTCGGTCGACCGACTCAGGGAGCCCAGTCGACCGACCTGCTGCCGAGTGCATAAGCACTCCTCTGTTTAAGGCTCGGTCGACCGACTCAGGGAGTCCGGTCGACCGACCTGCTTTTAGTTGCCAGATTAGCCTATTTTGCTAATCCGTTTGAATATCCAACTTTAATCGATTCGTGTAGTCTCCCTTTTGTTGTAGTCATTTATTATCGACTTAGATGACCTTTTCTTTGGGAATTTTAGATATATCCACTTTGATGGATTTTATATCGATTTCTTTGGATTTTATTCACGTTTTCGGATGTGAATCTTAGTGATTGATTGTTCCTACAATCTTCTTTGTGATTTGTCACTTTAAAAATATAAAGGTTTTCTATACTAGTAGTAAATATCAAAACTCTTTCCTCAAACGATTTCAACACTATTTTAATACCAAATTCGTTTATAAAACCGTTTCCCAATCTATTAGTATATATAAACTTTTACTTCACTCGTATGAGAAATCTAATTAAACGACTTAGTAAAACAAGTGGTATGAAACGCTTGCGTTCACTTTGTTGGTTAATTCTTGGACTTGTTCGATTGAAACCCTTGTGACAATTTTCTAGTGGAAATTTACAGTTTGTTCGTAAATATTTAAGTTAAGCAAGTGGTTATGGGACATGAAGCTAAACTCATATATTTACTAGCTTAGTGTAATTGACACTTCTCGTTGATCATCTTTGTGATTTAGACTAGCAATGTGCGATGTCTCTTTGTCTGCGAGGGAGACTAAACCCCGTTTTGTGGAGTTTCGACTCAATTTGTGATGGGGTAGCAACCCATGGTCTTCGGGCCATTTGTGGAGCTTCGGCTCAATTTGTGATGGTTAGCGACCATGGAATTAGCGTTCCGTTTGTGATACACGTGTTGGTGAGCTTTATGCTTCCGTTTGTGATAGGCCTCCCCCCTTTGTGATTTCTGGATTTCTTGTGTAGATTTCTAGAATTTGTGTTTCACCAATTTTTCGTGATTTCCATTGATAAGCCTTATCGATATTTGTGCATTGGTGAATTTGTGTGTCATTGACTTTAGTGATTTCTGGATTTCTTGTGTAGTCTTCTGGAATTTGTGCGTCATTGACTTTTGTGATTGACATTGATATTATCGTCAATATTTGTGGTTTGATGAACGAAATAAAGAGTATGACACTTCTTTGATTCTTGTGTAGATTTTGTGATATTGATTAATCTCTTGTTGATTATCAACTACTTATATAACAGCTTGGTCTTGTGATTATTATGTGTTTAGTCATAACTCTGATTCTATATCGTTTCATCTGATATTTATAGTTAGACTGATCCGTTTATTATTTTCTTATTAAATAATACTCGGGTCAGACCGAGATGTTACAGGTGCTTCAGCTTGACTTCTCTCTTGGGATTGATTTCTCTGACTTTTGGTTAACTACTTAGATTAGTAGTTATTTTGTTGTATACATTTGAGATATAGACTCCTTAATGTATACTTATTCTTTTGTGTAGTTCGTGTAACTATTCTTTTGTGATGTTGTGGATCTTTTCAGACCACTACTCTGATGTACACTTTTATGTGTAGTATTCATATCTTATTCCGCCTTTGCGATATGAATTGTCTGTGACTGATTTATGTTATGTTTATTTCTATATTCGTTTCCGAAGATTATTATAGCCACTGTGTAGTAGCTTTGTGTTTGTATCGGTATGTCGGATTTCCTCTTGAAATAAAATGCATGTTATACTATCTGACATATCGGTGTTTGCACAAAGCAATTACATGGATGGTCGCTCCTCAACAGCCTTATTCTCCATGCTAGTTGACAGCATTCACCGTAATGTTCTTGGCTAGCGTGGGTATAGAGGTGGGGCGTCATAATTGGAGTTTCAGATTCATCGGGCGTAATGTTGTACTACGTCGTTGTTTCGGATTATTAGAGTTTCGGGTTCATCGGCCGTAGCGCTGTACTACGTCGTTGTTTCGAATTATTGGAGTTTCAGGTTCATCGGCGTAATATCGTACTACGTCGTTGTTTTGGATTACTGGAGTTTCAGGTTCATCAAGTGTAACGTTATACTACGTCGTTACATCGGCTCTATGGTTAACGACCATGGGATAGCGACCCAATTGTGATACACATGTTGGTGAGTTTTCATGCTCCCATTTTTGATATGCCTCCTTCTTTAAGATTTCTGAATTTCTAGTTGATGATTTCTGGAATTTTCACCAATTTTTGTGATTTATATTGATAAGCTTGATCAATATTTGTGTTTTTGTGAATAATTTAAAGATTATGACATTCTTTTTGGTGTTTTGAGAAAATTTGAGATATTGTATGATTTTTGTGGTTATCTCATGTATACTTTTCATAGTATGGCATTATTGTTATCATACGTTTTTTTCATATCCCATATCCTATCTCATCTTATATGATATTTATAACCAGACTGATCCATTTATTATTTTTCCTCTTAAATAATACTCGGATCAGACCGAGGTGGTGCAGGTGCTTCCTCTTGACTTCTTAGCTAGGGCTAGCTTTTGACTTTTGGCTTACTACTTCGCTTAGTAGGTTTTGCTTTTATACATTTGAGATAGAGACTCCTTGATGTATACATATTCTTTTTCCTAGCACTTGTATCTATTCTTTTGTGGTGTAGTGGATCTTATATGGCCATTACTTTGATGTACACTTTTATGTGATTTATTCATATCTGTTTCCGCCTTAGTGATATGAATATCTGTAATTAATTTGTGTTATATTGATTTTATATTTATTTCCGAAGGCCACATAGCCACTATGTAGTAGCTTTGAGTTTGTATTTGATACATCATATTTCCTCTTGAAATGAATTGCATGTAAAACTATCTGACATATCCGTACTCACACAAAGCAATTACATGGATGGTCGCTCCTCAACGGCCTTATTCTTCATGCTAGTTGACAGCATTACCCCGTAATGTCCTTGGCTAGTGTGAGTATAGAGGTGGGCAACACTATTATACAACAGTTTTGCAAGACCTGCAATATGATATGTAACGTTTAAGACTATTTTAGTAAATTTTAAATTAAATTTATTTTATTTAACTATTTTCGTAGGGAAATTACTAATTAATTGAAATAAAAATTAAAAAACGAAAATACCCTATATAGCCAAAAGCACTTTCACACATATTAATATTTATTATATATATATATATGTGTGTGTGTGTGTGTCTTATTTATGTTATATGTAGTTTTATAAGAAAAAATTAAACATTATTCAATATTCAAAAAAATATACTTTATACATGTCACTTTATAGTTTTAAAATATTTCATGCATATGTAGATATATTTAAATTAATTTATTGTATTAAATTTAAAATTATTTTAAATATATATTGATATTTTAATTAATTTAATATTTTGAAATATTTTAATTGGATATATACACATATCATTTTATAAATTTTATATATTATAATTATTATTTTATAATCTAGAAATACACACAGAGAGAGTCTTCCACAGACACAAATATTTAGACACACATAAATATATTGATAGCGCTCATACATACAAAAGAGACCCAGAATTCTGTTGCTTTATTTTCAATATTTAATTAATTTTAGATATTGGAATATAGGGATTATTTAAAGCGAAATAGCTAGAATTTAAACATGGAGATTATTTAAATATTTGAACTGTAGATTAATAGTTGAATAGTGTTTCGAATAACTAGATTTTAATTGAATGTAATTTTATTGATTTAATGGTCTTATTTAACTCCTTTTAAATTAATAAATATTAACGGTGAGTTCATTTATAAATTTATTTACAGTAATTAATGGTTCAACTAAATAATAAGAAATTTTATTTATATTTTTACGGCTCGATTTTTATAGACATATTTTAAATTTAGTTTATTTTTCCGTAATTTTTAATTTGAAAAATATTCAAATTATCATTCGATGATTTTTTGATATACTACAGCATTTTTGTGATTTTATAGAATAAGTAAACCTATGTGTATTATCATTGTTTTGAGGTTGTGCCATTGCAATGAGTATTCAATATACGGTGAAATGTCAAAAATCATAAATTAAATGTAACGACCTGGATTTTCATCGTTCAGTTTTGAGTACTTAAATGGTTTAAATATTGAATTTGGAAGAATAATTAAGTTAAAAAGATTTTAAAACTAGAATTTCAAGTGATTTCAAAAAAAAAAATTAAAATCTTCGATTTCATAAATTTTTGAAATCGTCAATTTCATCGACGAGTAAAATAGCGATCCGAGGCACAATTTTGGAATTCGATGAAACCAGTTCCATTAGATCCGTAATAATGTATTACTATTGGACTTCAAATTTCATAGCATTTGGAGTTATTTTTTGGCCATACGAGATACAAACGCGTTGAAATTAATATCGAAAATTCAGTGTAACAATTGGAACCAAAAAGCTTTCTTCTCCATACGATCGAATTAGGACTCAAAACCTTTTCCTTTGCGTTCGGAATAGGGGTATGACATTAATGTAAGAAATGTGGGTTACGGATCTTAAGGCTAGAATTAACACTAGAGGGGGGTGAATAGTGTTTTAAGGAATTACTAAATCTTTTTGAGTTTATGCTAATTTGAACATAAACGTATGCAATATTCAGACGCAGATATGATCACAGAATCAAACACAGATGCAGAAATAAAGTAAAAGCAATAAAGGAAAGAACATACCAGATTTTATACTGGTTCGGAGTTACCCTACATCCTGTCCCGCACATAAGTACGGATTTCCTTTCAAAAGCAATTTTACAATTACACCCTCGATTTCAAAGCCACGAGGTACACCATTTCAGATTCACAATCCTCTGGGTAGAGATATTTGATTTTACGGGCAATAAGTTCACCCAATCGATTTCGCAGGCTACAATCACGCCTTTTCTCGCTTGATTGATTTCACAGGCTACAATCACACCTTTTCTTGTTTAACTAATTACAAAGAAGCCTATAACTCTGAATAGCACTGAGATCTTGTTGAGATAGTGATACAGAATCAAACCAGGGATGATCTAGTTAGATTCAATGGTGATTTCGGTAGAGTAATAGTGAAAATATATATAAAGAAATGTGGAAGAAGAAGAGTAGTAAAATCACAGAAAATATGAATATAAATTCGTTTATAACTGCCCCTATTTATAGTAGAACAACAGCCATGTCCATTCGTGAAAGGATATGACGAATAGACACTTCTTTTGAAATTCAAATCTTTGAAATCAACTGCCACCTTATCGATAGGGGTCCCTAGGGGTTGTCGATAAGCTTATGGTATTTTTGGTGATTTATTTTTCTTTGAAAATAACTTCTATCTTAGTAAAATTATTTTAAACTTTATAAATATACTTAACTGTAGTTAACATACATAAATAAATATAGAGAATAATATTTTAATATATGTAAAATTTTACTTGTAATTTTATATTTAAATCTAAGTATAAATATTAAAAGATAAATATATTATAATTAAAAGATAGTTTGAAACCAAGGAAATTTTATTTTGAAGATAAAGATTATTTTGAGGCTAAAAGTATTTTAAAACCAGGATAGAGGTTTTTAATTCTTTTAAAAGGAAGGTTTCAAAATCATTTTGCAAAACAAGATATAATTTTGTAAAAACATTTGAATAAAAGTTAGTGGATACAAAACATTGTTCCACTAGATTTTCCGTAGGTTCCATCCTACTTAGGGTTCCATCCTTTTAACAGGCTCGAAGTGGATTCCATTCCACGAATAAACTGGATTTAAGATGCCAGTGCTTTTCTAGGATTTTTAGCAAAATTCCTAATTAAATTGCTTATTATTGAAATCTTGATAATCTTGATACTCATGAGTCTTCAATCTTGATGTCTTGAATCTCTATGCTGTACAGTCTTCATTCTTGATACATGCATGGTTAAATCCTGCATATACATATATATATCTAAACTATAATGTTAGTGTTTATTTTATAATCTTATTCTAAGGTTGTTGTCATCAAAACCATCTTCTTAGGGACTAACAATTAAGACACCTGGTGGCACATCTCGATAGAAGATCGAAATTTCAAGTCACATTTAAAACGAGATATTTTAAATTTAAAAAAAATCAAATCAAGGTAATATCGTAGCCGTCTTTTCCTTTTAAAACACACACCCATCACGTAACCATTTCAGTCTTTCAAATCGCGTACGAAGCCGCCATCCCCCACAATAAAATCTCGTAGATCATTCTCCTTCCTCAGATGTAAACGGACCAAATCAAAAGAAAAAGAATCGAAGAATCTATTCGTAAAAAAATTTATGCATGCGAGTGGCCTAAGATGGAGGTGCTCAGGCGATAAGCGGGGCCCGTATGGAGATGCACTTGCATGTGATCGGAGGAAGGGTTTCGCAAGGCACGCGCGAGGCAGTTCGCAGGGGAGTGCTCGATGGCGTTCGAAATGGCCGATGTAATTTATAGCCAGGTGGGATTCGAGATGGCGCATATGAAGCTGGTGGGAGCGGCTTGTCTTGGGATGGTTGCTGTCTTTTGCAGTGGCGATTGAGGGTGCTTGGGAGGATAGTTGATGATGCTCCATTGATGGAGTGTTTCGAAGTCTGTTGATTAGTCGAGTTGTTCGAGCTAGGTATCGCAGAGAAGACGCAGTCAAGGTTCTTCATTTAGAAGTTTAGGATGACTGCGAATTTACTGTAGAAGGTAATTAACATTTAATTAGTTGTTTTAATTAATTAATTAATCAGTGATAACTTGCTTTTGATTAAACTGAATGCTTATAAAACCGTATAACTTTTATTTGAGTTCGAAATCACATGAAACCAGAAATATTAGATTCAAAATGACGTAGGCTACAATCAGAAGTTGATTTGGGATTTTTCGAAGTCGATCGGGATTTTAAATAAATAAAAATCTAGGTGTTCGGCAAATTAAAAAAAATCAAGGTGCGAAAATTCTCGACCATTTGGATTTCCAAATTTTAAATTTAAATAGCTAAATTTAATTATTGGATGCTTGATTGAATTGATAAATTATAATTATCTGTTGGATGTTATATATATGGTAGCATATATATATTAGTAGTTGGAGTGTTATTCCCGCACATTATAGCGGATGAGACCCTATGCGTCCTGTATAATAGCGGATGACCCCATATACAGCGATATCTCCCTCAACGTGGGATTGATGTTTTTTATTGTTGACTAACATCTGTGGGTGCAGGGAAATAGGTTGGAGAGATCCAACTGGATTCCTTAAAAATGTTGATTTATATTCATATATAATGATATATGATTGTGTGAATAATCTGTTATAGAATATTGCTATAATTTGAATTCTAGGATGCTATGGTAGCACGGGCCTTAAATTTGGCATTCTAAAAACCATAAAGTTTTATTTTTAGTTTAAAGGACTTTAAAAGGAGAATTTTGATATAAAAATATTTATATTGGAAATTGGATTATTTTTAAGAAAATTGAATTAGGAACAATATATATATATATATATAGATAGATTTTGGATTGTACGTAACTATTCGCAAATGGTCTAAAATAGAGATTTTAAAAAATTAATTATATAAAGGAGTTTGTAAATGGTATTATGAAATATGAAAACGAGTTAAAGTCAACATTAAAATAGATTGGAAGTATAAATAGAATTTATAAGAAATGAATTTATATAATGGAATTTTATAAATAAGATTTGTTTTATAAACAGGCAAAACCAAAGTGGTCACAAAAATTTATAAACGATGTTTATGAATAAAAGAATTTGATATCATATGATAATTGGGAATATAAATCCATAAGGGTGAATTTATACTAGTATATGGTAACAGAGTTGAGAAAAATAATACATTATATTATTAAGATGAGAATGGTTAGGGAATCGAAAATGAACCAATATGTTGTGAAATCGAGAGGAAGTTATAAATTAAATTGGTTATTGAGATTTTAAAAAATAATTAAGAAGTTAAGCTCGTTCTTCAAAGGAAAAAATTTATTATTTAAACTATGAAATTTTAAACTAGTTAGTATTGTAATACTTCGAAAAGTGGATTTTCAAATATTTAATATTTTAATTTTATAATCAGCTTGTAAATTGATTTGTTTTATAATGGTTTATTGATGGTTTATTAGAAGTGCTTAATATTTTGAGTAATAACATAAAAAATAAAATAAATTGTTATTCTTTAAAAATGCTCATTACATATATATATACACACACACATATATATATGTGTGTATGTGTGTAGTTTTGAAATGATTAAAAATATATTTATAATTCCCTCGAGATGTGTAGATGGTGTTTATTTAAAGAACGAGATTTTATAAGAGAAATCCTATAAATGGAATTCTAGAGACATGAGAAAATTTCGAAATGTTTAAATGCGATAACTTCGAAAAGAATTTGAATTCGTTAAAGAAGTATAAATTGTTAGATGAGATTATAAATAAGTATAATCGGTTTGAAAATTGTAAGAAGAAATTTGTTAATAATTCTAGAGATTTATGAGATGAGTTATGAATTATTTCCAAGTTTAATATTAAAATGATTTTTGGAAAATATACATATAAATAATCTCCTAAGTATTGAAAGGTAGGATTTGGAGATATTTTAGTGGGAAATGATTTGGAATAGAAATATGTTCTAAGGGTTATAAAAATGGAAGTTGGAAATATTTATAAGTATTGAAAATGGTGAAATATCCTGCTATGGATCCAAGTGTTGAAGTTGTTTTAAAATATAGAAATATTGAAGAAATTGAATACATATCTTGGTGAAGATGTTTTGAAATAAATATTTTGGAGATATATAAAATAAAGCCTAATGTTTTCTTTTGGATGTCATTTGATAGTTAAATAACCAACTATCAAATATTGGCCAAACTCGTTGATTGTTTCGAAGAGACCGGGATCGGATTTAATTATCCAAAAAGCACTTCGATCCGGTTTGAACGTGCAAATGAATACCGTGTAGATGATGAAGACGGTGATTCGATTTGTCTAGATCTAGGGCAACTTGTATGGACGAATGCTATCAAAACATTGTCATTGGAGGAGGATGAGCATTCTAAGAAGAATTGTTTCCTGAAAGGTAACGCTTAGCCTTAAGCCTCACTAACCGAGAATGATTAAAATAAGGGATCTGCAGCAAGGCTAAGTGGGTCGCACCCAATTAGGGTATGTTATCACTATTCTAGATGTCCTAGGAAACCTATTCATTATGGATATGGTTGTGCATAAAAGGAGCGCTCGATGGTAAGGGTGGGAACACCCAAGGTGATAACGTATTTGTTCTATCCAGGTTAGGGGTAGGTCGGTCTTATGTAGCAGGAGACCTCGGTAAGGTCATCAGTACATTGTTCTAGAGGTGTATTGTAATGGGTGGTAGTGGCCTAATTATTCGTTGGAATCCATTCTCCAATACGAGCTTACGGTTTTGTTTTGTAGAGCTTGGTATGCTGGAATTTAATTAATGCAACAATTTCGCCTATTTGAATAAGTATTTGTATTTAGACACTATTATAATATCACTGGATATTCTGTAATATGATTTGGTTATCATAAGGGAAAAAACCACCGTGTTTATATGTGACACGGTCTTACGAGATCCTTTGTTTATCAAAGGGTTTTGATAACTCTAATAATTCAGATTCAGTGTGTTTTCTCACGCTGGTTTTTCAATCTGACTCGGGTGTTATTTTATTATAATGCTTGGGTTAGACTGAGCATTACAGTTTCATGATTAGAATGCTACGGAGCACTGGAGACGAGCTGGAGGAGTTCAGAAGTATTTCCATACTTGACTTATGTTTCCACTGTATGTGGACAAGTTATGTAACAACCTTGATTTTGTGGTTACTTATGAAGATAAATTATAAAGTTGGTTTTAATTTAAAATGGACGAATAAAAGAAATTTGGAGATGTAAAATTGTTGAAATTTTTTATTTTAAAATAAACAATAGATTTTGATATAATAAAATGGAGATTAAGATGTTTGGTTGTGAATAAAGTGAGAATAATAGAATTAGTTAATATGGTGGTAATTTAATTTAAATAGGGATAAATGAAATTAATCCAGCATTTATTTGTTGTAAATAAATATAAAAAGAAGAAAATAAAGTCTAGAAAACTTTAGTATGTTATTTTTGGGTAACAATGAGCACTGAAAGGTATTATTTTGATAAAATGCAATTACTGTGGAAATAATGGTCAACGGTGATTTTTGTCAATTTTAATGATGATGTGTTAAAAATTAAATATGGTTAGTACTGTGAATAAAAATGTGGAATATTTATTATAAACAATATTTGGGTGTAAAAATATTTTTAATATTGTTTGTGATGTTTAATTAAACAATAAAATACAATTTTTGGGGTTTAATTGATTTAATTATCATGTCGTCGCATTTCTTTTTATAAGTTAAAAAAGTGTCATTTTCAAAAATAAAAAGAAGGGTCAAATGATTGTGAAATCTATGTTTTATTATTTGGTTGAAAAGATTAGTTAACGAACTTATTTTTAGTGCACTCACATTAATTTTTACATGTCTTAACCTATGAGATAACGATGTTTTAAAATGGTATAAAATTTGATTAGAGAATGGTTAATTTACAAGTTGGTTTATTTTAATCGAGGGTTTTGGGCTTTAAGTTTATAGCAGTCCATTTAGACACTTAGTGAATTTGCTAAGTAGGAGAAACAACTCCTTCTCCTGTATGTTCAGAAATTATCACAAACAGAGATATTGCTCAAAGTAAACTTCCCAATGCAACCTTAATTGAGAGTAAAGATTATGGTTTTAAAATCGAATAATTTGAAATAAAATCCAGGTAAACTTCTCAATCATATCCTCATCTAATTCTGAATTTGTATGTTTGATTGTTGAGAGTAAATTCTTTTTTGTGTTTTTGGGTAAATTAAGTTTTATGGTAAAAATTGAGGAAGGAGAAGAGCAGTAGCAAGGCTATAAGGTATCTAGCATCAAATCAAGGACAAAGCCCATTCCTTTACTCGCTAAATCTACTAGTTTGTTGTCAGTAAATCATAAGGTGAGTTGAAAACTCACATTTCTAGCCTAGATTGAGATTTCAAGGTAAGAATTCTCAAATTTTGTTTGTTGCATGTTCCTTTGCGACAACTTTCATGTTAAATACCTTTGAAAATACTACACATAGAGCGTCAAAAATCCTGAAGTAAACTTAATGCCCTATCTCTGTAAAACTGTAATTTTCTATGCTAAACATCGTTGGTAATTTGAGCATATCTTTCTCGTTTCATGTCCAAATTTGATGACTCTTGATGTTTCGAAAAGCTAGGATTGTCTACTATAACTTTTATCATTTGGGTTTACTTAAATTTTGATGTTTACATGGTCAAAAGTTCATTCTAGAATTGCTGTCCCAAGACTAAAATGACAGCCGTAGTGAACTTCAAATCTGAAAATTATTTTGGCCATAATCTTTTTTTATCAGAATTTTATAATTCTTAATGTTCTGTAAAGCTTAGGATATCTTCTACAACTTTTATGTATTATTTTTTCTCAAATTATGGATATAAAAGGGATGAACTAGCTAAACAAATCGCAGATCCAAGTTCTTTTGCAAAGTTTAGGCAGTCTCCGTAGAATTGTTTTTGGATTCGATGATTTTGAGCATTATTTTGAGACGATTCTAAAAGGCTAACTCCAACTAATAGGAAAGCCAATAATAATGTCAATTCATGCTATGAATTGACAATTTCATTTGGATTTTTGTCGTATGTTAATTTCATTAAATTTTCGTTGATTTTTGCTGTTTCTGTGCACGTGTTTTCTAAACCGTTTTCAAAAGATTTTTTATAATAAAATATCTTCCAAAATAAATATTTTACAAATATTCTCTATAATAAAGGAAATTTCAAAGGAAAGTTTTGCAAATGGCTTTCAAAAATTATTTTGAAACCTTGTTTTCACTAACAAATTTATTCAATATAAAATGCACGTTTTTTCACTATTCGAATGAATGAGAAAGAGAATCAAACGATTGGGTAAAATACGTGGTATGTGACATGTGCACTATCTTTTCATTTAATTCCTGACTTTTCTGTCTGATCTTTATGACCTTCGGGCCGTGTTTACCATTGAGATGAGGTAAACATTTTACTAATTTGAGTGTGAAATTTATTTGCGGTTTGTAAACCGTATAGTGCGAATGTATGGTATGGGACACAAATTAATACTATTCGGATTCCTATCCGATAGTTTATGACACATTTTTCTAAGAGACATATTTTCCAGTACTGGACCTTCGGGTCATTTGTCCTTGGGACGTTTGCCTTAGAGACATATTTGTCCATTGCGACGTATTGTCCTTCGGGATGCTTGCCTAAGAGAGTATTTATCCATTGCGATGTATTTGTCCTTTGAGATGTTTGTCTAAGAGACGTATTTATTGTCCATCGGGACGTTTGTATAGGAGACGTTGCGCCTTATTTTGAGATAGCGGTACTTGGCGGGCTTTGGCCATAAGTACGTGTTATATCTTTGAGATGATTTCATTGATGGGTGTGGTTTCCCTAGTGTATCGCCCTTTTCTAGAATTGGTCCTTCGAACCATTCAATATATATTTATAGCGATTACCTTTAGGGAATCTGAACTTTAAGGAGTTCTATTTTTGAGATTTGAATAGTCTACACTGGTGTTATATGAGATTTGCCTTTTGGCGTTTACTTGAGATTTTATTCTTCTCTTTGGACAAATATTTGCCTTATGGTGTGTTTGAGATGAGATCTCTTATGCATGTTTTGGATTTGCCAAGATGGCGGGTTTCCCCTAAACCATATTTGATGTTTTATGAATGCTGATGATACGAGGCTTGCTACTTTTAGCATTTTATAGGTTATTTTATTTCTTTTGAGATTATATGTTTGTGTAGTGATATCATATTATCACTTGATGTAATCATACACTTTAATTTCCTCTTCTCATTTGAGAATATTATGACATTATCCTTATGCTCATATTATTTCTTATCCTTGTAAACAGATTTGTTTAGCTAGACTGATCCGTGTATTTTATACTTCGGTCAGACCAAGGTATTTTAGGTTCAGTACAATTAGACTGAGCCTATTTTGCTTCCACGTGGACTACTCTGCTATCTCTTTTGTTATAGCTTTTTTGTGTATACTAGTACAAAAAGTGCTATTGCTTCACCTCATTTGAGTTGGTTGAAGTAAAAACTGATGCAAATAGAACTATTTGCATCATTTCTATCTTAATAACGGTGCAATTGGTACGTAGAAAGCAATAGGTAATAAAAAATCAAATTTGCATCAGTTCTCACCAACAACCGAAGAAAATACATCGATGCAAATAGTTTTAGTCGCATCGGTTTTAAAGTCAACCGATGCAACAACATGTTGATGGCAAAGATATGAAATTTAGATGGGAAATATTGAAAAATTGGCTCCAAAGTTCACACGTTATATTTCAAAATTGGCTCCAAATTTACTGCTTTGGAGAAATGTACTGCTTCCTCTTCAATAACCCACTCCGAAGAAAAAAATTCTTCTCCTCCTTAGAATCCTCGGTGCCAGAAAATTTATTTTTTACTTCTTTTCTTCTTCAACAAATTAAACAAGATGCTAAAATGGGTTTTGTTGCTGCTAATTAACGTCTGCTATTAGCCTTCGAGCTAAAATTCTACTACAACCTTGCTGGTGACCCCTATTGCTGAGACGAATAAGCTCTAATCGCAGAATTAGACGCTCTGTTGATGGCATACAAAGACGATTCATGGCCAATCCGCAAAGATACTACTATATTTACAATCGAAAAACAAATGCTCATGCGTTTCTAAGTCCTCGTTACATAATAGGCACGTAGTTGAATCCAAAATTCGCAATGAATGGAGTCGATCCTTAGTAGGTAAACATCCCATAAACACTTTTTAAGCGGTGTAGCTAATTTTTTTAGCAATATACCAATTCCTAATTATTCTCCCCCAGTAAACCGGATTGTGAATAGACATTAGTGAACTGTAGACCGATGAAAATTTGAAAATTGTCAAGTCTGCTATCTTGCAGTTGTGACGACCCGGAATTTTTAACAATTTAAAATGAAATAATTAATTGATTTTAAATATTTAAAAGTTAATTTTATCTTGAATTCCAAATATCACTATTTATTTGATAATTAAATTATTGAATTTTATAATTCGAAATTGGGTAAGATGTTGAATATGGAATTTCCAAGCCCGTTTAAAATAATTTGAAGGCTTATAAAATTTAAAATGATGATACTGAAGATAATAGAATGGTTGAAATTTAATTTAAAGGTAATTTGTCGAGTTTTAAAAATATGTCGTTTAAATCGATATTTAGAAATAGCCTTCCGAGGCACAGTCTTGGAATTAGACGAAACCAGTTCCATTGGATCCATAATAGTTAGTTACTATCGGATTTCAATTTTCATAGCGTTTGGATTTACCGTTTGCTCGTACGGATGAGAAACACATTGAAATTAAAATCGATAATTTAATATTTTAAATTGACTTAATAATCTAACTTCCATATACGATCGAATTAACCTCCGAAACACGTTCCAATGTGTTTGGAATGCGGGTAAAACCTTATAAATGCCTAGCGGCATTTCTTAAGAGGAGATCAAAATTTTAAATGGCAATTATCGAGACGTTTCGAAGGTTTTATAATATAATAAATTTAAGGTCAAACAGTCAAAGATATTTTCATTTACAATCGTACTCACGAATTTTCCTAAATCTATATCTTATCTTCGTCTCCCTCAAGTTCCAAACCGAAATCAAACGAACGAGAAAAAAATAAAAATAAATTAAGAAAGGGGGGACGAACTTCTTCTCCTGCACATCATTGTTTTCGAAATCCATCTTCAAATGAAAATTCCCAAAATAATTTTTTCCTTCCTCTTCGTAACTCATGCTCCATTCCTTAACCCTAAGTCGCGAATTCCAGTTCTCGATTAAAAAACAAAGATCATGTAAATTAGTGACGACGCGCGACAGATGTAGCTCGCGTGTGATGGATTGCGGTTGCGATGTCACGAAGATCGGAATGGAGGCAGCGACCGAAGGGCTTAGTCACAAGGCGGGGGCGACTCGCGTGGGGTAGCGTGAGGAAAGGTGCGCGGCAAGGTGGAACTGGGGGTTTGTTGGAGGGATTCGCGATTTGGAGATAGGGTTTTGGCTCGAGCTTGGCAGTAGCAGTTCGCATGGATGCATGTAGTGTGGGTGTTGTACGAGACGCCGAAGTTTTGGATTGCTGCAAATCAGCAACTTCAGTGAGGTATCGTCGTTTTCTTTCCAAATTAAATTTAATTTATTTACAGCAGAGAGGCAAAAAGAAAAAAAATTATTAGTTAGAACTGAATTATTAATTAATTAAATTATAAAATGGAAAATGATTGTTCGGTTACTTCATATATTAATAAATTGTAAATTAATAAATTGTAAATTGTTATACAAGGTCCAATTATGGAGGAATTAATCGTGATGAGATTGGATTGCAAATCGAAAATCAAAGGTGAGTAAATCTCGCGTTTCTGGATTTTTATTTGAATTTAAATGGTTAAATTTAAATGATTGGTTGAATGGTTGGATTTGAATTGTTGTGCTATATTATATAGTAATATATAATATATACTGGAATGAACAATATTCTGTGATGAATATTTTTGGGTAATTGGAATGCTAAATGCTGTGGTTTGCTTGAATATTTCGGTACCCTGAGTTATCGAAATATATAAATTGGATTTTTGAAAGAAATATATAAATCGGATTTTTGAAAGAAATATAAGGGTGAATTTTGAAAGTGATAAAAATTATAGAATAAAAATAAGAATGAATCAGAAAAAAAATGAAGGTGGTATTTAAAAACTGAAGTTTAAATGGTAAAGTGGAGATTTAAAAAAGTTCTAAATTCAACAAATAAAGTTCTTCAATATTAAGTGTTTTAACAACTTGAATGTAAAGTGCAATTGTAGATTGATTTGAATTTAAAAATATATTTGTTTTAAATTCTTTTAAGTTTCTATTATAAAACGAGTAATTAATTAATTTAATGAAGTAAATAAAAAGTTAGTTAATTACAGGTTGAGATAAATCGAGAATGATTAATATTGTGGTTAATTAAAGTAATTAATTTAGATTAGAACAAATTAAAATATAAATTGGAAATCATTAATTTATATAATTTACAATGTAATTAAAGATTGATTAATTTAGATTAAATTAATCAATAATAAGCGACTTATGAAAAGTTAATTAATATAAGTAATCAAGAATTAATGTAATTAATTATAGTTAATTAATCTATGAGGTAATTAAGATTACTAATTGATTTTGGTTAAGATTAATTAATATCGTGAAATTAATTGAAGTTAATTACTTGGATGTAATTGAAGGATAATTAATCCAGGATGATTAAACAAGATTAATAATGAAGGTAACATTGATTAATTAATTTGAAATTAATTAATAACAAGTGGAGAATTCTAAGTGATTGTGGTTAGAAATTCAATTAGAATCAATTGAATTAATTTGGAAGTAATCAAATTTACTTATGGATGATTGAATGGTATTGGATTGCTTTGAATGAGTTGATATTTATGATATGAAATGTTGTGTATTTCATTTGGATGACGTGGGTGGGATGACATGAGACTCGAAAAGGCCGGGATCGGGTATTGGGAAATACTTGAAAACATTTTGAACTCTTATTAACTGTTTTGCGGAATTAATAGTTTGGATGAAATAATTTAAATGAATCGGACTATTTGATCTAAATTTTGGCAGTTTAAAAACTTATATGCGAGATAAGTAATGTCTATAATAAATTATGGCTTTGTGAATTGAAATGAGTTACCCCGGGTTTTACATAAGTTATATGTTCTTTATTCCTTGTTAGATGAGTTTACTCATGCTGGTTTCCAGCCTGACCCGGGTGTCAGACCGAGTATTACAGATTTTCAGGTAGGTTCGTTCTGGAGCTCAGGAGGCGAGCTGGATGGCAAGAGCGTATAGAGTATTTCCGCTATATAATATTGTTGCGTATCTGTGACATGATAATTGAGTAAATTCAATGTCTGTATATAAGTGACTCTGATGTATTTAAATGTAACCGACAGTTATAGTATTCTTCTGTAAACTATTATTATTATTATTTATTATTATATTTTATCCGCTGCGAATGTGAGATGTTGGTGTTTTATGATCTTTTTCCTTCTTCTTCTTTTATCTCTTTCTTCTCTTTCATAAGTATCTGTAATTTTCGGGTTCGAAAATTTCGGGTCGTTACTTTTGGTATCGGAGCAGAAAGGTTAAGCGAGAACCTTGCCTTTGGTGGGAGTTACTCATTAAATAGTGTCTGTAGAACTCTAGAATGAGTTGAGTGTGTGTATATATATATGGGAGCGTGCTTGTTATTTTCTTATATAAAGGTTTTAAATGATTTTATATAAAAGTATATTTTGATATATAAAGCAATATTTTCTTCTAATAAATATTTAGGTGATTGGTTGCTAATTATTGAAATTAAAATTAAGAAGTAATAAAATACAACATAACTGAAATCTTGAATTGGAGTTAATTAAGTGTAACAGAAATACAACCAAATTAAATTTAAGTTGATTGAAATGAAATTCTAGAATTTGAGCTCATAAATTAAATTGTTAAAAAACTTTAAATAAAGGTAAGTTTGAAAAGGATTCAAACTAAAATTTAATCTTGAATTTATAGAAGTAAGAATAATATAAAAAGGAATTGGTATCTAGATATGATTACCTTGGGTATTATCATAAATAGTTATTGTGTTTAATAATGACATATTTATTATTAGGTACATTTATAAGATGAGTATAACTTCTAAACTAAAGTGGGTTTTAAAATTTGTGACATTTTAAAAACCTAAGTTTAGAAACAATCAATTGTTTCAAAGATTTAAAGAAATAACAAATAATATAATTCAGACTGTTTTGAATATAGTCTTATTTTTAAAACAAGAAATGTTTGGGAAGATTTTTTAAGGGATTTGTTTTGAAATTAAAACCAAGGGTGGTTTAAAATTTTAAAGGTAGCCTGGTGTGTAAAGGAAATAAATATGACATAAACTCTAAGGTTGAGTTTTGAATTTTCCTTGGAATGTGATGTGAAACTCAAAGTTAAGCAAGTTTTAAACTTAAATGGAAAGGTTATTAATCTGAAGGTTTAAAATTTGAATGGAAATTGGGATTAAATTCAAGCAGAAATTGAAATGATTTGAAATTAAAGTGGATTCAACTTGAAATTAGTCCAAATTTATTTGAATAATTTGGAACTGTAAATAAAGTTGAATAAGTAAGAATCAAATGGAATTTGATTTGAAGTTGGAAAGAAATTGAGAATTGATTCAACTTGAATTGGGAATAAATCAAGTCCAATGGAATTGGAGTTATTCAAATTGGAATTGGTCAATTTAAATGGAAGTGGAAATTTAAATTGAATTGTTGGGGAAGTGAACAGGTTGACTCTGGACTATTTTCAATATAAATTGTTTTAAATATAAATTTATTCTTCCAAGCTATTAAATATATACAACCTTTCTTTTTAAAGCTAACTTATTTTATATTTGTTTTACCATTATTTTTGGTACTATTTAACAATTTTTCAACTGTTTTATAAACTAATTACTATTTTTCAACTATTTTACAAATTAACTACTATTTTACAACTATTTTGCAATTATCTAAAATTTCTGAAACTATTTAGCTATTTCTCAACTATTTTACAGTTAGTTACCTATTTTATAGCTATTTTGCAAACTAACAATTATTTTTCAACTACTTATCTATTTTTAAAATTTTCAAGCTATTTTCTAAATATAAACTGGTCGGAGTTCAAACTGTTATTGATTAAATACCCAACCGAGATAAGAATTGAAGTGATAATTCAATGGGATTAAAGCGATTGTAAATAAGTGAGTGGAAATTAAAGGAAATGTGAATAGGAAGAGAAATTGATTTGGCTAAAAATCAATAAGATTAAATACGTAGGATGTACGTATATTATTCTATTCGCATAGTGATTTGATCCAGATTCGAGCACAGAATTTCGAGATAGTTTATCGATCCGAGTTGTGATTTTTCGCTCGATTTTCGATGGCGAACCTGGAAATGGATTGTTGATTGGTTCTGGATATTCTCTATCTTAGTTATAGCTATGCAAGGAGAATGACGGTTTCTAATCAAGAAACCAGATCTATGTCCGCACTAGGAAGTCGGGTGGACGATACTAGTTCGGAAGTGAAATTGTGTGATCGAGTGAGCGATCAGATTGGTATAGCGTACGGATATCGTACAGATTTGAATGAAATTGACACTGGAAGGAGTAATCAAATTTGAATGTTTGATTTTGAATAAACAAAGTTATATATCTTTGTTATATAAGATAAATCTCCCCTTGTTAAATCTATTGCCAGAAGAAAAGGATTTTTGAAGGTGTTTGAAGTATAAAAGGAGTTTTATACAAGTTTGAAAGGATCCAAAGTTTTTTTTAAAATTATATATATCTGAATATATATATATATAAAGGATCTTATGAGGATTTTGGAAAAGGGTTTTGGAAACCTTTGGATTTGTAAAGGGTTTTTGATTTTTGGGTAAAATCAATATTAAAATTTGGAAAGCCTAGTTTGAGAATTATCGATTTTGGGATAATCGATTTTGTGTAAAGAAGCTTTGTATGAGATCATACTAGGTGTATGATTTGAAAGATACTATATGTGTATAATATAAAGTGTTTTGATGAAGGCTCTGGGGAAAAAGGCGCTCCCTTGAAATGAACTTCTCAGTAGTGCCACAGGGTGGTGCTGCCTTGAGCCCCAAGGGGGGTTCTAAAGTTGATCCTGTGAGGAGTCCGGACAAAACTAGTTCCTGGGGATTATGAGTAGTGTATACCATAGCGAAAGTCGTGTGTGCTGCTGAGAGCCAACAGTCTGTGTTTAATTTTATATCGGTAGACTGCGACCTTTGGTAACATAGCGAACGTCGTGTGTGCTGCTAAGAGCCAACAGTCTGCATTTGATTTTATATCGGTAGACTGCGACCTATGTTGGAGTGGAGAAGTTTCATTTTGACAGCGAAAATCAGAGGCCGCGGAGAGCCTGCAGTTACATGGACTTTTGCTGCGATGGCAACTAACCCTGGAATGTAACTGCGATCTGCCGTGGGTTCCATGGAGTAATCGAGAGGCCGTAGAGAGCCTGCAGTTATATGGACTTTTGCTGCGATGGCAACGTAACCCTGCAATGTAACTGCGACCATGGATGGGGGTGATTATTTCCAGAGCATTCTCACCAAAGATATTTCCTCTATTTCAAAATGCTTTCAATATTTTCAATAAAATTATTTTCAAAAGTATTTTCACTGGATGTTGAAAACGGGTCTACCAAGTACTTATAGATTTTCAGTCCTACGCCTGACCAACGTATGACCGAATTTCTATGAGAACAAGGATGGACTGGTTGAGACATCGAGTTATAAGAAGTATTTTTTTTATAAAGAGCTATTTTATTAGTATGATGTGAATTTAAAAGCATTTCTAAATTTTTTAAAAAGGTGTTGGAATTTTGGAAAATGAAGAAATCCAAACTGGAATTATGAAAATTTTTGAATTCAGGAAAATTTAATGAAGTGATTTTTGTAATAAAATCAAACATTGATTTAAAAGTTGGAAATAAGCTAATCAGTTAAATAAATTATTTAATAGAGTATATTGATAAAATTTAACTCGGTTAAATAAAAGGATTGTAAATTAATAATAGAGTTTGGAAATGAATTCGAATTGTAAATAGAATTCGACTTGGATTTGATAATGAATTAAATAAGTGGAGGTGCTATAAAAATAAAAATAAATTAGAGTTGGATCGAAATAGTGATAGTCGGAACTTGAATAAAATTCAAGTGTGTTATAAATAATATCAAATGTAAATTACAAGTAAATTAGATATAGTAGGAGTGTTGTCAAATGAAATGAAAGTGAATTATAATAGAAATGGTTTGAGTTGCAAATAAAACCCAAGTGAATAGAAATAAATTGAGAATGACTTTGGATTAGTAAAATAAATTCGAAATGAGTTAAGCAGGTGAATTAAAAATTTAAAATGGGGTGGATAAATTGGTTAATTGAATTAAATAATAAATGTATGAAGTCTGATTGAATGGAAATTAAATAAAGGTTTTAATTGGACTTGGATTATCAGAATGGACTTAAGTTATGAGACGAATAAATATGAAGTAAAATTTCTTAAATCAACGAAGCTTGGATTGAGTGAGAATAGTAAACCATTAAATAAGGACTTGGGTTAAATTTATTTGGGAAAAATGGATATTAATAATAAGCATTGAATGTTGTTAAGCTGATTGAAATAGTTTTAAAATGGAAACGATGCGGATAAGAAATGGAATACATATGTATGGTTGGTTAATAAACTTGAAATGAAACGGAATTAAATACACGATGAGTTGAAATTAAATTGAAGTAGTTATAAACTTAAATGGATACTCTATTAAGCAAATATCGCCAATATTTTCATAAAAATAGCTGTCGTTGTTGTAAACAATGGTAATTAAAATTATATGGGTTGAGAGAAGTTAAATAATATTGATTTTGAATCTTTTGAAGTGAATATGAGCTTGTTTGGATTAAAAATCAATTGAATGTAAGAAATTGAGTTGCAAACCATTAAAATTGAAGGAAATGGTATATAAATTGGTTGAAAGCAATTGAATTAGCTTTAAATTATATAAATCGCTTATGGAAAGCGTTTTGGTGCTTGTTGCTTATGATATTCATTTGTTTAGCTATTGAAAATAAGTGAATGCTAATAGATTTTCTACATATGGCACTTAAAAATTTAAATTAAGTAAGTACAGGTACCTGAAGGCCGTTTGGCTGGATTTGGATGCACTAATTGCTAAAATAAATAAGCCGCATGCTTAAATGCTAAATAAGGTACGCCTACGCAATAAAAATAGGAAATATGAATTGTTTTTGCTTTTTACGACCGTGTGGGTCGATGTACACATATTTATATCTCTTGTCAAATTGCAAAAGCTCCTCCGTACAAAGGAGACTCTGCCAAAAAAAATTAAAAAATTTTGGGAGTTAGAAAATTTTTGGAAATTTTTTTTGTTAACGACAGAATGATTTCAAATTGGAAATTAAAGTAAAGGTGGATGAAACTAATATGAATCGGTTATAAATGAAAGATAAAATTCAATATTAAAATTGAAAACAAATTGAATTCATATGAAAATGGGAAAAACTAAGTTGAATGGAAGTAGATGAGAAAACTTCTTTAGGAAATGTATAAACTGATTTGAAAGGTTACGATTGAGTCTTGTTGCTAAGTAAGATATGCAGGTATTAAAGGGAAAAGAAAATTTGATTTGATTTCAGGAGATAATTTGAATTGCTCAGCTAAAAGGTATGTATTTAAATTTCTATATGAAATTGGATTGGGTTTTTGATCTAGCCACTTGGCTTTCTGTTTTCTTTTTGGAATTTGGGAGCCCATAGAGGCCTTTTGTAGATGTACCGAGCTAGCACGCAAAGGAGACGCTGGCAAAAAATTTCGAAAATTTTGAGAGTTAGAAAAAAATTGAGAAAATTTTGATAATTCAAAATTTGGTTTTAAATTGAAATTTAAATGATTGAGCAAAAGGATACTGTTTGAAACTATAAAAGGTTTTGGAAGTTGGTTAAGGTGATAGTGGGTCTATAATAAGAGATAGTTGGTGGGATGTTGAATTGTGAGTTTGGGAAAAGGTAAACGGGTATTGGTCCATCTTCCTAATTAGTAATTTCGGGGACGAAATTCTTTTTAAGGGGTGAGGAGTGTGACGACCCGGAATTTTTAACAATTTAAAATGAAATAATTAATCGATTTTAAATATTTAAAAGTTAATTTTTAACTTGAATTCCAAATATCACTATTTATTTGATAATTAAATTATTGAATTTTATAATTCGAAATTGGGTAAGATGTTGAATATGGAATTTCTAAGCCCGTTTAAAATAATTTGAAGGCTTATAAAATTTAAAATGATGATACTGAAGATAATAGAATGGTTGAAATTTAATTTAAAGGTAATTTGTCCAGTTTTAATAATACATCGTTTAAATCGATATTTAGAAATAGCCTTCCGAGGTACAGTCTCGGAATTAGACGAAACTAGTTCCATTGGATCCATAATAGTTAGTTATTATCGGATTTCAATTTTCATAGCATTTGGATTTACCGTATGCTCGTACGGATGAGAAACGCGTTGAAATTAAAATCGATAATTTAGTATTTTAAATCAATTTAATAAGCTAACTTCCACATACGATCGAATTAACCTCCGAAACACGTTCCATTATGTTCGGAATGCGGGTAGAACCTTATAAACACCTAGCGGCATTCCTTAAGAGGAGTTCAAAATTTTAAATGGCAATTATCGAGACGTTCCGAAGGTTTTATAATATAATAAATTTAAGGTCAAACAGTCAAAGATATTTTCATTTACAATCGTACTCACGAAGTTTTCCAAATCTATATCTTATATTTTCAAGTTCCAAACCGAAATCAAACGAACGAGAAAAAAATAAAAATAAATTAAGAAAGGGGGGCCGAACTTCTTCTCCTGTACATCATTGTTTTCGAAATCCATCTTCAAATGAAAATTCCCAAAACAATTGTTTCTTTCCTCTTTGTAACTCACGCTCCATTCCTTAACCCTAAGTCGCGAATTCCAGTTCTCGATTATGAAAAAGAGATTGCGTAAATTAGTGACGATGCGCGACAGATGTAGCTCGCCTGTGATGGATTATGGTTGCGATGTCGCGAAGATCGCGAGTGGAGGCGGCGACCGAAGGGCTTAGTCACGAGGCGTGGGCGACTCTCGTGGGGTAGCGTGAGGAGTGGTGCACGGCAAGGTGGAACTGGGGGTTCGTTGGGGGGATTCGCGACTTGGGGATAGGGTTTCAGCTCGAGCTTGGCATTAGCAGTTCGTATGGATGCATGTAGTGTGGGTGTTGTACGAGATGCCGAATTTTTGGATTGCTGCAAATCAACAACGACGGTGAGGTATCCTCGTTTTCGATCCAATTTAAATTTAATTTATTTACAACGGAGAGGAAAAAAGAAAAAATATATATTAGTTAGAACTGAATTATTAATTAATTAAATTATAAAATGGAAAATGATTGTTTGATTATTTCAGATATTAATAAATTGTAAATTAATAAATTAATAAATTGTAAATTGTTATACAAGGTCCAATTGTGGAGGAATTAATCATGATGAGAACGGATTGCAAATCGAAAATCAAAGGTGAGTAAACCTCGCGTTTCTGGATTTTTATTTGAATTGAAATGGTTAAATTTAAATGATTGGTTGAATGGTTGGAATTGAATTGTTGTGCTATATTATATAGTAATGTATAATATATACTGGAATGATTGATATTCTGTGATGAATATTTTTGGGTAATTGGAATGCTAAGTGTTGTGGTTTGCTTGAATATTTCGGTGCCCTGAGTTATCGAAATATATAAATTGGATTTTTGAAAGAAATATAAGGGTGAATTTTGAAAGTGATAAAAATTATAGAATAAAAATAAGAATTAATCGGAAAAAAAATGAAGGTGGTATTTAAAAACTGAAGTTTAAATGGTAAAGTAGAGATTTAAAACAAATTCTAAATCAAAGTTAAATTTAACAAATAAAGTTCTTAAATATTAAGTTTTTTAACAACTTGAATGTAAAGTGCAATTGTAGATTGATTTGAATTTAAAAATATATTTGGTTTTAAGTTCTTTTAAGTTTCTATTATAAAACGAGTAATTAATTTATTTAATTAAGTAAATAAAAAGATAGTTAATTACAGGTTGAGATAAATCAAGAATGATTAATATTATGGTTAAATAAAGTAATTAATTTAGATTAGAACAAATTAAAATATAAATTGGAAATCATTAATTTATATAATTTACGATGTAATTAAAGATTGATTAATTAAGATTAAATTAATCAATAATAAGTGACTTATGAGAAGTTAATTAATATAAGTAATCAAGGATTAATGTAATTAATTATAGTTAATTAATCTATGAGGTAATTAAGATTACTTATTGATTTTGGCTAAGATTAATTAATATCGTGAAATTAATTGAAGTTAATTACTTGGATGTAATTGAAGGATAATTAATGCAGGATGATTAATCAAGATTAATGATGAAGGTAACATTGATTAATTGATTTGAAATTAATTAATAACAAGCGAAGAATTCTAAGTGATTGAGGTTAGAAATTCAATTAGAATCAATTGAATTAATTTGGAAGTAATCAAATTTGCTTATGGATGATTGAATGGTATTGGATTGCTTTGAATGAGTTGATATTTCTGATATGAAATGTTGTGTATTTCATTTGGATGATGTGGGTGGGATGACTTGAGACTCGAAGAGGCTGGGATCGGGTATTGGGAAATACCCGAAACCATTTCGAACTCTTATTGATTGTTTTGCGGAATTAATAGTTTGGATGAAATAATTTAAATGAATTGGACTATTTGATCTAAATTTTGGCAGTTTAAAAACTTATATGCGAGATAAGTAATGTCTATAATAAATTGTGGCTTTGTGAATTAAAAAGAGTTACCCTGGGTTTTACATTAGTTTTATTTTCTGTATTCCTTGTTAGATGGGTTTACTCACGCTGGTTTCCAGCCTGACCCGGGTGTTACTTTGATGTAATGCTCGGGTCAGACCGAGTATTACAGATTTTCAGGTAGGTTCATTCTGGAGCTCAGGAGGCGAGCTGGATGGCAAGAGCGTATAAAGTATTTCCGCTGTATAATATTGTTGTGTATCTGTGACATGATAATTGAGTAAATTCAATGTCTGTATATATGTGACTCTGATGTATTTAAATGTAATTGACAATTATAGTATTCTTCTGTAAACTATTATTATTGTTTATTATTATATTTTATCCGCTGCGAATGTGAGATGTTGGTGTTTTCTGATCTTTTTCCTTCTTCTTCTTCTATCTCTTTCTTCTTTTTCATAACTATTTGGAATTTTCGGGTTTGAAAATTTCGGGTCGTTACAGCAGTACTCAGTAAAATAATCTGTGTCCAAGTAGATTTGTGTGATGATATGAAATAGTTACCTTATGGATGATAACTTGTTATACTTTCGAGAATTTCTTTCTATAATGTTGTTGATTGTCCCATTTGCTCCCTGACATAAATAAATTCTACGCCAACCCAATAAGTCGACCATAGATTTGCGGTTTAACCAAGGGTCAAACAACATTGAAGTTGATTGACAGTTGATAACAATTCTTTTCATAATTTTAGCTGCACAATCTCTGGCTCTAAGAGTATGCTTCACGGTTCTTGAAAAATTATTGTTAACGGCCATAGTCCAAAAATTCTAGTTGTTTAGATACCAATTTGATCTCACTCTTCAATAAATTAATTTTTAAACTAATTTATGAAAATCGTTTGCTTATACAAATAGTTGTTTGGAACATTTTTTTTGAAAGTAGTTGTTTGGAACTTTAGTGATGTATTACACTCCTACATTGCACACTCGAGTAGGATAATTTGGTTAAAGCTCTGATGGCACTTGAAGACTAATATGAAGTTGTTTTTGCCCATCTGCAAGAGCTTTAGCATTCAATTCAATAGGATATGAATCATTTAACTTTTGCGGTTAAGCATAATTTTTCGTATTGAAATGTACAATCCGTTCCATATTTTAAATATGCTTACTCCAAGATTTCAGTACAATTTATAGCGTTTTTTGGGCAGTAATAAAATTGAACAACAAACTACCTCTCCTATAGATTTTGAAATTTTCTTTGACAACATCTTCGTACTCCGTAAAGAAATTCCAACAATTTTTGTATCTGAATGATTTAAAACCTTTCAATTTTGAAAAACAGGTATCAATAATATGGACACAAACTTATCCAATGCAATGAAAATTATCTATGCAACATTGTGTTACTTCTATATGTATGTATGTCTATTTTCATTTGCACGATATTTTGTTTAAAAATCTATAATTAAACTATGACGATTTATGGCTACTTCATATGTGCTACTTTTAAGCTTATCCTTTGTATTGGACCGTTTTCTGTTGAAACTGTTTTAAACGAGACTTTTCCTTTTCATTTTTGATTGCATTTTGCATGATACAGCATATTATTGTTTGCGTGCTTCAACCAGGCTGAATTGCAACTGTGGAATTAAAAGTTTTTTTTTACACATTAAAATTCCATTAACCTACAATTGAGGCCCCATTGACACTATAACCTCCAACAACCACCTGCACAGGTTCCATCCTACTTGGTGTGGGTCGCAAATTCCGCTGATGGCACTGAACCATGTGTCGAGACTATGCAAGAATGTCCAATATTCCATAGATTTTTACACGAAAGTCCTCGACTCGTTCTTATAAACCGGCCGCCATCGCTGAACAGTTTTGACGGAGCGTGGTTGTTTAATTTCGGGGTAGGTATTCATCTGGTACAGAAGAAAAATGGTCGAATTCTCGATGCATGTCCCGACTATCTTGATCCTATGGATAATCACATCTCTTTCCAGGTATCGTATATACATATAAGTGCTTGGTATATTTTGCATGCAATATAAGGAACCGAAACTGAGTTTATGGTGTGTACATGTGAGGACATGGATGCAATGGAGCGGAAACTGAAGAAGCTGAACATCAAGAACATGAAGAGAACGATAAACGAGGAGGAAGGAGCACCTATAGATAAGCTGTTTTTCAACGATCCAGATGGATTCATGATCGAGATATGCAATTGTGAGAATCTAGAACTGGTGCCTGCAGGTTCCATGGGTCGGATTAAGCTACCGAAAGACCGACAATATCCACCACTCAACCACCACTAATTTACGTCTTCTTAGTTTATGTTATATATTATACAGTTTTCTGATACATGTGTGATTTTGTGTTGAGATTAGTTGTGATAGCATTTACATTGAGAGCTAGCATAGGTACAGGTATAGTGAGAATAATTTCATACTTGATGAGTTTGAAGAACCCTTTCATTGGCTGCTTCTTTCTATAATCAATCACTGATGTGGTTGTATTTGCCATCAAATTTAATTTGAATGATTGTAATATTGCATGCAATAATTGTTTGTTATACTCAAGAATATATATATATATATATATATATATATTGTCTATTTGAGTACTATAATAATGATTTTTGAGAATGACTTTTTTGCATCAGGTATAAATAGCTGATGCAATAAAGGGATTAGTTTGCACCGGCTGTTATAAAAACCGATGCAACAAAGAAGCCTTTTAAACCCAAAGACTCTTATGTTGCATCGATTTCCAACAACAACCTATGCAACAAGTTCCTTTGTTGCATCGGTTTTCATTACAACTGATGCAACATGAGGGTTGTGTTCAAGCAACCAACTGTATTTTGCATCAGTTGTTAGTAACAACCGATGCAAAAAGGACCATTTTGCATCGGTTTTAGAACCGATGCAAAACTGTTAAGCCTATTGCATCGGTTGCATATACATCGGATGTTGAACTGATGCAAAAGGGGGTAAACAACCGATGCAAATGACCTGTTTTGTAGTAGTGGTAGTCCTTTTTGGTTGCTACTCTGATATATATATATTCTTTTGACTCGCTTGTATATTGTTGTTGCTATACCACTTGACATGTATCATTTTGTATACTCTGTGATGTATCAGATATGTGTATATATATATGTGTGTGTGATGATCTACTATTCTGTGATGGGTTTTGCATTCAAGTTGTTTTATTTTGTTCTGTTAGATCCTATATCCACATATGACTTTGTATTAAGTATTTAATGGATATGTCGATCTATTTGAGATAGAAAAAAATGGTGTTTGTCGACGTATTCAATAGATATTTAAGAGAATGCTATAGATGGTCGCTCCTATCCAACCCTATTCTCTTCATTAGCAGATAACATTACCCATTAATACTCTTTGTTAATGTTGGTCTCGGGTTGGGGCATCACAGCTTGGTATCATAGCTGAGTTCAAAATAAAATATGATAAATACAGAACAGAAACACATATTTCAGTACATCCAAGTATAGTACAACTGTTGCCAATTCTTTAATCAGCGTATCCTTCACCTAATCGTGTCCTTTGAGATAGAAGTTTGGGATATGTCTAGGAATATGTTTAATTCTGTAGTATTCTATAATATAATTGATGATACCTTATCTTAGGAGTAATCCTAATCGTGACTACTTGTGAAGATAAATTTTAGCGATGGTTAGAATTTAAAATGGAGAAATAAAATAAATTTGGAGACGTAAAATCTATTGAAATTGTTTATTTTAAAATAAACAATGTGTTTTGGTGCAGTAAAATGGAGATTAAGATGTTTGGTTGTAAATTTAGTGAGAATAATAGAATTATGCTGATTTGGTGGTAATTTAATTTAAATAGGGATGAATGAAATTAATTCAACATTTTTTTGTTGTAAATAAATATAAAAATAAGAAAATAAAGTTTTGGAAACTTCAGTATGTTATTTTAGGGTAAGAATGAGCATCGAATGGTTTTACTATGATAAAACGCAATTATAGCGGAAATAATGGCCAAATGGTGATTTTTGTTAATATTAATGATGTGTTAAAAATTAAATATGGTTAATACTGTGAATAAAAATGTGGAATATTGATTAAAAATGGTATTTGGGTGTAAAAATATTTTTAATATGGTTTGTGATGTTTAATTAAATAAGAAAATATGATTTTTGGGGTTTAATTTATTTAATTATCATGTCGTCACATTTCTTTTTATAAGTTAAAAAGTGTCATTTTCAATAATAAAAATGAAGGGTCAAATAATTGTGAAATCTATGTTTGATCATTTGTTTGAAAAGATTAGTTAACGTACTTATTTTTAGTGTACTCACACTAATTTTTAGGCGTCTTAAAGTATGAGATAACGGTGTTTTAAAATGGTATAAAATGAGATTAGAGAATGGTTAATTTACAAGTTAGTTTATTTAAATTGAGGGTTTTGGGCTTTAAGTTTATGGCAGCCCATTTAGACACTTGATGAATTTAATAAGTAGGAGAAATAACTCCTTCTCCTGTACCTTCAGAAATTATCACAAACAGAGATATTGCTCAAAGTAAACTTCCCAATGTAACCCTAGTTGAGGTAAAGATTATGGTTTTAAAATCAAATAAATTGACACAAAATTCAGTAAAATCCAGGTAAACTTCTCAAACATATCCTAATCTAATTCTGAATTTGTAGATTTTATTGTTGAGGGTAATTTCAATTTTTTTTTTAGGTAAATTAAGTTTTAGGGTAAAAATTGAGGAAGCCGAAGAACAATAGCAAGGCTATAAGGTTTCTAGCACCAAATCAAGGCCAAAGCTCTTTACTTTACTCGCTAAGTTTTCTAGTTTGCTGTCAATAAATCCAAAGGTGAGTTTAACTCACATTTCTAACTTAGATTGAGATTTCAAGGTAAGAAATCTCAATTTTGTTTGTTGCATGTTCATTTGCGAATTGTTGTTAGTAAATTGCGCATATCTCTTTCGTTTTAAATCGAAATTAGGATTCTTTTTTTGAAGTTCTGGAAAGCTTAAAAAGAGGGTGACAATTTCATGTAAATACTTTCGAAAATACTAAGCGTAGAGGATCAAAAAACTTGATGTAAACTTGCTGCCCTGAACTGTAAAACTGTAATTTTCTGTGCTAAATGTCGTTGGTAATTTGAGCATATCTTTCTCGTTTGATGTCCAAATTTGACGATTCTTAATGTTTCAAAAAACGTAGATTATCTACTATAACTTTTATGTTTTGGGTTTTGTTAAATTTTGATTTTTACATGGTCAAAAGTTCATTCTAGTGTCGCTTTCCCAAGGATAAAACGATAGCCATAGTGAACTTCAAATCTGACTATTGTTTTGGTCATAACCTTTACGTTTCTTATTGGAATTTGATAAATATTAATCTTATGGAGAGCTTAGGATATCTTCTACAACTTTTATGTTTTATGTTTTCTCAAATTCCAGGATTAAAAAGAGCGAACCGGCTAAACAAGTCGCAGGCCCGAGTTCTTTTGCAAAGTTTGGGCAGTTTCCGTTGAATTGTTTTTTGATTCGACGATTTTGAGAATTGTTTTTAGATGATTCTAAAAGGCTACTTCTACTAATAGGAAAGCCAACATTAACGTCGATTCGTGCTATGAATTGTTAATTTCATTTGGATTTTTGTCGTAAGCTAGTTTCATCAAAATTTCGTTGATTTTTGCTGCTACTATGCACGTGTTTTCTAAACCATTTTTAGAAGATTTTTTTCATAACAAAATAGCTTTCAAAATAAATATTCTACAAAATTTATGATTATTTTTAAAGTTATAAAAATTATATATTCTCTATAATAAAGGGAGCTTCAAAAGAATGTTTTGCAAATGGTTTTCAAAAATTGTTTCAAAAACTTGTTTTCACAAACAAATTATTTTCTATATAAAATGCACATTTTTGCACTATTCGAATGAATGAGAAGGAGAATCAAATGATTGGGTAAAACATGTTGCATGGGACACATGCATTATCTTTTCGGTTAGTCTTTGACTTGACTGTTTGATCATTTTGACCTGCGGGTCATGTTTACCGATGAGATGAGGTAAACTTTTTACTAATTTTAGTGTGAAATTTACTAACGGATAGTAAACCATTTAGTGCGAACGTGTGGTATGGGACACACGTTAACACTGTTCGGGTTCCTATCCAAAAGTTTGTGACACATCTGTCTAAGAGACGTATATTCCAGTACAGGACCTTCGGGTCATTTGTCCTTCAGAGCGTTTGTCTAAGAGACATATTAATTCATTGTGACGTATTTGTCCTTCGAGATGTTTGTCTAAGAGACGTATTTGTCCATTGCGACGTATTTGTCCTTCGGGATGTTTGCCTAAGAGACGTATTTATTGTCCTTCGGGACGTTTGTCTAAGAGACGTGGCATCTTATTTTAAGAGAGCAGTACTTGGTGGGCTTCGGCCATAAGCATGTGCTATATCTTTGAGATGATTTCATTGATGTGTGTGATTTCCCTAGTGTATCATCCTTTTTTGGAATTGGTCCTTTGTACCATTCGATATATATTTGTGGCGGTTATCTTTTGAGAATTTGAACTGTAAGGAGTTCTATTTTGAGATTTGAATTGCCTGCATTGATGTTATGAGATTTTTCTTTTGGCGTTTACTTGAGATTTTATTCTCCTCTTTGGTGATATATTTGCCCTATAGCGTGTTTGAGATGAGATCTCTTATGCATGTTTTGGATTTACCAAGATGGAGGGTTTAGGTTTTCCCCTAAACCATATTTGATATTTTATGAATGTCGAAGATATGAGGCTCGCTACTTTTAGCGATTTATGGGTATTTTATCTCTCTTGAGATTATAGTTTGTATGGTGATACCATATTATCACTTGATGTAATCATACATTTTAATTGTCCCTTCTTACTTGAGAATATTATCACATTATCCTTCTGCTCATATTATCGTTTATCCTTGTAAACTAATTGGTTTAGCTAGACTTACCCGTACATTTTATACTCGGTTAAGACCGAGGTGTTTTAGGTTAGGTACATTTGGACTTAGCCTATCTGCTTCCGCATGGACTATTCTACTAGCTCTTTTTGTTATAGATTTTTATGTAGTCCTTTTTGGTGACTACTCTGATATGTATATTCTTTTGATTCGCTTGTATATTGTGGTTGCTATACCACTTGACATGTATCATTTTGCACACTCTGTGATATATTTGTATATGTATATATGTGTGTCTACTGTTCTGTGATGTGTTATGCATTCAAGTTGTTGTATTTTGTTCTGATAGATCCTATAGCCACCTATGACTTTGTATTAAGTATTTATTGGATATGTTGATCCACTTGAGATAGAAAAAAGGGCATTTGTCGACGTATTCAATAGATATATAAGACAAGGCTATAGATGGTCGCCCCTATCCAGCCCTATTCTCTGCTTTAGCAGACAGTATTACCAAGTAATACTCTTTATTAATGTGGGTCTCGGGGTGGGGCGTCACAAGTTATTATAACTGTGCAGATTGATGTATTGATTATTGTATTCTGATGATTATAAGTATAAACAGTTAAAGATTCTTTCGTATAAAAATCTATTATTATATATTATGTTTTTTTCCGCTGTGACTGTGAGATTCTATGCTGTGTTTTTATTTCTTTTTGTATCTTTTCTTCTTTACCCTTGTTATTCGCTCTTTCGTATGGGTTGAATAGGAGTTAATTTTTATCAGCTCAAAGGGTACAGAACTGTGGGTTGCTACATTTGGTATCAGAGCTGAAGGTTAAGTGAGAACCTTGGCTCTGGTGGGGATTACTCATTAAAAAATAGTGTCAGTAGTACTCTAGAATGAGTCTGAGTGTATTAATAGATATAAGCACGTATTTGTTAGTGAATATAAAGGGTTTTATATTGTGTTGATTTATCTGTTGAGTGGTGCATAAATTCTGTTCGAGTAGTAGGATGCTACTAAATCGATAGGAGTTTCCAAACACTTGAATAGAGTAATTCGACACAGTATGGTTTTGAAGTGGGTAGATGAAATAATTTTACCCAAATTATATTTTGATATAAAAGAGAATGACTTTCTAAAATTATTATAGTGATGTGCATGGATTATTATTATATAACCAAAGTAAGATTTTAAAACTTGGAATGGTTAAAAAAACCAAATGGAGATTGTATAAATATGAAGTATATAAATAATTAAAACTAAAAATGGAGTCAAGCCAGAATTTGGAAATTTTGAATCCCGGATATTTTCAGAAGTATTTTCCAAAGTGTTGAAGATAAAGAATAGTATTATTATTCTGGGGATATTTTGAAAGAAAATTTGCTTTAAATGGATCTTGAAGATGCTATATCATTAAACTCACTTCAATCGTTGGAAAATAACTCTGATGATGATCGCGACATCATAGGTGTTCATTTTCGAGTTTCTAAGTGATGGATTGCAACCATAGTAAATTAATATGGAGACTTTTCGATGAAAACAAGCGTTGTTTTGGAAATTCTAAAGGGAAATTGTTTTGAAATGGAACCAAGTGAATTTTGAAAATTCAAGGGAAGTGGTTTGTTAAACAAAAAAAGAGAGTGTGTGTGTGTGTGTATTGATTTCAATGTGATTTGAAATAAATACCCGAATTTTAAAAAATTGGAATTGTGAATAAATAAATTGGAATAGCTCATAAAAATTGAAATTTATGGAATGAAAATATAGTTGGGTTGTTAATATATGTAGATCTCAAGATAAAAATAAAATGTGAATGTATTCAGATTTGATGGAAATGTGGAAAAAAATAAGTTGTGTAACTTATAAAATTGAAGAGTGATATAGAAAAATCCAAAATAATGATTGTTTGATATTTTAAAATGAAGGTATGAAATCTAAACTTGAATTATAAAAAGAATTTGAACTCAAGAAAATTAAATGGAGTGATTTTTTAAATAAAAATTAGATATTGAATTGTAAATGGAAGTGAACTACTTAGATAACAGATTAGTTAATTGAATATAGAATGAAACTTGGGTCATAAATTAAAATATGACAAACGTAAGTGAGTAAAATTTAATTGGAAATATTGTAGAATAAAATAGAAATGGATTGGGATATTAATGACTTGAGTTTCAAATAAATTCTATTTTAATGTAAATAAACTGAATATGACCTAGAATATTAATTAAATGAATCCGAGCATGGAATTAAAAATTTGAAGTGAATAAAATGATTGAACAAATTAATTAATTAGTAAATGAAATTGTAATTGGTTGAAAGAAAATAAAACATAAGTTATAAGGTTGAAATAATTGAAATTAAACAAACTAACTTAAGTAAATGTCTTGGATGGAAGTTTGGCTCGAATAAATTATGAAATAGTTATTTAATCAATAGCGTGGGATGATTTCAAGCTAAATAAAACGGATTTGAATAAAATATGTATGGGATGAAATTGAATTTATTGAGAATAAATTTGAAATGAAATAGAATTGAGTATAAATTGAGTGGAATAAATTTAAAATAACGTAAGCTTAAATAAATATTTTATTAAATGAATGGACCCAAATTTGCATAGAAAAATTGTTGTTTGACGCAAACGGAATTAAATAAAATTCTATGCATAAATAGAATGTGGATAAATTGATTTTAATCAATTTGGAATGGATATGGGTTTTTTTGGTACAAAAAAAGGTGAATGCAAGAAAATTGAGTTGTAAATCATTTGAATTGAATAAAATGATATATGGATCGATTGGAAGTAATTAAATTGGTGTTGGAACATTATAATTACTTATGATTATGTGTCAGGATGCATTATTTATGAAATCTATGTGTTTTAACCATTTGAATTAGTGAAATGTTATTAAAATTCATGTTTTGGTACTTACCTGGTTTAAAATTAAGTAAGTACAGATACAGAGGTACTATTTGGCTAGATTTGGGTTGTGAAATTGCTTTCGAAGTAAATACTTGCTTAAAAATGCTAAAATAAGTTACGTTTTCGGATTAAATGCCGCAAAATCTAAATATTGATATATATTTTTTGATTTTCGACCGTGTGGGTCGATGTATACATATTTATCTCTCTTGACATATTGCAAAAGGTCCTCCGTACAAAGAAGACTCTGTTAAAAAATTTGGAAATTTCGGATGTTAGAAAATTTCTGAAAATTTTAGAAAAATTTTGTTAACGAAAATTTGATTTCAAAAATTACAATTGGAATAAAGGATTTTGGAAATAGAATTTAGAACTGAATGTTTGGGTGGAACTAAAAGATTAGAAAAGTGAATATCGAGTTTTAAGTAGGGTTTTAATAAGTAACAGGTCTGACGCATTTTTCCCGCCTTAGCAATTTCGGGGACGAAATTCTATTAAGGAAGAAGGAATGTAACGACCCGAATTTTTCATCATTCGATTTTGAGTATATAAATGGTCTAAATATTGAATTTGGAAGTACAATTGAGTTAATAAGATTTTAAAACTAGAATTCAAGCGATTTCATAAATTTTTGAAATCATCGATTCAACAACAAGTAAAATAGCGATCCAAGGTACAATCTCGGAATTCGATGGAACCGGTTCCATTGGACCTGCAATAATGTATTATTATCGTATTTCAAATTTCATAGCGTTTGGGGTTTTCGTTTGGTTGTACGGGATACAAATGCATTGAAATTAATATTGAAAATTCAATATAATAATTGGGTCCAAAAAGCTATCTTCTCCATACGATCGAATTAAGACCCGAAACCTTTTGGTTTGCATTCAGAATAGGCGTGTAACGTTATAAACGCCTAGCGGCATGCCTCGATAGGAGATCAAAATTTTAAGTCAATTTAAAACAATATATTTTCAATTTCAATTTTTTTTTAAAATCAAATCAAGGTAATATCGTAGTCGTCGTTTTCCTTTTAAAACACACCACCCATCATATAACCTTTTCATTCCTTCCAATTGCATACAAAGCCGCCTTCCCCCACATTAAAATCGCATAGATCATTCTTCTTCTCGAGATGCAAACGAGCGAAATCAAAAGCAAAAAAAATGAATCGAACGAATCTGTTTGTAAAAAAACAAAAATTGTGCGTGCGTGCATGCACACGATGGCATATGATGAAGGTGCTTAGGCGATAGGCGGCGCTCGCATGGAGATGCACTTGCGGGCGATCGAAGGAGGGGTTTCACAAGGCGCGCATGCGAGGCAGCTCGCAGGGGAGGGCTCGGTGGCACTCGAAATGGCCGATGCCATTTTTGGTTGGGTGGGGTTCGAGAGGGCGCGTATGAAGCTGGTGGCAGCAGCTTGTCTTGGAGTAGTTGCTGTCTTTTGCGGTGGTGATTGAGGTTGCTTGGGAGGATAGTTAACTATGCTCTATTGATGGAGAGTTTCGGAGTCTATTGATTGATCGACTTGTTCGAGCCAGGTATCGCAGAGAAGATGCGATCAGGGTCTTTGAATAGAAGTTTAGGTTGACTGCGAATTTACTGTATAAGGTAATTAACATTTAATTAGTTGTTTTAATTAATTAATTATTTAATTAGTGATAAATTTTTTTGATTAAATCGAATGCTTATAAAACTTTGTAGCTTTTATTCGAGGTCGAAATCGCATGAAATCGAAAATATTGGATTCAAAATGATGTAGGCTGAAATTAGAAGGTTATTTGGGATTCTTCGAAGTCGACCGGAATTTTAGAGAAATAAAAATCTAAGTTTTCGTCAAATTATAAAAAATCAAGGTAAGAAAATTCTCACCCATTTGAATTTCCGAATTTTAAATTAAATAGCTAAATTTAATTATTGGATGCTTGATTGAATTGATAAATTATAATTGTCTACTGGATGTTAAATATATGGTAGTGTATATATATTAGTAGTTGGAGTGTTATTCCCATATATTATAGCGGACGAGATGCTCCGCCCCTCCCTCCCCATAGTAGTGGATGTCCATATATATAGCGATATCACCCTCGAAGTGGGATTGGTATTTTTTTTATTGTTAACTAACATCTGTGGATGCAGAGAAACAGGTTGGAGTGGTCCAACTAGATTCCTCAAAAAAATTTATTTTTTCATATATAGTTAAATATGATTAAGTGAATAATCTGTTATAGAATATCCCTATAATTTGAATTCTGGGATGCTATGGTAGCTCAGGCCTTAAATTTGGCATTTTAAAAACCATAAATTTTTAGTTTTAGTTTATAGGAATTTAAATGAAGATTTTCAATATAAAAATATTTATATTGGAAATTGGATTATTTTTAAAAAAATGAATTAAGAATTATATATATTGATTTTGGGATGTACGTAACTATTTGTAAATGGTTTAAAATAGAGATATTAAAAAATTAACAATGTAAAGGAGTTTGTAAATGGTATTCTAAAGTATGAAAAGAAGATAAAATCAATATTAAAATAGAATGGAAGTATAAATGGAATTTATAAGAAATGAATCTATATAATGGAATTTTATAAATAAGATTTGTTTTATAAACAAGTAAAAACAAAGGGGTTACAAAAATTTATAAACGTTGTTTATAAAGAAAGGAATTCGATATCAGATGATAATTGGGAATATAAATCCATAAGGGTGAATTTATGCTAGAATATGGAAACGGGGTTAAGAAAAATAGTATATTCGTTTTTTGAGATGAGAATGGTTTAGAAATCGATAATGAATCGATATGTTGTGAAATCGAGGGGAAGTTATAAATTAAATTGGATAATGAGATTTTTTATAAAAAATATATTTTTATTTTTATGAAGTTAAGTTTGTTTTTCAAAAGAAAAATGTTGTTATTTAAACAATGAAATTTTAAACTAGTTAGTATTGGAATACTTTGGAAAATGGATTTTCATATTTTTAATACTTTAATTTTATAATCAGCTTGTAAATTGATTATTTTAAAATGGGTTATTGATGGTTTATTAAAAGTGTTTAATATTTTAAGTAATAACTTAAAACATATTTGAAAAAAATTACTATTCTTTAAAAATGCACATTATATATATATATATATATATATATATATAGTTTTGAAATGATCGAAAATTTATTTATAAATTCCCTCGAGATGTGTAGATTGGGTTTATTTAAAGGATGAGATTTTATAAAAGAAATCCTATAAATGGAATTCTAGAGACTTAAGAAAATTTCCAAATGTTTAAATGCGATAACTTCGAAAAGATTTGAATTCGTTAAAGAAATATAAATGGTTAGATGAGGTTATAAATAAGTATAATCGATTTGGAAATTGTAAGAAGAAATTGATTAATAATTCCAGAGATTTATGAGATGAGTTACGAATTATTTCCTAATTTAATATAAAAATGATTTTTGGGAAATATAAATATAAATAATCTCCTAAGTATTGAAAGGAATGATTTGGATATATTTGAGTGGGAAATGATTTGGAATGGAAATATGTTCTAAGGGTTATAAAAATGGAAGTTGGAAATATTTCCAAGTATTAGAAATGGTGAAATATCTTGTTATGGATCCAAGTGTTGAAGTTGTTTTCAAATAAAGAATTATTGAAAGAGATTGAGTACATATCTTGGTCAAGATATTTTGAAATAAATATTTTGGAGATTTATAAAATAAGGCCTATTGTTAGCTTTTGGATGTTATTTGAAAGTTAAATAACCAACTATCAAATATTGGCCAAATTCGTTGATCTTTTTGAAGAGACTGGGATCGGATTTAATTATTCAAAAACCACTTCGATCCGGTTTGAATGTACGAATGAATACCGTGTAGATGATGAGAACGGTGATTCGGTTTGTCCGGACCTAGGGCGACTTGTATGGATGAATACTATCAGAACATCGTCGTTGAAGGACGATGAGCATTCTAAGAAGACTTGTTTCCTAAAGGTAACGCTTAGCCTCGAGCCTTATCAACCGGGAATGACTAAAACAGGGGAGATGCAGCAAGGCTAAGTGGTTTGCACCCAATTAGGGTATGTTATCACTTGTCTAGATGTCCTCGGAAACCTATTTATTATGGATATGGTTGTGCATAAAAGGAGCGCTCGATGGTAAGGGCGGGAACGCCCAAGGTGATAACTTATTCGGTCTATCCAGGTTAGGGGTAGGTCAGTCTTGTGTATAAAGGTGTATTGTGATGGGCGGTACCCCAGTGGCCCAGTTATTCGTTGGATTCCATTCTCCAATACGAGCTTACGGTTTTGTTTGTATAGCCTTGTATGCGGGAATTTAATTAATGTAACAATTTCGGCTATTTGAATAAGTATTTGTATTTAGACACTACTATAATATCACTAGATATTTTGTAAAATATTTTGGTTATCGTAAGGAAAAAACCCGTCGTGTTTATGTATGAAGCGGTCTTACGAGATACCTTTGTTTTTCAAAGGGTTTTGATAACTTTAATAATTCAGATTGAGTGTGTTTTCTCACGCTGGTTTTCCAGTCTAACATGGGCGTTATTTTATTATAATGCTTGGGTCAAACCGAGTATTACAGTTTCAGGATTAGAATGCTATGGAGCTCAGGAGATGAGCTGGAGGAGTTCAGATGTATTTTCGTACTTGACTTATATTTCCGCTGTATGGGGAAAAATTATTATAAATGTCTAGATTGATGTATTAATTATTGCACTCTGATAATTGTAAGTTTGAAACAGGTACAGATTCTTTTGTATAATAATCTTTTATTATATTATATTTTGTTCCGTTGCGATTGTGAGATTCTATGTTGTTGTTTCTATTTCTTATATCTTTTCTTATTTACCCTAGTAATTCGCTCTTTCATACAATTTAGGTTGAACTAGAGTGAATTTTTATCAACTCAAAGGGTATGGAACTGTGGATTGCTACATTAAATATAAGCCAAACCCTTTGCCAAATCATTCAAATCGCACTACCTCATCTTTTCCTTGTACTGTTCCATTCATCTTTCTCAAATCTAGAAACAAGAAAGATTTCAAACTTAAAAATTCAAAATATCACAAACTACTTAATGAAAAATTATAAAATAAATATCTTTAAAATCCTTGGAGAGAGATCTAGAAGTTGATGTGTTTTTGGGTGGGTGCATCTTATTTATGGAAGCTCGACGGTACATCGGTGTGAGGCATAGAAAACTAGGGCTAGAAAATTTGAGTGATTTAGGCAACGGGAGGTGATGGGGTTTGTTGGATTGGATTTCTTAGGTATAGGGGCATCCAGTGGCCGAGTTTATGGTGATGTAGTCAAGAGGAGGGGTCCAACATTTTGTATAGTAAAGAGGCTATTATGGATGGATTTTAGGAGAAGGGATCGGACTTGGTGTGGTGGTGATGGCCGAAGAGAGTTCATGAATTGGATTTCTTTGATAGTGGTGGCTCGTCGATTCATTGGGCGTGGAGGAAGAACAGAGGAGAGAAAAGAACAGGAGTTGGTTGGTGCATGACATTTTGTAAAGATCTGGTAATTAATGAGTATGAGGGAAGGATTAGAGGAGGGCAATGATAGTTTGAATTGTAATTAAGTATTTGATTAAAGTTATTTAAAATCAATAACTTATTAATATTCTAGCTCTCTCATACAAGGTCTAACTGAGATGAAACTTATTGTGTTGCACTCATTATGACGATAGCTTCTCGAAGGAACTGGTTTGGTTGAATTTGGAGCAACTTAAAGTTTAGGCTAAAATTAGACGTCGTTCGATTTTAGCTCAACCCCGAACGCTTTGGCATCAACTGAAATTTCGATAATTTTAACTCACTTTTTTGGTGAATCGGTATATTATATAGTAGACAAAATTTACTATTTGTGTTTTGGTTGAAATTGTTGGCTGGCTGATTAAATATCCACTTTAAAAAGTGATTGTCATTTAAAAGTGAAATATAGGAAAATATAATGGGAAATTCAGATTTCTCACCATAGCGTTTTTAATTTCCAGTTATGTATTCCTATTGATTTTATTACAGTTATAACCCTATTATATAAATTGTTAATTATTGAATCTTGATTTTCAGCACTATTAGGTATGACATTGTTATATATTCAAAACTGAACCCCTGTAGTGATAAAAATCAACAACATTAGTTAAGTGCATTGGTGGCTATTGGTCTCGATATAGTATTTGGAAATACTATTGATTGCCGCTTGAAAGTGGATTTTTATTTGGAGAATGATTTAAATCTAAACTTTGGGGTTTTCTAGAATATTTTATTTAAATAGATTCTGAACTCCACTGTGTTCCTCCAACTTTTTAAATTGTATTTTCTAAATCATTTAGAAATATTGCAAAGTTGTTTAACTATAGTTTAATAATGTTTAAAAATTGTTTATTTATATTTATTATTATTTAGAGGTTATTTATCAACATTTTAACATTGTGAAAAGTTATTTATTTAAATAATTAATATTGTTTGAAGATAATTATTATTATTTATTAATAGTGTTTTGGAATTAATAATTAGTATTTATAAATAATGTTTTGGAAGTTAATAATTATTTATTATAATAATGTTTGAGAATAAATAATTAATACTATATTAATAATTTTGAAATTATTAATTATTATATTAATAATGTTTTGAAGTTATTTATTATTCTAATAATAACGTTTGAAGTAAATCAATTATTTCATTAATGATGTACTAAAGAAAATTGACTGTGTTATTAATGTTGTTGAAAATTTAATTTATTATTTATTTATGATGTTTAAAGTAAATTAAATTATTTGATTAACTGTATTTGTAAAAAATAAATTGATTTATAAAGGAAATTCACGTAACAAAATCTATATAAATGGAAATGGAGTTTTGGATTTATAAGGGATCCTTATAAAGGAGTTTTATAATAGTTTTATAGATTTATCAAAGAGCTTTATAAATGGTTTTAGAAATTTATAAAGAATTTATAAATTGTTTTGGAGATTTATAAAAGGAGTTCTATAAATGATTTTTGAGTTGTATAAAAACAATATATATAAAAGAAGATGAGATTTGATTTACATAAGTTATCTTTTGATAATTATGCTGGTGCAGAACATTTTTCCATACTTAACACCAAATAGGAAATCTTTCTCAGTGTTTTGTGAATATACTTATACTGATGGAATAAGTATATGGATATTTTCCAAGTATTGAAAGTGTTTTCTGAATATATCTCTTTGTAACGATATTTAAGTCAAGTATGTATGAAGAGGTTAAGTAAATGATTTGTTTAAAAGGGGCTTAATAGTTGCTTATTTTCTCAACTAATGTCGGTTTTCCTATGAAATAAACCTCTAATTGTATTTTTGTTATTTGATAGTTAAATAACCGACTATCAAACTTTGGCTAGTTTTGACTTAAGAAGTAATTAAATATGAGACTCACGTATTCATACAGTTTGAGATTCCTTAGAATAACTCATTCGGATGGAACATCGCTAATTCTAAGGGATATATTAGAGATCTTATTGGGACTTTGATGTAGTCCGTATACTTCTGAAAGAACTAGAAATGAGTCAACTAGAAAATATCGGGTGTTGGTTCTAAGAGATCGGGATCAGATATAGTATCCAAAACCACTTTAAACCAACATATGCGTTCGAATGAAATACATCTTGAAGATAATTGAAGACAGAGCTTTTGAAGTGCAAGGACTACTTGCTACTAATCCTAAAGGTGATTCCAAAATTGATGTAGTAGAGGTAGCGCCTTTGGATTTTTTTAGATCCAGAACAAACTTGTATGGATGAATGCTGACATTGCTTTTCTACATGTAGGGCACTGTTAGCATTCTAAGAGGAAAGTTCCAGAAGAAGGTAAATCGTTGCCTCAAGCCTCATAAACCAGGAAACGAATAGAGCAGGGATGTGCCACGGGCTATGTAGGTCGCTCCTATTAAGGTATAATCATCACTTATCTAGAGTCGATATCTATATATGTTTCGGGGCCTATTGTGGTTTTTTTATCAACCTAGGAGTGATCATATTCGGTGCTATCCACTAAGGGTAGGGCAGGTCCTGAGTAGTAGAGGTGCAATTAAGGCAGCATCCCATATATTTTATCTAGAGGTGTATGGATTCGGTTCGTAGACCCTTACCCTTCATAGTTGAAATCCATTTTCCAATATGAGCCTTCAGACTTGGTTGTATATCTATTATGCCGGAACTTAATTAAAGTAAAATTTTAGGCTATGATTCAATATTTACTTCAAACTATGACATTACTATAATATCATAGGATTTCTATAGAATTTTTTAGTTATCATAATGGGAAACTGATCCATGTTTATGTACGGTGTGGTCTTACCGAGATACCTTTCTTCTAAAAGATTTATAGCATTAAAATCCATTTGAGGTGTGGTTTTTCATGCTAGTTTACCAGACTGGTCTAGGGTTATTCTACTATAATGCTCGGGCCAGACCGAGCAAATTTGCAGATTCAGCTTGGATACTCGAGCCTTAGGGGACGAGCTGGATGCCTCAACCTCGTATTCACGTATATTCTATTTTTGCTTCATTGTTTTGTTTATATTTATCAGCAATTGTGAGGATAGGTTGTTATAACTGTCTAGGTTGTTAATTAATTAGTTGACTCTAATTTATGTACGTATAATAAAGTTCAGTTTTTCTTCTGTAAAGATCATTGTTATATTATAGACTGCTCGTCACGTTGTGAGATTTTGTTCTATCTTTTCTTTCTTTTTCCCCAACAACCTATATTTTCGGCACTCGGATGCTCGGCACATGAATAACGTTGATGTATTTGTGCCCACTTTTGAGGGTTGAAAAGGCAAGTCATTATACATGGTATCAGAACTTAGGCTGAGCGAACATCTAGGATTTGGTGTGGTTAAATCGTTTGAGATAGGGTATGTGAGACCATAGGATGAGTTTGAGTATGTGTTGTGTGTGTGTGTGTAAAAGCGCATATTTGTTAGCGATTATAAAATATTTTATATTCTATTGCTTTATTGGTTGAGTGGTTTATGAATTTTGGTCAATACAGAGGAAATAACTGTATCGATAGGGGTTTCTAAATATTGAACCAATAAAATCGACACAATATTGTTTTGAAAATTTGATAAATGAAATAATTTTACTTAGATTATATTTTATAAATTAAAAGGATAATTTTTAGAAATTAATATGGTTATATATAATGTGTTTATTTGTTAGAGAGTGATAATATTTGATTATTGTCATTTATTGTTGATTAGTTGTGCTCAGATAATTTATGGACATTTTGGTTAGTTAAATTGAATATAAACACCTTGTGAATTTAGTTTCGGAGATTGCGTATAAGGCATTTGGGAATAATGTTGAGTTAAAATCAAATTTTGGTTTCAACAAAAGTTGTTTATTATAATTCAAGCAAGGATAAACAATTATGACATAGGCTTATATAATAAATGAAATCATATAAGCAGGATGTTTAAATATTGTTCATAAATAAAGATTTAAAACCGAGAATTTGAGTACTTTGTTACCGGAGATTTGTAATTGTTTTTCAAAGCGTTGTGGAAAATAATAATAGTATCATGGGAGAGTGTTTTGGAATAGAAATTTTCTTCAAAAATAGATTTCAAAAGCGGAAAGAAGGTACTGAACTCTATTTGGTCGTTGGTAAATAATTCTAGTGATGACTGCAGCATCATCGATGTTCATTTTGGAGTTTCTAAGTGATGGATTCCTAACATAGCGATTTGTCATAGAAGCTTTGTTTTGGTTAAAAAGAAATTGTTTTAAATTCAAAAGGTATGATTTGATATACATAAAGGATGTATGTATATTATTTATATTTCAAAAAGCTTTTGAATTAAATTGGGTATTTAATTATTGAATTTTCAGTTTAATGAAATTCTAGATTCTTGTATCTTATTTATTAGGATAGTTTGGATTGTGCATCCCATTATAATATGTTGAGTGACAATTTTCATATGTTAAAATGAAAATGGAATTTCAGCGATTTTGGAACAGTCAAAAATTTCCAATTAATTGAGAAATTGAAGCTACGTTTTTGTGAAAATTACAGGCAATTAATTTTTATAACTTATAAATTAGAGAAATTAGTAATTTGAAACAAATTTTAATTTGTAGGATATTCTTGTTAAGTATAACAAATTTTGAGGTTTTTATAAATACTCTTAGGATATAGAAGAGTGCTATGTTAATATGAACTTGAGCTTTGAAATGAAATTTTACCTAAATAAAGTAAAGTGAAAATATTTTATGGAATGGTCCATAAATGATTTTAGTATCAAATGAAATACTATTGGTTTAATAACTTATGGTTTAAAATGAATGTGAATTAAAAGTAATTGATATAATTTATAAATCAATGGAATAAACTCCTAAGTTGTAAGTGAATCATTTTATTCGCATAATTGTTTTGATCCAAATTCGAGTACACGATTTCGAGGTGATTTACTCCAATCCTAGTTAGGATTTTCACTCGAATTTTGATGGAAAACACTTGATATAGATTTTTTATTTGATTTTGAAGTTTTCTGTCATAGTATATGGTTATGCAAGGAGAGCGACGATTTCTATTCAAGGAATCAGATCAAAGTCCACACTAGAGAGGTCGAGTGAGCGATACTAGTTCGAAAGTGTAATTGTGTGATCGGATAAGCAATAGGATTTGATATTGCATACAGACGGTATATGTACATCATACAACAAAAGTATGATTATATGCTTTTGACATTGGAAAATTCACAATTACATGGTTATGAGTTATATGATTACATATTTTGTGTAAGTAAGATGTTGCTTTATGGAAGGAAAGGCTAGTTTGACGCTTTTGGTTTCGTGAGTAGAGTTTGGTTATTGACTAATAGGTACATGTTTATATTCTTGTTTTCGGATTGATTATTTTATACCCCAGGCATGGGAGGCCACTTGGATTTCGTTTTCTTTTGGTTGGTATGGGTCTATAGTGGCGATTTATAGTTTTTTTCGATCGAGCCGTGCAAAGAAGACGCTATCAAAATTATTTGTAACACCCCACATTTTTAGAAAATTAAATAATCAAATAACGATAAACAGTGAAAATAAAAAGTTTTCGAATTGTCAAAATATGGCCTCGAAACTTGTACCATTGTGTCCATGGTGATTTTCTGATCACTTTCCATATACAACTTGTAGAAAACCGAGTTGATTCGAAGAAGTTATGAGAGAAACGAAAACAAGAAATAATCGGGATAAAATGGGCCTACGGATTGACCCGCAATACACACAGGTCGACCGTAAGGTCAAACGTTAAAATGCACAGATGGACCTAGCGGTCAACCCGCATTACAATCTAGACAATAAATTGTTCAGGTACATGCCGAGCATGTTTTAATTCATTTATGTGCAGTCTTGAACATTGGTTTCTAAATCCAATGATTCATAGCAAGCCCATGACGTGATTGCACCAGATTCAATCTTAAAATCCAATGGTCTGAGATTCCCAAACTCCCCTATAAATAGAACCCTAGGCCTAGCTATTCTCTCACAATCAGATTTTCTCCCATTTGGGTTCATTGCTTGAGTTTGAATCTTGAATAGCAAATGTTTCTAACAAGTAGATCTTCTCAATTAAAAAAATTAGATACCTTAGAAGGGGATCCAAGAAGACCATAGAGACAGGCTAAGCACAAGCAAAGTTAAGGATGACATGTAAGTGAATTTAAATTATATATCTTTTACGTTTATGCTATATTATCATTAGGTTCCTTTTAATATTTTATTTCAGCATTTATTTCAGTAACTAGTTCTGTTCAAAACTATAAATTGTACAGGAAAGCTTATATTTAATTACTATTTACATGGAAAAGAAAGATAGTCATCCTATTGAATATGAATAATATTAGGCTTGACAGTTAGAGAAAGGCATAAGCCTAAAAGTAAGAAATTTACAGTTATTTACATCTATTTAAAATTTTAAATTTATCCTGTAAATGATTACTTCTTTTTATTCCTTTTTACGCGAATAAAATTGTTAAAGAAAAGAATTCACAAATATGGACTAAAATGGAAAAACGCTAGATTTACAAAAATTAGATGTAAAATAAGAAAGACTGAAGTAAAAAGAGAAAAATAGAAATTTACATTAAATTATGATAAAGGGGAAAAATAAATAAAAAAGAAAAATTTTAATAACTTGATTGGGAAGTTAGTGATAGATTAGTTGGTTGGTTTAGAAAAGAGAATACTTTTCCATAGTTTAATATTTAACAGATAACGATAAACGTAATTGCAAGAATAAAAGAAAGAAAAAGGAAACTCGTGTAAAATAGAGACTACTGTATTTTACACTACCCAAAAAGTAAAGAAACGATAAAAGAAATATCCTGTAGTTACGGATTATTGTTTGTAGCATTATTTAGTATTAAAACATGGAAATGAATTTTTAGCACAGTTTTTGTAACCAACCAAATAGAATAGAACTATTTCCTAGAATATAGGAAAATAGAGTGAAGAATTAAAGTAAAGAAGAAATCAAGTTAATTATTAGACAAGACTATAAGTAATGTAGCTAGATCCACATTTACTACACAGATAGTAGAATAAATGCAAAACGGTTATTTTAATAATAAACTTGTGACTGTCGGACGTAGGCCCAAGACAAGATTGTCGTATAACATAAAAGAATTAAAGAGAATTCAATATCATAATAAAAGAAAACAGACTAGAATAGAAAAGAGACACTTGTAATTATATTTATAATATATTGACTATAAAAGAATATAGAAGTGACAATCGCAAGCAAAATTATAACATAGGTTATAATCAAACAGAAAGAACAGAAATGGCTTATTTTAAAACTTGGATTAAGTTAATAAGAAAATAGAGCAGAAATAACAGAAGAGGTTTATTTTAATGCTTACACCAAGTTAATAGGCAAACATAGAAACAGGGCCCATACTAACAGCATTCCCTTTCAGTCAGGAATTGATGGTCTCACAATAGCTAGGTGAGGTTGGGACAAGCTTATGTTGATACGAGTAAATAAGCAACCAACAGAATAAGAAAAGTAAACTAAATGCAAAATAAAAAAATTAAATTAAGGTCTAATAAAAGAGTAAGATGCGTTTGAAGTAACCCAAAGGATGAAGAGCCTAACGAAGGAGTTCACCGTAGATTTTTAGCAAAAAAGAAGCACGTCCAACCTAGATATTTTGGGCTAGAGGAAGTACAAGACTTCAACGAGACGTGAGTGTACTCTAGGATAACCCTCTGGGATAGACCTAACGAAGTAGTCCACAAGAGGTAGGTCTCTAGGTGTTCCATCAAGAGAATATGCCTTGACCGCTTTTGTATGGCATGACCATTATAGATAGCCAAAAGGGTTGATGTTTGGAGTAGGATATTCATAAGACACCATACTCTGACTTGAGAGTAGGTTTTAGTGGCCTGGACCCAAAAGGATAGTCACATGCGGATATCAGGCCAGCATCGAACCAAGAAGCAAGTTCGGGAAAGACTAGAGTTAAACCAGAAGGCCAATGATTCTTTCACTGTCGATACATTGGATGAGGGGCACAACCAATTGGATGTTTAGATTGTTTGCGATTGGGCACAACCACTTAGCTCTTTAGAGTTCTTTCGATTAGTTGAGGGGTGGCTATGTGAGGCCATAGCCACGATGAGAAAAGAGACAGACCAAGTAGAATATCTACACTGTAGGCCTAGTAAAGCAGTCCTTTACCGATATAGAAAATCCCCGACCGAGATCCATACAAGATAGAACTTGTTAAGCGGGATTTAGGAAGTAGACAGAAGGATTACGTATAGTCCTCAAGGTACACACTGGATGGTATATTATGGATGTCCGAGCATTAGTATAGGCTAGTGTGGACGCAGTTTTATATTTTCATAGCAAACAACGGAACATCTAGATTGTAGGCCTCACGAAGCTGTCTTTTACAAATGTAGTCATAGAATGCTCTAGGAGCAAGACGATGGCGTCCTTTTCGAGGAGGATACGAAATTTTCTATGGGTAGTACCTAGAACAGATGCGGTCATTGGCCATATAGCTACATATATATTAGTTATTATGTTTTAATCTACTAGGGAGTAGATGGGTATGATTCACGCACGGAGGTGAGAGTAGTATAAACTCAATAAACCTTATATAACAGAAAATGGAAATAAAACGGCATATGTAGAATTAAACCTAAAAGTGTGTAATTTGTCTATTCCCCAGAACTTTAGTTCTGACCCTCTCCTCATAACATCCTACAGGTTAGGTAGATGGCAACGACTTTCCAGCTTTGTGACACTGGTTTAGAAAGTGTTATTATATTGGTGAGTATTTGCTTACTATTATATTTTAGTTAGTTCCGCTATGAGATATTTATTTGAGCTCTGATATATTTGTCTTTTCCTATTTGCAAGATAATAGATACCCAACTCGGGTTACGGTAGGCTTGGATTTTAGCATTTTTGAAAAAAATCCTGACCCACTGGAATTCGGGTTATTACATTTTTTGTAACTTTAAAAGCTTAGAAATTTAGTAATCCATTTCAACTAGTTGATTTTGAAATATTTTATGGGTTAAGAGACAATTTTCTTGCCTTGGAAATTTCGAGGATGAAATTCTTTTAAAGGGGAAGCATGTAACAGCCCGGAATTCTATAGCTTGATTTTCAATACCGAATTAATTTAAAATGTTGGAATATAGCGATTATTTAAATTAAATAAGTGGAATTCAAATATAGAGATTATTTAAGTATTTGAATAGTGTTTCAAATAGCTGGATTTTTAATAAAATATTAATTTATTTGATTAATAGTCTTATTTAACTCCTCTTAAATTAATAAATATTAATGGTGAATTCTTTTGTAAATTGATTTGCAGTAATTAATAGTCTAAATAAACAATAAGAAAAATTATTACATTTTTACAACTCGATTTTTAATATTTTTAATTTAATTTATTTGATTTTTCCATAATTTCTAATTTGGAAAATATTCAGATTATCATTTAATGATTTTTCCACAAACGATGGTATTTTGTAATTTTACAGAATCAGTGAAGCAGTATATAATATCATTGTTTTGATGTCGTTTCATTGCTCTGAGCATGATTGTATTTATGTTTTGTCATTCGTGATTCGTACGTGAACAAAACTCTATGTGAAAAAAGCTAAAATCACAAGTTAAATATATGTTAAACCTTTAGCCAAATCATTCCACATGTTTCCTTATCTTTCCTTTGTACTGCTCCATTTATCTTTCTCAAATCCAAAAATAAGAAGGATTTCAAACTTAAAAATTCAAAATCTCAAAGTCCACTTAACAAAAATTATAAAATAATTTTTTTTGGAATTCTTGGAGAGAGATGTACAAGTTGATACGTGTTTGGATGGGTGCATCTCATCTCTGGAAGCTCCACGGTATATAGACATGAGGCATAGCAAACTAGGGTTAGAAAATTTGAATGATTTAGATTGCGAGAGGTGACGGGTTTGTTGCATTGGATATCAAGGGTCATCCGATGGCCGAATTTAAAGTAGTGCAGTCATGGAGAGGGGGACCTGACATTTTGGATAGTAAGAGGCTATTATGGATGGATTTTGGGAGAAGTGATCAGACTTAGTGTGCTGGTGATGGTCAGAGAGAGTTCGCGAAGTGGAGTTCGTTAGTGGTGGCTGCTCGCGGATCCTTGAGTGAGAAGGAAGAAGAAGGAGGGAGAAGAAGGGAAGGAATGGGATGATGCATGAAATTTTGTACAGGATTTGGTAATTAGTGAACAGGAGGAAAGTATTGGAGGAGGGTAATGATAGTTTGAATTATAATCAATTTAGTTAATGTTATTTAAAATCAGTAACTTATAAATTGTATAAATCTCTCATACGAGCTCCAAAAGAGATAAAGCTTTTTGCATTGCTCTCAATATGATGATAGCTTCACGATAGGGCTGCTTAAGTTGAATTTAGAGCAAGTTGAAATTTGGGCAAAAATTGGACGTCGTTCGATTTTAGTTCAAACAAGAACACTTCGGCACCAACTAGAATTTTAGTAAGTTTAACTCGCCTTTTTAGTCAATCAGTATGTTATATAATAGATAAACTTTAATATTTATGTTTGTTTGAAGTTATTAGTTGATTGGCTAGATATCCGCTTTAAAAAGTGATTGTCATTTAAAAGTGAAATACAGGAAAGTATATTCAAAAATTCGAATTTCTCACCATAATAATTTTAATTTCTAGTTATATATTCCTGTTGATTTTATTTCAGTTATATTCCTATTATACAGATTGTTAGCTGTTGAATCTTGATTTTTAGCATTATTCATTATGACATTGTTATATGTTCAAAAGTTAACCCCTATAGTGATAAAAATCAATAACAACATTGGTACATTGGTAGCTATTGGCCTCAATTTAGTATTTGGAAATACTATTAATTGCTGTTTTGGCTTGTAAATGGATTTTTATTTGGAGAATTATTTCGAACCTAAGCTTTGGCTTTTTCTGGAATGTTTTATTTAAATGGATTCCGACCTCCTCTATATTCCTCCAACCTTTTAAATTGTATTTTCTGAATCATTTAAAAATATTGCAAAGAAACTATAGTTTAATAATGTTTAAAAGGCAAATTATTTATATTTAATATTTTTTAAAGGTTATTTATCGATATTTTAATATGGTGAAAAGTTATTTATTTGAAAAGTTAATATTGTTTAAAGATAGTAATTATTATTTATTAATAATGTTTTGGAATTAATAAAAGTTGTTTATTAATAATGTTTTGGAAGTTAATAATTATTTGTTATAATAATGTTTGAGAATTAGTATTTATTACAATATTGATAATGTTTGAAATTAATATTTATTATATTAATAATGTTTTGAAGTTATTTATTATTATACTAATAATGTGTGAAGATAATTAGTTATTTCATTAATGATGTTCTATAAGAAAGTGATCGTGTTATTAATGTTGTTGAAAAGTTAATTTATTATTTATTTACGATGTTTAAAGTAAATTACATTATCTGATTAATTATATTTATAAGTAATAAATTGATTTATGAAATAATTTCATGTAATAAAGAGTGTATAAATTAAAATGGAGTTTTGGATTTATAAGGGATTTTTATAAAGATTCTTTATAAATGAGTTTATAAATAGTTATATGGATTTATAAAAGAGCTTTATAAATAGTATTAAAAATTCATATAAGAGTTTATAAATTATATTAGAGATTTATGAAAGGAGTCTTATAAATGATTTTAAGTTGTATAAAATGGGAATTTATAAAAGGAGATGAGATTTAATTCCCATAAGTGATCTTTATTTATGATGGCATGGAACATTTTTCCATACTTAACACCCAATAAGAAATCTTTCTTATTGTTTTGTGAATATACTTATACTGGTGAAATAAGTATATGGATATTTTCCAAGTATTGAAGATGTTTTGTGAATAGAAGGAATTAGGAAGAATGACAAACTTTGGAAAAAAATTAGGCTGAAGGACAACAAGATCCATTTTGGGCTGAAGGACAAACTTTGAAAAAAAAATTAGGCTAAAGGAAAATGCTAGTTATAACTAGCCTTATATTCAGTTTTTACGCTATACAAAATGCTAGCAGTAACTAGCATTATATTCAGTTTTACACTATACAAAATGCTAACTATAATTAGCATTGTAATTCAACCTAATATTTTTTCAAAGTTTGTCATTCACCCAAAAAATAAAAAAATTTGTTCTTCGGGCTAATTTTTTTTTTTAAAAGTTTGTCCTTGTGCCTTTGTTTCACTTGTGAATATATGTAACACCCCGTAATTTGGCATTGGTTATTTAGTTAATTAGTAAGTTAATTAATTAGGCTTCGAAAATGGAATTTTTGCAAATGATGGAATTTGTGCAAACGATGGAATTTGACCATGAAACTTGCAAAATTTCATTCGTGGTTAAATTTTGAGCAACTTTCATATTTGAAGTTTTACGATCGGAGTCCAAACGAAGAAGTTACGGTCGAAAAGCGAATTCGGAACGAAAATAAATAAATAAGAAAATTTAACATTTATTAATTAATCACCAAGGCCCACGGGCCGACCTGTCATTGGGACCGGTCGACCCCAAGTGGTTGATCAGTGCTTCACGGTTGATCGGTCGCTTCAGGTAGCTAAGGTTTGCTTAGGCCACAACAGCTCGGATTTAATATATTTCGATCTAATGGTACTGGTTAATTCTAGTGCCTATAAATTCAGGCCTAGCCCTCCCTTCTCTTTTCATATTTTTATAGAGGCGGTAGCGAAGCTATGCCATTTCTCCTTCTCCACTTTCTCTCTAAATTATAAAGATAATATATTTGTATCTATATTCATATAAATTGGAGAAGGGTAGAAAACTAATAAAAAGGAGACGAGAATCAACCATATGCATATTTGAGGCAATATATATATATATATATATATATATATATATTTGTATCTATTTTCTCTTCCAATCCTAAATGTCTGCTCAGATCTGTAATTCTAATATATGTGTGTGTATATATATTCATCCATTAATATATATCTCTTGGATTAAAAAGGATATGGACATGAATCAAAGGTTCTACTTCAGACCTGGAGATTTGGATTGCTTTTAAAAGGTAAGTGAGAAATTTTATAGATTGTTGTAATATAAAGATTATCCCTTTAGTGTTTATTTGATGTTTTTGCCTAATTAGATAATTATATATGGGTTGTAGGGAGAAAATTGGATATGATATGAATATGATAAATATCGCCTACGTATTCTTGTTTATGAATTGATTTAGAATTGTTTACAACCTAATCTGAAAATCGGTCCCATAAGTATGAATTCAGAATATTGATTTAAATGATATTTATTCCAGATCTTAAATATGTTGTTTAATAGTGTCGTAAATTTAGATTATTACCCTAACCTTTTTGGAATGTAAACTTTTCTATGTTTAGGATTGTTGGAGTTTAGGTCCGCTTCAAATTTGTAAAGTAGTTTGATTTCTTTCTCTTTTAGAAAAATATAGTGTTTGATCTAACAAGGAATAAATGTAAATAGAAAGAGAAAGAGATGTGCAAAGCATGAATTCATTATAGTTTACACTATCTATTTCAGCAATAAAAATAAATGATTATTCCTTGTAATTTCAAATAATGTAATCTTTTAAAGTCAAATCTTTTGTTTTGGACTAATTTATGGAATTTATAACTGATAATCTTTCTAGATATGATTCCAACAATTAACATGGAAAAGAATATTATAATGAAGTTGTATAACTATAATATATTTGATTAAAGTAAGTATTTGTACATTATTTACTACGCTTAAAATAATTAAATAAAAAGCTAATAACGATGCTTGTACGCAATACTCTCTTTAGGATAGTTAACTAATGGAAAAGGATTTAAAAGGTCATAACTCCAATAAATGGGGAATAAATGGAAATAAATATGGGAGTTGCAATAATTTGATAGGGTAAATAGCCTGATGAGACTGATAAAAAAGGAATAGATATAAAAGGTACTAATTTGAAATTAATAAAAACACATACATGTCTTAGGAAATGTTCGTTAGGATTTTATGGACAAATTGACATTTACGAGCATTAAGCGGGGATTTATGGGTAGATAAATATTTAAGGTAAATCCTATTGCCTTAAATAAAAAAGGAATTAGCAAGTTAAGTCCAATATCTACCTAAGATAATATAAGTAAAGACTTGGGATGGTTAATTGGACTTTGTAGGTTAGTGATGCGAGGTCAATTGAGTCACTCGACGGAAGACTGCCATTCACTTTAAGGCTACTAACAGTCAGGTGTACTTATTACAAATATGAGATATCACTGACCTAAGGCCCATGACGACGTGAGATATTGGGCATGCTTTCTTAATTGGAAAGTATTAAATGGTCCAAATTTGAAATTAGGAGTGGTGAGCGATATCTCAATAGGGGTTCGCTTCTAGTTTGAGGTCTTAAGTGGCTATAGGATCCGCCTCTCTTCTAAATGGAAATATTAAGTAACCTGGTGAGATTCCAAATAAATAAGGATGTCCCTAAAAAGGATTTACTTTGGTTTTGAGGTATTAAGTGGCTATAGGGACGGCCTCCCTACCGAAAGAAGTAACCTAATGAGATTGCATATTTATAATTAAGAGTGATAGTGGATCTTTCGATAAGGGATCGCTTCAGGTTTGGGGTCTTAAGTGACTGATGAGTTCGCCTCTTTCCTATAAACGAAGTGTTAAGTAGCCCAATGAGATTTCCAAGTAATGTCAACTAGATAGTACCAGTGAGGAGTCTGCCTTGGGTTATGTATTAAATTACAAAGGCCTGCCTATAAATAGGTGTTAAATGGTTGGGGGTCTGCCTAATCCTTATTGATGATGTATTAAGTGGCTTTTGTATAGTCTCTTACATTAGTAAGACCGTAATAACGATAGTACCATTGAGGAGCATGTCTTAGAAATAGGTCTTAAATGATGGAGTCTGCCCTAATTAAGGTATTAAGTAACTAGAGTCTGTCTATTTTCAATAAAAAGGCATTAAGTGGCTTGGGTACTATTTATTACATGGCTACAATTTTACTAGCGATAAATGTGGTAATAGTTGGACATTTAATATCGGAAGCCTTCAATAGAAGCTAGGACCCGTTAATCATTGACAACATTGTTGGAAACCACATTTGAAATAGGTCTTAAATGACAGGGTCTACCTTAATTAAGGTCTTGAATTGTAGATTAACCTATTTCTCGTTTAAAAGTATTATAGAAGCCCACTTCATATTTGGAAGTATTAAGTAGCAAATGGTTTTGAAAGTATCAGGTGGTTGATAAGGCTTCATCGGTATTTTATACCTTGGAAAGGGGTAGGTGCACGATTTTTTGTGCAATGCAAGGTTAAATTAGAATTGCTAACCTTGATGGACAACTATTGAACGGAAACCAATCAGTATAAATTTATTTTATGGATATTGTATACTTTTCTAGTTACCTAAACATTGTTCTGATCCCCTTCTTATTACAACCCACATTATAGATTTAGAGGAACAAGTCATTGGAGCTACATGTTCTTTGCTGTGGAGAAGTCTTATTTCTCTCATGCTCAAGGCTGATGTGAAAACCTGTTATCCAAGGAATGCCATTAATTCCAAGGTAGTGGTTGTAGTCAGTACTCTTATCCAATTATTTTTTTTGCTATGAGTGATAATGCTCATGCTTATTTGGAAGTACCATATCCAATGGTCTGTGCTTTGGTGGAATTGGGTTTTGATTTTTGTCAAAATTTAGGCCCATTAAGGTTTGGGTTGTTACATTTGGTATCAAAGACTAGGTCAGTAGATCAAAGGAATGGGATAAATAGAGAGAACGTGTTCGTACTTTCCTATCTAGTATTATTATATTCTTACGCAAGATTCTAAGATGTCCCGACTATAGAAGTAGTTGTAGTTCCACTCTGAAGGAATGGACAAAGCAATAATGGGTTGGAAATATTTTAGAGCTAACATTTTCATGCCGACTTTGAAGTACCCCATGGAGTATTGGCAATGCATAAAGTACCGTTGATGAAGAGCATGAGTATGACATATGGTTGAATCCAAAAGACTGGAGGTGTTCGACTTGACTGTTGAGATTCTAGCTACCTAGTGATTTTGGATTTTGAGTTCCAATCAAAGACACACATTTATTTTAGATGAGCAGGAAATTAGAGTTTGTATGTCATAATTGCCCGGAAGCAAGTTTGGGCTATGGTGCATTCATTGATCACCTCTTGGATGGGAAACCAGATTTTTGTTTGAATAATTAATGTCGATTTCTTAGTCTAAAACCTATGAAAGAATTTTTATAAGTATGTTTTGGAAATGCCTTAGATTTCTGAAAAAAAAAGGTTTTCAAAGAATTTCTTTTGAAAATTTTATTTTAGGAAAGTTTTGAAAATTTAACTTTCAAAGAAATAGGTATACCACTAAGTTGGTCGTGTTAAGAAAATGTTAGTTTATCAAATATTAATTCCTTAAATTCTTAAATATTTATACATATCAATAAAGGCTTGATTTGGATTTCAGGCAAGGAAATAGTTTTCCAATTTGGAAAATTTGTATTTTAAACAGGGTTTTTGGAAACCCTAAAATGCATACATACACATATATGTATGTATGTATACGTTTGATTTTAAAGGGAAGTTTTGGTATGAAATAGTTTCGGTTATTTAGAAACAAGTATAACGGAGCATGTATTTAGCTCAGTGGTTTTTTGGTTGATAGAATTGAGGTTTTTATATTTTCTATCTTAAAGATGCATATGAAATAGGAATGACATTCAATTTTATTAGGGTATGTAGTTTGAAGTGTTTTTGTACCCATCGGCTATTGGAAGAATATTTCCATGCGAAGTAGGCAGGAAATAGTACTTGGAATATTTTTGGGTTTTCTAAAGTGTTGTTGGTTGCAACGGTTTTTTTTAGGATATTGCAACCTTGCCAAGCAAGGGTCTACATAGTAAGGTGGATACCGTTAGGTGGAAGGTAGAATTTTCTTGGATGGGTTAAGCCGAAGATGGTGTGCGGAATGGTCACTAGAATATTAATTAATTTAACCGGCCCTATTGGGTCCAAGCTCGGGCCATGCCTAAATCTAGGTTAGTATTTTACTACAAGCGGTCGATCGATCGACCTAATAGCGGTAGACCGCTAGGTGGATTCGAGCTGAACCCAAACCTGGAACGCGACTATAAGTTGCATCCAAACCATTAGCCATCGCACCACTCTCATTCTCTTCCTCCTCTCCATTTTCAACCGAACCATATTTCCACCTCCTTCCTCCACTTAACCAAAGCCTTTCTCCTCCATTCGTCCACCAAGCGATGCCAAAATTCTTGCACGTCAGATCTTGCCCTACCACCACTCCAGATCTAAACCTTTTCTTTCTTTTTCCAACCACCTCTTAGCCCATGTCACCGCCATGCACCAGCGGTTCCTCTTCACCTCGTCTCGGCCTCACTCTGCAAGAAGTCGCTTGACTTGACTGGAGCAAGCGCAAGATAGCCACCTTCTCAAAATAACGGACTTTGATTTTCTCCACAAATGACCAGTGAAATTCACAGATTTCACCACTATTGGGCTTGAAGAGATTTTCGTCGCAGAAGGACTTGCACCAATCCTCCGCTTCGTAACTTATACACGGAAATATTACCCGTGTTGCGTCCATCTTTTCGATACACAGATGGCACAGAATTTTAATGATGGCAACAGCTTTATTGAGTCCAAGGTGAAGGGAGCACCAATCGATATGACGGATGAAAATCACGTTGGGATTTTTAGACATCTACAGTAGGCGTAGATTTGGATGACATAGAGATGACTGATCCTGAGATTCTACAGTGGATCTTTTCTAGAAATGTCGATGATTGGAGGACCGATAATTTATGACCGGTTGCCCGTCTCGTCATGCGCATCGCTCAGCACAACATCATTTCGAAGACGTGAAGCCACGACCAGATCTATACCTCGGTGTAGAGAGCGGCCTATGCTATAATTGGCAACATAGCCATTAATGTGCTCGGGTTTTGATTCTTCATATGGTTGATCAGGAAATGGTACCTCGAGGATTCACTTTCCATTTGTCTACTTGTTCACTTGAGTGTTTAGGCACAATGAGGTAAATCTGAGAGGAGAGTCAATAGTGAGGAAGGACCCTCCTGTCATCGACCCGACCATTATTAAGAGGATGAATTTTCCCTTACTGCCTGTCACACCACCTATACCAGCACTAGAGAAGAAACACCAGTAGCAAGGGATAGCGTAGGGCACCGAGGGAGAGTCCGGAGCTTGTTGCTATCCTTCAGGTTCAAGCAAAGCTCCAAGAGATTAGGGTGGAGAAGCAGCACTAGGGGAATGGGATTGGATGCATAGCCAACATGCTACGACCATTATGCGGTAGCGGTAATGGCTCGAGCTCCAGCCATGGAGCGAGACCTTCTCGTAGTTCGTAGACGGTGTTTAATTTAGGATTGTTGTATCTTTTTATTTACAGTATTTGTTCTTTTCTTCTGGGTTGTTTGGGTTGTAAAAAAGTTGGTCATCTCTTGTTAAAGGCATACATGATTACTATGAATTTCTAATTTTTTACTGCATTATTGTTTCTGAATATGTGGACCGCTCCTATATATGCATGGTAGAGAAGCAATACAAATATGGGGATCTCATAAAGACACCTAACCAACAGTAAAAGCAATATAAGACTTGAAGTTTAGAATAGTTGGAGATTTTAGTGAAGGATATGATAAGGATATTTTGATACCACGAGTCATTGCTCATGATCCTTAAAAGCAAAAAAATTCTGGATCCGCAAGAATGGCTATGTAGGTAAGTGGATCCGCGCTATGATCGCTTTGAGTTCTATCGAAGGCTTTAGGAGTTTGAAGTAAAGGCGAGGGAGGTGGTGGGCCTAATAGATGTGCTGACATTTTTAAATAAAATATCAAATTTTTGAGTAAAGGTTCATTGTAGAATTTTAGAATTTGGTTTACGAGTTTAGTGCATATCCGACTTTCGACTGTGCTAAAATTATGGCTTATTTATTAAAAAAAATTAGAAGGAAAATATTTTCAAAATTTTCCCCTTGATTTGAAATTTTCACTTTTGGGAAGAAAAACAAAGAAAAAGTTTTGTGTTTTAGTTATTTTGACTCTTAAATTATTTTTAGAGCTTTTGTTCAAGGGAAGATGTGCATCTAAATATTTTGGGATTTTATTTTTCAAATGACACACAAATTTAAAAAGGGAGAAAGATTTTTGTGAAAACTTTGGTTTGAAAGGACACACGTTGGGCGTAGGTAAGGCTAATAGAGTGAGAATTTATGAACTTAGCAATGCATTAGGATCGACGATACGATAAATGCAAGCGATAACAAGAGATAGCTACTTTAGCCTTGGAATTTCTATTTCCATACCTTGTCGACGATGCATGCAAGTCCATTTTTAAACTTAATTCCGTTTTAGAGCTTGAAAATAAGCCTCCTTATGCGTTTTACATGTGGAAAATTTGGATTAAGTCCGCGGAAGCGAGGAAATTTCCACAATACTATGGGAATAGGAAGATTATAGAGTGTAAGGATGATAAATTCTCCACCTAAATTCCTTTTTTGGGCATAGGATTAAATTTAGAAAGCGATATTTCGATGCGTTAGATTATTGGATATAGGAATTGGATGCAAAATAAGTTTCTTCGTACTTCTATTTGTAGAAGTATGAGGGTTTTTTCTCAAAAGAGTTTTTAAAAGTAGTGTACATATAGAACTGCTAGTGTGTGTGTGTATATATAGGTTGTTTGCATAATATTTTCAAAAGAAATGCATTCATATAGGATGATCCAATTTAGAATCATTTTGCATACATAATTTTTGTTTATGATATAATAATACAATATGCACTTGTGCATATCTGGTTGCAAAATTTATTATACACTCATATAGGGGATGAAATTCTTTTTAAGAGGTGATGAATGTAACACCCCATAATTTGACGTTAGTTATTTAATTAGTTAATAAGTTAATTAATTAGGCTCCGAAAATGGAATTTGTGCAAACGATGGAATTTAACCACGGAACATGCGCCATTACATTCATGATCCACATGCTATTTAAAAACATCATGAAAGTTATGGGATCAAAATCTTATAATGAGCAATGAAGACCCACATCAAATTACAACAAATAACTAAAGCCAAATTCGCATGATGGCTTCAACACGACCTAATGAACCTTGCTAAGCAAGAACTCGAGAGCGGTTATTTCCAAAGCATGCCTTATTTCCAAAAAAGGCATACTCTGGGGGGAAATGTTATCCGAGTATATAACTCAATAGAATTCAAAGGAAGTAGGAACAACTACGTCGAGTCAGAGCAACTCAAGAGCCAACTAAAAGGACTAGAAGAATCAACCAAGAAAGGTTAGAGAGAAAAAAAGGAAAAAATATGCTAAGTTTGTGGGTCGCTCGTAGGTCCTCCAATCCTCTTGCATCGTGATCCAATAGGTATTCTAGAAATGATTGCTAAGTTTGACGAAATTCCAAGCTAAATAGATCGAGGAGTGAGCATTGGTATGATTCAATCAGTAGTCCAATGCAACAAATGAATGGATCATCATAAAACAATGCGACAAGCTACGAAATTACATAGAGAGCACCTACATAAGACAACAAGTGCAATCCAAAAGATGGAGTCCAAAAATCCACTAAGTACATCAGAGTGGGAAGGATAACCATGGAACTTAAGGGAAGGATGAAGGAGAATGTCCCAAGGAATTGGATCGTTAGCAACCCAGAAACTATGCATCGCTAAAGATCCATCACATTAGCTTGGATGGTTATGAAATTTTCAGTCCACCTTCGTATTTCCAAAGGCAAGCTTCTGTGAGGCAGCCTAATAGTTCTCCAATCCCTATAAATACGATCCAACCTGCAACATAAACTGGATCTTTTGAAGTGCCTGTGGAAACTCTACAGAAACTACTCTACCTCTCCCACACAACAGTCATCCAAAGGGTTCATAGTGATTCTCTAGTGAATCCTAACACCAATGATTTAATCTAATATATAGGATTCAATTGCATTATAATTATATTCAACTTGTAATTGCAGTCAGTCAATAATAAAAGTTATAAAGTGGATGTAGGCTTCGTTAACAGCCGCTCCACTATAAAAAAATCCTATTCGTTTACTTTCTCTGCGATTTTCTATTGCTTTTTCTATTTCATTTGCCTTGATAAACAAGGCTGGTGCTTTCATACTCCACCCAGATTGTTGATCCATTTTTCAAGTTAACATTTTAGTGCTTTCACTAAGAACCAACTCAGGCGAAGATCTAGCTATCTACTTTGGATCAGATAGGTTCATAAGTCATATTCTTAATCTTTGTTTGAAAGAACCAACTAAGGGTCAATGGCTCTGGGAAGAAAATGAACTTCTTTTAAAAGATCCATAGGGGAGGTAATTATTGTTGAAGAGAAGAATCATCAACAAATCAAAGTAAATGGCGCCAACGTAGGAGATCAGATGCCATGATCCTGTAATCAACGCGAAGTTGTTACTAGAGATGAATTGAATAAAATGGTTTATGAAATCAATCAGAAAATGGAAAGCGGTCAGAAAGCTTTTATGGACAAGCTTAATGCCCTCTTGACCTTGCAGTCACATTGTGCTCCAAGAACCATGGCAAAATCCGCGGCTATCGCAGAATAAGATAATTCTTTCATTTTTGGCCTAAACAGAAGGAACTGGAAGCAACGACAGAAAGGAGTAATATTCGGAACCACGGGAATCAATGTAGAAGGAAACACAAGCACTCTACCAATAGCGAGGAAACCGTCTATGAACTTAAATCTAGGAGTGAAGACCCCTACAAGAGGATATAGCCATGGACTTCTCTGATTTAGAAGATGGAGACTTAACGATGGCAAGTTGGAAGGAAATGCCAATGCATTCGATAACGCCAGGGATATCCAAACTACCCCAATCAGACCAACCACAAGCCAATGGAACCTCGAGGGAGTGGCTCTTATGAAGATAGGAGAGCCTTGGCTTCAACCCACTCACCAAAATCGTTTGCAAAGCCAAACACTTGGTGTATTTACCGACGGCCGACCTCTGGATTACTGGACATCTGAGGCATATATCGCGAACATGGTCGAGCAATTGATGGATAAGAGTAAGAATAAAAGGAATGATGAATGGGTATCCGCTCAAAGTCGGACTCGTTTCACTGATGAGATTTTGAATGAGCAATACCTAGAAAAGTCCACTATGCCAATTATTCCATCCTATAAATAAATGAGAGACCCAAAACCCCATCTGTATATGTGCAGTTGGTACATGGATAGAGCGAATGCTTCGGATGCCATTCGATGTAGATATTTCCCTATTTTTCTGGAGGGAATTAGTTACATTGGTTCACTAGGCTTCCACTAAGATCCATCTCCACTTTTGGTCAACTAGCAACAAGATTCCTTCATTAATTCAGAATTCACATAGCGCAACCTAAAGATATGATGTTCTTGTCTGGTCTATTTCAACGACGAAATGTCTCTAAAGTCTTTATGAATTGGTTCAACACCGTGGTGATAGATTTAAGCAATCCAAACAAGGATATGAATTTTATGGCCTTAGTCCGCGCCACCCACCCCAAAACTGAGTTCGGAAAATGGATCAAAATGAAACAACCGACAACTAAAAAGGACTTCAACCATAAGATAAGTCGGTACTTTAGATTGGAAGACGCGTAAGAGTTAGAAAGGAAATCAATTAGCTTAAAACCAATGAGCATTGGGCATAATGGCATGGAGGTGAACCAGGACATAAATACCTCCGGGACCGCTGAAGGAAATGTGGGAAAAGACGGATACAAGAAAAGGAAAAATCAGAATTCCAGCAAACGAAATGGTAACAATAAGTAGCTTGAAGGCTTCAGGCCAGAAGATTACACCTCGCTCAATGATACTTTGGAAAACATCCATCTCTCAACACGAGGGACAAAGGAGTACAAGAAACCCCATAAAAAGGAAGCAACTAAATAGCAAAAGCATTACAGGAAGTATTGCCGCTTCTACAAAACGCATGGCCACAACACTAACAAATGTCGTCACCTGAGGAACTTGATTGAGGAATTGATCTAGGAAAACAAGCTTCGGCAATACATGAGAAAATCGCAAAATGTTGGCCAACCCGTGGCTCTCCAAGTTCCTTAGGATTGAGGATATCAAGCCGGAACCATCAAAGAGGAATATATACTAACTAACTGGAGACTCATCATTGGTATGATATATAGAGGACCTCATCCCACACCGAGGAGTTGGAGAGAAATGGAGTGGTATGTGAGCTCACTAAAATGTGCTCTGAAGGATTCGTGCCTCGTGACTGAAGATGGAACCCCTACCAAGCAGCAGAGAACTCTGAACGAAGATATAGTATTTCAAAATCAAGACATTAAAGGGATTGAAGCTTCAACTCTCGATCCCATGGTCATGACAGTAGGGATCGGACCCACCATGGTCTGACGAGTATTGGTTGACAGTGGCAATTCTGTGAATATTCCTTTCAACTGCACCTTTGATCGGATGAAGATCAGAATAAAGGAAGTATCCCCTTGCCAAACTAAAATTCAAGGATTCACCGGTGAACCTAAACAACCCATCAGAACGATTAACTTGCTGTATCACTTGGAGAAAGCGACCGAAGAGTCGCCTTTGTCCAAACTTTCATGATCGTAGATGAAGCTTCCACATACATTGCCATCTTGGGATGGCCCACAGTAACAGATCTCAGAATTACTTAAGCCCAGTGGTGCCCTACCATGAAATTCCCAACGAAAAATGGAGTTAGAGTGATCGAAGGAGACCAAAGTGTTGATAGGGAGTGTTATATCGCAGAACTACATGAATCCAAAAGAAAAGAAAAGAGGAAGAATGTAGGGAGAACTCCCCACATTCACAAACCTACTGAATAACGACTACAGAGTTGCCCCTAGCTCAGGGACCATAACCAATTTGACAAGGCTTTGGACCCTAGAAAGAAGAGTTCAGTGGAGGATCGGGTAGCACCGGTAAAATTGACGGTGTCCATCCCAATCGACATGGATGACCCAACGCGGGTCTTGAAAACTGTATCGCACCTTGGAAACAAAATGCGAATGAAACTCACTAAATTTCTTCGTGCCAACTTGGATGTGTTCATTTGGACACATTCCAATATGTGTGGGGTATCACAGGAAATTGCATGTCACGTTCTCAACATCGATCCCAAGTACAAACCAATGAAGTAGAAGAGGCGCAGTCTGGGCCCCGAACTGTCCAAGGCATTAAGAGAAGTGGTAGACAAGCTAATGGCCAATGGTTTTATCCGTGATGCGACCTACCCCGAATGGGTATTTAACCCAGTTGTGGTCAAGAAGTCCAATGGGAAATGGTGAACTTGTACCAACTATTCGGACTTAAACAAAACCTGCCTAAAAGACAGCATTCCACTGCCCAGAAATGACCAGCTTATGGATGGGATAGTTGGACATGAACTTCTATCATTTATGGATGCATACTCGGGATACAACCAGATACTGATGCACAAACCTGATCAGAAAAACTCTAACTTCATCACTGATCTAGGATTATACTACAAAGGGTATAAAGAATGCTGGGGCAACCTATCAAAGATAAGTAAATGCCATGTTTGAGCATCAAATCGGAAAAACTATGGAAGCCTATGTAGGTGACATGTTGGTTAAATCGTGAATAACTGTCAATCACTTGGATAATCTTGTAGAAATGTTTGAAATACTCCGAAAATATAGGATGATGCTCAATCCACTCAGAGTCACTTTGGGGTAGCCTCCAGAAAGTTCCTGGGATTCATAGTGAGCGCCAGAGGCATCAAATCAAACCCAGATCAAATTACTTCCCTACGAGAAGTCAAAGCCCCAAAGAACAGGAAGGAGTTACAATACCTAAATGGGAAAGTCGCAGTGCTAAGACGATTAATCTCAAAAGCCACCGATAAATGTATATCGTTCTTCAATGCACTAAAGAAAGGAAAGAAGAACTTCGAATGGAATGAGGCTTGTCAAATCCCGTTTGAAGATTTGCTATGACATATGGAAACCCCAATAATCCTATCGAAGCCAGTAGACGGAGAGGACTTGTTCATATACTTAGCAGTCTCACCTCATGCATAAGTGCTGCACTTGTATGTGAAGAGGTTAGGATCTAGCGACCCATGTATTATATTAGTAGATGTTTTACTTGAGCTGAGAAAAATTATCCAAAATTGGAAATGCTAGCGTATTATCTCTTGATTGCATCTAGACTGTATTTCCAGGCACACCCGATCAAAGTACTGACCGATCAACCCTTGAAGCGAGTATTGTACCGCCCCCAGACTTTCGAACAACTCATCAAATGGAATATTAAGTTGAGTCAATATGAAATTACTTACCATCCTATAAGGGTAATCGATGGGCAAGCGTTGGAAGATTTCATTACCGAATTTATCATATGGGATAACGAAGGGGAAATAACACTGGAAGTGGAAACATGATGGAAGCTCTTCGTTGATGGCGCATCTAATAACTTCTGCTCGGGGGCAGGGATAGTGCTTGAGACTCCAAAAGGATAAACAGTTTTCTACACCTTACAATTAGAATTCCTAGCAACAAATTATGAAGCATAATATGAGGAATTGATAGCTGGGCTAAAAATTATGAAAGAGCTGGAGATAAAATCCATACACATCTATAGCGACTCTTAGTTAGTCATCTATCAAGTAAAAGGCAAATACTAGGCTCGATGGGAGAATCTTGTCCCATATCTATCTAAAGTGCAAGACTTGCTGAATGACATCGAACATTACACCATAACTCACACCCAAGGAAGCAGAATATGAAAGTTGACTACTTGGCTAAACTGGCCAGTTTCGGAGAAGCTCAACCATTGGGATTAGTCCCGGTTGAAACCCTGACTATTCTAAGCATAAGCGAAATGGATGTCAACTGGATTTTTGAGACCACCATTGAACTAGAAATGTAGATGACGCCAATCAAAAACTGCTTGCTTACAGGAACTCTTCCCACGGATAGGAACCAAGAGAAAAGGCTTCTCTAGAAGGCATCGCAATTCATTATATAGGATGGGATACTCTAACAAAGGTGGTTCTCTACCCCTGCTCAGATGTTTGACCAATGATGAAGCTTAAAGGATCCTAAAAGAAATTCACGAAGGTGACTGCGGAGACCATACTAAGGGGTAAACGCTTGGAAAGAAAATCTCCGATATAGATATTTCTGGCCAACAGTGAACCACGATGCATCGAATTACACCAGATGGTGTGATCGATGCCAAAGATTCAGCAAGATCAAAAGAACTTCCTCAATAGAGCTAATGTAGATGATCAACCCTTAGTCATTCGTAAGATGGGGAATTGACCTGATTGGCGTATTGCCAATAGTTAAAGGAGGGGCTAAATATGTTATAGTTGCCATTGATTATTTCACAAAATGGGCCAAAGCAGAACCGCAAGCCACCATTACCACAAAGAAAGTCATTAACTTTGTTAATGAAAAATTATTTGTAGGTTTGGCGTGCTAAGAAAGTCATCGCTAATAACGGGACCCAATTCGAAAGTGTCAAGTTTAAAGACTTTTTAAATGCTTCCGAATCGAGGAGAGCTTTTCCACAGTCGCTCATCTGCAAGCAAACAGGAAAGTGGAAGCCGTAAATAAGATCATCAAGTTCACTATCAAAAAGCAGCTAACTAAAGCTAAGGGGAATTGGGTTGATGAGCTTCCACTCGCACTATGGGCTTATAGAACAACCCATAAAGCAGCAACTAGGCATACCCCATTCGCCTTGGCGTATGGTTCAGAAGCAACAGTCCACATCGAACTATAAGTCCCCTCTCATCGAAGGCAGAATTTCAATCAGAAGCAAAGTGAGTAGCTCCTACTCGAGTCACTTGATATGATCAACGAGAAGAGGAAATAAGCCGAATTAAGGACCACTGCTTACCAAATAAGGGTCGCATGGTACTTCAACTCCAAAGTTCAAAACCGAACCTTCGAAGTGGGAGACCTTGTCCTCAAGCGAATCTATCCGGTACTGGGAACCTTTGGACCAAACTAGGAAGGGCGTATGTGATCAGTCAACAGCTAGGGGAAGGAACTTTCAAACTGACAATCGTTGATGGAATCCAAATTCCTCGAGCATGGAACAGCGAATCGCTGCGTCATTACTTTATCTAAAACTATCTCATGTACTTCTTATTTTAAGCAAATAAGCCATCCTAGAATATCGAGGGCATTGTAAATAGGCAGAACTTGCCCAACTTTTCTTAATAAAATTGCTTTGCTTTTTGAATCGATAAAACTGTGTTCATAAAAATAACCCGTTGATGGGGTCAAATCAGCTCAAAACCATCCAATCGCTGCTTGAGATAGTGGAACCATGCTTGAGTATGCCCCACTTACTTGTCGGATCGAAGGAAGCAAATCGACTCAATCCGTTGGATCATCGGAACCTAATCCCTGCTTTCTAAGAACTGGTATTGCTCCTACGACACCAGAAAGGCCCTAAATCGAAGCCACGTAAGCCATGCATCACATCTTGGATTGTGGAATCACATCCAAGAAAGCACAATCTTAAAAGTTGTGCACTTCTATAAGTCGCTCATTACCTTTTGAGCCGTGGAATCACGCTCTCGAAGCATGAACTCTTCACGTTGCTCGAATATTGGTAACGCCAAGCAGTCCCAAACCATTTTGGATCGACAGGTCATATCGATCCCAAAAGTCGCGCACCCCATAAGCCATGCACACTTTACATTTCATAAGACGTGTACACTCTTAAGTACTGGTATTACCCCAGCGATGTTGGGAAACTTGTCCACTGCATGAGTAACAAGAATCAACCACTCCCACTGCCAGGAGTAATAGGTATGAGTCCAATGATGTCACAAGTCAGTAGAGAATTCCAATTGTTGACTGGTAATATATCTGAAATCAAGCCATTCAAATCACAAGTTCTTTAAGAGAGGAACCACAAAATAGGTCCAATCACAAACATCCAAAAATCACTTGAATCAGCTGGTCATTTATCAAGTGTTCGAAGTAAGCGGCCTCGTGAATTGGATGGCACACATGGGCACACACCGATACTCAAGTAAAAAAACTCAAAAAAACACTTCACGGTTCTTTTACTCCAAACAAAGTATTATAAAGGTAATTACAGGACTAAATAAAATAATATAGCAGTAAATAAAGTTGGCACTAGAGCATGAAACATAGATAAATAAATAGATAAAGTTACAATCAAAACATCGACATTGTATTACTTATAGCATTTTCTATACAAAGTCAAAAATATGGGGGCCATACCTACATAATATCAGCTAACAAAGAGAAAAATACAGATGCTACAACAATCAAAGCAGTAAGTGCAGACTCTGCACTTGAACAAAACACGTATTAAACAAAGCAAAACATCCCAAAACTGGCTCCAATACTGCTCGGACCTGTCAATGCTCTTTCCACTGCTCCCCTTCCCACCTTTAGTTGGGAGTTTCTACTTCTCCTTAGAATCCCAAGGAAGGGTGGTGTCGTTTCCTATGATATCAACTATCTCCTCGGCGTCAGCATCTCTTACCTACTCCCCGACCTTCTCGGAAGAATACCCTTGGCCTTGCGCTTTCGGGATTTGCAAGAGCTCCTGAAAGGTTTTATTGCTTCAACATTTTCCTTCTTAACAGCAACCAGTTGTTACTTAGATTTGTGCAGCTAGCCAGTTTGGTCCTCCTGCTCTCGAGCTTCAACTGTCATAAAGTCACCCTCCAAAGGCACAGAAGGGTCGTCTAGACCATACAATGCAGCAATCTTATCAAACTTCGGCCCTGGCTACGAGCCAGACGTAGGCGTAGCAATAGGAGCGGTTACGGTGATAAGCATCGAGGCAGTTGAAAGAGCAGCAAGCCCAAGTATTGAGGAAACCAATAGGTCAGTGGGTAAAGAGGATGGACCTATAAGATCAAAAATGAAAGCATTAAGTTTGTCCTGTTCTTGCGGCGTGATCTGAGAATTCTCAAACTCAGGGAAAACAAGAAGGTTACCTGCATCAGAGAAATGGCCTAAAATGTTAGTTTCGTATTCACCACCTTTTCCTTCTTTTGATACCTGCTATCTCTTCAGAGAAGTTCAGAGGCCATATGAAGTTTCGAAGACTGCTGCTAGAGGAATATGTAATAAAGAAACACCGACAGAACTCGCCAACTAATCGCGAGGTTGTTCTGATGGTCCGCTAGCCCAAAAATGAAAGGCTCCGACAATGTTTCAGCAGTTGTAGTCATAGCAGCATCGGCAGCCTCCTGTTCCTTCTTGGTCTGAAGGAACTCTTGGGCCTCTATTAGTTCTTTCTTTGACTCCTCATTGAGGTAGGCATCCTTCAACTCTTTCTCGGTATATACGTCCTTATTTTCTCAGAAAAGGGCCTAGATTTCTTTCGAAACCACGAAAAAGAGTACATGGAAATTTGTTGCCCAAATAACTGAGGCTCCTCTAATGTAGAGAGAGATTAACATAAAAATTTAAGATGGTATCGTCCATCTTCTCCATCTTTTTCTCTAAAGTGTCATGCAGCTCCAGGTAATCCGTTATTACAACGGCCTTCTCAACTTCAACTCGAGGCTTCTCGGTGCCAAGCCGCACACTCTTTCTTAGAGCGAAGCGATCGTCTGGGCTTGATCGAAAACGGTCTTGACATAGGATTCCACAATTCCTGCATATTCAACAATTATTTTTCTATGCCCTTCAATAATTTTGTCATGATCGGCAATAGTCGTCTTTTGGGCTCAATAATCATGTCATGAGATTCAAGCTCCTCTTTCAACTTAACTTCATCCACGTGTGCCTTCAAGATTTCGTCTCGAAACACGTTCTCTATTTTTGCATAGGCCTCTTCCATCCCCTTCAGTAAGCTGGCGCTGTTCTTACTCTCCTAGAGCTCCACATCCCTTTCTTGTATTAGTCATCAATTCTGGCTTCATGTTCTACTAATGCCCTCTCGAAGTCGTCTTTCTCTGATTTAAAGGAGAGGATCTCTTGCTAATTATTACGATTTATGTCAGGTTGTTACTTGCGTAACTTTTGTCATCCCTCGGCTTAATCTAAAGCACTTTGAATCACCTGAAGGTGGGGCATATAGGAATATTTTCGGACTAGGCGAAGGTTGCAATCAAACTTAACTCCCTTTAAAAACCACTTTGGGAGTGTAGCTTCAAGTTGAGGGGCACTAGATGGAAGAATGTAAGCTGGCCTCTTGTGGGGACGTGAGGAACCAGAAGCATGCACCATGTGAGTCGATAGGGGTTGAGATGAAAATGGAACCTAAATGGAAGAAATTGGAACTTCAAGACCGACAGAAACTGAGGCCTGGGAAAAAGCTGATGCTCAGAAGAATGAGAACTGCGATCAACCTTCGACTTTGAGGAAGATTTCTCTCGGTCGTTGGGGGTTTTTCTCTTCTTGTAATCACTCATATACGTTCGACCCCGTTCTCTGTCATTTGGGAGTTGAGCGTCGGCTTTCAAGTCTTTCCACTTCCTCTACTCTTCCTTGGTTTCATGGGGCTTTGATGGCTTGAGATCGTCTTGATAAAAGTTGTGAATTAGTGAATAGTTCAAGATCATCGTAAAGTCCATGGACTCTCAAGGTATCTGACATGAAGAATAAATAAAGAGCTTTAGCAACGAGAAATAGACCTACATAATGCATGTGCAAGTGAATGTGACCCTAGTGAAATGTGTAATGTGTCTTAGGGGCCTAAAAAACGCCACGAACAAGATTGGAAAGCCATCGTGGGAGAAATAGGGCTTACTCTAGACACGCTATGACCAAGGTGAGGATACATTCCCTCGAATTTGAAATCCTCTCATATAAATTCATCGATATCCACACAAATGTTACTCAAATCCCCAAATCTACGCCAGTATCTTTAATGAGGAACCTTGACGTCGCTCAGCTATTGGGGGAGCATCTTTATTGAGAGTCTCTCAGGAGGGGTGAATCTTGGAGAATAGGACACATTCTCGGAGTCTCATCGCATGATTTGGAGTCTTCGTCGCCAAAGCCTATGTCGAAATCATCATCACTCGAGGAGGAATCATAACTACTGCTGCCCTCAACTTCACCCTCCTCCTTTTCTATTGCCACTACAGCTTAGCCCTCAAATTGCTTGAATTCTTCTTCCCCTTCCTCCGGAATCGAGGGCATTCTGTCCAGACAGCTGCCATTAGTCATGACACCCCTTCCTTTATGGTTTCTTCGGTTGACTCACTAGACATGTCTTCTTTTTCTAGGAAATCGCCTTCTTTGCAGCCTTGTGATGAAGAAGCAAAGCATGTTCATACTCTAGAACGGGAAGGAAATGGGATTTGAACAGCCATGGCAAATCTCCCAAGATGCAACAGCCCATATCAGAGCAAATTCTCGTTCGTTAGCAAACATTTAACCGATCTCTTCTTGGCATCTACAACCTTCAGAGTATGGAAAATCTGATCGAATGTTGGGTCTTTATTCGGCCTCGGAATAACTGCGATCTATCAGAAATCCCACAAGGAAGTATCAAAACTCAATAATAAAGGAGAGAACTTACTCTCCATCATCCACACCTAATAAAGAAGTATCGAGTCTTGAATTGAGACAAATTATTTTGAAGCTGCAGCACGATCTTACAATTCCTTTGGGCCTCGATGACGACATGGGATGGGCAATTGTCTCACTTCTTAAACGAGAGAAAATATCTCAACTCATCGAAGCTTGGGGGACGATTAGATGTCCGCATAAATAGGACTTGAAGGCAAGTCAGGATTGCATATCCATTAGGATGAATTTGGAATGAAGCAATTTCCAAGTTCAGAAGAGTTTCTTTCAAAAATTCATTGAAAGGGGCCACTGCTCCATTTAAGCACATATACCGAGGGCAAGTAGTGTATCCTGAAGATGGCATATGGGTAAACTCATTCTTTTCCAGAAGGCGCACATCGTCCTCTGAAATGCCATGTTGTAAATAAATGTTATGTAAAACCTTAACAGAGATTACGGAGGAAGCTCTCTCCAAGGATTAAGCAGAACTCTAAAATTTGGAGGAGTCTGGTCTACAACCGAAACTAGTTGACCATATTCAGCTTGCGGAACTGAAGATGAAGGTGCAACGGATGATGACTCAGCTTCTGAAAGTGCTGTACTTCCTCACTGGACTTGCAACGAGAGGAAGGGTGTTTCATTCTATACAATAGAATTTGCATCCAACACGATCAGGTAATTTTATCTTTAACTAGAAATTCCCTTACAACACTTGAATTCCGAAGGAATATCGATTTACATCGACACATCAGTTTTCAAGTATAAAGTTGGGCAAGTGCAGTGTGTTATCTATATGGGATGGGCTTTGTGTCCTGAACAAAACAAATGCTCAGTCCCGTGTAGATAGTTCGCTCATAGTGAAGAATGAAAAGGGCTTCTCGTATCATTTATAGAAATTATTTTCCGAACATTACCCTTTATCGATCAAAGATCGATAACGGATCTGTTGTCCGAAGCGACACAGAAAGCTCTTTCCATTTCAGGTACATTGAGTGTATAATAACAAAACCAATTCGAACTCTTTGGAAGGCGGCAACAACATAAGCTGCAAGCAAGACCTATCCTAAACCGTTATTCCACTCCAAAAGGACTAAAATCAATTTGAGAGATGTCATGTTGTGCCAACAATGTAACTTAATAAAAGTCCATTCTGATTCTATGGACGAAGATAGCAAAACATGTCAAGCACCAGCGTAAAGCCCGAGTATCGTTCCGTGAAGAACTCAAGACTCGATTAACTATCTTCTTGCACAAAATCGCAATCAACTCGAATTCTCCTCAATGATCATCACCAATACAACCCCGTTGTCGAATTGCTAAACGAACGCCAAAATCAACATTACCCACCTATAACCAAGAATAAACAAAAGAGGATGTGGATGGACTTGGAATGTTGGCAGCCTATAGTTAGAAGGATCGGCGGCGATCCAAGGGAATGTCTACGGCGATTCAGAAAGGAGAGGCAATAAGGATGCATACCCAGCTCAAGATGGCAGTAGGTCTAGGAAAGGTCGACAATGGAAAGCTACGGTGGTGGATGATCGCTGACGGCGATTGAATGAGTAAGCCTAGGGTTCCGTCAAGTTTGGATCGAGCCACATGAGGATTAGCGTGGGCCGCAAGAGGAAGGTAAGAATAGAAGATAGGTCGGCTCGAAAGGGTTAAATAGGAGATTGCATAAGAAAAAATCAATACGTCCTTGGATTGCTAGCGATCCATGGACTATGACCGCTAGCGGTCTGTCAAACGGGCACTAATCTCCTCCAAATTTTCTCAACGTGATCCACGTGCTATTCAAAACATCATGAAAGTTATGGGATCAAAATTGATTTGTTATAACGAGAAACGACGACCCACATAAAAATTTGACAAACAGCCAAAGCCAAATTCGCATGGTGGTCTCAACGCGACCCAATGAACCTCGCTAAACAGGAACTCGAGAGCAATTATTTCCAAAGCATGACTTGTTTCCAATAAAGACATACTCTGCGGGGCAAATGTTATTTGGGTTTTTAACCCAACAGAATTCAAAGGAAGTTGGGACAACTATGTCGAATCAGAGCAACTCAAGAGCCAACCAAAAGTACTACAAGAATCAACCAAGAAAGATTAGAGAAGAAAAAGGCAAAAATATGCTAATGTGATGGATCGCTAGTAATCCATAAGAATCGCTTGTGGGTCCTCCAATCCTCTTGCATCGTGATCCAATATGTATTCTAGGAATTATTGCTAAGTTTGATGGAATTCCAAGCTAGTTAGATTGAGAGGTAAGAATTTTTCGGATTTAATTAGCAGCCCAATACAACCAGTGTATGGATCATCATTAGAATAAGACAACAAGCTACGAAATTATAAGGAGAGCACCTACATAAGACAACAAGTGCAATCCAAAAGACATAATCCAAAAATCTAATAAATACGTGGATCAGATCGCTAGCTATTTATCACCTATGGATCGCTAGCGATTCATCGGATTAGGAAGGATAACCATGGAATTCAAGGAAAGGATGAAGGAGTATGTCCCGAGGAATTGGATCGTAAGCAACCTAGAAAATATGGATTGCCAGCGATCCATCACCTATGGATCTCTAGCAATCCACCCCACTGGCTCGGATGGTTATGAAATTTTCAGTGCACCTTCGTATTTCCAAAGGCAAGCTTTTAGTGAGGTGGCCTAGCCTAATAGCTCTTCAATCCCTATAAATACGATCCTACTTGCAACATAAACTGGATCTTCTGGACTAGTTGTAGAAACTCTGCAAAAACTACTCTTCACTCTTCCTCTCCCACACAACAGTCATCTAAAGAATTCACTGTGATTCTCCAATGAATCCTAATACTAGTTATTCGATCTAACCTATAGGATTCAATCGCATTGTAATCATATTCAACTTGTAATTGCAGTCAGTCAATAATAAAAGTTATAAAGTGCACGTAGGCTTCATTAACAGCCGAACCACTATAAAATCCCCTGTTCATCTACTTTCTTTGCGATTTCTATTGCCTTTTCTATTTCATTTGCCTTGATAATCAAGGATGGCGCTTTCATACTCCACCTAGGTGTTGATCCATTTTTTGGGTTAATGGTAGAGGTAGTGCCTTTGGTTTCGTTCAGACCCAGAATGAACTTGTATGGATGAATGCTGACATTGCATTTCTTCCTGGAAGGCACTATTAGCATTTCAAGAGGGAAGTGCTAAAAGAACGTAAATCATTGCCTCAAGCTTCACAGCCGAGAAATGAATAAAGAAGGGACATGCCGAAGGGCTATATGGGTCGCTCTCATTTGGGTATGATTATCCCTTATGTAGAGTCGATATCTATGTGTGCTTCAAGGCCCAACATATTTCTTCATCAACCTATGGGTGATCATATTTGACTCTATTCACTAAGGGGTAAGGCCGGTCCTTAGTAGAAAAGGTGCAAATTAAGGTAGCCTCTCGTATATTTTATCTAGAGGTATACGGATTCGGTGGTTAGACCTTTACCTTTTTATAGTTGGAATTCATTTTCCAGCATGAGCCTTCAAACTTGATTGTATACACATTATGCTGGAATTTAATTAATGTAACAATTTCGATTATAATTCAAAATTTATTTTAAACCATAGGCTTTATTATAATATCGGAGGATTTTCTATAGAAATGTTTTGGTTATCTAAGGTAAAAGCCCGTTTGTGTTTATGTGTGGTGTTGTCTTACAAGATACCTTTCTTTTAAAGGTTTTATAATATTAAAATCCATTTGAGGTCTTTTTTTTCATGCTGGTTTACCAGAATGATCCAGGTATTATTATACTATATGCTCTAGTCAAACCGAGCATATTTGCAGATTTAATTTGGATACTTAGAGCCTTAAGAGACGAGCTGGATGCCTCCAACTCATATTCATGTATATTCTATTTCCGCTGCATTAGTTATTTATATTTATCAACAATTGTAAGGATATATTGTTATAACTGTGCAGGCTTTTGACTGATTAGTTGACTTTGATTATATATGTACAATATAGTTCAGTTTTTCTTTCGTAAAAATCATTGTTATATTATAGATTGCTCGTCACATCGTGATATTCCGTTCTATCTTTTCTTTCTTTTTTCCCAATAATCTGTCTTTCTAGCACTCGGATGCTCGCACATGAATGCCGTCGATGTATTAGTGTCGACGTTTGAGGGTCGAAAAGGCGGATCGTTATAGCTAATATGTCCATTACGGTGTAAATCGCAACTTCTATACATGGGAGTGTTAAGCCATGTACACCTTATTATATTGCATATGCACATAAACACATATGCGTATATGATACACGTATCATTAATATAATATAAATCTAATAATAAGTAAAGATCGATTATAAAATTAAACTAAATATTGATTTTATTTGAAATAAATTTGAATAAGATTTGAATAAACAAACTTTATAGGTCCAATAAAATCCAAATGGAAGAATTTTTTTAAATTTACTCATTTATCCCAATGCATGCTATTTAGTTCCACTTCCAACACTTCTTAGTTGACATCCTTATCTTAGACACCCATCTATTGAACTTTTTAAGTGTTTGCTTTATGTATTGGTTAAAATTTCATGTTAACAAAAATCATGCATTAATGTCATTGCTGCTCGAGCCCATACTCATTTGGGGCGACACACTAAGATCCCTTATGAGCAGATTTCACATGCAGTGTCTTGACTCACATTACCATTCTTGGTACGTGTAGGGATAAGAGAATGATTCATCATAGATAACACAATGAGAACTCCCTAAAACGTTGGCCACAACCAAACCTTGCCGTAATACCATTATTATGTCAAGTGCATTGATATCAAGGTAAAAGAAAAAGGAAATTTCAAAATTCATTTACTACACCTAGATCTTTATTTTGCATTTACATAAATAATTTTCTTGCATTAAATCATATTTAGTGAATATTAATAAAAAGAGGAGCTTACTATTGATTTTAATTTAGGTTTATTTTATTATTAATGTTTTATTTATTTATTTTATAACTTAAGTTTTTTATTTTAATTTACAGTTTAGTATGTTACATTTCATTTTATGGAAATTCACATTCACAATGTGAACATTAGATATGGTATATACTAGTCTAAGACATTATGTGGTTAATAACATAGAATATATATGCATATGAATATGTATGTGTATATGTATATTACCGTTATGTGTACGGTTATAAAATTGGCATGCAATACCAAGAATATTAACTTGATATATTTATGTATATTAATAAAAATATATGAATAAATACGCACATGTGTGCGCACGCGTGCACGCACATGCATACACACACGTATATGAAGATTTATTTTCGACCCTTGGTATAATAATTTTATTTTAATAGACTATATAATTTTTTTATTTAGCAAATTTTAGAAAGTTGTTTTTAAATTATGATATATTTATAAGCATTTATATATATATATATATATATATTAATATGTATATATATATTAATATGTGTGTATATATATATGTATGTTTATTTATTTTTTGAATACGAATATAAAAAGGAAATATGTTCGTATGGAAAATTTATTTAAAATTTAAATTACCTCATCTTTACTGGTTGTTAATACGTTATATTGTAGCTCTTCCTTCTTGAACTGAAGTTTCTTTTCGCCTTTGAGCCAGATGTGCAAATCTCAACTTTTAGGCTCCAACAAGTTTCCAACATAAGCTAGGGTTATTTTTTGTGTGTCCTGAAAAAAGAAAGTAGGTCTGTTTGTAACCACCAAAAATATAAAATATCTCCACATTTTCCTCTTTTTTAAATCCAGATCTAATCTATATTAAAGGACACATTCAAACTCTCCCCCTCTCCATATTCTACCCACCTTGCTTCATGATTATTCCATAATGTTGGACCTAACTAATACACTATATATCAATTAATTAATTTTAAGGCTTATATGAATTATTTGTCATAAAAAAATTAACACAACATTTGTATCAGTTTTTACTATTAATTTATCTATACTATTATATTAAAGCTGAGTTCAGTTTGGAGCTCACACAAGCCCCCTTCAAATTTAGAACCGAAAGGTCATAGGATCTTCTACCAATTCTACATGTCAAGTAATTTCTTATTTTCAATCTTCTCTACCGACAGTAAATAATTTTCCCATTTCGCTTCTCCCTCATGTCTACTGCCTCCCAAATAACCTTAATCCAATCTCATGTCTGCTCCCTCCCAAATAATTTGATTTGTATCCCTTCATCCTTGCTTTTCCTTCTACGCCCTAGCCTTTATTTCATCTTTTCTCCCAAATTACTCTATTTTTTTCCCATCTACAAGCCGGCTAACATTAATCAAGGAAATATATGCTGTTTTGCTTTCTATATAAAGTACCTTTTTCCAAAAAAAAAAACATTAATTTTGGTCGCCTCTTTCTTTGCCGCTGATGAAGTGTCTACCTCCTAGGAATCAGTTTACATATTTCTCTAATGCGCTAGCAGTTTCAACCTTCCTCCTCCCATCGTCATCGAAAATCGATCATCTCCAAGTTTAGTTTAGGTCATAAAATATTTTGATAGCTTACTTCGATGTGGTAGCGATTTCCCTCTTCTCATCCCATCGTCATCACAGAGCAGGATTCTCCTACTTTGGTTCAGGTTATTTCCTTAGTATGATTATCCCAAATTTGAGTTGTATTGTAAGTATTGTAAGTATTAGATGCTGTCATGATTATTTAAATATGTAGTAAAAGGACTAACCTTTCATAAATAATATGCCTAATTTGTATACTTTATCAAGTTGTTGCATGTTCTATTAGAACCATACATTTAAGAAATTTTATTCTAAATTGTATATGCATTTTATCTTGCATTGTATATGCTAATAAACTTTAAATGAGATGTTACACTATCATGTGAGATTTGCCAATATGCTTTTGATTTTGAAGTAATGATTTCCTACATTGTTTTGTAGGAAGAGCATTTCCTGTGTTGACTTTCGATCAATGAGTCAAAGAGGGCATATGTGGTGCTCTGAGAGATAAAAGAACCTTTGAAGTGTTAGGCTAGAGAATAAGGTACCATCAATTTTTCATCTCATCTCATCTTTCATTACAAAAGTTTAAACTGCAATAGAGTCTAAAATAGTAATATGTGTGATGTCAAGGTATTAAATAAATTGTGTTGTATTACAAAATTTTGATTTATAATCCATCCAACATATTTCTACTCACGAGTTTTTTGAATTAGATGGGCTAAAGAGAAAACATCGTCATATTTTAGGATTGAGTTTTGACAAAGGTGTTTTGTATGATTTTACCTAAAGTTTATTGAAATGAATAAGAAATATAAGAATGCAGTGTTATATGTTAGAACAGTGTTTTGGAAAAGGTGTGTTTTATAATAGTGTTTGTAGAGGAGTGTAAAATTTTGGTTTTATGTGTTCAAATTAAATGAAAGTAATTGAGTTTATAGTTCATAGTCCAGGTAGTTGTGAAAGCTTAATACTTTAGCAACTCAATTTTTTTTATTTCTTTGAGTTCGATGTGGCGCCCATGATTATGTAACATAAGTTTTTCCTTCATAAAAACCAAAAGATATTAATATGACATTTTTTGAGTACTGTGGATTTATCTTTTTATTGTTATAATGGGTTTTGAGACTTGGATCCCTCAACTAAATGATATAATTTCTTTAAGTATTTTTAGAAGTTTTTTACTCAAGGACGAAAGCGATTTTCCTGATTTTCAAGGATTATCTGAACATTTATCTTTATCTGCAGGTACTTTGTTTACATATCAACAACCATCATTAGGAAGATTATGCATGCATGCACTGACCTAAATCTTCTAAGTACTTGGTTTCTAAAATTCACAATTTATAAAAGGTAGTATATAGTACAAACCTGATAATAGTAGTGAAATGTAAGTTGTTAAGATAGTGAATGATGCTTATATTTAAACAATAAATGCACGTGTGAATTTTTGCACTCTCACGTATTCATGACATAAATATATGCAATTTGCAGCTAGCATTTATTTCCAATCCATTGAAGTGTGTGCTGGTACAGCAAAGTTAACAAATTATTTCAAATATATTTGGTTTAGCAATGAATCGTCGACTTTCAAGTCATGTTTTATATTGCACATGGTACTTGAACATTTTACACTTGGTTTATGCATATTAATATATCAAATCCGTGTAAATAAATTTTTTATAGATAAATTTATATGTGCAGTGTAATTTAATGGGATTCTAGACTGACCACATAATCTTATCAAGATGATTATCGCACTTCAATGTGTTATATTGCCTATTATGGTACATTGTAAAAAAATGATGATGCATAATTTATATTTCCTCACTTATATCTTTTAGTTACATAATATTGAGTTAACTAGAATTTGAAATTATAATATACTTCCAGATATTCATCCACACATTTCCTTCGTGTAAATCTAAGATATTAATCATCTCTGTGTTAGTACTATGAACGTACTGTACGGACAAAACAGTAACTACCTTTACTGCCATAATAGTGTTGGAAAGGAAGTTTACCACTCTACCATGCTTCCAACACACTTCACATTCCTATTCTTATTCGGCATAGATTCACTTTGTTTGAGTTTGCTTCACTCCAAAATATGTTCACTTAATTTTTTAACACAGCCTGAGTATTAGAATAACTGCCTATGTTGGTGATGCACAATTATTGTCTTTCTCATTTACTATATTTAAGGAAGTTGTTGTATAAACGTATACAACTGGTGCAAACAAATAAGATTTTGGTTATGATTTATTCTCAGTTACAGTCTACAAATGGTTTCATTACAAAGTACTGAATAATTTAATTATAATTCCTCACATGTTTTTAGGATAGGCAGCATTGATTGAAATATGTTGATCTTAAATTAAATAACACTCAAGAAAGGATTACTAACTGTCGAATGTAGCATATACAATTTTACTCATACTGAACACTATTTTGATTCATTAATTCTGGTATTCTTCAACAAGAATTGTGTGATGATAAATTGGTTCTTCAATTTTTATAATCAATTCAGGTGATATATTAAAGTTAGGATAGTGATGCAATTGCTATAATATTTAGGATTCATCAAGATACAGTTGTATTTTAATGAAGTCCTATTTCTAAATCAAGAATATTTGCACATTCGTTAGACCATTCTCTTAAAATTTACTTCATGAACCTTTATGCCATAAAATTAAGTATCCTTTAACTGTGCTCATGGTGAGCAAAATAATTAAGTGTCTTTAGAGCTGTAATCCAATAGTCTAACTGAGTCCATTTTATAACCATCTATCAAGTATGTATGAGAACCATGTCACTATTTAAAAAATCGTGTGTACCTAAAATATTGCACTGTGCACATACAGTGGTTGCATGTTAACAAATCGAAGTATTGTAGTCTAATTGGTTAAATACAATGTCACATTTTGTACTTATAACTCTATGCCAACCTAGAGATGGAGTCTTAATTTGTACAAGATGGTATCATCTAAATTTGAATGCCATTGACCTGGTGCATGATATTAACTGTGATGGTATAGGTCCACATATATGTGTAAATATATAAACTCTTGCCTGATTTGGATATATGGATATTATTACACATGCAAACAGAATGTTATTATCTACCCTATAATACAATAGTCTAAAGAGGTATAGGATGTGGGACAATCTAAGACATAACAGTACATTAGTTTCTTGATATTCCAGTGGATCCAACTTTATGTAAAGTTTGCAACATAAAATAGCTATTATACAAGATTGTCTAAACCACAACCATGAATAAGATATTTTTTTTCATCACAATGAAAATTCATATCATTAATGTACAATCCTTTGTGTTTAAATTATCAAGTTATTAGATCTAATATTATATAATTTTTAGATTGCAAGATGTTTTTCATACTAGAGTTGAAAACCAATGGACAAAACATTAAGTGATTTCAAATCAGTTCAGAAAATATGGCACAACTGCAGAAGAGATTGAAGATGCAGAGACGAATGAGGAAGGTAAAAGCATCTTCAAACAATTATTGAGAAGAGCGGAGAGACCAGTAGCATCACCTATGATAAGGAAAGTTTAGAATTCAGGGTTTATCGATGGAAACCAAATATGAAGTTCTAAAAAGGGTTCGCAAACTTATAGAGTTAGTTGTGGGTTAGTATGTGAATGGCTATAAGGTCCAATAGGAAAACTGGAGAATATTTACTTTGTACTATAAACATTGCATATTATTGTAATATATTGTTTGTAGATTTTGCAATTTGTATGGCGAATGGATCTTAATTAAGAGTTTGTTCTTATACACATGATCTATTAATATAAAGTGCGAATTTCTAATCGCTCTACTTGAACAATTGTTCTTCTAAGATTGAAGATTATTATGGTTATTATTTATATAGTGATGGACACTTGATAAAAAGTAGTAATTGCTTAAGTAATGAAATTTGTGATTTTTTGACTACTTGGATTGAAGATGGTTTATTGACTATCCTATACTTTATTTCGCGTCACCTATAATGGAATCGATTGTCTGTAGCACTATGGGCCATACCATGGTTTCAGCTATCTACATACCTCACATATTAATATTTTATTTCTTTTAACCGAATAAGTAAAACAAATGAGTTTTTTAGTAGCCTGTTAACCAAACGGGTTCACACCAGTTAAGATTTATAAATTAATTTAAACCGGATGAGCTTGAAAATAGCCACCAACACTGTTGTGTCGACTCCCTGGTGTAAACTCAGTTCTTATTAATATTTTAATAATTGAGATACTAAAGCCTATATGTGCTTTTTTGAAGTATAATATCGAGCATGATCTTAGTTGCTTACAGATCATTTAGGCAAAATCCAATTTCTAATCCTTGATCAAGCTACGCCTTTGTAATGATATTTTGTGCACTTTTTATTTTATTCATCACTATACCACTAAGATATCTATAGTTTGGTTAATGATCAATAACTCTGATCATATTTTTTTTGAACTGGTACTTTATATACAACAAATCAATGGGACAACATATCCCATGTCAAATAAACGTTCGAAAGCAAGTTTCAAACTTGTGACATCCTGCACCAAGCCGAATCAATTAACCACTTGGACAATGGTGCTTTTCAACTCTGATAATATTCATAGTAAATGGCATAATGCCACTTTAAATCTCTTGGTTCAATCCAATAATATTATCGATTAACCGTTTCACTTTAGTAATAGATTTTATCTTTAAGTTGATTGCGAATTACAGTGATACAACCTTCTACAATGAAGGAAACAAAACTCCTATTAAGTGGTGTTTGCTTCAAGTAATTCAACATGCACCTAACCATGGTCGTAACATGATCGTGATTTCATATGATTGACCACGATCAAAGTACATTTGAGACACTTAAGATATATAACGCTCTTAAGTTTGAAAACTACTACATATCATTACATGTGATGGTAGGTTTTTATGCATATATGCACACATATATGGAGTATGATATGTAGTTCCCTTATTGCCTCCATTCATCTCTTTTACGTTCAAACCTTTTAAAACGAACCAAAATTTTGTGGATATAACCTACTACTAGAGAGATCAAACATACAAAAATTTGGAATATCTCATAGCTTATAACACATTCAAAATTATAATTCGGTATGTATCATTGAATACACATGCTCCATTGGAGATGTAACAGAGTTAGATGTTTCCAAATGATCTAAAAGGTTGTGTAGGTAATCTCGATATTTAGAGGAATATATCTACAAAATTCCGTCGTAACTACTTTTTTCACATAAAAAAATTAATGCGATTACATAATGATGGGAATGCACACACAGAGGCATACATGTGTACATAACCCCTTCAATTTTAACTTTTCATACTCCGTTAATTATTACAATTGAATTAAATAAAAAATAACCGGACTTATAATAGATTGAGAAATTTCAACACATGGGGCACATATGTAAATCAAATGTGTTTTGGTATTTCAGTGTCGAGCATAATTTAGAGTAATCAAGTTTAATTCAAAATTAAACGGCTTAAGGATTGATTGTTATGGTATTAGTTCAAGATATTAGATGAAATTCTAATTTATTGGAGAGCTAATTTAGAAATTATTAGTATTATAAATAAGATGTTATAGTTTTCAAATTACATAAGTTCTAGTTATTCTCTTCACCCTACTCTTATCAAATATAGGATTTGTATCAATCAGTTTAATAGACCAAACCAATTATTCCTCTATTTTAATTAGTAACGATTGATTCTTGTGTAGCTTTCGCCATTTTTAATCTTTTATAGTAGTTTTTTTTATTTAACATGATTCATTAATGTCAATAAATGTCAAGCTCGGAGATCGAACTCATGACTTTTAATCTTGTAGTCTAAACTAGCAATCAACTGAGCCAACCTTGGCATTATTTTCTCTAACTTATTCTCAACTGAATCGATATGAGTTAATTCGAAATTAGGGTTCAACGATTGATCAAATATAAAGTGTATCAAACCCTAACACGAAACTATATCGTATTTTATCATTTTGCCTTATCTTACAGCATCATTAAGGCTTTGCATGGTAGTTTTTTTTGGTTTTGGACGGTTCTATATTTCAGGTATTGGTAAACCTTGCTTGTAATTTTTTTTAACACTGCTTTGGTTATAAAAACAGGTAAAAACCGAAGTAGTACAATTTTAATGGCAATTCTCAACCCATCAAATTAAAATATTTGAAGGGCTCTAATTTTTTTTCCTTCAATTATATCGATACTAATCATATTAGAAAATTAATTTTTACAAAACTAAAGAACAAATATAAGAATACACATGTAATATTAATTTAATGGAAAACTCTTACAACCGATATATGTTAAACTTTCAAATTTTTATTGATCGGCTATAACAACACTTCATGTAAACCAATTTAAACCGCTACAATTATTTACAGTCAAAACCGATACTCTCAAAACTTTTTAGAACCGGTGCTGCAAAACTCTCAAACGGAGCCTAAATCCAACTATTTATTTATAAAATTAAATACTAAACGAAGGGGGTTAGAATTGGATCGAAATTGAATATGTGCACGTATACACACAAGCCTCCCTATGCAATTGAAAGTAAAAGGTGCAAATCATTTAACATAGCAAAGTAAGTTATTTTACATCACGTAATATGCATGTATAAATGGTCAAATCCAATGTATGCAAATGGAGTCCTACCAAACCTCACCCAATCCGGAACTTCGCTCAACGGGACACGTCCACCACACCGCCAGCTAGCCTACCCATCCCGGTCCGATTCACGCGTTTTCTTTTCTACACGATTTGGTCCAGGTTCACCTACCCCTTCTTATGCTTTCCCTCTTTAATGTCTCCTTCAAATCTCAGATTCATTTATAAAAAAGAAACCCTCCCAAATAACGTAAAGTGGACGAAAGTTAAAAAATGGGGTTGAAAAAGAAGGCGATTGAGGAATTAATCGAGGAAGCGGGTGGCTGCGCTGTGATCGACGGTGGATTTGCCACACAGCTGGAAGTGCTGGGAGCTGATATTCATGACGCTCTTTGGAGCGCCAAAGCTCTCATTGTTAATCCCCAACTTATCAAACAGGTTTTTATTTTTATTTTTGTTGTTAATGGTGTTGTTCGTTTCTACGTTTTGAGATGATTAGAGATTGTTAAAGTTGTAAACTTGAACTTTTAATCCCTTAAAGCTACATTGATATAAAATTTGAATGACTGCGACGATGACATTTGCTATAGAGATTTATTTGGTATGGTTGATTGATACCGGTAGCCATAAATTCATGATATTCAGTTTTGAACTTAACTAAGATGACCAAAAGTACGCAATAAACACTTATTTTTACACACGTTTTCAAATGGCACCAAAATGCCAATCGCTCTTAGTTTCAGACGGCACCAAGCTGCCGACTGGCGATGAACATTTTCGTGCCGTATGAACACCTGGTTAAAAGCAAGGATTTATTGCGGCGTGAATAGTTTCGCTCCTTTTATAAAGTCCGGCAATTTATATTTTCTATTCCTCATCCAATGGATACCGAAGTGATAGTAGTCAGACGGCTGACATAGGACAGTAAAGTTACCGTCTTCCAAGAAGCTGGTTATCTTTTTCACCCTGCTCAACAACTTCTTCCTTCCATCCCCCTCTTTTTACTACGTAATTTTCTGTCTTAGCTGTTGAAATATTTTAAAAAATAAAGTGATACGTTGATCAAATATAAAGCAGTGATATTCACAGTGTTTTGAAAACAGATACATTGATTAGTTAGAAAGTATGTACATCGGTTAATTAGAAATCAAAATTAGATAAGCAGAACAAATACATCCACTCGGAAGAAAACATATACATAGAAATGAGCACCAATCATTTGCATCAGCTAATTATTCATTGAAGCCTTCTTACTTTAAATAGCATTTCATATGCATATGCCCCTCCATTACTACAAAATAGTGGATCAATTGGAATAATCAGCAACCATCCTAAATATCTTGATATCTGAAGTATGACTTCAACATTATCACGTACCTCAAAGACAATCACTAATTCATCAATTTGACACTCAAATCGAACATAATTTAATTGTTGTTATTATGATGTGTAGAATGAATTATTTGAACAGGTGATCAAATATCAAACTGGTTATCTGACATAATAATAATTGTATAGAAAGTATAAAATTTCAGTGTTGTATAATTTTTTTAATACCGAACTTATATAGAAAGAAAAAGTTATGGTTGAAAAAGGAGCGTCCAAACAAACTTTTTTTTTTGGGATTATTAAATGATAGGAATGCTTCTGGGTGTAATGCATGGTTCGACACTCCGACCGACACATCGGAACTCCGGTCATTTTGTTTCGGATCCGACGGTGATAGGGTTGGAATTTGCTTAACTATTCGGTTCCGGCAATACTTCCAAATAAAAAGAAAATAATGATTTATTTGTATAAATATTGAGAACAAAGAGAGAAAGAGAGAGATTAGGAGAGGAGCACAACATCAAGAAGTATGTCTGTCAATGGGTAGGGTTTGGTCCGGCTATTATAAAACCCGGATCCTAGTCCAGTTACAATAATTAAAAACCGAGTCCGATCCGAACCTGCAGGGTATTTCAACCCAATATCCGAGTTCGGCCCATTGGGCTTTTTAAGCCCGTTGAGTAATAATTATATACCTAACTTGTTAAAACCATATTATAAAACCGATACTTTGGTAAAATTTGTATACAAACAATGTTAACGTATAAATTGGGCAGTAATGTAGTCAAACTCATAACAAAAGTATGCAAAAACATCTGCATGTAAACAAATAAAATGGTAAATAAATAACATACGCACTCGTGTTTTGATACGCTGAAAAACTAATAGTTGGTTCAGACCCTAACCGGGTCGGGTTTTGATAAAACCTGAGTCGGACTTGGATAGCAAAAGGTAAAACCCGTACCTGCATAAATAGGACGGGTTCGGGTCGGGCTCGGTCTGAAACCCGTACCATTGACAGGCGTATCAAGAAGGGAAGACAGAGACGTGGACTGAAGAGAGAGACGACGATCTTTTCAATTTAGGGTTTTTTTTGGTCGATAGGTTTTTCGGTTACGAAGGAGGCTGCAATCTTACCTTGGAGAAGACAGTATAAATGTATATTTTTGTATTGAATTTGGGCTTTGATTTTTGAAAAATTGATTCCGAGTGCGATTTACATGAATAAATTGTATTAATTTACATATGTATGGGAAAAAATACCGGAATTTGTAGAACAAAATTAAAGCAGAGTTTTTGAGATTTTCAAATCAAAATTTCGAAAGAAAATGAAATTTTGAAGCCTGAGGTGATGTTCTTATATTGGTTGAAATAAACTAACCGTTGAGCACTTGTGTGACAAAAATCATCAAGGACCGAATGATATACTTGTCTAGAGAGAATAATATCAATTCCGTGCCTAACCCCATAAAGCTATGCACTCTGCCATATGACAAGACTTAACAGTTAACACAATATTATTGCTAATCACTAAGATCTACGGTACATTATTAGAGTTAACCATGTTATATTTAATCCTAACACTGAAAAAAGCAAAGCTATTTTTAAAATGATAACAATTAACACTGACCTACCAAACAAGGGTTGATGTTGGCTCATTACGACAAGAGTAAACACAAACAAAATTTGACATGACAAAGATTAATGAGGATCTTTCAACATTGTGCATTATTAGCTCATGATAGGTGATGTCAAAAATTTGTCTTCAAGAGATAAGATCAAAACTCTATTATAAATACGTAATACTATATATATTCAAATTGCCTCAGCCGATCACAAACCCATGCTCATAAAATGTTCGCATTCAAGAGAATGCTTTGCTTCACTACTACTTCTCATTCTCACCATTATCGAATAAAACTGAGTGCATCAACATTAACACACATAATCTAAATTGCTTGCTTGAAATACAAGAATATACAAAGACCTTTAGCGGTAGCGATAAAGATAGTAAACCACTTCGTTGCTCGTTTTCTCGCAAATGTATAACCAAACCCCTCATCAGAAGCCCGACCGTAAATGCCTGTTTAACACAAGCCAACCAAGACCTCTCACGACCCAGTTTCCTTCCCGTCCAATGAGCCTTGTTTCCAGGGTTTGTCATCCTCATCATCCCTGTCCGGAGCTCCATTCATCTCTCTCTCAACAATAATGGTTGTCGTAGCAGGTAACATCTCCCGATCAGGTTAGATCACTCCTTTATAGAGCACATTATGTATCATAGACTTATTGATATACGCTCGCGTCTCGTTGATCATGAGGACGGAAATGCGCAAGTCAATAGTACAGACTACTCTCCCTCCTAGGTATAATAGGCGCCTTGTCCTCCCGTTGGTTGAAGTGTACCGGAGCTCCGTTTGTAAGAGCTCGCCTTTCGTCTAAGTATTATACCTCACTAGAGCTATGAGCCTCTATCTCCATTGTCAATAGAGGGACACCTTTTTGTCATGTCCGTCAACGACCAAAGCTACACCAAGTAACGCCTACTCTTAAACCCACTTGTCCACCTACATGCGTTGTCCCCTCGCTTTCCTACTCATCAAATCCTTTCTTTGCTAACCTTTCCGTCCATTTCACTTTGTCATATGTGGACTAGAATAAAAAAGATCTCAGTAGCTTGTAACAACCAACGCCTTAATGGGTTCGAATTTTCGCTAAATTGAAAAGCCAAGTCTAACAAAGTATGAATCGTTGATATTTGGTATCATGCAATAGCAAAAACATATCAGAACTCTGTCGATATAAACTCACAACGGAATAATAAAATATAATAAACGTATGATTATGGACCAAGATTGACCTTTGATCTCTAGTATCAAGTGCCCTTATCAATGTCGAGCATGCATAAGAAAATCTATACTTCCATTGTTCTCGTCTTGTACCAGTACCTGTCCCTCTAAAGTTATCATGTTGATTGTAATGAGGAGGGGGTCAGAATAACGTTCCGATGACTAGTAAATTATATACTTCACACATAACACTAGTTTATGTCGATTGTCTTCTATAACATGTTATGTCTGTTATTTTACCTAGTCATCTTAACTTCATGTATGCGTACAATACACTCCATCTACTCGAGGTGGACAATAACTACGTACGGGTGCGTATGTGTATGTGTGTGTGTATATATAGTACCACAGTCCCTTTTTGAACTAGGATACTTTCGCTGTTAGTATCCGTAACTCAGCACTTCCGTAACTCAGCACCTTGACAGGATCCACCATCGATGCAGTATCACGTCCTCGTTGATGTGCATACCAATAAATTTCCAAAGTGCATAATAACATCATTACAACTGTTTAACCATATTCTATTCGTCTTGCTTTACATCAGAACTCAGCTCCATGGACTATTCTATTCGTTTGAAAGACCTTCATTAAAATATTATCTAGTCTTGCCTCCTAACAAATAACTATGAGGCGATGTATGTCCTAAATGTAGTCTATACTGGTAGGAGGTGTAGTCCGTTTAGACGTAACCCTTGTCTTTCGTTGATCGCTTAGGATCGATGACGATCCCGACCTATGTAAACAACTCATACTCTGTCATAACGCCGAGTCTACACTCGCCATTCCATTTAGATTGCTTAATGCAATTTAGGAAATGTCTATTTGGTTACTTAACACATACCCCCTAAAATGTTGAAGCAGATTCTACTTGTCATTTGACACTTCAACAGGGACAAACCATCCTGCTTGGGTATATATTCTTCATCTATACGTAAACGTATAATCCTACAGGTCCTACGGTTGGATGTTCCATATCAGTTACTGTATACACAATTGCTGGTAGTCTCTTGCGTTGGGCAACATTCTGCTGTGTAACACTACCGACCTTGCATTTTAACCCATATTAATGATTTTGTTATTTTTAATTATCCTAAGTTATTGACTAAATTCAATAATTCATACCCGTCATAAACGCATATTTGAAGCTTCATAAATTTATTTAGTTATTACGCCTCCTATGTTCAACCATTGGTATTTATTTATTTTACCCATGTTGGGTGTGTTTCGACCGGCTCCTTCCCTACCACCGAATCAACATCTCACCGGACCGGCTCCATCCCTACCACCGAATCAACATCTCACCGGACCGGCTCCATCCCATGCCCACCGAACCAACTCACTCCCAAGCCACCACCGGTCCAATTCCCCTCACTACCGAACCATCTACTACCGAACCAACCCACACTCCACCCATTGCCGAACCAAGTTCCACCGGATCAAGGCATACCGGACCAACACTTCCAGGCCAGATTGCATCAGCCCAGACCCACCAGCTATATACATCCAAGACCTCTGCCCCCAACCTCACTCTATAAATAGAGGGACAGAGGTACAACAATGACAGACAAGTTTGAGAGCTCAAGCACGGATAGAGCTTTCAAACAACTTTCAGATACTTGTAATCAAAGCTTTGTACTTGTAATCTGAACAGAAAAAGGAGAATACCATATAAAGTGGACGTAGGCACATTCTGGCGGAACCACTATAAATCTGTGTGTCTTTTACAGTTTAGTCCATCTATTTTATATATTTGCATAAATCACCCAAATCATTAAGTACAACATATAATCAACTAAATCATACGACTTGGAGGTGTTTGTCCATTTTTGTGCAAACATTTTTGGTGCTTTCATTAAGAGTTGAACTCAGGACCTTCCGCTTAACCCTTTTCCTATCAACATCGTTCATTACTTGGAAAACATGCCTTCCGGACGGAAGAAAGATGCTAACAAAAGAAATAACATCGCAACTAGCAGTATCCCAGATCCAGTGATCAGAGATCAAGACAATCGTCCGGTTCCAACAGCAAATGGAAATCAGGCAAATCCGACAGCCCTTGCTACGGAACAACCAATTATAAGGACGGATCTGGACAGGGTTGTGGCTGAAGTAACTAACCGCTTCGCATCTCAACAAGAAGCCTTGGTGGACCAACTCATGTCACGCTTAAGGGATGCTGAAGAATCCAACCGGAACACTGAATCATGGGGTGAGTCTCGGTCTGGAGGATCTGGGAGACGACAAAGGTCTTTCTTCTTCGAAAAGGCTAACAACAGAAACAACAATGGTAGGAGCCGAGCCCGGACTCGGTCCGAATTCCGACCCGAGGAAACACTTGGAACCGAACCCAACATGGGAGGTACCAGACATGGGTCGGATGTAGCTGAGCCTGCCATGCTACCTAACCATGGAAACACCAATAGACGGGGTCGAGCTGGAGTCCAGCCCGAAGTTGGACCCGGGGAAGTGCTGAGGACAGAACCCAGCAGAGGAAGATCAAGGTAAGGGCCAACTGTGGCTGACTCCAGCGTGCCCCCGGTAGACCAGAGGCAGCCATTGGAGAATGTTAGGAGTGATAGACGATATCATCCCTACATGTCATCTGGACGGAATCAATCCCGCAGGGAAGAACCAAACTCATTTCTATCCGCTCCAAGTTCTGATGAAAGGATGGCGCGATTGTTCAAAGAGTGCGTCCAACGGGACCAAAGGGATCGGGGATAGGCGCTAGGGTAACCAGCCCCTTCACCCGCAATATCGAAACTGCCATCACCCCTCGGGATTGGAAAATGCCAACAATGGAACCTCTGACCCCGTTGTACACTTGCATAGATACACATAACATATGCTCATGAGCGGAGCAACAGAGAGAGTATTGTGTAAATGCTTCCCACTATTCTTGGCAGATCTAGCTACCTCCTGGTTCTGCCATCTACCCCAAGGATCCATCAGCTCATGGAAAATGTTGAAAGAAAAGTTCATCAGCCAGTTCCGCATTCATAGTTCCGCATTCATTTGGAACAACCCAAGGACGCTTATTCCCTATCTAATATCAAACAGAAGCCCGAAGAGACAGTGCAACAATATCTAACCCGATTCAACGCCGCAGCGGCCGCAGTCCAAGATGTCGATGAGAAACTTATCCTAATGACCCTCTGCAGTAGTGTGCATCCGGATACTAAATTTGCTAGGAGATTAACGAAAGAAAAGCCAGCTACCTTACTCGATTTCTTCCATGAAGCCGGAAAATATATGTGACTTGAAGACGCTGCCATTGAAAGACAGACAGGGCAACAAACCAAGGCATCTCATGGCAACACACCCGCAGTAGCAAAGGACGTTTGAAGAAATGACTCCAGAGATAGTGCTGGGGCAAGAAGGGAGAAAAGCGTTTATATAGGCCAGGACCAAGATTTGACTCTTACACTCCTTTAAATGAAACAATCGAAAACATCTTCTTGGCCACCCAAGACGAAGTTAGATACAAGCGCCCCCGCATAAGAAGGAATCAGATAATGCAATTAAGTCTGGAAAGTTCTGCCGCTTCCACGAATCTCATGGGCATGACACCAATGAATGCCATCATCTCCGGGTCTTGATTGAAGAACACATCAGAAGGAAGAGACTGGAGCGCTATGTGAAAGGTCAGAACAGGACTTCAACTTCTGCCAATGAGAACCCAGGGCTACCCCTTCCAGAAGTAGGCGGAGGAAATCGCAACGCCAGCGGCTCCAGTCAAGAGAAGATAGTGGTCCTTACCATATCAGGAGGACCACACATCGCCGACGGAAGCTGGGAAGAGATGGAAAGATACGGTAAGTCACTTAGAAACGATGAAGGCTACGTTAATTCTGTTATGGAAGAACGCCACCCGAAACGAAAAGAGAATGATGACATCACATTCAGTAGGCGTGATCTAGAGGGAAGGCAGTACCCTCACATGGATCCTATGATCATCTCTGTCTGGTTCGGTCCAGCCAAAGTTTTCCGAATTCTAGTAGACACTGGCAGCTCAGTAAATATCCTATTTAAGCATGCTTTTGACAAAATGAAGCTGTCAATGAAAGATGTGTCCCCCTGCAACAAACCACTACATGGTTTCACTGGAGATGCGAAGATGCCCCTCGGGCAACTGGACCTCTTTGTTGACATAGGAAGTCATCCTCGCTCCGTTGTGCGAAAACAAACATTTGTGCTAATAGAGAACCACTCGGCCTACAACGCCTTTTTGAGAAGACCAGCCTTGTCTGACTTCCAAATTGTCCCATCCCCGTGTGTCTGAAGATGAAATTTCCAACAGATAACGGAATAGGAGAAATAGAGGGAGATCAAGACGCCGCTCGAGATTACTATGTAACTGAACTTCGCAATAACCGCAGAAAGGATAAAGGGAAGGATGCAGAGACTTCTCTCTGCAAGAAAAACTTGGAAGCATAGCAATTAAAGAAAGCCCCTCCTCTTCGATATACCAGTGATCCTTTCAACAAATTAGACCCCAGGGACAAAGAGGAGGAGGCCACCGCCGAGCCTGCAGAGGCTATGGAATTTGTATCTGTAGACAAATACGATCCAAGTAGACTGCTGAGAGTCGGGTCTCAGTTAAGAGCGGAATTGAAGAGTCAACTCATTGATTTTCTCCGCCACAACTTGAATGTATTTGCGTGGACGCACGCTGACATGACTGGAATCTCCCCAGACGTAGCATGCCACATACTGAACATCGATCCCACCAAGGTGCCAGTAAAGCAGAAAAAGAGAAGCATGAGGGCAGAACGATCAGCAGCCCTCGAGGAAGAAGTAAAGAGCCTACTTGCCAATAACTTCATACGAGAAGCCATCTACCCAGAATGGATCGTCAACCCGGTACTGGTAAAGAAGGCTAATGGGAAGTGGCGAACATGCATCGACTTCTCCAACTTAAATGACGCTTGCCCGAAGGATTGCTTCCCACTCCCCCGAATCGATCAACTCGTGGACAGCACAGCCGGACACGAACTCTTATCCTTTATGGACGCATACTCAGGATATAATCAGATTCATATGCACGCCCCCGATTAAGACCACACTAGTTTCATCACTGACCGGGGATTGTACTGCTACAGAGTAATGCCTTTTGGACTTAAAAACGCCGGAGCTACTTATCAGCGCCTCGTCAACAAGATGTTTGCGGAATTAATAGGACGAACTATGTAAGTTTATGTGGATGACATGCTGGTAAAATCGAGGAAAGCCAACAATCATATAAACCACCTGGACGAGATGTTTCAAGCATTTCGCCAATATGGAATGAAGCCGAATCCTCTAAAGTGCTCCTTCGGAGTATCGTCGGGAAAGTTCTTGAGATTCATCATCCATGCCAGGAGGATTGAAGGAAACCCCGAACAAGTCCGGGCTTTGCAAGATATCAAGATACCATCCACTCGAAGAGAGATGCAAAGCCTAAACGGGAAGGTGGCCGCCCTAAGCAGGTTCATCTCTAAAGCAACCGACAAATGCATCCCTTTCTTCGAAGCTCTAAAGAAAGACAAAGGAAAGTTCGAATGGACTGACGAATGCTCGACAGCCTTCCTTAACCTAATCGAACACCTCCAGAGACCACCAGTACTCTCAACTCCAAATGAAGGCGAAGAACTATACCTATACCTTGCTGTATCGTCCCATGCTTTAATCGCCGCTTTGGTGAGAGAAGACAACCGCGCGCAGCGGCCCGTATATTTTATAAGCAAGAGATTTACAAGGGCAGAAGCCAGATACCCTAACTTGAGAAGCTAGCATACTGTTTGCTAATCACGTCACAGAAACTGCGACACTATTTCCAATCTCATTTCATCAGGGTTTTAACCGATCAACCGCTAAGGCAGGTACTCCATCGCCCCGACACTTCTGGGCGACTACTTAAATGGTGCATTGAACTGAGTCAATATGATATCACCTACCATCCTCGCACCGCCATCAAGGGACAAGCCATGATCGATTTCATTGCGGACTACCAACGGAGGTAAGGATCGATCTGAAATAACAAAAGATATCAAGTGAAATCTCTTTGTAGATGGGGCATCAAACGAACAAGGCTCGGGGGCAGGTATTGTGATAATCACCCCAGGGGAAGGAAGCTGCACTATGCCCTAAGGTTGGAATTCGCTGCCACCAACAACGATGCAGAATATGAAGCAGTAATAGCAGGATTAGAACTTGCCTCAGAAATTGGAGTCAGTTCTTTATGCCTTCATAGTGATTCTCAACTTATCGTAAACCAAGTATTAGGAGAGTTTCAGACTCGAGGAGAACGACTCACATCATATCTAAAGAAGACCAAGCTGCTGCTCGATCAGTTGGATCACTATTTAATCAAACACATTCCTCGAGAAGAGAATCGAGAGGCCGACGAACTGGCAGAGCAAGCTAGCATGAAGAACAACACCATTTTCGGAGCAATAACCATCTCGAAACAACTAGCCCTAAGTTTCGAGCAAGAAGATCTGATAGCTGCAATCGAAGAAGAAACTTGGATGGCTTCCATCCGGAAATATTTACAAGATGGCACACTGCCCGACGGGCGTAACGAAGTTAAGAAAATCTTGAGGAAAGCTTCCCGCTACACAATACAAGAAGTCATCCTCTATCGGCGCGGCTTCTCTAACCCCTTATTAAGGTGTGTCGCTGGAAGGGAAGGCAAGGAAATCTTATCCAACATCCATCAAGGAAGTTGTGGAGATCACACTGGTGGACAGACTTTGACAAAGAAGACGCTCCGATATGGATATTACTGGCCCACTCTAAACAAAGACGCCTTAGACTTCGTCAAAAGATGCGACAGATGTCAGAAATTTGCTAAGATTCCTCGACTACCCACAAATGAGATTACTCAAATGACCAGCCCTTGGCCCTTTGCAGTATGCGGAATTGACTTGATTGGCGAACTGCCGATGGGCCGAAGCGGAGCCAAATATGCTATAGTGGCAGTCGACTATTTCACCAAATGGGTGGAAGCGGAACCTCTAAATAAAATATCTTCGGCAAAAGTTATTAACTTCTTGATCAAAAATGTTCTATGCAGGTACGGGGTTCCACTCAAAATCATATCGGACAATGGACTTCAGTTTGACAGCGATGAGTTCGACGACTGGTGCCAAGAACACGGAATTCACAAAAGCTTCTTATCTGTGGCTTATCCTTAGGCAAATGGACAAGTCGAAGCTGTCAACAAAATTCTTAAAACTCTAATAAAGAAGAAGCTTGAAAAGTCAAAAGGCGCTTGGGTGGATGAACTTCCTACGGCACTTCTTTCAAGACATCAACATGGCATACTCCTTTCTCTTTGGCATACGGATCAGAGGCCATGCTCCCAGTTGAAACTGTAGTGTCATCCCACCGTAGGATCTACTACAACCCAGAAGAGAACGAAGAACTCCTCCACATGTCTTTGGATCTAATCGAAGAAAGACGAAATAATGCAGCACTCAAAGCAACAGCTCACAAGCAAAAAGTGGCAGCACAATACAACTCCAAAGTCAAGCACCGCAGCTTACAAGAAGGAGATCCCGTCCTCAAGCGGATCTTCCTACGCCCCGGAGCGCTGGACCCAATCTGGGACGGATCCTATGTAATTCATAAAGATCTCCACAACAGAGCTTATATTTTGTCAACAGTGGACGAAGAGGTGTTCCAGAGGGCATGGAACATCCAACACCTTCGTCGATACTTTTCTTAACTTGTACTGCCCATATGAAGTGAATTAACAAAAAGAATCAGTAGACGTAGGCATTTTCGTGCCGAATCACTTTAAAAATCTTGTCTCTTTTTAACTTGTTCCTTTATATCTTGGCTGCTTGTTAAGCTTTATTCTTTTCTGTTGAACAAAATCTTGTGTAACGACATTTCCATTCTGGACACTTCACGACACAATTTCACCTGGACAAGACCTAACAGGTACTATACGAATCTATGCCCTCGCCAATGAGACACTTTTGCTCCAGCATCCCTCTGCTGCGGGTTAACTCATTGCTCGCGACGGCCCTTAAAGCCAACTGTAATGAGCCGATTATAAGCCACCGAGGAGGCCGAAAATAGCCTAGGCAGCTCATTACGGCGTTCGGCTCGCCGGCAACCGTGAACCGATTATAAGCCCCAACATAAGGTGTGGCCAGCCAGGGGCAGTTCACAGTTGACGATCGGCACCCGCGTTAGCCGGTCACGGTAAATCGAATAATACCCACGATTACGGGCCATAATGGCCCGGGTAGTTACCGTGCACGATCTCGGCTCCGATGTGTCTTAAGTACGGCTGTGGTAAAAAAGAAAACTCTCCGTAGAGACGTAAGATGTGTGACAAATGTCTCCAAGACCCACGGCTAGGGAAAGTGACTACAAAATCCGTTTGCCACGAACTTAAGCACATCGAAGGCCTTTCGTGATTGGAAGTTTTACTATTTCTCATATTTCCATTTTATTTATAAAAACTCTCCTCCTATCCTCTATAACGATCACTAAAGTACAGGGCACAAAATATGAGACACTCGCTAATGGGAATAAGAACTCACAGCTGGATGACAGGTCATTCAGCTGCATTCCATATTCGATTACACAAGGCATTCAAAACTACCGTCTACAGCAAAAACAAACTTGAAGGGCGGTACTTTCTTCTCTTATACATAAATATGAAACTATAATTTCTACGCACATCACACTAACATTGCAAGAAATGAAATTATATTTTAAGCAAAAACTTAGCGTCAAACACAATTGAATCACTAACACATGCGCAACTATATTTTATGCAACACATCAAAATAATAATAGCATTCAAACATAACAAAATCAGCTTATGTTATAAGGTTACATGCCAAAAATCAAGTTGTTCGTTACATAATTACAGCCTGAAAAATACATTAATGTTTTAAGACTAACATAGACAGCAACGTCAAATAAGCTGAAAAATGTCCAGATCAAGTCAAGGAGCCGGCTGCATCGGGGCCTCGCTTCTATCCTGCTGTCCCTCCAAGGTCTACTTAACCTCCGGATCAGAGCTCCCAGCATGCTGACCAGAGGTAGTTGGCACTTCAGAGGTCCCGCCTGTCCAATTCAGGAGAAGAATTCGTTGAATAAACAATAAGCAACCAAGCTATGAAAATGCTAAAAGGGAAGACTTACCTTGATCATCATCTCCCAACTGCACACCTACCTCCTCGGCAGCAAGCAGCCGCATGCCCTCCTTCATCGCCACTTTCTCCTCATTAGTGAACTAGGCCGTAACCACATCCATGCTGAAGGCCATACCACCCTCCTTATCCGCATCAGCCTTGGCTTCCTCCAGAGTCCGGAGAAAAATCCTGGCCATGATCCGGGGATAATCATCCATCCAGGATAAGTTGCCCTGCTTCCAAGTACGGAAATACATATCCTGTAACATCTCATCCATCATCCCCTCGTTTTCCTCAAACTCCATCATTCGGACCTCAGAAGCCAACAGCTTCGCAACGGCAGCATCTCTCTCCGATCGGTATCGCAAGCGGTCAGCCTGAAGTGATTCCTCATCGCCTCCATCTCCTCCTTCAGCTTGGTTTGAGCAAGCTCCGCGGCTTCAAGCTTCCCAGATAACTCCTCTACCCGTTCGAGATCCGCTTTCCGAATCTCGTCTACCGTTGCAATGGCCATATTGATCCGTTCCTTGCAGATGGCCTCCATTTTCCGCAGCTCGGCTCTGCTAACCTCTTCCATGGTTTTCTTTAGCCGTCTGGAGGCAGCCTCGTGCTGAGAGATCTGGATGGCATGATCGGCGAGTTGCTTGGCCTGGTCGGCAACCACTAGCCGCAATCTTATGTTGGCACTCCCAATTTCCTCCCCGGCCTTGACCAGTCGTGCGTGATGCCCCATCAACTTCCTAGTCTCCTCAGCAACCCGGTCGATATTTGCCTTGGCTTCATCCCCCATAGTTACAATCCGAGTAGTAAGCAAATCAAGGTCCAGGGACTTGGCCTCATCAAGCACCCTTACCATAGGATTGCGAGGGAGAAGGTGCTCACCAGTAACCTCGCCAAAGGATATATCATGAGAACCCGGATCCAGATCCGGATGACCCCGCAAATGGATTACGAGCCAAGCCGGGACGATCGATATGAGTAACGGTAGGATTCTCTGATGGATGCGGAGAGGGTATGAACTCAGTATCCTCCCCCGTGATATCATGTATAGGCGGGGTTGGGGGCTGAGGTCCAGGTTCGATTAAGGAGCGCCTCCTCCTTTTCTTTTGAATATCCTCTTCAATAACTCCGAGAAGAGGACGGCAGCCGACTACGTCCCCGGAACGATTGACCGGAGGCTTTGGTTTATCGGAAGCTTTGAGGAGTTTGAATTGTTCAAGGCGGTGCCGAATGTCTGATGTCTTGGCCGCCTTACCTGTTCCTGAAATAAAAACCAAGTGTTACAAGCATGCATGAGACTACAATCCAAGAAACATGTGAAGTTAAAAGAGAAGTCAAAAATTCACCTTGAACCGCCGGAGTTTCCTTAGCTGAAATGCTCTCAGAAGATGGACCGGCACCAGTCCCGGCCTTATCAGTTTTCTTCGGCTTCTCCACCAAGGCCGATCCTTCCTCCAATCCCTCAAAAGCCTGGCGGAAAGCATCATCTGTCCACTCTTGGATCTCCCCCGCTTGCCCAGAAGACAAAGCCCCGACGCCGTCACCGCTCTGTCCTTCGCCACCATCACCACCATCACCTTCTCCATCACCTCCGCTCTCCTCCTCGTCTCTTTCCTCCTATACATTTTCTTCCTCCGGAACATCTGGACATGTACTAGGGGAGGGTCCATCGGATTTCTTGAGCTTCTTCCCCCCGACGACTGGGGGTATCGAGAAGGGTTTCCTCTTACTGCTTTTTGTCGTGGCCCCTCCTTTGGATTTGGCAGCCTTTTCCTCGGCTGTGTCTCTCTGCTTGACCACAGACTGACGTGGTAGAATCAAGTTGTGCCGCAGAAGAGTAGCATTCCTGATCAGGTAAGAAGCTGACCTCTTCCTTCTCGAAATGGCTTCTATCTCCGCAGCCATCTGAACCAGGCGATCGTTCTCCATGAACGCAAAGCCACCTGTCGCTAGCAAGAAATAAAAACACATAAGGAGAAGCATTGCAGTTAGAACGGAAATTATAAATAAGCTTCAACTTACAGCCGGAGGTGAAGCGACGGATAGAAACATAGTCATTCTTGACGAAAAACCATTCTTTCTTGAACATGCTGAACTTCGAATATAAGTCCAGGACCGGCTTGAAGGATACGGCCGATTCCAAGCTGATGTATGGAGACCCCTTCTTGTAGCCTCTTAAGTTGTACAAATACCGGATCTCCCTGTTGGAAGGGGGACGCCCATATTTTCTCTGAAAAATGATGAATAGACTCACCAAGATAGCATAAGAATTGGGCTGAAACTGGAAAGGGGCCACCTTCAAATAGGTAATAAAGCTGACTATCCAAGCATTGATTGGGGGAATGACCCCGCACATGCAATGATACCTACTGTAAGCGAAATATCCTTCAGGGGGTTGTACGGCATCACTCCTTCCTCCGACAACAGCATACACGCTCTATCAATCGCAAAGGAGCGAGAGATAACATCAAGCTGCTCCTTTTTGAGGGAGCTAGGAAAACAGTCAGGAGGAGAGTTCAAGAGCTCCTGAGGGCAATATCCATCCACTAGCGATCTCGGGGTGGGTCCCTGTCGTCCCGGTCCTGGCTGGGCGGGGGGCACAACGGGGGACTCTCTTCTGTCCATAGATTTCCTCTTATCTGATCGAGTTTCCACTTTATGAGACATTTATCTGCAACACAAGAAAGTATATCGTTAAAACATATAAACTATGTAGTCTGGAATTTCACTCGTAATTCGAAACATAAAAAATTCAAGATTCGAGTTCATTCGGTAATTCAGGATTTGAGTTCATCCGGTAATTCAAGTATATAAGTTCATTCGACACTTATACTCCACGAAGTTCATTCGGTGAGTCGAGTCCCCGAAACCATTCGGTAGTCCAGAGCAAAAACACATTCGGCAGAAAAGGATCTCACCTGGTTCGGCAAAATAAGATTCTGCTTCGGCTAACACGTTTGATTCGACAGAGATGAGAGTTTGATTCGGCAAAGACAAGGGTTTGGTTCGGCTGATAAGGAAAAACGAAAGCGTTAGGCCCCTATTTATAAGCAAATATCAATGACCGGACCAGTTGGTTCGGCATTAGAGACCGGATGATAGCGTGCAGGATGAATGACTTAAAACAAAGCACGCCATATACAGGCATATGCCCTACTTTGGGGGGCAAATGTTGGGTGTGTTTCGACCGGCTCCTTCCCTACCACCGAATCAACATCTCACCGGACCGGCTCCATCCCATGCCCACCGAACCAACTCACGCCCAAGCCACCACCGGTCCAATTCCCCTCACTGCCGAACCACCTACTACCGAACCAACCCACACTCCACCCATTGCCGAACCAAGTTCCGCCGGACCAAGGCATACCGGACCAACACTTACAGGCCAGATTGCATCAGCCCAGGCCCACCAGCAGCTATATACATGCAAGACCCCTGCCCCCAACCTCACTCTATAAATAGAGGGGCAGTGGTACAACAATGACAGACAAGTTTGAGAGCTCAAGCACGGATAGAACTTTCAAACAACTTTCAGATACTTGTAATTAAAGTTTTGTACTTGTAATCTGAACAGAAAAAGGAGAATAAAATATAAAGTGGACGTAGGCACATTCTGGTCGAATCACTATAAATCTGTGTGTCTTTTATAGTTTAGTCCATCTATTTTATATATTTGCATAAATCACCCAAATCATTAAGAACAACATATAATCAACTAAATCATACGACTTGGAGGTGTTTGTCCATTTTTTGTGCAAACAACCAAACTTGCTTCTTGTTTCATTTATGCCAATTTAACGTCATTTACCGCTTACTTCTAATTTAATAGATTAAATACCTTTTTCTGTTTGACTTCCATCTGATACTATTATGTATCTATTGTTCCTTTTTCAGCTATCACTATCTTTCTTAGAATACCATAATTTTCTTAATTACTCATTTCATTGCTTTACATATATTTCATCATTTATTTTTAGTTTTTAACGTATCACATATATTAGATTTATAATTGAATTATTGTTATTATCTCTACTTACAATACTTTATTTTATACTTAGAGATTTCTGCATTTTAATGCTTTGGAATTACATCTTTCCAAAAGAAAACATTAACATTAGAACTTTTATAAATTATTTAAAAGAGGATTTGTATTATGTTTGGAATTACAAGAAATTAACCTTTTTGTTATTATTGAAATAGACGGTATAAAATACAGTAAACATTTCTATTTTATACATCTCATTCTTTTAGATATTTCTTGTTATTTCACACAATACACTTATTCATATAACTGAATTATTTATAGAAATTTACATTGCAACACATTTCATTTCAATGAATTAAAATACTATTTAAATTCCAATCCAATTCATAATAACTTCTAATCTATTCCAATTGTATCTATAATTTTAACCAACAAATTTGAAATTACTATATAATTTATTAGCTTAGGAAGGACTACTTTCACCCTTACTTTTCAGATTCTAGTACATGCAATATTTAGTTCAAGTTAACAATTTACAGAATATGTAGGCATGATTTTCAAATTCATTACATGCATACGTTTATGCCTACAACTCCAAAATAATTATATTTAGGCATATAAGAAACATATTTACAACGATATAAATACAATATTGTATAAAAATATATAATTTCCAAGTCACCTTTAAGTTTCCATATCTTCAGATCTAAATCATGTTATTTATAGCTGACTCCCTTTTCTTTCTATCGAAATATGTACTGAAATCATATACATATTCATTGGAAATTTAGATCCAAGAAGAGATTTGAATTTAATTTAGATTTACAATTTACCTTGGTTTTGGCGGTTCGATTCTATCCATCTCATCTATTATTCTCCGCCATTCTCCATTTATATATTTATAGATTATAATATATATAGATTTTAGAATCGGTGAGGAAAAGAAAATGACAGAGTTTCGCCGTTGCTTAATAGTGAGAGGTTATGTTTGTGTTTACAAGTGTTCGACTCGATGACAACCATTAGATTATATTATATAAAATCCTTAACATTCGGCCTAGGTTTAATTTACAGCCGCCAGCACACAAGCGGTTGATCGGTCCTAGTTAGAGGCCGACTGGTTGCCTATTTTTGTTAAGCGTTCATTTATTTCCCTTTATTCGTTATTATACACACACAGTCTGATTTAACGTTGATTGTACTTAAACATTAAGCAACCGTTACCGTTGTTTAATGTTAACTAATTATATTTATTTGCTTAATTACATGTATAATTATTTCCGTTTTAAAATATTTAAAAGTTAATAGCTTTTTCGTTTGAACTCCGATTGTAAAACTTTATATATGAAAATTGATCAGAAAATCGCCACGAACGCAATGGTTCAAGTTTTGTAGCCAATTTCCGACGTTCGTAATTTTTTTATTTTTGGCTTTACTAATTATTACTTAATTGCTTTTTAATTAATTATCGTTCAATTTACGGGATGTTACATTCTTGCAAAAAGAGGCGTTAACTCCGTACTGTTTCCCCGGCAAAATCACAATGATTGTACTGTTCATTTGATAAAAAACGTCGTTGTACAACAATCACTTCCTGCATTCAGATGAAAATATACTGACATTCAAAGTATCAATCCGCAAACCGCAACTGGACCACCTGGTATCCGAGTTGGCTACATCTGAACCGCAAACCGCAATCAATGACTCTTGAGAAACTTGATATTCAGAGTATCAATCCAAGCCCTTTACAGTATGTTCTCCACGGCTATAAATATGAGAATGACGACACTTGTACAAAGATCAAATTTTCTTCATTTTAGACCTATACTTCGCTTATTGTCAGATTTTTGTAAAAGTCATTAAATCTCTCTTGTAACCAAAATATCTCAAAAAACAATAAGATAAAAAGCCAGAGTGGACGTAGATTTCTTCTGGATCGACCACTCTACGTTGTGTGTTGTTTACTTGCTTGCACCGAATTTCACTATTATTTATTCCTCATTTTACATTTCTATACAGCGTTTTTAGCGAGTAACCTTTATTTAAAACCTTCATTAATATTTTAGTAAGGGGCTACCATGAAACAAGCCATTTCAGAAGAGACTGTTAACCAAATAAGTGGCCTTCCTGTCACATATTTAGGTACTCACCTAAGCAGTTCTACCTTAAGAAGAACAGATTTCGACAAACTCAAAGACAAAATCAGGAAAAAGACTTGCTGGATGGTGTAGTTGTTGACAATGAGTGTAAGAGTGGAGTTAATTAAAACTTTTATTCATTCTACGGTTCACTTTTGGATGCAAATTGGGCAAATTCCAAAAAAAAGTATTATTAGTCAAATTGAAAGCATTTGCTTAGATTTTTTATGGAAAGATAAAACTCATCAGATAAGTTGGTTGAAAGTTTGTATGCCAAAAAGTGAATGGGTTCTTGGCTTAAGAAACTTACATGATGTCAACAGTACGATATCAATGAAACTCATGTGAAGATATTTGTAACAAAATTGTCAATGGACAAAGAGGATGAAAAGTAGATATTATGCTAAAAGAAATTTCTGGATAGCAAATGAAGGCTCAAATGCTTCTAATACATGGAAAGTCATTCTCAAAGCAAGGCAACTATCTCATGGGTTAATAGGGAGAAAAAATAGTAAATGGGAGAAGTACAAGCATGTGGTTTGAACCTTGGCTGCAAGGTGATTGGCTGACAAATCTTATGCAATGTAGGGGGTGTAGGGAAAGATGTATCTGTACTCATTTCAAATTTGAATTGATACCTCAACAATTCTAACCTTCCCCAATACATTTGTACACAAATTGAGCAAGTCAATATCGTAAATAATGCACAAAGTGACTTGGTGGTGGTACCCGGATAAAAAAATTGGTCAATTCACTTTAAAGTCTGTCTGGAACTGCACTAGACTCAAAGATAATCCACTACCCATATGTTCGTGCGTTAATAAAGCGCCAAGTTTCTCAAATATATATGTATATGTGTGTGTATTCACTAATCACTATTTTGAGGTTGATGAGAAATCTAATCAACAAACTCCAAAAACATATACGTAAAGGTCGAGATCACGCTAGGGGACATCGAGTTATAATGAAAGACCACTTCAATCCAAATCCTGTTTTTAGTGCCGAGAAGTTTCATCATCATTTATGTATGTCCCAAATGGTGTTCACCAAGATTTTAGATAAGCTAAAAGCAAGTAACATATATTTTACTCAAAAGAAAAATACTTTTGGGCAACCTAGTCTTACCCCCTTGTCAAAAGATGGCATGTGCACTCTACATGTTATCTCTAGGAATAGCATTAGATACTCAAGATGATCACGTTATAATTGACGACTTGATTGTCATTTAAAGTTTGAAAGAGCTTTGTAAAATAGTTATTATACAGATGGTTAATAGTACTTTAGACCCTATAACTACAGTGATATACGTTGGCCATTGGCAAAGGACAAACAATGTAGTTTTCGAAGCATGTTAAGTAGCTTAAATTGCATGCACTGGAATTGAAATTTGTCCAACCTCTTTGTATGGTTAATTCTCTGGCCATCCGTGTTTAAAAATCTCCTCTAATTTTAGATGTGATTGTGTCACATAATCTTTGAATTTGGCACGCTATTTTTGGACTATTCGGCCCTTGTAATGACTTAAATGTCATGAGACATTTCTATTATTTTAATGATCTATACAACGAAAAAGCTCAGACTTGGAATTATAAAGTAGGAAATATAGACCATCGCCTTAACCCTGACTACTATTTTGTGGATGGAATATATTGAAAGAAAAAAAACCTTGATTCAAGCCTTTAAAAAACCAAATAACAAAAAAATTAAGGGTATCCACAGGAAAACAAGAAAAATCTAGATAAGATGTAGAACGAGTTTTGAAGTACTTCAAGGTAGGTTTTACATTTTACAACACCATGTTCATTACCATGAGCTAAATGTTATCGCAGATATCATGTACTATTGCATAATAATTCATAACATGATAGTGGAAGAAGAGCGTGGTGGATATGCTTCTCTGATTATAAATTATTCAAACATTTTGTGTGGATTTGAGTGGTGATAATATATAAATTTGAATGTGATTAACGAATTCATTGAAAGAATTAATGAAATAAAAGATATAGATTCTCACATCGATCTGTGAGGAACTATGTGACTGTTTGATAAGTGTGTGGAAACAATGGCTAAATAATTTGTTGTTTCATATTCTGGTTCTATTATTTAATGTTCTGTACTGTTTTTTATTTTAGCTCTGCTACTTTATGTTCTTCCACTATAATATTTCTTTTATTGAAATTGTAATGTTTGTAACTCACATTTGGTATCATGTTTTATTTACCATAAAAAATAAAAGTCAAGAAAACAGAAACAAACTCACAAGTGAAATAATAACTTATAGAACATAACATCGAAAAAAGAACATACAAAGAATATTATAACGAAGATGAATTTTCTAGCAACCACCAAGTTTATCATTATAAGTTTCTTTCTTCTTCCTCTTCTTCTTATTATTATTTATTTGGTTTTTGCCATAAACTTTTGTTGAACTATACTTAAACAGGTGACGTCGGTTGGTAATACAACAATACGTTTAGCTTAACTATCGTTATGTTCTTTGCAATTTTGTACCTTTGGTTCGTTTTTCCCCCATTATTGTTAGGCATTGTAGAAGTAAGATATTTTTGCTCGGTTTTAATATATATATATATATATATATATATATATATATATATATATATATATGTGTGTGTGTGTGTGTGTGTGTGTGTGTGTGTGTGTGTGTGTGTATGTGTGTGTGTGTATTTGTATGTATGTGTGTAATTTTGTAATTTATAAAATTATGAAACACATCGTTACTTGTATCTGGCTTTCATAAAGTTGGATAAAAGTAACGGCTCAAGTTTATTGTCCAACGGACACGAGTCGCCATGGGATAAATTATACGGTTTACCCTGCTCTAATAGCATCAGGTAACTTATGGACATCGTGCACCACATAATGATGCTCCACATAGTGTTGTGCAGGCCTCTTGTTAGGAGTTGTGCTACAGGGCACAGAGACACATTATATGATTTACTCCACTTTAAGAAAGTTAGGCAAACTAAGGACGAGTATCCAGAAATGAACATCTAAGACCCCTTAGTGCACCACATATCCAGAAATGAATATCTAAGAAAGTTAGGCAAACTAATGTCTTACATTTTCTGATCTCGTGCGATTCTAAACCAATAAAGATCTACTTGTTTGAAAAACATGCACGTTTTTTCAGCATGGGCCGACCCTGTACTTTTTGGAATTACAGCAGCTCATTTTAATCACCCTCTTACCAGTTTTCTTGCGTACAATGACTTTTTTATTTTATTTTTTATTCTGCAAAGTGGTTCAGAATGAGAAAACTTTCTGCACAGGTGAAAGTCACACAAAAAGCAAACTTCAACAATACAATGTTGTAAAATAGATGCAAGGATGTTAAATTGCAGGGATGAAGCTAGAAATTAGTATTCACCCAGCCTATTCAAATTAGATCTCAAGTTTTCCATACGAAACATTGGAAAGCACTAACAAATGCTAGTTTACAATATATAGTTAAGTGGTTCCAAAATTAAACCTGAGAAAAATCTCATGGTAAATAAGTAGATCCTTTTTCTTCTTTCTCTTCAAGTATTTATCATTTACATCCTTCTTTTCTTCTTCAGCCACCTAATTCACTATCCTGGAAGTTTTTTTCCTCTCTTCATTTATTTTTCATTGTTTTCTCTTTTACATTGAATTGCCAATATTTTTACAATTTATTTATATTTGTATATATCCATTACTAAGGCGGAACCTTGGCGCAACAGTTAGTTAGGTCACCCGCATGGTGATCTGGACGCTTAAGTTTGAATCCGGAAACAGCCTTTTTGCTGTGAGGGAAGGGCTGCGTACACTATCAACCTCCTCAGAGCCCGCTATCGTGCATGAGCCTCGTGCATTGGGTTCCACCTTTGTATATATGTGTACATATATATGTATTGTATTATTTTCTTTTTTACATTATCAAGTGTGGTTTCAATAAGAAATACAAGAATTTTAATAAGAAACGGTGAAGCTCAAAGACAACTGGGAACCTTCACCAAAATTGTATGTACAAAGATGTACTTACATCTTCTAAAGGATGGAATTAAATTTTCTTTTACTTAATTTTGAATCTCTTTATGATTTTAATTTTAGCTTTTAAAACAGTATGCTACACCTGATTTTATTTATGTTTTTATTATTCATTTGAAGAACAACATTTAGGAAGTGGAATAAATCTTTATTTTTATTTCATTAGTGATTTCATATTTAAAAGTTTACGTGATGTTTGGTTTAAAAACGAATTTTGTATTTTTGTTTTTCAATATATACCTCAAATATGAGAAGAATGGAGGACGACGAAAGTGATGAAAGAAAGACGGACGAGAGGACGAAGAGGATAGAGAGACGACAGAAGAATGGATTGTTTCACGTATTCATGTTATTTTTCAAAACGCGGAAAAAAATGTTGTTTTCTATTTTGTATGTTAACTTCGTGTTCTAAATTGGTCATTTTCAACAATATAAATGTGTCGTGTATGAACGAAAACACAAAACTAAAATAACAAACCAAACACCACCTTAGCTTTCTCACTTGTCATTTGTACTAATTGTTTTGTCTTGCACATGCGAGACACTTACATCCACGAAACGTATGTTGTTTGTACTAAATATTTTTGCGTGATGCGCGTGCTTTTGCGACTCATTAAACTGATAGCAGTGTTAATTGAACCCAAAATATTTGAACAAGCTTAAATGGTTTCAAAATTGGAACTGCAGCAGATCTATTAAATAATATTAAAGCAGATGAAATTCAAGCTCTTTTATTAATTATATGAGCTTTCTCTGCTCTCCTTAATTCTCTCTCTAGATATTTTACTTTTAAACTTTTAATTTATCACTTTTATTCTAATAAATTTTAATGCCAAATTATAATCAAATACATACTTTTAAAATTTTCTATAATTATTCACAAATGCCTTCTTAATTCTCTTCTAATATTTTACAATTAAGTACATACATTTAAATTAATTACATAATTCAAAATTTAAACAATTTAATAAACTCAGCTAATGAATATTCGATACGTCATGTAAATCATAAAATATGAACAGTTTCAATAGTATACCATATTAACATCAACAAATCGATAAAACAAAATTTTCATTTGCATAAAATGATATGTAAATCATATAGCATAAATTATATACATCAACAATAATAACTAATTTATTTTATAATCGGTTTATATCAATGAATTTATCATGCATTAAAGTGAGAAATTATATTTTTAGTTTAAACATCTATATTTTAAATTTCCATGATTACTTACAAACCCTTCTCAATACTCTCCTAATATTTTACTCATATCCATGTATTTGACTAATTATGTGATATTTATTTTAAATCATTCAAATAAATTCAATTAACTAATATTTATTAACTCATCTAATAAATCTTAAAATGTACCAATTAAGTGTTTTTACAACATTCATATATATAAGCAAAGATAAAATTATTATTTTCATTCGTATATAAAGATATATGAATCGCATAACGTAAAATGTAAACATGAACAATAATATATATTTTAATTTATAATTCATTTATCTCAAAAAATATCACACATTGCATTACAAAATTTCGTTTTTTACAATTTTTGAAGGATAAATTTATATTTCACAACATGGGCGTGGAAGCATGATTACTCTAATAAAAATTAGGTTATGGAGACATTCACATTTTTAACATGATATTAAAACTTACCCAACGCATAATTCAAATTAGCGTTACAGAATTATTATTATTATTTCTTTTTGCAAATATTAAAGTTGTAAACATGACACTCCTACAACAATGTGAAATTTATGATTAACTACAAAGTTAAAAAAAGTTTACTAATTGAAATCTCAGATAATAAATAAAAGTTCATATGCAGATAAGTTGATTGTAAGATGTTTTTCTCAACTACAATTACATACAAAGCTCTTTTTATTTTTTTTCCTTATTTTCTAACATGAAGTTCCATATATTTAATTAGTTAAGTTGATCATTGATTTAAAATATTTAATTCGGTAACATTCATTATTTTGTTATAAATCCTTAAACACACACACACACACACACACAATATTCATATTAAGAAAAATTGAAAATTCATTTTTTTTCATCTATATATATGAAAATACGTGTATCACATAGCATCAACTATTATATATAGTAGCAAACTACACACGTATGTATATTGTGTTTGCTATTACTGAGTTAGGATAATAATTGCGATATGAATATGTGGTTAGCGACCATCTGTCTTACATCTGAGCGTTGCATGTCATTTTAAATTATAAATTCCTTTATTTCAATAAATTTATCATACACTACTTGAAAAAAGTTCAATTTTCAACAATAATTAATTTTAAAGATTATTCTTTAACAACATTATCGTGTGCAACGCACGGGTTACACACTAGTAATAGTGGTAACCGAACCTGAGCAAGCTTAAATGGTTTCAAAATTGGTATCGCAGCAGTCAATTTTAATCACTTTCTTATCAGTTTTCTTGTACATACAGGCTTGTTTTATTTTTTTACTTTACGAAGTGGTTCTAAATCAGAAACATTCCTGCATATGTGAAAGGGTCATGCAAAAAGCAAAATTTTAACGATACCGAGCTGTTGTAAAATAGATGTTAGGATGTTCTGTTGTCAGGATGAAGCTTGAAATTTATATTTGTTCCAGACTAGTCAAACTGAATGTCAAGTTTTCCATACAAAGCATTGTACAACATTAACAAAGGTTAATGGACAATCTGTACTTAAATGGTTTCGATATATGCCAGGGCTAAATCTGAAGACAAATAAGCAGATCTTACACTGGTTTATGGTAAACTGAAGATTGTGGTAATCGAATCCACCAAACAAAATAACACCTACATTACGTATAGAAAATATATTGAAGCTCTATTATATCTAAAGTATGATATGAACTAATCCACTAAATTTGCCCAAAATATGATAGGAGTGCTATAAAATTTCATATTTTTTGTAGCACCCATATCATATTTTGATTTACAGTATTTCAATTGTTACAAAATTTTGAAGATGTGTAATCTATATTTAGAATATTATCTCCAAAAAAAGGTACATGGTAAGGTTTCTAACCTCTTCAAAATTATAAGCTAATTTCAAATTTCAAATGTTTGAGCGTGTATTTCAACCGTTGATTTGGAATATCAATTTCATTGCATTATAAATATTTGGATGAATCCATTTTTTTGGGAGATGATCTTAACTATGATATGCACACATTCACAATTTTTTTGTAGAATCAAAGACAGTGTAGCTCAAAATACGATAGATATGCTAAAGGACTGCCCTGAAAGAGGGGTGTCATTAAACATTCGTTAAATTCATATATGCAAAACAACCTTTTCATCAATTTTACATGCAGGTACATATTCAGTATCTTGAAGCAGGTGCAGATATAATAGTAACTGCATCATATCAGGTTTGAGTTTATTCTTAGCAACTATAGAAATAAGTCTGTAAGTCATTACATTTGAAGACACGGTCAATTATGTAGTCATGACCATATTTAGTAACCTACTTCAGCAGTTTATTATATATACAGCACATTGATACCTAAGTTAAAAAAAAAAAAAAAAAGTAGCAAACTTATTCACACTAATTCGAGAGGGGAAATTTTCACCTTCACTTGGAACAGCTGATTTCCATGCTCATAATTGACTAATGTAAAATATTACAACTGTTATAGGCAACAATTCCTGGATTTATGTCAAAAGGTCTGTCTGCCGAAGAAGGAGAACAACTACTAAAAAGAAGCGTCGAATTAGCTCTTGAGTCAAGAGATAAGTTCTGGAAAACTGTAAAAGATTATCCTACACATAATTATAATTTTGCATTGGTGGCTGCTTCTGTTGGTAGTTATGGAGCTTATCTTGCTGATGGTTCAGAGTATAGGTACAAAATTCTTAATCCGTTTGCAATTTTAGTGCCATTGGCTCCATAATTATTTTCTTACATGTATATTAATTATATGATATAAATTATACCAGTGGTTTTTACGGAGATGATGTGACCTTGGATAAACTAAAAAAATTTCACAAGCGCCGATTACAAGTGCTAGCTAGTGCTAAACCTGATTTACTTGCATTTGAGACCATCCCAAATAAACTTGAAGCTCAGGTTTGTACTTATTAAGTAAATAGACACTCATACGTTGCCTTCTCTCAATACATTCAGTACAAGTATTAAGTGAAAATGTATTGATACGTAGGCTATAGCAGAGTTACTTGATGAAGAAAATATTGAAATTCCATCATGGATCTGTTTTAGTTCAGTGGACGGAGAAAATGCATCTTCAGGTGAGAGCTTTGATGAAATTCTTGACATGTTAAACAAGAATGACAAAGTCAGTATTGTTGGAATTAATTGTTCGCCGCCTCACTACATAGAGAATCTTATTCTAAAATTTAGGAAGGTACAAAATGCTTGTAGATTTTTATTTCATTTTATTTGGATTGCACTGAGTGCTCAATTAATATAAATTGTTTGATTCCTATATAGCTGACCAGGAAAGCAATAGCTGTTTATCCAAATAGTGGTGAAGTTTGGGATGGTAAAGCAAAGAAATGGCTGGTGAGTCTAACATTTTTTCCATAAATAATTGCCAACTTGTAGAGTTATTTTTTCCCCCTCTCTCTCTCTCTCTCTCTCTGGTTTTTGTCTAACCTTGGACCATTTTTCATTTCCAACCAACCTGGTTTCAGTTGTGTTTGATGCAGTTGTATGTTTTTTTCTTCTATTTACCTAATCTAATCCAACATACTTTTGTAAATTCAGTTATGCTTCTAGCTGTTTAATTATGAGTCCGCGGTTGACAAATATCCGAAAGAAAGGGGGGAAGAAAACCTATTCTGTGTACTAATGATAAGAAAAGGTTTTTATTGCAATGTAAACCACATAAATAAAATAACGCAATTGCAAATTAATTTAAACAATAGATTAGCCCTTCAACAATAACTAAAATACACTAGTGGCAGATTAACTAAGATACACTGGTCCATTTTCAAAAGCATGGAGTTTTGCAATAACATAGCGATGAAAATGCACTCTTTTAAAGAAAAAAGAGAGGCAATAAATTAATATATCTATCTACTATTTAACAAATGATTTTTGTATGAAAAAAAATCAAATATTTTGTAAAATCACATATTTCCAGAAAGTAGGTCCTATTTTTTTTTAATGAAAATTTGGATTGTTAGGGAGTTCATTTTCATAAAATATTTTTTTTTCAAATAATTTTAAAAATTCAGTTTATTTTTATTACAATTAGTTTAGTTTTTCTTGAATATCAAGATTTTAAGGGTTCGTTTGAACAAAAATCGAATTTGTTCAACTGTACATTTTCCTTTGTAAGTTTTCCATAAAATTGCAAAAATGAAAATATGTTTATAAAATTTAAAAATATTCAACGAAATTCAGGTATGCCTATCGGAGCTCATACATTTAAGAAATCAAAAACTGTAAAAAAAGCTTCAGTTCTTTCGAAAAGTTACAAAAAACTGAAAAATGGTATATTTTTTATATTACCGTACATCCAAAATAAACCGTTCATTTTTCATTATTTTTTTGATAATTGTGTTTCTTAATACGAGTGTTATGGCACGCACTTCGCGCGTGAATTGTTTTTCATATAAATTATATATATGTTTGAATCAGTCGAGAAAATTTATTTTTTTATTTTCAAATGATATTAAGATTTGTATATTTGTAAATGAGTATTTTGAATTTCTAACGGAAGTTTAATTTTAGATCCTATTTTTAGAAGCGTTTGAATTTGTAAAAATTGTTTATTATTAGGTCCTATTTTAAATGATAAGAGTTGATAATATATAGAGGGACATTTTTGGTAGTTCACGTTGATATTAGAAAAGTGTGACACAATAGCTATTACAACTATTATTAAAGATTTTTAATGCAATAAATCGAACTTTCTTTTGAAAAAAATTGATAACTGTATTTATGTAATAAAGTGAACTGAAGTAAATTTGTCATGTTACAAGTTTGGCAAGGAACTCAAAAGTGACAAGAAAAATACGAAAACAGCTCAAAACACCATCAAAACACGGCTGAAAACCTACAGAGTTTTCGGTGCACACCAAGCTTACCTTGAGAGTTCAGTACTTGTCTTAAAATAATCACCAACTTATGTTTATGTTGTTATTATTATTATTTTTTATTTTGTTATTGACTACTCAAAGTCTGAAACAAATGTTGTATTGTTGCTGAATGCAGCCATCTGAATGCCATGGACATGAAAAATTTGATGAATTAGCTGGAAGATGGCATAAAGCTGGTGCAAGTCTCATTGGAGGATGTTGCAGAACAACTCCATCTACCATTCGTGCAATTTCTCAAGTTTTGAAACTATAGTTTATTATTATGTTCATTGATTTAGCATCAAGCAATAGTAAAGAATTTAAGAAAGAGGGAAGGAAAGTTTAATTTAATTTGTTAGGCAACTTGTTAGGTTTAACCATTCACGTGTAAAATCCTTGTGTTAGTTGCGGGTAGCATGATCGAGAAACTTACGCTGCAGAGAGCCCAAGTTTTGCTTGTAAACTCTGAGGGAGTATATACTGTGTCATCAGTTCTTACTTCGGATGCTTTTATGTTTCTATTGTAACTGTAAGAATCGAACGCTTGACCTCACCGGGGGAAGTTGACTACCTCAGCCAGTTGTACCATATATGTGGGGTGTCAGACAAGTTTGCTATCTTTGTTTATGGTTAATGGAAAATGTTAATCCATTCTATTATATTAAAATTTTTATATGGCGACACGACTTGTTATCTTTTTTCTTATAACATCTCCGACTTATTCCACACCTAATGTCTTCTAGAGTTTGTGTATCCAAAGGTTTTATATAATGCTAATATAATTGTTGCATACATACACTACCTTGGCATACCCAACTCTTCCTCCTATGTTGATGTCAAAATAATTAGTTTTTGCATAACCATATTCCTAGCATTATTTTCTTTCTCATTTTCCTTTTACAACTGGGTACTTAGGTGGTAGTTCAAAGTTGTACTGCAAACCATAGGCAGTATATAGCATTCTACAAGGCAATGTTCTTCGATGGTTCGAATCATGCTCTACGTATGATTGGAATATGTGACCTTCTGGACCAAAGAAAGAATGTCCAACCATTAGGGCATTAGTGCGGAACAAATGGTTTCCTATCATTTGTTGATAATTGAATTAATTTATAGAATTCATTAGTATTTGCTTGAGCATAGTGCTTTACATTGTGATGTGCACGGTTCAAAATTAAACACTACACAATGTTATATTATTTTTTAAATTACATTAAAATCTTGGAGAAAATTCTTAAGTAGTGAACTGGATGCTTTTATTTTTTTTTCATTTGGTAATCTTTTCTTCTTACAATTTCAAGATCAATTTTAATTCTCACTCTCACCACTTTCACTTTTCACTTTCTCATCGCAATCAAAAATAAAAACCAATAGTTAATAATGTTGATAGGGTTCGTTTTCATTTAATTTCTATGCGGTTCACCTTCCTAACCTTTGCATCCTACTCATTTTCTTTTTCATCACCCCTTTTGATAACACTTAATTTGCATACTTCACAAATTCAGATTCCCAAATTAGTTCGATCTTCTATTTAGAGGAAAACAAATGGGTGAATAACTGTTGTTTGTTATTTCAATCAGTTATGGTCCATTTGTATGGACTAGGATAAGTTATTTGTTTACTTTTTTAAAGTCAAAGTTAGTTCATTTCGACTTTCAAAAAGTCAAAAAGTAGTTTGTTTAAGTTGATCCAAATGAGCCCTTAACCAAATGACCACATTTACTATCATATTTGATATTCAATAATTTTTCTATCTTTTACCATGCCCAATAATGTTTGAAGGACTTCACCATAAGTCTAGAGATATATTTGAAAGATTCTACAAAGCTCGAAATTAGTGGGTAACGTTGATGCAGAACATAGTGTAGGAGTTGATTTATATTCTTCAACTAAAAATGCGTGGTTGTATTAAATATCGGGCCAAAATTCGTACTCAATTTCAGGCCTTCCAACTTTTTGCTCTATTGTTTAGTTCAACCATTGTAATAAGGTGGCTTTAGAGTATATTTTAGCATATACCAATAGTGGCCGGTTCACTTTAATAAAGCCACTCATTAAGCCACGGTGTGATGACCCACCTCCTCAACGCTCAGAAATCGACACTAATACATCCTTGATATTTACGTGCTACAAATCCAAGTGGCGGGGAGGCAGATTATCATAAAGTAAAACAAAATAAAGACATAACAGAATCTCACATGAATGGAATAACACATATTATTTCAATATGTATATATTTACAGTGGAAATTTTAAATACATTTATCAGAGTTAAACAAGATAGTTATAAATATCCGTCCTCATAAATGTGGAGTACAATAGTACACAAGTGTGGTGAAAAAGAGGTAATAGCCTACTGAAGAATCTTCTAAGTCCTTGCTCCGAGCTCTTCCAGATTTCTTCTAACTTAACCTGACTACTAGGCTGCCCAAAAAAAATAAGGCACCAGAGTTTAAGAGAAAATGAAATAAACTCCGAGTCAGTCATGAGACTGGTGTGAGAAACTCAAAATACGAATATTTGAAAACAAAGGGTATCTCATGCGACGACCCGAAATTTCTAACAATTTAAATTTGAATAGGTAATTGATTTTAAAATATTTAAAAGTTAATTTTAACTTGAATTCAAGATATCAATATTTACTTGGTGATTAAATCATTGAATTATATATAGTTTAAATATTAAATTTAATAATTGAAAATTGGGTAAATTGTTGAATCTGAAATTTCTAAGCCTGTTTAAATAATTTGAAGGCTTATAAAATTTATAATGATGATACTGAAGATAATAGGATGGTTGAAATTTAAATTAAAGGTGAGTTGTTCAATTTTAATAATATATCGTTTAAATCGATGTTTAAAAATAGCCTTCCGAGGCACAGTCTCGGAATTCGATGAAACCAGTTCCATTGGATCCGTAATAGTTAGTTATTATCGGATTTCAATTTTCGAAGTAATCAGGGTTGTCGTTTGACCCTGGCAGCTCGAAACGCTTAGAAATTATTTTAATCGATCTAATTGGAATTTGATCGTTTTCTTTTGTATCTCGCACATACGATCAAATTAGCCTCCGAAACATGTTCCATTGTGTTCGGAATGCGGGTAGAACCTTACTAACGCTTGTCAGCATGTCGGATTCGGGGTTCGGGATTTCGCGTTATTCAACGTAGGATATTTTCAATATTCTATTATATTTTATTCACGCGTATTCAGGAAGCTTCTTCAACCCTATACCTTATCCCCGATCTCTCACTCTAACCCTCAATCAGAAAATGAAATTTCACGAAAAAATAAATAAATAATATTATGGCCGTCCCGCTCTCTCTCCCTCGTCCCTCTCGTCCTCTTGCATGCTAGACCTATCGTTTATAGGGGAAGCATCGCGTTCGAGGAGGCACAAATCGAGTTCGACTCGAGTACTATGGGGTTTAAGGCTCGCGACTTGGGTCGCGATCGTGCGATGGTGCAGGCGAAGCAGGGGGTCTGAGTTTCGCGTGTGAGCTAGGGTTTCGACTTTTAGGTGAGTATAACCTCACGAATCTTTGTCAAAATCACAGAATTCTTATATATTTATAGTGGTTGAATTGTTCTTGTGGCTGTGAACGATATTTGCACGGATTTGAACTACATTAGATTAGAAACTATTGAAAACCGATTTTAAGAAACTGGAGAATGCTTCCAAGCTCAACCTCACATTGAAGCCTCTGACCAGTCGGCCTAAGATGATTAACGGTCGACCGGTTTCTGAGGATTCTTGCGTGTGTGTAGCCGTGTCAGTACGCACTTGTGTGTTGGTCTGGGTAGGTATTTGCATGTATGTGTGTCTGTTAATAAACAGGCAAAGTAAGTTAGTTTGTGTTGTTAAAATAGTATTAGTTCTCATTTTATAGCAGTACGGTAATTTTGCGCAAACATATTCAGTGATTACGTGTGTTATTTCTGGGTACAGATGCATACATTAGTGTGGCTATTGGTATGTGTGTGTCTGCATATCATGGGGCAAGTGTTATATATATTTTTATGTTGGTGGCTCTGTTCTATTTTTCATTTGCATATATGTGTATTTTCGTTTATATGTGTGCATGACAGACAGTGTGTGAGTGTGGAATTGTATATAGGTTTGCGTGTGTTTATGAGTTGTACGTGTTCATTTCTATCAACTTGAAAAGGAGTGATGATGGTGTTATTGTGCACGTGAGTGTTGTGTGCATATAAGAATATGCCTGTCTGGGTATAACAGTTTGTATGTGTGTGTTGTATCTTGCTTTAGCTTGTTAATTCAATTACATTATTTTATAAAAAAAAGAAATTTTAATTATTGGAAGCGATTAGAGGATCATTAATGAATGTCATCAATTAATTTAAGATTTATTAATGTGAATGGTTAAGGCTATTTAATCTAAGTGATTAATTAAAAAAATTTTTGCTAAATGTTAAGATAATAAATCAAGGAGGATTAATTAAGATGGATCGTTAATTGGGTTGTAATTATTTTATGTTAAGTAAGAGTAATTAACCAATGGATGTTACTTGATAAAAACAAATAAAAGAGTTATTTACTTAGTGTAATTAATTCAGGATTGGTTAATTAAAGAAATTAATTAAGGAGTATGATTAATTTAAGAATAATTGATCAATAGTGATTATAAGATAGTTAATTTGAGTAATCAATCAAGGATCAATGTAAGTAATATGGAGGGGTAAAGGTTAATTAATTTGTGTAATTATCTAAGAATTAATTACATATTGTAGTTGAAGGATAGTTAAAACAAGGTGATTAATTAAGATGAATAATGAAGGAATGATTGATTAATTGATTTGAAATAAACTAATGATAAATGAAGAAATCTAAGTGGTTGAGGTTAGTAATTAAATCAGAATTAATTAAATTCAATTAGAATCAATCGAATTGATTTGTATGTAATTTAGTTTTGCTTATGGATGATTGAATGGTATTAGAAGCTTTGAATGAGTTGATATCTCTAATATGAGATGTTGTGTATTTCACTGGATAACTTGGGTTAGGATGACATGAGTTTTCAAAGAGACCGGAGTCGGGTATTAGGAAATACCCGAAACCACTTCGAATTTTTATAAATTGATTAGTGAAATCAATATGCAGGAATGAAATGATTTAAGTAAACCGGATTATTTTATCTAAGTTTGGTACTTATAAATTTATATGTGAAATAAGTGTTGTCTATAGCAAATTGTGAATTGGTTAAATTGATATAAGTTACCCCGGGTTTTATTTAAGTTGTATGCTTGTATTCCATGTTGGATGGGTTTACTCACGCTGGTTCCCAGCCTGACCCGGGTGTTACTTTGGTGTAATGCTCGGGTCAGACCGAGTATTACAGATTTTCAGGTAAGGACGTTCTGGAGTTCAGGTGGCGAGCTGGATGGCAGGAACATGTAGAGTATTTCTGCTGTATTATAATATTGTAAATCTGAGACATGTTGATTTGTATATGTCCAGTGTTGAATATTTGTGTAACTCTGATGTATTTAAATGTAATCGACAGATATAGTATTCTTCTGTAAACTGATATTATTTATTATTATATTTTATCCGCTGCGAATGTGAGTTGTTGATGTTTCTGTTCTTCTTCTTCTATCTCTTTCTTCTTTTTCATAACTATCTGGAATTTTCGGGTTCGGAAATTTTGGGTCGTTACATCTCATATGATCACGCCATACATAAACACGGAGCAAGTTTTTACCTTATGACAACCAAATCATTTGCTACGCAAAACCTGGGGATATTATTTTTAATGACTTTCTTTTGAAAACACTTTTCAAGTAAATATACATAATCTTAACCGAAATTGTTACATTACTAAATTCCAGCATACTAGATTCTACAATCAAGTCCGAAGGCATTTGTTGGAGAATGTATTTCCATACAATATTAGGTAAGGAACTACCTTCCGTGCAGTACATCTCTAGAGGGATGTATCAAGGATCAACAACTTTTGAAACCTCTACACTTAGCAAGACCGTCCTAGCTGCAGACCCAACTTGATGGTGGATAGAATCGAATATGACATAACCTCGATTGTAACTAACCTATTCGAGAGCTCCCTTAGCATACACAACATACTCGACATATATAGAGTAATGTAGAAAGGTGATGACATACCCTAATGGTTGCGAACCACATAGCCTCACGACATGTCACGTTCAAGCCATTTTTAGGTAATGAGGCCCGAGGTAAGGATTACCTTTCACATAACACGTTCCACTTTGAATGCTACACTATCATTCCATGATCACACAACTAATTTCTACAAAGGTATAACTCCTGAGCTCGTATGTCTTAGAAAAGGGTGTCAAGCTAAGGGAAATTGCCTTCTCTGCCACCAAACAAATGATAGTTTATACAAATCAATCAATGTGATTAGAAATGCAAGGTTAGACATTCGTCCATACATGTTGTCCACGAACATGACAAATCGAAGGAACTCTCCTACCACATCCAGTCGGGAATCATCCCTTGGATTAGTAGCGAGTATTCCTTGCATCGAAGATCAAATAAAAATACTACTGCCAATATATATATATATATATATATATATATATATATATATGGTATAGGAAACTCCTCTTGAGGGTCAGTGACAAATAGCCCTTCCTTCCATGTCTTCACTTTGAATACGTAATTTAGTTCAAAGTGGTTTTCAAATAAGGATCACCCAAATCCGACTTCGATTTCTTCGAACCAATCATCGATAAGAAGACACAAGTAAATATGTGCTTAACATTTGATTAATTACTTTCTTTATATCAAAAATATCTTCTAGAGATATATATCTTTAAAACATTTTTTTCCAGTATATACATAATCATTAAACCTATCTTTAACTTTGAAAATACCAAATCATTTTCATAAGTCATATTGCAAAATCCTTTTGAGTTAAAAAAGGTCGATAAAAATTATACTAATTCTATTCAACATCAATTTCCGTATTCAATCTTTACTATCCGTCGAATAATGGTGAAATTACCTTTTAAATTCACAAGGATAGTACGGGTTCCCTCCTCGGAATTTAACACCAATTATAAGAAGATTATCTCTATACAATCCAAGTAGAATTAAATTAAATTTGAAAAATTGAATCTTTTATACTTGCATCGTTTTCGATATTTCGACCTTATCTATTCCTCGTCCAGGAAAGTGGCTGGATGAGCAAGGACACTGGTTGCTCCTGAACATCGTTTTATTTTAAGCACCTCACATTCGAATCTCACGAATAGAAAAATCCAGTCCACTCATCGGCTTTTAGAGCCAAGATTAAATTACTTGATTATAACAGCTTTTCTTTAAATCATTTATTTAAACTCTTTTGAATAAATTATGACACCTTCAAATCATCTTTGAAATATTTAATTATTTATTTAAAAATATTTATAAAAAATTTGGAAAAGAATACTTAAGTTTAAAGCCATATTTCAAAAGTTATTAAAAACCTCTACAAAAAGTGCTGTGAATAGCGCTTTTAAGGCTTATTTGATCAAATCCAGTTTTCGATCATTTAGAAATTCATTTTTATAACTCAAATATCTTTTAAATATTTTAAAATATTTATAGAATTTATTCTATATTTTTAAAGAATTAAAAATATCAATTTTAAAGAATTTGTCTCTTTGGTTTCCGAACTGCCAAACTGCGACTATTTTGAAAACTTGTTTTGCTCATATTTTGAAATCTATTAAACGAAATCTCGATCCTTTTATTTTATTTGAAAAATATGATTAAAAGAGCTCATAAAATTCTTCTTATAAAAAATTCCAACTTCGAATCCATCGTTAACTTTCTACGGCGTGAAATCGCGAACTGCCGTTACGCGACGCACCTATTTTTGACTTAACTTTCATAACTTGTCAAAACTTTGCCAAATTGGATTTTAATGTTTATAAAACATTTTAAAGAGATTTAACAATCTCGTATACACAAGTTCATTTATTAAACGAAAGTGATTTCCTTTGTAATATTCAACGTGTATTAAACTTGAATCATTTCAATATCAAAATAAACATATAATCAACATCCAAACTTGATGATCAAATATAGTAACCATCCATAGCAATCATATCACATCATCATATTATATAAATGTGTGTGCGTGTGTATATAGTTTTTCACCTTAACTGGTTTCTAGATTTACTAAAATGGACTATAGCTTTGCTATCACCATTTTAATCAACCTAACCAAAACATCACCAAAACAACTATACCTTCTCCTATAGCTCATGGCCTTCATCCCCACCAACCATAGCCCACGACCATCCATCATCACCATCATACATGCTCACGGCTTAGTGCCTTCTTCCCTTTGCTCTTGGACTCCACCACCTTAACACATGCCGCCACCTCCTCCTCCACCTCATGCTCACAGCCTTGCCCTTCTACACCACAAAACTCTTGGCCATAGGCCATTAAAAAGAGAGGAGAAGAAAGTGAAGAGGAAGAAGACGAAGAAGTGATTTTGTGAAGAAATGAAGAGGTATGTATGTGTATTTAGAGGAAGACGGGCCTTAACCCTTAAGCAACCTTACTCTTACACACATCACTACCCTTCCATGTGCCTAACCTACTGCCCTCCATGTGCTCTTCCATGTGTGTGTATAAGTGACGTGTAGTTTGCTTTTTAAAAGTAAGCCCTTTTCGTTTTTATTTGCTAAATGTATATATGTATGTGTGTGTGTGTGTGTGTGTGTGTGTATATATATATCTGTGTGTGTGTGTGTGTTGATGGATGTGTGTATACATATGTCACATATAACAAATAACGTTGTACAACTTCCTCGTCAGATCGTTATAATCGGTCATATTTTTACTTCTCTGTTAAACTACATGTATTCATAAAAAAATCTTGGAAATATATTTATTATTATTTTATATTAACTAATACATGCTCATTTGAATTATAAAACCATATAAATCAACATTAAATAAGTGTTTACAAAAAGTGCTATCATACCGACAAAACGTTATGAATTTTCTTCTATCTTCAAATCAAGTATATATCTTTATAAAACTATTATAATTGATTTATTATCACTTCATAACTATTTAAAATGAATTATTATCATTCAAAAACAATTACTTGAATAATTATAATAGTTATTAAATCACTAAATCTCGTTTAAATATGATGTCATTATTGATGATGTCATAAATGCATTTTATTTTCCAAAATAAAATAAATAATTTATTTCATATTCTTGTTTAAATGGATAAATAAGTGTATGTATCCAGCTTTGTGTGCCACTTCTGATAATTATAGAGATGTTTATTGATAAAACTGTTTTCGACCATTTTATCGATATTTTTCCAAAGTATATATTTTTGTAAATACTTAATAAAAATAAGATTACAATTATTATTTATTGTTCAAAACATCATAATCTATGTTTTTAAAAACTTATATTTGAATATTTAAAAATAAATATAATTTACCAAATTGATAAATTTGCAGGTCTTTACATACGGTTTGGATATGTTTGGCTTGTTCACTTCAAAAAAGTAGGCACAACTAGTCTCCATGGACGACGAACTAGATCGAAAGACTAGTTATTAAAACGACAAAAAAATTCCATTTTAATGAAAAATGCATTATATGCTTTGAAATAAGAAAGTGATTGTCATTTTAATGTAAATTAAGTTAACTATTTAATTTTTAATGAATTTTTTTTTTTAAAAACTAGTTTTATGTTTGCCTCGGGTGTTTTTGGGTATAGATTTGTTTTATTCAGTTTTCTCAACACTAAAAAAATGAAATGATCAAAACATCTATTGGAAATGGTCTTATAACGTATTTTCAATAAAGTATGATTTTGTGAATTATTTTAAGTAATATAAATATCGAGAGTGCAGACATTGAACTAACTTGTTATACATATTGTGTTCGGTAGTTATCGAACGTAGGGGAAAGATACTTGTCATATGTGACGTGAAAGGAAATGGTTTGAAACTAATAAATTATTTTAGGAAGAACCTGAATATAAATGAGATAGATTTGCAAAATTTTTAAAAGGATGGGCTTGACCCAAAAAATGGAAAGGCAATTTATAAATATAAATTTTTTATTAAGAGAGAATATTTCGTTGAAGTTGGAGACGGATTTAAAATAATGCAGGAGACTAAAAATGTCTTCTTATGTTATTAGAATCTCATCATCTCCTTATCAAATCAATGCATCAAATTGCTTTTTTTCTACTTTAAACTTAAGCGCACACTCATTTTTCCTTGGAGCAATAAATTCAAACCCGTAAATCACCAAATAAGTTTGGCCATGCTAAAAGAGGAGTAAAGATGGAGAAAAATGAGTAAAAGTGCTTGGTTGAGGAAAAAGATAAATCCATATATTAATTTAGAAACCTTAACATGCATGCTTAAAAATAGACTTCTAATGAATTACTTGCTATTTTTACCTCTCTAAGAACAAAATACGTTAACTATTCTTCACACAATCTCTATCGTATTTAAAACAATATTTAGATGAAAATTTATATAATACTTCATATACTATGGTGAATTTAGGCTTGATCGAAAAATGGAAAAAGTATGTGGTATTTCTGGCAATAGTGGAAGGTAGAGTAGTGAATAATGTTAGACTGGATCAATTCCTATCTAATTGCTCAGTCAACTATGATAGAGCTAAGGGTGTGTCCTAAGTTTATATATGTAATTTGATTATATAACCTAACTCATATAACGAATCTTGTCTAAAATAAAGCAAGTCTTAGGTTTTACTTTCTATTGTATATATTGTAATATTGTGATATAAGTAATCTTTTACTTACATCAAATATGTACAACCAAGAAACCCTTATCAAAGGTATTTAATCGGTTATAGTTATGAATGCATAACCAAAAGTATTGAATCATGTCAATAAATATTATTATTCAATGTTTCTAGTCAATATATATCAAGAATGAGATATCGATCCATTCGTTTGGACTACTATATGTAGTTCCCTATATATGATTGACTCTAAATACAAATGATTGAAGGGTGGACCCACAGGTTACATGTACGTGATTTTTTTGAACAATCACATAAAGAATAACCGGGAATCTTTAAGTGATTTATTATGGAATCAAATAGATGACCTCATGTTACGATGTGCAATAGTCATTTGATTTGAGTATACTATGAGTCTTAAGTGTCTAAGCTATATTTTTACCATAGTCAATCGCATGATAGTGGTGATCGTTTTAAGACCATAAGTGGGTATAAGTTGAACTGCTTGAAGTGAAATACTATTTGAGAGAGGATTCATATTCTTCTAATCAAAGTTTGATATCATCGTAACTGGTAATATCTTCGTGAGGAAGAAGAAAATTACACAGAAGTTGTAGCGGCTACTATTAATAGATTACAATTTGGATAAATTGTCCATTAAATTTCGTATTGATGTTAATATCAATATTTTCCTATGAATAGAGCCTCACTCTTTCAATATTACACACAATAATTGAAAATTTTAGTTGTATGCTCTGGGGGAAATTATGTAACTTTTACATATATTTAACTTTGTAGTAAATCTCATTCGTAATAACAATGTTTATTTATTTTTATACTTTGTTATATTATGATATAAATAATTAAGCAATTAATTAAAAAAATATGATAAGAAAATCCTTAGAAAAATGTTATGTGATTGAAAGTTGTAAAGAGTTGCAACGGTGGGTAATTAACTACAATATGAAATAACATTTTGTTTAAAATATTCCTGGTCAATATGTTTTGAGAAAGGATATCGATACAACCACTGAGACCAGGATGCATAACCCTATCCAAATGCTGGGTAATGTACTACTTTTGGTTACCTAGGGCACCAAAGGGTTACGTACTCATAGCTGCTAGATAACTATGAAATGACTAATCCAAGAGTTTCTTATTAGTTAATAACAACTAGGTCAAACATGAAATCCTAATGTGACGATGTTACATAATCTCATCAACTATAGAATACCATTGAAATTTAATGTGAATATTCCACTTTAATTATAGTTAAATCATGGCACGGTGATCCATCGAGTGACTATATTTGTGTCTGAGTTGAAGCATTGTATAACGACCAGCCTTTTTGACCCTTAGACATCGACAATAACACACCATGGTATTCACGTGTCAAACCTCCAAGTGTCAGAAAAAACTATTTGTTGGGATGAAAGAAAGAAAAGAATCTTATATTGTCACGAGATAAATATATAATATGCATATGGTATTTACAAAAAGAAATCATCTTTATTATACATACATAACACAAATCAAAGTACACTATCAACTCTGGACAGTTATAACAACATGTCCTTACAATTATCGATAATATAGATAGAAATCAAGAAAAAAAACAGTGAAAAATTATAAGATATGCGAATACTCTTTGGAGAATCCAGCTCGTCACTTGGAAGCCCCAAAGTATCCAACTAAATCTGGAAAATATGCTCGGGCTGATCCGAGATTATGGAAAAACAATGCCTTGGTCAGTCTGGTAAAACCAGTGTGAGAAACACAATCAAATGGATTCTTAATGTTTTGTAAAACCTTTTACAATAAAGATATCTTGTATGACCACGTCGCATATAAACACGAACGGGTTTTTACCTTATGATAACCAAAACATTTATATTAGAAAATCCAGTGATATTATAATACCGTCTAAGCGTGAAAATAATAATAAGTAGCTGTGATTCTCGTGAGTGTACATCATAACAATACTAGGTATATAATTAAAAACGATAAAGCGTGTTCGCTAATTGTACAGAATTCCATAGAGGTGCCCTTAGTACTTCGAGAACGGTCTCCTGGACAAGGATCAGAGTTATCCTTCAGAAGCAACAATACATCCCTAGTAATGTATAATAGGAAATACATAACTGGCCCCAAAAACTGTCAAGCCGGATTCATCGATTCATGCATGCACAAAAAATGTAGATAACTCTAGGAAGGAGGATAACTCTAGGAAGGAGACGACTGCACCCTTATGGGTTAGCTAAACCCTTGGCCATGCATCCTATTTCTGGTTTTAGTCATTATCGCCAGTAAGGCTAGGTCTAGCATTCCAGCTCATGCTCCGCCACTTGAACAGATCATAGGATCCCGCATGGATTTCCATATCCAATGGGTCTTGGAACCACACATGGATTCCGACATCTCAAATAGATCTTGAAATCACACATGGACTCTCATACCCCAACGGGCCTCGGAACCACACATCGATTCCAACATGCAATTAAACTCCTCTATAGAACACGTATATCGTTTTTGGAGTGGTTACGGTATGAGTCTTCTCTTGCCAGTACACTTCCTAGCTTACCAAGCACTCCAAAAACCAATCACCGATTTTTCCGAATGCTCAATGCTTGTTCTTTAGGAAATAATCAAACAGTACATAAAAGCAGGGATCACCCCTAATCGTTTAAGTGGACGGATCTCCTCATCATTTGTCCTAAAAGAACAAAACGGGTTTATAGGTATCGTATAGCACCACTGACGGTAACTGTAGCATATAATCCCATGTTTCTCTTAGATATTTCCAGAGTTAAAATCCTTTAGTGTTAAATAGGGAATTGTTTGCCTACAACCAAAATTAAGAAGGATTACATATTTAGGCCAAGATTTGATAGTCGGTCATTTAACTATCAAATAAGAAAACTGTGACGTCTCGGATTTTCGCGTTCGAAAATCGACATCCATACTTCACTCGTATTCGAATGCCGCAGATTCAAACATTCGAATCTGATTTGCCGAAGATTATAACACATTAAGTATAACAACACAACGGAAGAAAAAGAATATATCATTGATACAATAATAAATACAACAATGATACAAATGATGTCAATATCAGAGATACAAGGTACAACAGAAAGAATAGCACAACTAGATGGTCTAGACTTTGCAACCATCGACAGTGGAAAAATAACTCCAATTAAATTTCCAAAGGACAGAAAGAAGGATAGGATCGAGAACTGCATCTCCAAAAGAATCCTACGCCATCCTGCAACTCCATCTCCAAACTCTAAACCAAAGATAGCTTGAACCAAAAGCTCGAACCACCATCATCGACGCATTAAGCAAGGTTAGCCATGAATGTTGAAGAGAAACAAATGCTGTCGCCAAAACCAAAGGTTGGATGATATCGAATATACTTCGATTATTTGGTTATCTGAAAAACCCAACTCTATACTGCCCGTGCGGAAAATTGTAGGCACCCAGAGTTTAGGAAAGGAACAATAAACTCCAGGTCAGTCATGCGACTGGTATGAGCAAACAAAAACAGTTTTGTCTTTAAAATAAACAACAAAAGATTTTAAAGATTGAAATCCACAATGCTTTTTGGAAAATGAAACTACCATAAGGCCTCCCGCCGCACATACCATGCAAACACAGAATTGGAGGAGATTTCTTCTTATGATAGTCAAACATGCTTGATACGCGGAAACCATTTCGATATTATTATTAGTGCATAGTGGAAAATATTTGCAGGTATAATATTAATATTAACCAGCATACGTACCATTATAGTATGCCTACTATAACTACCATATTAGATGGCAGGTTCTACAACTAAAACCGTACAAGACACATATTGGTAATTGGATTTCCAACAAATGGTCGGGCCAAGGAACTTCCCATTGCCATATGGGCACGCCTCTGGAGGGTTGCCCCGAGAACCTACCCGGCTCTCTGCCAACACAAGACCGGTTTACCCCATGTCCGGGAGTAACACTTACACGTATGCCATCCCTGGTCGTTTGCGACCTTTAACCGAGAGCTCTCAACCGCAAAGCAACCACAAAGTATTAAATTTGCAGTGTCCACATGAGTTAAGCATCTGGGCTCCATACCATGATACCACCCTTTTCCAGAAGAAATGGACATACCCTAGGGGCACGACCCCTGATAACCTTGCCGCATCTTTCCTGTTTCGACCATTTTCGGGATGTGAGGTCCTGATGCAGTCCCGTCCACAAAGCTACACTTTTTCACCAAGCCTTTCTTGGATCAACAAATGATCAGTAGCACTTCGTATGCCACATTACCAAACCGAGAATGTATCACTAGAAACCATCAAATACATAACCTCTGAGCTTGCACGTCTCAGAGAAGGGTGTTAAGCTAAGAGAATAAATCTCCGCCACCAAACAGAAATGTATTGATAGAAACCAGCTTTACATCTCAAAGTGTAATGTCATACATGCATCCATACAAGTCTGTTTCGGGTTCTAACAGAACCGAAGGCACTTCACAAAGAAGCCCTTGCAATTCGGATAATCCCTAATCACGTCCAGATTCCCCATCACAAAGGGTGATTAAATCTCTGTACGGGGGTCATTCGGTGTAGAGACATTCGACGAGTTATCCTTTCGCTTTCGAAAATATCTGGTCTTCAAATGCTATCCATAACGTCGTATCATTATTCGGAATGAGTTTTATGACGCAAGGTCCTCTCCCGGCTAAACTGAATAATGAGTGCAACATTTAAAAACCATATGGATAATCGGGTCTCAATTAAGTCACAACTTATTACCCAAGACAAATGGTTAGAACAAATTGCATTTTCAAATCTTTAAACAAAAAGATTTACTTCATAAAGTTCACTGATCTTCCATAAAGATTCATTCATGGTTTTCAAAGAAATTCCCTTTCCAAATTGAATTAACTCATCCAATCATTAAATCAAAGACTCAATTTATAGCTTTCAAAACCACTTCCAAAAATTCATTCATAACTTTCAAAACAATTCCCATTTCAAATCTTTTATATAAAAGATACACCATTTAAAATCCTCTTCAATTTCAAAACAAGGTTCAATCATTACTCACAAAGATTCATTCATAGCTTCTAAAAATATTTCAATTCCATTTCAAACTTGAAATCTTTCAACACTAATTGGAAATCCTTTCCTTATAAGAAAGCTATTATTATTTGAAAACAAACAGTTTTAGTTTCGGAAAAATCTGATTAAACTTGCATAAATTATTGAAGTATACAACTTGGATTAAATTCAGATTCCCAAAAACAATACTTTTAAAATGGTTTAAAAACCATATAAACACATTTATAACCTGTATACCCATTTTAAACCATAATTTCCAAACACAGAATTCAATTTCTAATCTTGAATTTAAATTCAAATCAAATTATTTAAATTTCAAAACTTTATCAAGTTATCCAAAATAACTTTTATCTTTAAAACTCCTTTTCAAAACTTTTCATATTTAACCCAATTCTATTTCCAAAACCATTTGGATTCAAAATTCAACTTTAAAACCATTTCAAAAATCTACGACTTAACCAATTTCCTCGTTCAACCCATATTTGTGTGTATGGTGTAGTCCAGGGTTTTTATACAATAGTGCAACTTCATCGATCATCACAGATTCAATCATATCAATATCGATAAGCGGTATAATACTATAACGCTTATCTTCATTCACAAATTCACAGATGATATACAATGTATTACAGATAAATAAATAAATTACACACAGTTCAGTTCACAGAATAAGATATCACAGATCAGCTAGGACAATCAATTTAATGCATCTCATACGATACAAACATTCATAAGCAATCCAAGCATTCAATAATCATTTATCAGCAGGATTAATTAGTTGTTCAAATCCTAATTAATTCAATTAAATTCCCAATTAAATTAATTACTTATGAATTAATTATCAAATCTTGATTAATTAATTACAAATCATTTGATATTAATTAATGAAATTAATTAACCTTAATTATTTATCTTAATTAATCACCTTTACTTAATTAATTATTCCTAAATTAACCATATTAGATTAATTATCCTCTTGTTAATTACTTTAATTAATAACCTTTAATTATTAAGTAATTAACCTTTAATTACTTTCATTAAGTAAAATTACTAAATTAATCTTAATTTAACACATTAATTAATTAAAACTTTAATTAATTATCTGTTAATTAATTATCCTAATTAATTAACCTTTAATCTATCACATAAATAAATTAATCACCTTAGTTAATTATCCTTTAGCTGATCACATAAATCAATTAACTTTTAATTACTGACTAAATAATTAAATCTTTAATTACCGAAGGCTTTAATTTACTTAAGATAATCTACTTATCTTAATCACATACTTAAACGCATCATCAAATTTTTATTTGAAACACTTAAAAATATTTTAAATAACCATCCCAATATAGTCAAACAATTTTTTAAACATATTCTTAATTTTAAGATCAATTCTTTGAAAACTTAATATAAGAACTTGCTTAAATAAATTTACTTTTGAGAAAACTTAGTTCATAATCTTTTGAAAACTAACTAAATTTAAAACTTATTTAACTTAATAAATTTAAAATAATTTGTACAAAACCTGTACTAATCTCAAAACTTAATCAGGACAATTATTATTTAAAAACAATGGGTTAACAAAATTCAAATTTTGATTTGTTTTAAATTTTCAAAACTCATTTCAATCACTCGAGCAAACCCCGAAATAATCCCAACCCAGACCCGAGCTCAACTTCGGGTTCCCCCGTTTTCACCTGCTTCGAGTTATTTCGCAATTTCCTTCGGGACGAACCCGAGCTACCATCTTCATCCCCAAATCAACATTTTTCCAGATATATCAATTTCACGCGTGTAGGTGCACATGTCGCCAGAGCCTCGGCGATCGTTGCTGCAACCTCCCATATATCGTTGGCGACCCACTCGACGATCCTCACCACCCAGAAACTCTAAACGACGATCTTGCGATCGAGCTATTCAACCGGACCTAGAACGAAAATCCTCTTGACCAATTTGCCTCACACACTAACGCCTCTTCTCCCCCAGGTCCGATCGCTTGAATCATCTCGATGGCGATGCAGCTCATCTGAGAACAATGTTTGACAAAAACGAGTTTAAACCCTAAAATGATCTCCCCCCAATCACTTCGATCTTCTGGAAAATTTACGAGTATTTTTCTGATTTTCATCGATGCTTAATCCACCTTCAGACCAAAACTCGAAGAACCTAATCTCGCCGTTCGACGGAAATTGATGAATGTATATTTTCTGATCATCTAACAATTCCTTTTTACTTACGCACTTAAAAATTCTAAAATCTATACTAAAAATCATGATTTACCAATACGAATTCAAACATACAATCAAAACTTGAAATTGTTTTCATTGATTTTTATGTTTAAAAGAGATTTCATTGTAATATTAATTTTTTTATATATTTTCTAAATCATTCTACTTGAAACACTTCTTGAAAATGGATTTATATTGTTATAAACAAATTCCATTTAGAAATCATGGCCTTAATTTGTTTGGATAAAGAGTTATGATTTCTCTTGAATTTGGTTAACCTGTGACTAAACAGAGAAACAACTATACATATACAGGCGTACACATCCATTCATAGATACATATATATTCATATTCATACTTTCAAGATTATGCATGCAGATCGAAATGTGAAAAAGATTTAAAGTTTTGGGATGTAGTTTGCTCACCTGAGAAGTGAAGAACAGAAAAGAACAGAGAACAAGAATTTTTGCTTTTGAGTTTGAAAAACTAGAACTTCAATCTGATTGATGTCAGGTTACAAATTCGGATCTGCGTGCTTGTTATTTTGAATTTTGAAATCTATTTTGCTCCAGGATTTTATCTGAACCTTTTTTAGTTGATCTTTGCTTTAAAACTGAAACTTGCAGTTGCATTTGATCCTGAAACAGAAGATTGCCTGCTTAATTTGTATTCAAATCTGCTCTGATCTGAATACCTTGTTTGCATTTTGAATCTAAACTTGGCTTTGATTTTTTTAGCTTGCTTGTTTCAGATTTGGATTTTTTCTCTAGCATCATTATTATTTTTTCTTTTGGTTCCAGATTTCACTTTAGTTCTGGTTTTGATTTCTAGGTTTTTGCTTTGCTTTGAATTTTCACAAAGAAGTGAGAAAAAGGGAGATGTTTTGTTTATATATATTCTTGTTTCATATTTTTATTAAATTTTCTTTAAAAAATAAAAACAACATGACACTTGTTAAATTATACTAACGCTTGTAAATTAATATTGCCACTAATCTTGCATTTGTTAATTACATAATCTTATTGTTTTACAAATGTCATAAACTTGCATTTTTGTGTTAAAACCCTTATATCATTTAATTTGCAATTTGTATTTTAAACCCTTTAATTATTTATATTTCGTATCTTAACATATGTAAAAATTTTACATTTTAAATTCATGACAAACTATATTTATTTATTTCAAAAGAAAATGTGTTTTAAATCTTTTTGTCAAATCTATTATATATATATATAACTTTAAAGAATATAATTTAATAACTAATTAATCACTAATATACAAATACATATCTATTTGAATTAAATCTTTTTAAATAGATTTTGGAAAAATTGAATTCAACACACAACTTCCAAAACATCTATATATTTACATATATATTATATATACAAAATTTGAAAACAAACTCTTATTAACTCTAAAATATAGTTTTCAAATCCAATATATATTATTTAAAACATTTATTTTCAAATTCAATTTATCTGTAAAATATTTACAATTGAATTCCCAAGTTAAACTCAATTTATTTTCAAAAATATTTATCTTAGAGTTTCAAATTCAAAATGAAATTCAAAATCAATATATATATATATTCATAAATATATCTATTCAAAAAATTTCAAATTAATCCACAATCAAATTTATAATTAATGTATTACTCAAAATACTTATTTCTGAATTTCAAATTAGAAATTCTATTTTAAAATCATATTTATATTCATTTATATTAATAAACAAATATCTATTTAAATTTAGAAAATACCAAATTAATTCATAATTTAATTTAAAAGATTAAATAAATTACCAATTTAAATTTGATTTAAAAACGTGAATGTTACATATTCCGCCCTTAAGAAAATTTCTTCCTCGAAATTTTCCAGGGAGACAACAAACATAGATGAACACACAAAGAAATGGTTCATCAGATCAAACTGAATGTCTATTCTGCATTTGGCTTACCAAATTAGAATATCAACAATATGAGAACAAACTCATTTAATATTACACAGGATACTCGGGTCATCCAGTCTATGAAATATGCAAGGGCATCCGTTAGTTCGAAGGAATAACTAACCGTTCGTAGAATATATCTGGACCCAACAGAACAAATAATGGGTACTCAATCCAGATTGCAATATCCCAAAGTATATATCAAAATGTCCCTCTTCGGACTATGACCCCCATAAGGAATTACAATAGAATTTCAAATTTGGTTTTAATCGAAATCGATACGACCCAATTCAGCTTTATATTCTTGTTTACCAATTTTATTTCAATTTAAATTCCAAATTCATTAAAGTTTAAAACGAAAAGCTGATAACGAGAATACGAAATAGAACTTGTCTATAATGATTCGCAGGCCATCACCACGCCAAAGCTTCTTCCTTGAGCTGCCACAAAGCCAACAAAGAATTTGAAATCAGATGATGATCAAAGAAATTATTAGAGAAGTTGTTTCCGTGTTGTTACATGGTATTGATCATTTGTAGTGGTATTCTCCTATCCCCTACCTCGTCCTCTTCTTGCACTCATACTCACCATCAGTGGATAGCAAGAGAATTTACCGAGGCATATAGACGGATATCTTAGGGGTATACTTATTCTAGGGCATTTGTAACCCTGTCTCTAATGAGTTACCTAATGTGTTATATTCCTGAGATAAATTCAACCTTCAGCTCTGATACCAAAACCGACGTCCCAGATTTTCGCGTTCAAAAGTCGACATCCATACTTCACACGTATTCGAATGCCGCAGATTCAAACGTTCGAATCCGATTCGCCGGAGCTTATAACACATTAACAACACAGCAAAAGAAAAAGAATATATCATTGATACAATAATGAATACAACAACGATACAAATGATATCAATATCACAGATACAAGGTACAGCGAAAAAAATAGCACAACTGGATGGTCTAGACTTTGCAACTATCGACAGTGGAATGATAACTCCAATGAAATTTTCAAAGGACAGAAAGAATGATAGGATCCAGAACTGCATCTCCAAAAGAATCCTACGCCATCCTGCAACTCCATCTCTAAACTCCAAACCAAAGATAGCTTGAACCAAAAGCTTGAACCACCATCATCGATGCATTAAGCAAGGTCAACCATGAATGTTGAAGAGAAACAAATAATGTCGCCAAAACCAAAGGCTGATTGCTATCGAATCTACCCTACTATTTGGTTATCCGAAAAACCCAACTCTAGACTGCCCGTATGGAAAATTGTGGGACCCAGAGTTTAGGAAGGGAACAATAAACTACAGGTCAGCCATAGGACTGGTATGAGCAAAAAAAAAAAGTTATATCTTTAAAACAAACAACAAAAGATTTTAAAGATTGAAATCCGCAATGCTTTTTGGAAAATGAAACTACCATAAGGCCTCCCGCCGCACAGACCATGCAAACGCAGAATTGGAAGAGATTTCTCCTTATGATAGTCAAACACGCTTGATACGCGAAAACCATTTTGATATTATTATTAGTGCATAGTGAAAAAAATTTACGAGTATAATATTAATCTTAGCCAGCATACGTGCCATTATAGTATGCCTACTATAACTACCATAATAGATGGCAAGTTCTACAACTAAAACTGTACAAGGCGCGTATTGGTAATTGGATTTTCAACAAATTGTCGGGCCAAGGAACTTCCCATTGCCACATGGGTACGCCTCTGGAGGGACGCCCCGAGAACCTACCCGACTCTCTGCCAACAGAAGGCTGGTTTACCCCCTGGCCGGGAGTAACACCTACAAGTATGCCATCTTCGGTAGTTTGCGACCTTTAACTGAGAGCTCTCAACCACAAAGCAACCACAAAGTAATGAATTTGCAGTGTCCACATAAGTTAAGTATCTGGCTCCATACCATGATACCACCCTTTTCCATAAGAAATGGACATACCCTAGGGGTGCACTCCTGATAACCTTGCCACGTCTTTCCTGTTTCGACCATTTCCAGGATGTGAGGTCCTGATGCAGTCTCGTCCACAAAGCTACACTTTTCACAAAGCCTTGCTTTGATCAAAAAAGGATCAGCAACAATTCGTATGCCACATTACCAAACTGGGAATGTATCACTAGTAACCATCAAGTACATAACCTCTGAGGTCGTACGTCTCGGAGAAGGGTACTAAGCTAAGAGAATAGATCTCCACCACCAAACAAAAATGTATTTGATAGAAACCAGCTTTACATCTAAAAGTGTAATGTCAGACATACATCCATACAAGTCTATTCCAGGTTCGAACAGAACCGAAGGCACTTCACAAAGAAGCCCTTGCAATCCGAATAATCCATAATCACGTCCAGACTCCCCATCACAAAGGGTGATCAAATCTCTATACCGGGGCCATTCGGTGCAGAGACATTTGACGGGTTATCCTTTCGCTTTCGAAAATATTCGGTCTTCACCACCGGTCTTCAAGTGCTATCCATAACGTCGTATCATGATTCAGAATGGGTTTTATGGCACAAGGTCCTCTCCCGGCCAAACCGAATATTGAGCGCAATATTTAAAAACCATATGGATAATGGGGTCCCAATTAAGTCACAACTTATTCCCAAAACAAATGGTTTAAATAAATTACCATTTTCAAATCTTTAAACAAAAAGATTTAGTTCACAAAGTTCACCAATCTTCCACAAAAATTCTTTCATGGTTTTCAAAATAATTCCCTTTTTAAATTGGATTAACTCATCCGATCATTAAATCAAAGACTCAATTTATAGCTTTCAAAACCATTTTCAAAAATTCGTTCATAACTTTCAAAACAATTCCCATTTCAAATCTTTTATATAAAAGATACACCATTCAAAATCCTCTTCAATTTCAAAACAAGGTTCAACCATCGTTCACAAAGATTCATTCATAGCTTTTAAAAAAATTTCAATTCCATTTCAGACTTGAAATCTTTCAACACAAATTGAAAATCCTTTCCTTATAAGAAAGCTATTATTATTTGAAAACAAATAGTTTTCGCTTCGGTAAAGTCCGATTAAATTTGCACAAGTTAAAGCCCTTCAAGTATACAAGTTGGATTAAATTCAAATTCCCAAAAACAATACTTTTTAAATGGTAAACACATTTATAGCTTGTACCCTTTTTAAACCATAATTTCCAAATACAGGATTCAATTTCAAATCTTGAATTTAAATTCAAATTATATTATTTAAATTTCAAAACTTTATCAAGTTATCCTAAATAACTTCTATCTTTAAAACTCCTTTTCAAAACTTTTCATATTTAACCCAATTCTATTTGCAAAACCATTTGGATTCAAAATTCAACTTTAAAACCATTTCAAAAATCTGTGACTTGACCAATTTCCTCATGTAATCCATATTTGTGTGTGTATGGTGTAGTCCAGGGGTTTTACACAATAGTGCAACTTCATCAATCATCACAGATTCAATCATATCAATATCGATAAGCGGTATATTACTATAACGCTTATCTTCATTCACAGATTTACAGATGATATACAAATGTATCACAGATAAATAGATAAATTACACACAGTTCAATTCACAGAACAAGTATCACAGATCAGCTAGGACAATCAATTCAAGGCACCTTATACAATACAAACATTCATAAGCAATCCTAGCACTCAATAATCATTTATAAGCAGGATTAATTAATTGTTCAAATCCTATTTAATTCAAATTGATTTCCAATTAAATTAATTGCTTATGAATCAATTATCAAATCTTGATTAATTAATTACAAATCATTTGATATTAATTAATGAAATTAATCAACCTTAATTATTTATCTTAATTAATTAGCTTTACTTAATTAATTATTTCTCAATTAATCATATTAAATTAATTATCCTCTTATTAATTACTTTATTTAATAATCTTTAATTATTAAGTAATTAACCTTTAATTACTTTCGTCAAGTAATTATCTTAAATTAATAAATTAATCTTAATTTATCACATTAATTAATTAACTCTTTAATTAATTATATGTTAATTAATTAACCTTTAATCTATCACATAAATAAATTAATCACCTTAATTAATTATCCTTTATTTGATCACATAAATCAATTAACTTTTAATTGCTGACTAAATAATTAAATCTTTAATTACCCAAAGCTTTAATTTACTTAAGATAATCTACTTATCTTAATCACATACTTAAAAACATCATCAAATTTTTATTTGAAACACTTAAAATATTTTAAATAACCATCCCAATATAGTTAAACAATTTTTTAAACATATTCTTAATTTTTGGATCAATTGGATGGAAACTTATTATAAAAACTTGTTTAAATAAATTTACTTTTGAGAAAACTTAGTTCATAATCTTTTGAAAACTAATTAAATTTAAAACTTATTTAACCTTAATAAATGTAAAATAATTTGTACAAAACCTTTACTAATCTCAAAACTTAATCAGGATAATTATAATTTAAAAACAACAGGTTAACAAAATTCAAAGTTTGATTTGTTTTAAATTTTCAAAACTGCCATTTCAATCACATGAGCAAACCCCGAAATAATCCCGACCCAGACCCGAGCTCAACTTCGGGTTCCCCCGTCTTTCACCTGCTTTGAGTTATTTCGCATTTTTTTTTGGGGCGAACTCGGGCTACCACCTCCATCCTCACAAGCTCAGAGAGGGGTGTTAAGCGAAGAGAATAAATCCTCGCCACCAAACAGAAATGTATTTGATAGAAACCAGCTTTACATCTCAAAGTGTAATGTCAGACATACATCCATACAAGTCTGTTTCGGGTTCGAACAGAACCGAAGGCACTTCACCAAGAAGCACTTGCAATCCGGATAATCCCTAATCACGTCTAGACTCCCCATCACAAAGGGTGATCAAATCTCTATACCGGGTCCATTCGATGTAGAGACATTCGACGGGTTATCCTTTCGCTTTCGAAAATATCCATTCATCACCACTGGTCTTCAAATGCTATCCATAACGTCGTATCATTATTCGAAATATGTTTTATGACACAAGGTCCTCTCCCGGCTAAACCGAATAATGAGCGCAATATTTAAAAACCATATGGATAATGGGGTCTCAATTAAGTCACAACTTATTACACAAAACAAGTGGTTTAAAAAAATTACCATTTTCGAATCTTTAAACAAAAAGATTTACTTCACAAAGTTCACCAATCTTCCACAAAGATTCATTCACGATTTTCAAAACAATTCCCTTTATAAATTGGACTAGCTCATCCAATCATTAAATCAAAGACTCAATTTATAGCTTTCAAAACCATTTTCAAAAATTCATTCATAACTTTCAAAACAATTCCCATTTCAAATCTTTTATATAAAAGATACACTATTTAAAATCCTCTTCAATTTCAAAACAAGGTTCAACCATCGTTCACAAAGATTGATTCGTAGCTTTTAATACTATTTCAATTCCATTTCAAACTTGAAATATTTCAACACAAATTGAAAATCCTTTCCTTATAAGAAAGCTATTATTATTTGAAAACAAATAGTTTTCGTTTCGAAAAAATCCGATTAAATTTGCACAAGTTAATGCCCTTCAAGTATACAACTTGGATTAAATTCAAATTCCCAAAAACAATACTTTTAAAATGGTTTAAAACCCATATAAACACATATATAACTTGTATACCTTTTTTAACCATAATTTCCAAACACAGAATTCAATTTCAAGTCTTGAATTTAAATTCAAATCAAATTATTCAAATTTCAAAACTTTATCAAGTTATCCAAAATAACTTTTGTCTTTAAAATTTCTTCTCAAAACTTTTCATATTTAACCCAGTTCTATTTCCAAAACCATTTGTATTCAAAATTCAACTTTAAAACCATTTCAAAAATCTGTGGCTTAACCAATTTCCTCGTGCAATCCATATTTGTGTGCGTATGGCGTAGTCCAGGGGTTTTACACAATAGTGAAACTTCATCAATCATCACAGATTCAATCATATTAATATCGATAAGCAGTATAATACTATAACGCTTATCTTCATTTACAGATGATATACAAATGTATCACAGATAAATAAATAAATTATACACGGTTCAATTCACAAAACAAAATATCATAGATCAGCTAGGACAATCAATTCAAGGCATCTTATAGAATACAAACATTCATAAGCATTCCAAGCATTCAATAATCATTTATGAGCAGGATCAATTAATTGTTCAAATCCTAATTAATTTAATTTAATTAATTACTTACGAATTAATTATCAAATCTTGATTAATTAATTACAAATCATTTGATATTAATTAATGAAATTAATCAACCTTAATTATTTATCTTAATTAATTACCTTTACTTAATTAATTATTCCTTAATTAATCATATTAAATTAATCATCCTCGTAATTACTTTAATTAATAACCTTTAATTATTAAGTAATTAACCTTTAATTACTTTCATTAAGTAATTATCTTAAATTAATAAATTAATCTTAATTTATCACATTAATTAATTAACTCTTTAATTAATTATCGGTTAATTAATTATCCTAATTAATTGACCTTTAATCTATCATATAAATAAATTAATCACCTTAATTAATTATCCTTTAGTTGATCACATAAATCAATTAACTTTTAATTACCGACTAAGTAATTAAATCTTTAATTACCCAAGGCTTTAATTTACTTAAATCTTGGTCGCATACTTAAACACATCATTAAATTTTTGTATGAAACACTTAAAAATATTTTAAATAACCATCCCAATATAGTTAAACAATTTTTTAAACATGTTCTTAATTTTAAGATCAATTCTATGAAAACTTATTATAAAAACTTGTTTAAATAAATTTACTTTTGAGAAAACTTGGTTTATAATCTTTTGAAAACTAATTAAATTTAAAACTTATTTAAACTTAATAAATTTAAAATAATTTGTACAAAACATTTACTAATCTCAAAACTTAATCAGAATAATTATTATTTAAAAACAATGGGTTAACAAAATTCAAATTTTGATTTGTTTTAAATTTTCAAAACTGCCATTTTAATCACTCGAGCAAACCCCGAAATAATCCCGACCCAGACCCGAGGTCAACTTCGGGTTCCCCCGCCTTTCAACTGCTTCGAGTTATTTCGCAATTTTCTTCGGGACGAACCCGAGCTACCACCTTCATTCCCAAATCAACATTTTTCCAGATATACCAAACTCACGCGTGCATGTGCACATGTCGCCAGAGCCTCGGCGATCATTGCTGCAGCCTCCCACATATCGTTGGCGACCCACTCGACTATTCTCACCACTCAGAAACTCTAAACGACGACGATCTTGCGGTCGAGCCATTCAACCGAACCTAGAACAAAAATCCTCTTGACCAATTTGCCTCGCACCACCCCGTCATACCACCAGTGATCAAGAAACTTCGACCAGAGCAACCTCACACACTAACGCCTCTTCTCCCCCAGGTCTGATCGCTTGAATCAACTCGATGGCGACGCAGCTCATCTGAGAACAATGTTTGACAAAAACGAGTTTTAAACCCTAAAATGATCTCGCCCAATCGCCTCGATCTTCTGGAAAATTTACGAGCATTTTTTCGATGATCATCGATGCTTAATCTACCTTCTGACCAAAACTCGAAGAATCTAATCTCGCCATTCAACAGAAATCGATGAATGTACATTTTCTAATCATGTAACGAATCCTCATTACTCACGCACTTAAAAATTCTAAAATCTGTATTAAAAATCATGATTTACCAATACGAATTCAAATATACAATCAAAGCTTGAAATTGTTTTCATTGATTTTTCTGTTTAAAGGAGATTTCACCGTAATATTAAAATTTTGATATATTTTCTAAACCATTCTACTTGAAACACTTCTTAAAAATGGATTTATATTGTTATAAACAAATTCCAATTAGAAATCATAGCCTAAATTTGTTTGGATAAAGAGATATGAATTTCTCTTGAATTTGGTTAACCTGTGACTAAATAGAGAAACATCTATACATATACAGGCAAACACATCCATTCACAGATACATATGTATTCATATTCACACTTTCAAGATTATTGCATGTAGATCAAAATGTGAAATAGATTTAAAGTTTTAGGATGTAGTTTGCTCACCTAAGAAATAAAGAGCAGAGAGGAACAAAGAATAAGAATTTTTTGCTTTTGAGTTTGAAAAACCGGAACTTGAATCTGATAGATGTCAGGTTGCAAATTTGGATCTGCATGCTTGTTGTTTTGAATTTTGAAATCTGTTTTTCTCTAGGATTTTATCTGAAACTTTTCTTCTTCTTTTTAGTTGATCTTTGCTTTAAAACTGAAACTTGTAGTTGCATTTGATCTTGAAACAGAAGATTGCCTGCTTGATTTGTATTCAAATCTGCTCTGACCTGAATACCTTGTTTGCATTTTGAATCTGAACTTGGCTTTGATTTTTTTAGCTTGCTTGTTTCAGATTTGGATTTTTTTCTTTAGCATCATTACTTTTTTTCTTTTGGTTCCTGATTTCATTTTAGTTCTGGTTTTGATTTCTAGATTTTTTCTTTGCTTTGAATTTTCACAAAGAAGTGAGAAAAAGGGAGATGTTGTGTTTATATATTCTTGTTTCATATTTTTATCAAATTTTCTTTAAAAAATAAAAACAACATGACACTTGTTAAATTATACTAACACTTGTAAATTAATGTTGCCACTAATCTTACATTTGTTAATTACATAATCTTATTGTTTTACAAATGTCATAAACTTGCATTTTCATGTTAAAACCCTTATATCATTTAATTTGCAGTTTGTATTTTAAACCCTTTAATTATTTATATTTCATATCTTAACGTATGTAAATGTTTTACATTTTAAATTCATGAATATACAAACTATATTTATTTATTTCAGAAGAAAATTTGTTTTAAATCTTTTTATCAAATCTAATAAATATTTATATATATATTTATAACTTTAAAGAATATAATTTAATAATTAATTAATCAATAATATACAATTACATATCTATTTGGATTAAATCTTTTCAAATAGCTTTTGGAAAAATTGAATTCAACACACAACTTCCAAAACATCTATGTATTCAATTATACATATTATATATACAAAATTTGAAAACAAACTTTTATTAACTCTAAATATAGTTTTCAAATCCAATATATATTATTTAAAACATTTATTTTCAAATTTTCAAATTCAATTTATTTGTAAAATATTTACAATTGAATTCCCAAAATAAACTCAATTTATTTTCAAAATATTTACCTTAGAGTTTCAAATTCAAAATGAAATTCAATATCAATATATATATATATATATATCCATAAATATATTTATTCAAAAAAATTCGAATTAATCCACAGTCAAATTTATAATTAATATATCATTCAAAATACTTATTTCTGAATTTCAAATTAGAAATTCTATTTTAAAATCATATTTATATTCATTTGTATTAATAAACAAATATCTATTTAAATTTAGAAAATGCCAAATTAATTCATAATTTAATTTAAAAGATTAAATAAATTACCAATTTAAATTTGATTTAAAAACAGGAACATTACAAAAACATTCAAATCAGTGATTACTTTTCCCATAGAAACCACTAAGCCTCTTAAATTATTCTTTCATTAATTAAAAATCACCTTTCAATATTTATTAAAATATTCATATACTTATCTCATCGATATAAGTATATTCACAAACTAGGAAATCTTCTCATATACTTATACAATGTTATAAGCATAATCACAAAACCCTTTGAAAATTGCTTATTTCAAAATCATATTTAAAATATCGAAACAATTGTTATTTAACATGGAGATGAGAATAACCTCAAACACTATTTCTTTGGTGTTAAGTGTGGAATGAATGTCCCATAACATCATAATTAGGAAGGTCCATTAAGGGAAATCCAACCTCGCTTTCGTTTACAAACTTCTTCTATACATCCTTTTAAAAAACCTTCTTAATTTATAAAATCTCCTTTACTTAAATCCCATATCTATTTATAAAAAAAAATTTCATAATTTTCCAAGTTTATTTATAAATTCTTTTATGAATCTCTAAACCAATTATGGAACATCTTTTATACTCTCTAAACCATTAAAAACCAACTTCTTTCCCACTTCCAAAACCCCTTCCCACATTTATAAATTCCTTTAATAAATTCTTTTATCAAATAAAAACCTTTAAACAATATTAGTGAAATAATGACTTTGAACGATCATTAAAAATAATAAACTTTAAACCAATTATAATAATATAATAATACCTTTAAACAAGTTAAAATAATATAATAATAATTAAACACTTTAAGCATTATTAATACTTATAATAATATGACTTTAACATTTTAAAAATAAGTCTGTAAGCATAATATCATTATAATAATAAATTAACTTTAAACAACATTATAATAATAATAAATTATCTTTAAAACAATACTTATAATAATAAACTTTTAAACAATATTATTATAACAATACATAAAGGTTTAAAATATTAACAATATAACAAATAACTTATAGATAAAATAATTAACTTTAAATAACAATTAACTTTAAATAATAATTGAATTTAAAATAATAATTAACTTTAAAATAATAATACAAATAATTATAAAATAGCTTTAAATATCATTAAAGTATAAAATAGCTTTAAACCATATTTAGAATATAATTTAATAACTTAAACAATATTTAAAATATAAATAAGTTAACTTTTAAAACATTGTAATAAAATAATAATAATGATATAAAACATTTTACTTGCATTGGAATTGAAGTTGATATAAATCCATAGCTTCAAGTATTCAAAAAGAGGCTTAACAATCACAATGGTACTTAAACAAGTCATCATTAAGTTTAATTTAACTTTCCAAGTTAATAACTGGTATTTACAAAATTAACATCTTTGTAAGTAAATTCAACAATTAACCATTATTGGTTAACACGTCACTTATTCAGATTGGCATATCAATTAACGACATATAATTAGATGTCCAAATCTATAAAATAGCAAAACGGGGATTTATTGTGCTAATTAGATAACCAATTAAATTAAATTAGCGGAACAGTGTATTATTACACTAACATGTGTCCAAATTACCCTATTTAATTCACTTTAACGGTTTGGTATTTATTTGGCCAAATAGATAACACCCATAAAGTATAATTAATTTAACTACGTAATTGTCCAATTTTGCATAATTATAATCAGGCAGTATTAATCTATCATTGAATTATACTACACCAAACTAATCAACGAGTTATGTCAAAATGTTGTATTCGTAAATACGAACACAATGCAAGATTCCACGTGTCAAACGGATTTCATATGGGTGAGTTATCCCATTTCAAAGTTTACTAACTAATATAAATACATACAAAATAATTCAATATTTAAATGGCTCACCTAAGCCTAATATGATTTGGCCCATCATTATCCACATGCCTATCCAAACCCATGTCCATTTTCTACAGGACTTCATCTTCCCCATTCAAAATGCCCCTGTATCCAAAACAATTGTGCATGCATGTATACATGTGAGTGCATGAGTGCTATGGCTATTGAATCTTGGACCCAACATCACTTGCACATCCGCTAACACGAGCATCTCCAAACCACACACTCGCTAACGTCCCTGGCCTCACTAAACATTTTTCGACCCTTCACTCGAGAACCTCTGTTCGAAAATCCTTAAGCCAACAATCGCAACAAATTCAAGGCCGCATTCCCTCATGGACTTCCGGACCCTTCTAAATTTACACCCCCGCCTCGCCTTGCCTCGACAAACTCAACGGTACTCCCCGATCTGCCTAACTCTACCTAAATCGGGCACCAAATATAACCCTAGGCTTTAAACACCATCATCGACCATCACAAAATGTCACCGAACTCACACCAAAAGTTATGCACCTCCATGAAACTTCAACGATGCAAGCGGCAACATATAATTCTTCTTAGATCGGGAGAAATCAAATTTTGAAGTTTTATGCCCATATTTCCCCCTTACTGATATATGGTGATAACTCTCTCAAAACTCGATGAAATCAAGTGCGGTAAATTTTAAAAAATACTGTGGACTGGTATGAATAACTTTTATGTTGGTCAACAAGGCTAATTGTTGATGAATTGAGAGCAGCTGATTTAGAAGAGTGGGATGGGTCTATTTTCTTGAATTTGGAGTGTTTACGGTAAACAAAACAAAGAAGTCCAACCCTATCCTTGTGCTTTCATGAGTAACTATATGGCTTTGATCATCTCAAAACTAAGGGGACAAGGAGGCAAAAGGGCCAGCTATGGTGAAGGGAACAATGGCGGCTGATAGGGTAAAATCAGAGACAAAGAGGATAATGGGGTTGCCGATTGTTTCCAAGGGTAAGAAATTTAGGCCGAGCCTTTGATGTTGTTGTTGTGTTGGAGAATGGTGTGTGAATTGGTTTTGATGTGGAAAGATTCCGGCATACCAGTATCTACTATCGTGTCTGCGTAGGAGCCGCGAACGACATAAAATAAAATACGATCGCATATAGAAATGTTATGCGATCACAAAAAACAATAAAATAGACAGGCTATCAAGTTCAGTGAAGTTTTCAAAATTGGCAACGTTTGCTGTAAAATACGTCAAACAGAAATTCCATTATTTTTCAAATTAAAGACTACAGAAAAATCTATAAATTAAATTAAAAATATGTCATTAAAAACCAAGCAATTATTTGAAACATAGATTTTTATTACATTTCAAATAAGATCCCAAATCGACTATTTAAAAATAATTAAATATTGCAAAAAGCAAAGTAGTAAAATTCTAGATCGTTACACATCGGAAGTGACACTATTCTGGAGAATTAATCTCCTCAATCATACGAGATTAGTATCACGGCCAACTATAATCAACTCAAAGTCAATATCTTAGCTAGAGTAGAAGAGTTAATAATAAATGTTATTATTAACTAATGACTTTGTTTTTTAGACCGATCAAGTTGAATATGGATAATATTGGAGTTTTGACCAATAACCGACTTCATATGTCCTAATATAATACGGTGTTAGCAACGAGAATGTGTGTAAATTATTATTACCATTGGTACGGCTTAAGATAATACAAAATATGATTTTACACTAGGAAGGTCTGTGAGAAGTGAATTCAACCAAACCACAACACCGCTAGCTAAGATAACGTATGAATTTTAATATTTGAATTGTTCAATATTATTTGCTGACTGAATTCATACCTCTAATTCACAGACCAGTATTTGTGAATTCTCTAAAAAATCATAAGATTTAATTATTTGTAAAATGTTTAAAATTAATTAATATTTGAGAAATATTGGTTATTTTTAATTTATTTAAGTTTGGGTATTGCTTGTAATTACTTGAATGTATATATCAAAATTTATATTTACGGTCATCGATATACGACATCGGGGTAATTTTAAATGGGTTTAAACAAAAGATAATTACATGAAGAGATTTATGGAAATTTTGTGTCATTTGATGGCATCTAGATCTAGTCACATCTTGAGAAGAGAGAGTGTGACCACCCACATTTTGGAAGGTTTAAATTGACAATAATCCACACATGTCCAATTCAAATAACCCAGAACATAGATAATGTTAAACAAGAAAAATAAGAAAAGAAGAAGACACAAACACAGAATCTCACAATAGAACGACAAAATATAGTAATCAAATAAACAGTTAGTGAAGCTGTTTATATTTTAAATTTGATTATAATCTATACAACATTCATCAGAGTTATATATATGCATCAGAGATAAATAAATAGTGCAGCAGACAACATGATGCATGACTAATAATAGTAATAATGTATTAAATCTTCATCTTCGTCCTCTAGAATAAATCTTCAATAAGCTAAAAAAACTCAAGGCTGACCCAAGCATAATAAAAAGACAACATTCGAGTTAGGACTAAAATATTCTTATGTGAGTCAAATCGATATCGCATATAATATGAGTATAATAGCGTCAAAGATGCTTATAGGTTTTCACATCTCCTATCTAGTGTACAACATGAGTGTGATAACTCAAGAGAAGTTACGGGATTTTCCATCTCTTAAGGATCCTTCAAAAAATTTATATGTAGTAGAATACGCTACATATATAATGTCTAATCAATAAAATAAACATTTTCTTAGCGTTGAGGCTTTACATTAATCCCCCTTAACGCGTTTTTAAGCGTCATCGAATAATTTGCATTTGACACCACCAGTAGAATGTTGGTAGTCAGCGATGCGTAGTGATACGACAACACTAGACCAAAATCGTATGGGTCTCGTATAGAGATAAAAGTATGACAATGCACGTTAAGCAATGTCCAAAGTAGGAAACTACTAGTTTACCCTTCCCGGCTGGTGGTAACGCATCATAGCTATGATCACCCACCGCGTCCAACACTCCCATAGTTCGAACGGTGCGCACCAATCAATCACAACGTAAATGATGGTAATACGAAGAAGTGCATCCGCTTGGGGCAGCAGACACACTTGGCCGGTACGACTCCTGTTTTAGTTATTTCAAATTGGCACAAGTGCCAGACGAATCCATCATCGTTTTCTTTCTTCAAATCCTATAAACTACGCCAAATTCAACCACTTCGTTCTAAATCGTCACTCCACGTACATAGTTGTCAAAGTGATTCCGGTATCGACAGAGAGTATGCCCATATCTGGCCCTGGTCTCTTTAATAACCAAACGTCGTTTTACACACTGGTTGGTACTTTTACATTTCGAAAATATTTCATACTTGATATCCAAAATATCATATTCGCTTCAAAATCATATCCATTTCGAAATCATCATCTTTACTCAAAATATACCATTTCACTTCAAAAATCATTTCCGCCTCAATATTTTGATTTCGCCTCCAAAAATCATTTCGGATTTCAATTTAATTTATAACTTCATTTTAACCCAATAAGTATTTAAATCCAGGATTTATACATAAACACTCCTTTGACCAATTTGAATTTTTAGAAAATAGTTTAAATAATTAAAAAAATAGTTTAAGTAATTAAAATAGTTGAAAATAGTTTAAAAGGTTAGAGTAGTTTTTTGTTAAAATTGTTTTATATGAAATAGTTTAAGTATTAGAATGATTTATACAGAAAAATCATTTGGAAAATCCAAAATGATTTGAATATTTTAGAAAAATAAATTTAAGTAGTTTATATCAAAATAATTTATTTGATAATAGTTTCAAATCAAACTGGTTCAATTTCTAAATTTTCAATTCAAATCATTTTTCTATTTCCATTTCAATTTTCATCAATTTCGAATTCGATTTTCAAAATATTGATTCAAAACATTTAAATCAAATACACTTTCAATATCAAATTTGGAATACAAATCCTCAGATATAATTCAATTACGAGCTCAATTTTGAAATTGTTCAATTTCCATAAATTCAATTTTTCATTTTCTTAAAATCAAATCATTTAAATAAATTTCAAATCAAAAATTTTAAAATCATTTAATTTAACCCATCCGATATTTGTATATAATCTTCTACCCTATGGCCAAGTGATCAGTTATTTCAATTTAATATTAGGGATGGATATATGTCATTTCAATCCAAATCCCAGTATCTATATCATTTCAATCTATTTCTTAATTTATTCAAGATAATTCAATTTACAGTTTATATACTGAAATAATTTAAAGGGAGATAATAGGATATATCATGATAAATAAACATCCAAATCATCAAAAACATCAATCAATAGCACCCATCACAATCAACATCCATATCAGCCAATAATTCACAACAATTCCATAGCTATTAATATCACGTATTTTACTGGTAATTAAATTCCAATTTCAAATTTAACCATCAATTTTAAGTTTTAACCGTTAATTCAAATGATAATTAAATTTATCAAACAACGATTAATAAATTTCTGTCACTTTATAATTTTGAATTTAACTAGCATCAAGATATTCTAGTCCTCGTGAGCATTTTAAAATGCTCACCTTTCTTTTCCATTGACGCTGAGACGTTTCAGTTTGGAACTAAAACCGAACAACGTCCGATTTCAGCCCAGATTTTGACTATCTCCAACTCCGTCCAAACCAGTTTTGTTGTGAAGCTCTTATCATCACGATCACTATGCAAAAGTCTCGTCCTGATTCGACCTCGTATGTGAGAGTTATACATTTTATAAGTTCACCGATTAATTATAATTAATTCAAAATAAAAATTTATTTATTTTATAACAAAGCCCATACCCAATTTAAATCCGGCCTGCTTAAAACTCCTTCCTCCACCTTTCTTCACAAATCTACCCCTTGCACATGAATGCATGCACGGCCGTGCATTTCCACAAATGACACGACGTTCTAGGGTTTGTAGCTTCAATCCGACAACACCAATATCTTTCTCTCATCGAGCTCATCATGTCTAGCACCTCCACTGTAACGACCGGGGTTTTCGTTGTCGAAAATTCGACATCGATACTCACTTTATCGACTGCCGAGGAATCGAAGGCCGAAAACCGAGATGTTATGGGTTTTAAAAAGAAAAGAAAAGAAAGAAGAGAGAAAAAGAAGAAAGAAAAAAAGAAAAATAGAGGGAAAAGAAGATAGACAATTTTTAGAAAACAGAGAATTAGAAAAACAGAAGATAGAAAATTTTAAAATAGAACGGATAGAACAGAGAAAGATAGGGAAAAGGAAAATAGAGAAAAGAACATAGAACAGAACAGAAACAACAACAGAATCTCACAATTCGCAGCGGAACAACATATAATAATAAATGAATAATCTTTAAACAAAGAACTATATCAGTTATTACATTACATCACATTTCATTACATCATATCATCAGAGTGTACAACTACATACAACAACATAACAGTGCAGCGGAAAAAGAAATACTATATAAGTAATATGCCATGCCATCCATCTTGCCTCCAGCAACTCCAGAATATCCTGATAAACCTTAACTCTTAACTGCCCGTGTGGAAATTGGTGGGCACCCAGAGTTTAGGAAGGAAAACAATAAACTCCAAGTCAGTCATGTGACTGGTGTGAGAACTCAAAACAGTTTATTTATCTTTAAATTCAAAATAGAGGAATATTTTTAATTTAATTCGCAATGCTTTTAAAAATGAGACTACCATAAGGCCTCCCGCACACACACACAATGCAAACGCAGAATCGGAGGAGATTTCTCCTTATGATAGTCAAAGATGCTTGATACGCATTTAAAATAATATTTGATATTATTACTAGTGCATAGTATAGAAAAAATTTCATTTCAAAAGTAGAATATAAATCTTAGCCAACATACGACCATTATCGTATGCCTACTATAGCTAACTATGTTCAATAGCAGGTTACCGCCACATTCCATAGCAGGTTCTACAACTAAAACCGTACAAGTCTCGTATTGTTTCTTTGGATTTCCAACGAATGATCAGGCCAAGGAACTTCCCATTGCCACATGAGAATGCCTCTGGAAAGACATCCCCGAGAACCAAACCGGATCTCTGCCAACACAAGGCCGGGTTACCCCTAACTGGGTAACTACTGACACGAGTACGCCATTCCCCGGTCCTTTAGGACCTTTTCAACCGAGCGCTCGATATCCAACATCACACCATAATAAATAGAGTGTTTTCAACATGAGTAAGTATCTGGGCTCCATACCATGATACCACCCCTTTCCAGAAGGAAATGCACATACCCTAAGGGGAGCTACAGCAACCCCTAATAACCTTGCCGCATCTTTCCTGTTTTGACCATTTCCGGGATGTGAGGCTCGACGAAGTCACGTCCACAAAAACACACTTTGTACAAAAAGCCGTGCTTTGGGTCAACAAATGATCAACACAATGATCACTAAGATAGACGATCAAATAAATGATCCTATCACAATAATCAACACAATGATCATTTCAGCATCACTCAGCATGTCACATTACCAAAATGGGATATATCGCTGATAACTTCAACTATATAACCTTTGAGCTCGTACGTCTCAAAGAAGGGTGTTAAGCAAAGAATAAATTCTCCGCCACCAACAGAAATATATTTGAAAGAAATCGGCTTTATATCTCAAATTGTAATGTCAGGCATACAATCCATACAAGTCTGTTCCGGGATCGAACAGAACCGAAGGCACTTACAAAGAAGTCCTTGCAATCCGGATATTCACAATCCTGATCGAATTTCCCATCACTTATGGAATCTCTATACCAGGTGCGACCCAGTGCAGAGACAATCGATAGGTCATCCTATCGCTCTCGCAAATACCGGTCTTCAACACCGATCTTCAAATGCAATTCACGTCGTATCACATATTCGGAATGGGTTATACGACCCCATGGTCCTTTCCCGGTTAACCCGAATAGTGAGCGCTTATTCAAAAATAAGTGTGCATTCAAATTCAAACAATCATATCAAATACCCAATCAAAGGGAAATATTGATAGTCGGCTATTGAACTATCAATTGATATGCATACATCACCAGATTCCAAATAATTTTCCAAATTATTTATTTTCCAAAATATCTTTATAAGATATATAATTCCAACACTTCAAAAATAAATCAATATTTATTTTCAAACAAATTCCACTTTTCACATATAAATTCCATAATGAATTTATATTTCAAAATCTCCATGCATATTCGATTTCAATAATTCATTTCAATTTATCTTCAAAAAGATAAATTCTAATTATTCACTTCATATTGGAAAACATTTCCATACTTATCAAAAATAAGTAATCGACAAATCTCTTTATTTTCAACCTTTGAAAATATTCAATATACTTAAATCGAATTAAGTATATTATTCATTCTTTAAGGGAAATCATTCTCTTAAACATTTTTTATTTGGGCCAAAACGAATGTTGCGTAAAACATCGTTACAACGTCCCAAAATCACTAGTATAGGGATTCGAAATTAAATAGATATATAAATCCCAATACTATACAAAACATTTCCTTTCGGAAATCATTTACTATAACAACAGTGTTATAGTCCACCATTTCCTTTTATTTCTCGAAAACGTCTATTTCAACAATAAATGTTGAAATCTATGATTTCGAATCTCAACACAATTAAAACATCGTTAAATCGTTTTAATTCTATTTAAAACATTCACATTCAATACATTTTCTTTAACGTATTATTCACTATTCAAAAACGTGAATATACTTCATTAACAAATTTCATCCTTTCTATTCATTTTATTTTAAAGGATTATTCACTGTCTAAAAACGTGAATATAACTCCATTTATAAGTTATAACAATTAACTTATCAAAATAAGTCGTTTGCGAATTTATAAAACAACGTTTATAAATTCTATTTCTATTTATTTATAAACTTCCTTTTTATAAATTCCTTTATTAACCTATTTCAGTTTATAACTCAATTATAAACTAAATGTTTATATTATAAGTTAAATACTTATAAAACGATTATTTTATAAAATCGTTCTTTAAACTTCATAATTATAAATCTTATAACTTATAAGATTTAATGATTTATCCAATCTATTCTTCAAATAATTTCACCAAATTTATAAATCTTACTATTTATAAATTTCATTTATAACTTCACGGTTTATAATTCTATAAATTCCATTCTTTAATGAAATTCATTTTCACTTAATTCAAACACTTATAAAAACTCGTTTTATAATGTCTATATTTCAATTTATAAATATCCATTTATAAATCTCTTAATATAAATCAGTTTATATTATTATTCTAAAACGTCTTTAAATTCCTTTATAATTTCATCATTTCGATTTATAAAATAATCAAATTTTATAAATCCTATATTTAAACTTTTAATAATAAGTTCAAAAATCCAGTTTAAATTATTTTATAAAATCATTAATCCATATTTCTCAAAAATCAGCTTTTAACTGTATTTCTAAAAATCAGCGTTTTAACTATATTTCACAAAACCCATAATTTTATAACTTTAAAAATTATAGCGTTTAATTATTTAAAATGGATCAATTTCCAAAAATATAGTATACTTTCAAAAATCACTTTAAAACCATTTTAAAATCCCAAAATCTGGGTCCAATGATGCTACACATCAAATAGTCAATCACGACTAACAACGATATCATATATCGATATGATAATCAATCAAATATCAAAATATCTGAAATTAAATAAATACTGTTGAGGAATCCAGTTGGATCCCTCCAACCTGTTTCCTGCATTCAAAAACATTAGCACAATACCAATTTCGCTCCAGTACGAAATTATCGCGGTATATGTTCTTATTAAATATTATCCGCTTACTAACGGCGTAATAGGGTCTCATCCGCTAAACAAAAAATGCGGGAAATCAACAACTGCAATATATACATATGCCAATATATATATATTGATATTATATATAATACCAATTTCACTGTTTATGAAATATTCGCGGTATATGTTTTTAATAAATAACATCCGCTTACTAACGGCGCATAATGTCTATTTTAACAATCAATATATACAGTCATCATTCAAACATGCATTCAAATATTTTAAATCTAACTATTTAAAATAAAATCGAAATCTATTCGATTGAGTGAGAAATTCTCACCTTGGTTTTAATTTCCGTTTTAGCTTTTATTTCGAATAAAATTAAACGCGCGTTTAATTTTACCCGAAATTCTCACTAACTCCAAACGACTCCAAACCAACTCCATCGCGTAGTGCTCATCCATACGATTCCAACGCAACTGAGTTTGCATTTTTTCGACCTCGTATGAAAAAGTTATGAATTTATGAAGTTTGAACACGTTTTATATACATAATTTCAACAATAACTTTTATATTTTAAACCCCTAACTGACCATAGCCCTTGGATCCAACTGCAACTCCATCATGGCCGTGACTTCCCTCATCTCTCCCTCTCGTATATCCTCCAGGAACAAGAACACGGCTATGAACCCATTCATTAGCTTTTAGGGTTAAATAATTCAACCTAATTACTCGATGCAAACTCGATCGGGGAGTTGCAACTTGAAGCCCCTCTCTCCACCTAAGTTCGGCCCCATCCCCAGCAAGCTCGGCTGCACAAAACGCCTAGAAAGGCGTGCGAAAACTGATGGGAACGGCCCATCCTTGCTCCCTCTACGCAACTCCAAACTCGATCATATCCGTATGGATTTCAAGCTCTCTTCATGCTCTACCTTTTTCGTGTTGAACACTTCTTCTAATTCCTTGTAGATTGGGAGAGATTGAGAGATGAAGGAGATGGATTTCTGGCCATTCAGTTTTAGGGCCGGCTACATGAATGAATTAGGGTTTGGAATGATATTTTATCAAATTTATGAAGGGGTAGGGCTATTTATAAGGAACGAGCGACACTATTCATCCCGGAAATTCCGAACTCCGATTTAGACGCCGTAACCAGCGTACCTAGGGTTTATCCCGCGTTCCGGACACAATGGAACAGGTTTCGGAAGCTAATTCGGAAGTATGTGCGAGTTATGGCTATAAACGCTCAATTTGAATTAAACCGATTTAAATCGATTTCTAGGCGTTTTAATTTGTACAGGACAAACGGTAAATCCAATTGACTTGAAATTTGAAACCTTACAATAATATCACATTACGGATCCGATGAAACTGGTTTCGTCGAATTCCGAGACTTTTTGAAAAATGGCTATTTTGACTCGCCAAATTTAAATTAAAAATAATTAGATGCGTTTCGAGCTGCCACGATCAAACGATAACTCCGATTGACACGAAAATTGAAATCCGGTAATAACTAACTATTACGGATCCAATGGAACTGGTTTCGTTCAATTCTGAGACTGTTCAAAAATTGACTATTTTACAGTCGATTATTAAATATTAAAATATTCAATTTTCACAAATTTACTTTTAATTCGATTTTAAAAGTTCTAAAATATCATTCTAACTTCCATATGATAAAATAAAATTTTCCAAATTATTTTAAATCATATTTAACTCGATTTTCATTTATTTCCATAATTTAACATATTAAATTATCAATTTAATAATCCAATTAAATCCAATAATTCAAATAAAAATTTATTTGACTTATAAATTCACTTATTAATATTTAAAATAAATTAAATATTCAAATTTAAATTATTAAAAATTCTGGGTCGTTACATCCACATCCTGACCGAAACCCCCTCCACCTTCATCACGACAGTGCCTTCCTATACGCACGCCGTGGAAATGTCACACGCCCCAAATGGTGGTCGGACCCCTTGATTTTATAGCCGTAGATGTTATTTTCCATGCTGAGTTCAGATACGAACTTAAATTCGTGAATCGATGATCTAATGGACAACAATCTTAAACCCTTGCTATCTTGTTCCACTATACAAACTGTCGAACCCTTAAAACAACCGCCGCACCATCCATTGAGCAGACCAAATCGTAGTATAAACCAAAACTAGATTTTTTAAGCACGTTTGGGAATTTTTCTACGAGTGGAATTGAAAAAATTTATTTTAAAGTTTTCATTGCTCTTCTTTTTCCATTGCTTATGGTTTGAATCGAAAGAAAGGAGGACAGGTGAATTTAAAAGAAATAACTGGTGGCTGATGGTAAGTTAAAATGAAAGAATTTGGGCTGATGTGAAGGTAGGGTCAAATCAATATATACATTATTATTATTTTAAATTCAAACATCTAGTATTTATTTCGAACTCATATCGAGGTATGCCGCTAGTCGTTCATAATGTTATACCCCTATTCTGAACGTAATGGAATAAATTTCAAGTCCTAATTTGATCTATGGAGAAGATGGCTTTTTGGATCTAATTATGATATTAAAATTTTCGATATTAATTTCAATGCGTTTCTATACCGTACGACCAAACGATAAATCCAAACGCTACGAAATTTGGAATTCGATAATAATACACTATTATGGACTCAATGGATCTGGTTTCATCGAATTCCCAAGAATATGCCTTGGAAGGCTATTTTTACTTGTCAATTTAAACAAGTTATTTTTAAACTCGAGTAAATCACTTTAAATTAAATTTTAAATGTTAACAATCTTCGTTGTTGTTTAAATAACAATTACATCAACTTCCAATATCATTTTCAATCATATTAACTTTAGAATTTAATTATTCAAATAATCCCCAATGTTAAATATAAATAATTTAATTGTTCAATATTCCATAAATTTCAATATTAGATTTTAAGTAAATTTTAGTTATCAGCCAATTACTTTATTTACATCCAACGAAATTAACCTTTGTTATTTAATCCAACTACACATTCAATACATAGTATTACCTTCCAATACTTATTATTACTTAAATCTTCGAAATTTGTTTATTTTTAAATCTTGTCCAAGTTCATATTCAATAGCTATATTAATAAATCATTAAAATCTTTATTTTTAACCCTTCTTATTCATCAATTACTAAATTTAATAATTTAAAGTAGCTAAAGGTATGGTTCATTACAATCTCCCCCACTCAAAACTTTTCGTCCCCAAAAAAACATTAAGTAAAGAACTTAACCATTCTATATATTTTATTCAAAATAATCAACTTATAAAACAATAAGATCTCGTTTATAAAACCATTACTACGTTCCTACAACGCTACTCCGATCGGCTTACGGAAAATACAAGTTAGTTATCAAAACAAGTTATAAAACTTTCTAAATTTCAAAATATTTCTAACACCTGGATTTACGGAAAATTTCGGCAGAGTCTCCTTTACACGGCTAGATCGGAACAACTACAAAATGCCACTATGGGCCCCAAACCAATAAAAGAAAACAAAAGCCAAGTGGATCAATCTAAAATCATCAAATCCAATGAAAAAATAAATATGTACTTTTTTGTCGGGCAACCCAAATTTTTCTTGATTTTAAATACCTGCATCTTATTTAACAATGATATTCAATCATGTAATTTAAAATCATGTTATATTTTGCATTTTAAATTTCCAATATTTTATTTACTTAAGCCCATATGATGTACATATATCATCCATATACAATATCAAATCTGATCGCTCACTCGGTCACACAATTTCACTTTTGAACTAGTATCATTCACACGACTGTCTAGTGCAGACTCAGATCTGGTTCCTTGATCAAAAACCGTCATTCTCCTTGCATAGCCATATACTATGATAGAGAATTCCAGAATCAATCAAAAATCCATATCCAGGTTTCACTGTCGAGAATCAAGTGAAAAATCCTAACTCAGATTGATATAAATGATCTTAAAATTGTTTGCTCGAATCTGGATCAAATCGTTATGCGAATAAAATAATATACGTATAATTTAAGTATTTATTTCTATTGATTCTTAGCTATACCAAATTCCTTTGTTTACATTTACTTTATTTTCATAATTTCATTTAATGATAAATTTATTTGTGAAACATTTTAATAATCATCATCTTAGTTTATGATCGTTCTGTAAAAGTCCGACTTCTTATATGTGACTTTATCTAAGTTTATAGTTATCTCAAAAGTTACAAATTCAATTTCACAATTTCTTTGCAAATTTATATTTAATTTTATAACCAATTCATAAGGATATTATTTGATTCGTTTGTCTACTTCTTAAGTTCCACTTACTTATTCCATTTAGTCATTGATCATTTCATAATATACTTATTAAGTATATAATATTTCTTATTACCACTAAATTTCCATTTTTATATATATTTGATTACTTTTAAGTTTGTTTACTTGTATAATATCCCATTACATATCCAAATCACCATTTCAACTTCTAACATTTGATAAGTCTCATTATATGTTATTAGAATGCAATTTGGTATTATACAAATTAATTTGATTCATTTTCCTTAATTAGAATGTTCACTATTTTAACTTGTTTAAATTTTCTTTACTTTCAATTCAAGAGTTGAAAACCTCACTCTATAGTTTCCTAAAACATTTAGCTTGTATTTCTTGATTCTCTTATTTATAAGTTCTGGTTATTCAAATAATTCACTTCATTCAAATAATTTGAAGATAATTAATTAACAGAACTTAAAAATTTAAATACTCGGTTCATTTCAAATCATTTGAAATAAGTGTGTATACTTATATCTTTTATATATCAAATCATATTTTTAGAGTCCAAACCAAAATCCGTTTATCAAAACAATTTCGAAGCAAAGCTTCTTAGAAGTCTCCTCCACTTTGAGACTCAAAAATGAACGTCGATGTTGCTGCGCAGTCATCGCCGAAGTTATTTTCCAGCGACAGAAGAGGCAAGTACTAACTTCATTCCTTATAAAATCCCCTTTAAAGATATTTTTCATAAATATTTTCCAACTAATATCATTATATTTTTCCAAAACTTTGAAAACCATTTTCAAAATTTCTGAGTTTTAAATTCAAAACTTCTTAATTTAAATCCATATTAATTAATAAGTCACAATTATAAATTATACTTACAAAATTTCACTTTCTTTAAAGCATTTCACAATTGTTTTATCATTGTTTATTTAATCATAAACATCTTTTATTAAGTACAACAACTGATTAATGATAATAATCAATATTATCTTTCAATCCACCAGCACAATATATACCCTAATAATTTCTGAAAAATTATTTCTTGATATATAAAATATACTCAGGGTAAAATTATTTCATTTATCCAATTTCAAAACAGTACTATGTTGAATTGTTTTATTCAAGTGTTTAGAGATCCCTACCAATAACTTAATTACACGTATTGACCAGAATCCATAAGCCACTCAATAAATCAACCAACACAATATAAAACAATTTTATATTCACTAACAAATATGCACTCATATATGTAGGTGCAAACTAGATGAAACATCTACTTCCCAGCCGTTGACTCCAAGCCCCTAATAGTTCATTGATATTGGACTTACTTTCTTAACCATAACTTAGGAATGATCTTGGCTCTCCAAATGCATATCTATAAATTCTAGTGCAGATCCTCTAATTGTGATGATGCTTTCGAGAGATTTTTCATACATTATCTCTTTTTTGCATTGATATGGAAATTTAACTTACTCAATTCTCCTTTGAAATGTTGACTCGAATATTTAAATTTTCTCTTCATTCTTTCCAATTTAGAAGAGAATTTGATATTGGTATTCTGAGAAACAGAAGCTTTTGACTAGGATGGATATTTCTTGGAGTGTATTTATAATTTCTATCTAAAATTCCTTGTGCCACCTTTACATAGTTTTTTAAAAAAATTCCAGAATGTTGGTTTTCTTTTAATTTTCTTGGAATAACATTAAACTTTTTTGGAAAAGTGGAAGCTTCTTATTGCCCAATCATGTGCCATTTATTGAAAATATCTCTTCAAAATGTGCAAGTAGCTTGTATCTTCATTGAAAAACAATTTTATTTGAATATATCTTTGATTTACAGAAGCTTCTTTTAGCCTCATCAAAGAAGTTCTTACTAAACTTATCTTTAGGAATACGTAAGTTCTCATATCTGTTTAAAGCCATTTCACTAAAATTATTTCTGAAAGATAGTGAATACTTCAAAAAATTTCCAATAATGCATTATGTCGAAAAAGAATTTGGAATATGGAAGATCCTTTAATCTTCGCTAAAATATATTTATTGAAAATGTCTTTTGCAATGTGGAATATCCTTAAAGCTTCTGAATTTTTTTTTATTGAAAATGTGTTTTAGAGTATAGAAGCTTATTATTCCTTTAGTGAAACACGTTTTCATCGGAAATCTTTTTTAAGCAAGGAGGCTCCTTATAGCCATTATAAGAAAGCCTTTTATACTTATATGACTTTTAATTGGGAACTTTCGACCAACTTACAACTGGGTTTTTTGTTATTTCCCTACAGCCATAATGTGATTTATTCTCTAATAAGCGGCTATTGGGCTAACCCGATTGACAAACTCTTGGTTGTTTTATAATCTAACTATAATTGCTGGATCAACTATTTTACTTTTAACGGATATCTATCAAACCTATAGTTAACAGTCTCTTGGTATGTGACAGTCAATTTGGAACCCCTTGCCACTCATACTCATTCTTCTGATATTGGGTTATTAGGCCTTAATATTGATTACTTCCTAAAGTGAAAACTTATCTATAGATGATTCCATGAATTCTTTGTATGTTGATTCCATACTTTGGCTTTTTGCTTGGCTACCATGATGAATTCTTTATCAAGATCAAATGCTATCTTGATTAAGCTCAAGTTGGACCATCTTCTTATTCCTTCGATCTTCTTTGATTATTTGTCATCGCCTCATACATACTCTCTTTTTGGATGGTTGCTTCAACCGAGCACGAACGGTCATGACTCATGACTAAAGACTTCTCTAGACCATTCTCAATGTCCTCTATTAGACATTCAAATGGTTGCCTTACAACTGATGTTAAGGGATTCTCAACTCCACTGTGAGGTGCCTTAGAACACAGTCAAGGCTCAAACATGGCCGAGTGCAAGGTTTCCTTTGCCAAAAGAATCTCACCATTCTTGTCAGACCAGGATCTTTATTAGATGTAGTGCTTCTTAAACCAGGAGGCATGCCTCTTAAACCAGGAATTGCCTCATTATTTATACTCATCGAGGGCATAAGTTGGTTTTAAGGAGGTTTTTCTTGACACGAATCTCAATCAAGAAACCAAGGAAAGTATTGGAAAGTTGAATATTTGAATAAGACCCTTTCCCAACATGGTTTTCAATTAGTCAATAAAATGAGAATAGTTTTGTATATTGGTTTTTCTTTAAAATCTTTTCTTCGTACGCGTTTCAATTGATAAATCAAGAAAATTTCTATAGAAGTGAATTTTTGAACAGATCCTTTCTAAGAATGGTTTCTAATAAATAAACAAGAAAGTTTTTTCTTCAAAAAATTATTTTTGTAAATGTATATTTTTGGTATGGTTCTCAGCCAATGAATTAACTAAGATTTTTATGTTTTATAAACTTGATAATATGCAAAGGTGGATTCTCAACATTAATATTAGCCAACAAACTAAGAAAGGTCTTTTGGAAATCCTGTAACATAAAATTAAATCTTAGATAAATGGATTTTCTAACCATGATTCATTATTTAGTAGTTCCTTAACTAAGAATAGGCTTTTCTACAAAGAGTTTCTTAATCATGGATTTTGAAAATTTTGCAAAATCATTTCAAAAAAGAATATACATTTTTTTGTAAATAGAGATATTTAGCTTTAAAACTAAATTTTGGAAATATTTTATCATAATATTCTTGGAATTTGTTTAAATGGAGATATTAGTGTTAATACAAGAATGGCTTATGTTCCCTTCTGAAAACCTAAGAATACTAATTTCTTTTTCTACTTTGTAAGAACTTTTGCAAATAAATTTCATAATTATTCAGCTCATATGATATGTATAATAGCACTATGGATTTCTTCTTAGTGAAAAGACATATCTTATTTGTGAGCATAGAAGTCACTATTCATTAACTAGTAGCCTCTCCACATAAGAATAAATTTTCTAATGAGAATCCTTCCTTTGATAAGATAGCTAGCGAACTCAAGGAAACTATTCTTTCAAAGTGTAAAAATTCATTTTAAAAAGTATGTAGGTTATGTATATATAGGAAGTTATTTTTGTAAAAATTATTATTATATATTTTGTTTGTTAGAAACGAAAACTAATCTTTTAAATTTGATTCTTATCTTTTAGAAAATTTGAAGAGTTTGAGCACTAACCTTTCTAGAAATCCATTTGAAAGAGGAAGGAAGAATTCAAAATAATATTTCATCCAAGAAATCTATAAATTATTATATTGGGAGTGTCATGCTTTAATAGAAGGATTTTATCATCCAAATAATAAAGAAAACCAGAAACCCATATGGTATAGAAATCTTTTACCACACAACGTGAAATTTGAACCCGAATCTTAAAATATAATGCCATAATTTCATTTCTGATAAAATCATCTTTAGTAGTTATAATAAAGAAGTTAACCCCAAGATGTAAGTAAACTGGAATCACATATGATGAAGAAATTAATTATCAGTCCGATTAATATATGTCTAAATTCCATATTTTCTGATAAAGATATCCATAATTTAAAGGAGAATATTTTAAACTTCATCATTGAATAATAACTTTGTAATTCTAATATCATATTAGTAACCTGCTAACAAGAAATCTATAAAGATGACTAGAAAACCTCGTGCTTGACAATGAAATAAAAAAGTTTGTAAAACGATGCTCTGAATTAATAAAGTTTGTTAATTATATAAAGAAATCCAGAAATCTATATACTAGTGTGAAATCCCAGAGTTCATATAAAGGAGATTGATAGATCATAATTTGATGATGAAATCTATAAGCTTGCATAATAGATAAACAGTGACAATCACCTATGGAGAAAAATTGAATCTCATGTTAATGAATCATAAGTCATTTGATACAAACAATCTTTCCATTTCCTTTTTTATATTTGTGATCTATTAAAGGAATCAAAATTAGATAACAAACCGTTACTTAATATATTGTTAAATGGCTATATTTTGTAGCTCTAAGGCTTTCGTAGATTTTTTCAATGTGCTATTCCAGTGTCACTTTTAGGTTATCGAAATCATTTAAGTTCTACTTAGCAACTAGATTCGTTCAAGCTTGTTTTATTATGATGTCATTTTGTATTATTTCATAAATATAGTGAATTAATTTCATTCATTAATTATTATTATACAATATATATATATATATATATATATATTGTTATAAAATGAAGAAAGCATAAGCCATTAGAGAGAAAGGCAGAAGAAATATTATTCATTATTCAAAGATTCATAATATATTTACATTACATAGCCTACTTTATATAAAAGCTTCGGAGCTAAGGATTGAACTTATTCCACGATTTGGGACTAAACAAAACAATATACAAGCATATTCACTTCATAATCTACATATATTATAACACCAATATGCGTCTTCAAAATCTTGAATGCTCCGGTAACTTAAAATTGTCTCCTTTTTGAAACATGTATGTGATTGCTCCCCATTATTATTATCTTGCTTACATTTATCCATTCAGTCGATATAGATATTGTCAGTTGCCTCATTAAAAACCTCTATAAGGAAAACCCAATGGGAAAACCTTGAAAGAGGAAAAGAGTGCAACTTGTCAGATTATAAGTATCATAATAAAAACGGTATTCCTTCTAAGAGTTTGATACTCCGGGATCAAATAATGCCTCAATATACCCTTACTAAGAAAAACCCAATGGGAAAAATCTCAGTGAGGGAAAAAAAGATTACAATGACATATCTTATTTTCTCATTTCTTCAAATGAAGTTTGATACTTCTAGATCAAACTAATGCCTCATTAAAACCTTACTAAGAAAAACCCAATGGGAAAAATCTTAGTGAGTCTCGCCGAAACAATTAGGGGGTTTCGATTGATCCGGTTGAAGTAGATTCTTCTTTTAAAAACCTCTTCCCAAACTGTACAAGCTTCTCCCGAAGTCGTTACCTTAACCGCAAGGAGGGGGATGCCGAAGGCGGGGCTAGTGACTGGAGTGAAGTCGTAACAAGGTAGCCGTACTGGAAGGTGCGGCCAGAAGGATGCTTATATTGCTATGAAACTTCTCTCTAAATTCTTCCATAATAATAAGCTCTCTATATACACAGTACACGACAATTTCATAACACCTCTGAATATACCTCCCCAATGTTTATAATAGTTTGGATCGGTCGCCTCTGTTACAGAATTAATGGTCAATCCGTTGGAAGGAAAATAGAGAGTACAATGACATATCTTATTTTCTCATTTCTTTAAATGAAGTTTGATACTTCTGGATCAAACTAATGCCTTATTAAAACCTTACTAAGAAAAACCCTATGGGAAAAATCTTAAATAAGGGAAAAGAGTACATTGTAACTTATTTTCAAATGTTACTAGGGAGTTGATACTTCCGGATCAAGATAATGCCTCATTAAAACCTTACCAATAAAAACCCTGTGGGAAAATCTTAGTTAAGGAAAAAGAGTGCATTATAAAATACTTATAGATGCTCCCCCTGATTTAAAATTTCCCTCTGAATTCATGTTCGTCTTTCGATAACTCAAACTGGTTATAGATACTTCTGGGTCCATAAATATGAATCTCATTGATAATATAATTTATTAATAGTTTCCTTCGATACAATCAAACTTTCTAAGATTATTTCTTTCAAATATGATTTGCATTTCATGCATTTTGTTTTCTACATTTATGAAAACACATCACGTGCTTTCATTTTCATGCTTCAAATCAGTTTTGCATATTTGATGAATATTAAAAGTTCCATTACAACAATACTTAAAAGAAGGAAGTAATCTACTCATCTTAAAGTGCATCAAGATTTTCATTACAGCAATACTTAGAAGAAGGTTGTAATCCACATTCCATGTTCTTTGCATTCTTTATAATCAAAGTTATTAATATTCTTCAGAACTTATATATTTTAATAATCTTTGCATATCGCAACTAACACTTCAATGGATATTAAGAGTTTCATTACAACAATACTTAAAAATATGAAGTAATCTACTCATCATGAATTATATCAAGATTTTCATTATAGCAATATTTAAAAGTAGGTTGTAATCTGCGCTCCTTGTTCTTTGCAATCTTTATAACCCCGAAAGATATTTATATTCTTCAGGAATTTGAATACTTTCAAACCATATTTATACCTTTGGGGTATACTAAGTACTTCAAGTACTTTCGCTACTTTGCGGACTACATGTCCATATTTCTCTATTAGTAAAGGATTTATGATGGCCAGTCATGTTTTCCTCTAATTCAAGATCCTTAATCTATTTATAAACATAAGCGCTTTATTATTTGCAAATGTATCATCGATGATTATTTCTTGTCAGTTCTAGACATGATTTATTGATATCTCTTTAATCATCATGTTTTAGGTACCTAAACCACTTCTATGGTAATTTGACAATCATGTCATTAGTCTCTTCAAGAGCACCCTTAAGTGTTTCTTCAAGAACACTCACCTCTTTTATTTGGCATCTTTGTTACTTACTCCAAAAGTATTTCAAACTAACTTTTCTACCATATTTCAGATGTGATTTACACATTTTGATCCTTCAGGGATTCAAATCTATATTGAAGAAAGTTTACTAGGGATATTATTAATAATTTATTCAAGTTACTTAATATTTTGCATCATTATACATGTTAACAAATATTTAACACTGATGATCAAAATGAACTTGTATCCCTTTATCCTCCTCCTCAATTGACAAACATTGTCACATTACATAATAATCATCTTTGGATTCTAATTTTGATCCATTGTCATATTGCTACTAGAAAATACACCATACATATTAATAATAGGAGGATAATTCTTTTATCGACTGATAAGATGTATTCAAGTGATATTTGTGAGCTTCTGGCTCATGTTCAAATATGAGATTCAGTTATGCCAAATTTCATGAAATATAATCCAACTGAAATTGTACCAAATTTTCTAAAATAAGCTTCTGGCTTTCAAATTTAGAAATAACGCAAATATATTCTTTGAAGTTTTCATTATAGTTCCAATATGGTAGCCATTCATTTATATACCCTCAAAACTCAACAAATTTCTTTTAAATTTTCTTGAGTATAATGTATTTTGAATTAAGATATATGTACCATTTGGTAATACTATATGGGCTCTTCGGGACCCTTCAATTATATTAGTAGATTTTCTATGGTTGAAATTTTTATCAAAAATATTTTCAGATAGTTTAGAGAAAAACTTCTAGTTTTTCAAAATCATATGAGTATTTACACTATCTAGTAGGCATATATTATCACTTAAATATTGATGGTCCATATCTTAAGAATTAAAGACAATATAGCTAGTCAACTATTAAAATTAAATAAATGCTAATACTTACGAAAATAAAATAAAATGGACTATTGATTAAAATAAAACATTCATCGGTATGTTATTTCAATTAGTTCTGAAAAGAAAAACACACAAGCACCAACTTCCAACTGGTTGAAACTTCAGGTTCAACCACTCTTGTTTAGTGTTTGGAAGTGTGACCATCTTCTAGTGGTTATAACGCTCCTTCGGGGAGTTTCATAAGTAAAGATGATTTTTTTTCCAGTTAAATGTCTTTTTTTAAGATTGCCGTGGATATGACACCTTAAAAATATAAGAGCCTTTGTTTTATCCTGTCGGGACGTATTATTATCATTTCTAATGGCATATTCCAAGCATTAAGATCGTAATTGAATGTTAGCATCCAATATCCATGACAAAAAGTTATCTCCTAATAATTCCAAGTTTTAAATTCAGGCTTGGCTATGTTTATCATATTACCAACTATCAGTGGAAATAAAAATGCATGAGCATCAAAATATTGTTCATGGGTATATAGTTAATGCACTTCATAAAATAAGAACTCATACCTGATAGTAGTTACAATGAAAGAATAAAAACATTACTACAAAATAGTAAAAGACAACCAAAGATAATCTATAAAAGTGACTATAATTTCTTACTTACATCCTTTTGATAGATCTAGATCCAATCTCATTAACTGCATTAATTAATTTCCTTGAAAATGCAAAACTACCTTTGGAAATATGGAAAGACCTTTATATGAATTGATTGATGGAGAAGGGATGAATTACAATCAAAGATTGTGCATAGCTTGCATGAAAATTATGGTATGAAATATAGACCATCTCTTCAGGAGAATAATTAAAGATATTTCTTCAAGAAATGATTATGCATATAATATTTCTTATGAAATAATAACTAGAAATATGACCTTTATGGTATAATTAGACATATGAACAAAGAACATTGTATTCTTGAGATAATCTTAAACCTTTTGGATATAATCTAAACTAAATTAGGATCCTTCATAGCCATATTTATGTACAATTATTTGGTTTAATAAAATTACCAAATATATAAATAAATCTCTTCTAGAGCTATGTTATCATTTCAAATTTATAAATCTCTTCTAGAGATATTTTAGTGTCACCACTTCTGGAGTGAACTTTCTCTTCTAGAGATACATATATGCATGTTGGAATGTCATATCAATATACAATATTTATTTTATATAAATTACATAATTACTACTTTTACAGTAGCATAGAATATCCATGCTGGTGATTTTTGTTGTAACTGCTTTTCAAATGGCATATCAAACTTTAAATACGGTGACAAAATTAGATTCACCAACTGAAAGTAAGATGCAAGAGATAAAACCACTACTTTTGGAGTGTAACATTGGTATACAATATCATTTTTTGGATAAATAATTATTCTTACCTCAAAAAATTTATATCATTATTCCTTTAGGGAATATAGTATTTCCTTTTAAGGAATTGCAATGTAACAAAAATAAAATTCCTATAACATCTCTTCTGGGATGTTATATTTTACAATATAAATATAAATAAATCTCTGAAACATCTCTTTTGGGACGATTTATTAATTTCCTTTAGCTTCTTCAAGGAGTACAACCTTGTCATTTTACAGTATTTCAATAGAGCTTCGAGCTTCTAATTCATGAACTTCAAGTTCATTAAATTGTTATGAACTTCAGGTTCTCAAATTTTGTGTAAACTTCCTTTTTAGAAGCTTATTAAAAAAAGATACTGATAATAATTTAAGCTTGTAAACTTTATCAGAAATTCTTTTCATAATTCAAGACTTCAGGTCTTAGATTTTGAGTTATACAACTTCTATTAAAATGATTTCTTTGCACAACTTCAACTTGTTGTTAAACCTAATTCTTCCATTATGCCAGACATTACTTGTCAAAATAAATACATCAAATGGTACATCATACGTCAATTATCATTCCAAACAAAAACATAAAATATTATTTAATTTACAATAACCAATGCATTTAATACATTTATTATTTAACTTTAATGTGATCTAAGATATAACTACTATCACAACAAAATGATTTCATTATAAATATATATGAATCAACTGAACAAACAATAGTTAAAGTAACATAATTTCATCTCAGATCTAGGTTCAAGATTACTCAATAATAAAATTAAAATGGATATCTTAAAGAGAAAGTTTATTCTCGATAATTAAAATTTATAAAATAAACAACATTATCATCTCAGATCCAAATTATTTCCCTTATAAGAAAATTAACTTCATAATTCTTTACCAAATATAGCAAAACAAACTTGCAAATCTTCAAATGTTATCTCGTAAATTTGGGGAATTTAGATTATTTCCAAAAAATAAAAACATTTTAGAATTTTGTTTAATTACACAAACTATATACAGATCATTTATATCTTGCTTTCTACATCAGAAGCTACCTTTTGGTCTAGGAAAAACAACTTAGCTTCAAACCAAATCCAAAATTATCAACAAAAAATCTTTCATATATAGATCAAATAGATCTAAAATTTGAGTAAGATATTACAAGAAATCAATGCCTTATAAATAAAGTCGACTCAAAACTTACTCCAAAAAAAATTTCAAAAATTCATAATGAAATTAAAGATGAGTGGATTTAATACCACTTGTTAGAAATTTTGAATCAATTCGAACTGAATATTTATCAAGTACAAATTTTGAAAGAATAAATAAAATTGCTTTCAACTAAAAGATATGTAATAATAAGTAATCTCAGAAGTCATACTCGATTTCAATAAATAAATAAGAGAAAAGGGTGAATAAACATGAAAAAGAATAGATCTGATGACTAAAATATATAGATCTCAAAGATATATCATTTGAGCATGATATATAGATCTACAAAAGATCTAAAAAAATTTAGAACACAAGATCTACAATAAAATGAGATCAAAAAATTAGATCTACGATTGAATGAGATCTAAGAAGATAAAATTAATATAATTAGATCTAAAAAAGATAAGATCAATATAATTAAATCTAAAAAATTGCTTACCATCTTGAGATCTATAATTAGCTCTGAAAAGCAAAATAGATTTGATCTTCTAGATTATAATAATTCAAATCTGTAAAAAAAATTGTTTAGATATCGTGCTGACAACGTGTTATAAAATGAAGAAAGCATAAGCCATTAGAGAGAGGGGCAGAAGAAATATTATTCATTCTTCAAACTAGATATGTATTTACATTACATAGTGATGCAGCTCAGGCCAGAGAAGGAGGGATAAGTAGTACACGACTTAAGGAGGAAGGCTTAGGCCGTTCACGAGTTAATGAAGGTCGACCCCGACCTAACGAGTCACGTGAGGAGAAGGAACGACCTAACAAGTCACATGGGAAGGCAACACGCCTTAACCAAGCATCGGTTTTAGGTCGTTCAGAAGTCTTAGGTCGGCAACGACCTAAGAAAGAAGTTAAGTCGTTAGAAGAGTTAACTCGGTGAAGCTTTGAGTCGTTTGTGTTGAATATGTTGTACAGTGTGTCATTATTTGTTGAGTCGTTGCTTTTTGAGTCGTTAGGTCGTACACGACCTAAGTGTTGTGATGAGTCCGTATTTCTTTAAGCAGTGTGTTTAAGTCGTCTACGACTTAAGTGTTGAGTCGCTGTGTTGTACATATGTGAGTGAGTCGTTGTGTCTTGAGTCGTGTTGTTTAGGTCGCTTACTGTTTTGAGATGTGTGGTGTCACTTAGGTCGGCAACGACCTAGTTAAATCGTAAGTCGTTGTAAGGAGGTTAAGTCGTAAGTCGTGGGATTTAAGTCGGCAACGGCTTAAGGTCAGGGTTTGGAAACTGCTATAAATAGCGAGTGTGTTGTAACTTTTTGGCATGGAATTTTGGGAATAAAATTCTTGTTTGATTGCTGTGTGCTTTCATCTTAAATTGATAGTTGAGTGTAATCTCCTATCTCCACTTTCGGTTAATCGAGTGTGCTAGATTCAACGATTGTTGAAGCCAATTCACGGTATCAAGTGCGCTTGATCAACGTTTGAAGAATTGTAGATCTTCTTTCACGGTATCGTGCACGATCAACGTGTCGAAGATAGCTAGAATTCGGTATCTTTGTGATCAACGAATTTGGGCATTTCAGTATCTTCAATCCACCGTTTGCTACTTTTATCGATCTATATCGTTTTTGTTGTTATCCGCTGCGCCAAGTTTTGGTATCAGAGCTAGACTTAGCCAATCATAGCTAAGCCGAGTCTTGGAGCCAAGGAGTTTGAAGTTTGGTGTTCATCGTGTTCATCTTGAAGTTGCAACAAGAGGAGAACTTTCGATCCATTCTATTTTGGGTGTGGAAGTTGTTTGAATTCGGTTTGTGTTGAAGTGTTGAGGCCGAGCCGAGTTGAGTTGGAGCCGTGCTTGTTTGACTTGTGTTGAAGATTTTTGAAGTAGTTGTTGAAGTGTTGTGAAGTTCAATCATGCCGCCAAGGAGAGCTAATCGTCATCAGAATGTTGAAGCGTTGTATAGAAGGGAAGAAGCCGAGCAAATGGAACAACGCATTAATGAGAAATTTGATGAAGGCATTGGAAAGTTAGAGAAATTGATGAATGATTTGAATCAAAATCAAAGGAGGAGATCACCAGTCTCGAACCATGGAGGAAACCGAGTTTCTCCATCGGTTACGGAAGCGAGGAGGGTATCACCGCAATCTTTTAGAGAGAGAAGAGAAACATCAATTTCATCAAGGAGAGATCAGCATAACTATGGACATGAAGAGAGGAGAACTCCAAGAGAGTTTGAAAATGAGCCATATAGAGATGAAGAGAGACACAGTAGAAGAGACATGCGTGATCGAAGGGATGTTGATGGTCGAGATCGATATAGACGTACATTTGATTATGATGAAAAGGGTGATAGAGCTAGCATTCATTATCAAGATCGAGACCAAGTTTGAAATTTATATAGGGATGTAGAGGATGATCGTCGATGGGAATCGGGAATGAAGATGGAGATTCCAGAGTTCAAGGGTGGAATGGTAGCTGAAGAATTTCTTGATTGGTTGTCTAATGTTGAAGAGATCTTTGATTTTAAGGAAGTTCCGGATAATCGTCGAGTGAAGTTGGTTGCTACTAGGTTGAGAGGGAGAGCTTTGGCGTGGTGGCAGCAAACTAAACTTACAAGGGAGAGAATGGGAAAGTCAAAGATTGAGTCTTGGGATAAGATGAAGAAGTTGATGAGAGCTATATTTTTACCTTACAACTATGAATCACTTATGTACCAGAGATTGCAAAATCTAAGGCAAGGGATGAAATCAGTTAATGATTATGCAGATGAATTTTACCAACTCATTGCTAGGAATGATATTATGGAGACAGAAGAACAGCTGACCGCTAGATTTGTTGGAGGGTTGCGAATGCAGATCCAGGATATGGTTAATATGTTTGATCCAAGATCTGTGGCTGAGGCACATCAGAAAGCGTTGGCTTGGGAAAAGCAGGGAAGGCGTGGAGGTGGTGTGTTTACTAATTCTAACAATCAAGTGAAGGGTGTTAGTGGAAGTTCTAATGTTCCTAAACCTATCAGTAAACCAGTGGTGAAGGAGGCTGAAAAGGCAAAGGTTAATAGCAGTTTCAAATGTTACAATTGCCAGGAGTTGGGTCACAAAAGCAATGAATGTCCGAAGCCGAAGAAGAGAGTACTGGTTGCTGAGATTGAAGAAGAGGATGTGGAAGCTGATTGTTCTAATTCACCTTATGTTGAGGAGGAGGAAGAGTTGTCCGGAGATGAAGGGTGTAATTTGATGATGAGGAGAAGTTACTTGGCACCGAAACAAGAAGAGGAAAATAGTTGGTTGAGGAATAACATATTTCAGTCTATATGTACTATTCTGGGAAAGGTTTGCAAGTTCGTCATTGATGCTTGGAGTTGTGACAATATTATCTCTACTGAAGCAGTAAGGAAGTTGAACTTGAAAACTGAGAAGCGTCCTAAACCGTTCAAGTTAGCATGGTTAAGAAAGGGTGGTGAAGTGAAAGTTGGACGAAGAGCTTCTATGAATTTTTCAATTGGGAAGAAATACAAAGATGAAATTTGGTGTGATGTAGTTGACATGGATGTGTGTCATCTGTTGTTGGGCAGACCATGGCAGTTTGATAGAGCAGTACAACATGATGGTCGTGCTAATAGTTACAGTTTCATGTTTGAAGGTACTAAAATCACTTTAGTTCCCAAGAAGCAATAACAGAAGGAGAGTAAGTTGGAGGTGATTGAAGAACTGAAAACCTTATTATCTTTGAAGGAATTTGTTAAGGAAGTCGAAGAGGAACCTGAAGTGTACTTGTTGATAGGGCGTGAGAGCAGTAAAGAGGTTGAAATTCCAGAAGAAGCGAAGCCAGTTTTGAAAGAATTTGAGGATGTATTTCCAAAAGAGTTGCCTAAGGAGTTACCGCCACTGAGAGACATTCAACATCAAATCGATCTTGTTCCGGGAGCAGTATTACCGCATAAACCACATTATCGAATGAGTCCGAAGGAACATGAAGAGTTGAGGAGGCAGGTGGAAGAGTTGCTTGAACAGGGGCGAGTGCAGGAGAGTTTGAGTCCGTGTGCTGTGCCAGCTTTGTTAGTACTGAAGAAGGACGGAACATGGAGAATGTGTACCGATAGTCGAGCATTGAACAAGATTACAGTGCGCTACAGATTTCCTATGCCAAGGTTTGATGATTTGATTGATCAGTTGAGTGGAGATGTTGTGTTTTCGAAGATTGACTTGAAGAGTGGATACCATCAGATTCGTATTAGACCAGGTGATGAGTGGAAGACTTCTTTCAAAACCAGGGAAGGTTTATATGAATGGTTGGTTATGCCGTTTGGTTTATCGAATGCACCGAGTACTTTTATGAGAGTGATGAACCGGATTTTTAGACCATACATTGGGAAGTTTGTGGTTGTTTACTTTGACGATATTTTGATCTATAGTGGGAGTATGGAAGATCACATCCAGCATTTGCGAGAAGTACTGTTAATTCTACGACAAGAGCAGTTCTATGCAGCAGCAAAGAAGTGCGTGTTTATGACGGACAGTGTTTTATTTCTGGTGTATATCTTGTCAAAGGAAGGTATTCAAGTGGATGAAAATAAAGTGGAAGTTGTCAGGAGTTGGCCACAACCCATGACCATAACGGAAGTGAGAAGTTTTCATGGGTTGGTATCTTTCTATCGAAGGTTCATTCCACATTTTAGTAGTGTAATGGCACCTATAACCGATTGCATGAAGGGAAAGAAGTTTGAGTGGTCAGAGGAAGCGGGGCTGCTTTTGAGAAGATCAAGACACTATTGACGACGACACCGATTCTAGTTTTACCGAACTTTCAGTTGTTATTTGAGCTACATACTGATGCATCTAAAGTTGGGATTGGTGGAGTATTGAGTCAGAGTGGAAAACCAGTTGCTTATTTCAGTGAGAAGTTATCAGGAGCTAAGTTGAGATATAATACTTATGATGTTGAATTTTATGCAATTGTTCAAGCTGTGAAGCACTGGAGACATTATCTATTTCAGAAAGAGTTTGTTCTTTACACTGATCATGAGGCTTTGAAGCACTTGCAAGGGCAGGACAAGATTTCAGCAAGGCATGCATCATGGATTGCCTATTTGCAGCAGTTTACTTTTATCGTGAAGCACAAATCAGGAATAACGAATCGTGTAGCTGATGCTTTGAGTAGAAGGAGTCATTTATTAATGGCAATGAAAGTTGAAGTGACAGGTTTTGAATTATTGCCAAAGCTTATTGAAGAAGACCCTTACTTTAAGAAATTTGTTGAGAAAGTTAAGGAGGGAAGTTCTGATGAATTTGTGTTGATTGATGGTTTCTTATTTAAAGGGAATCAATTGTGTGTACCGGATTATAGCTTGCGAATAAAGATAGTAAAGGAGCTTCATGAGGAAGGGCATGTGGGTAGAGACCGAAAATTGCAGTTAATCTCTCAATCCTACTATTGGCCATCGATGAGGAAGGAAGTTGAAAGTTTTGTTCAGAGATGTCATATTTGTCAAATTTCGGAAGGGACAGCTACAAATGCGGGTTTGTATATGCCTTTACCTGTACCTACAAAACCTTGGGTGGACGTTAGTATGGATTTCGTATTGGGTTTGCCGAGAACGCAAAGGGGAAATGACTCGATATATGTTGTGGTGGATCGTTTCTCGAAGATGGTACATTTTGTGGCTTGTAAGAAGACGGCAGATGCTGTTCATGTTGCTCAGTTATTTTTCAAGGAGATCTATCGACTTCATGGATTGCTAGAATCTATTGTGTCGGATAGGGATACTCGTTTTCTGAGTCACTTTTGGTTAAGTTTGTGGAAGATGGTTGGAACAAAGTTAAACTTTAGCAGCGCCTATCATCCGCAAACAGATGGATAGTCAGAAGTTGTTAGCAGATCGCTGGGGAATTTATTGCGATGTCTTGTGAAGGACAATCTGAAGAGTTGGGACATGAAGTTATGCCAGGCAGAGTTTGCTCATAATCATGCAGTGAATCGTAGTACGGGATTCAGTCCATTTCAGGTTGTATATTCAAATTTACCCAGGGGACCGTTGGATTTAGCAGTAATACCACAACCGAAGGGGACGGTTAAACGAGCTGTCGATTTTGTTGATGGACTGACTGAATGTCATAGAATCGTTCAGGAGCGATTGGAAAAGGCAAATGAGAAATATAAACGATCTGCAGATCTGAAACGAAGAAGTTTTGAGTTTAATGAGGGAGATTTGGTATATGCTGTGTTAACAAAGGATCGTTTTCCAGTAGGCGCTTATAACAAGTTGAAAGCCAGGAAAATTGGTCCTGTAGAAGTTGTGAAACGGATCAATGAAAATGCTTATAAGTTGAAGCTGCCGGAGGATGTGTACACTTCTGACGTGTTCATTGTTAAGCATCTTGTACCATATTATGGAGATGGACAATCTGATATGGAAGAATTTATAAATTCGAGGATGAATTTCTCTCAACCAAGGGAGGATGATGCAGCTCAGGCCAGAGGAGGGATAAGTAGTACACGACTTAAGGAGGAAGGCTTAGGCCGTTCACGAGTTAATGACGGTCGACCCCAACCTAACGAGTCATGTGAGGAGAAGGAACGACCTAACAAGTCACATGGGAAGGCAACACGACTTAACCAAGCTTCGGTTTTAGGTCGTTCAGAAGTCTTAGGTCGACAACGACTTAAGAAAGAAGTTAAGTCGTTAGAAGAGTTAACTCGGTGAAGCTTTGAGTCGTTTGTGTTGAATATGTTGTACAGTGTGTCATTATTTGTTGAGTCGTTAGGTCGTATACGACCTAAGTGTTGTGATGAGTCCGTATTTCTTTAAGCAGTGTGTTTAAGTCGTCTACGACTTAAGTGTTGAGTCGCTGTGTTGTACATATGTGAGTGAGTCGTTGTGTCTTGAGTCGTGTTGTTTAAGTCGCTTACTGTTTTGAGATGTGCGGTATCAGTTAGGTCGGCAACGATCTAGTTAAGTCGTAAGTCGTTGTAAGGAGGTTAAGTCGTAAGTCGTGGGATTTAAGTCGGCAACGGCTTAAGGTCAGGGTTTGGAAACTACTATAAATAGCGAGTGTGTTGTAACTTTTTGGGATGGAATTTTGGGAATAAAATTCTTGTTTGATTGCTGTGTGCTTTCATCTTAAATTGGTAGTTGAGTGTAATCTCCTATCTCCACTTTCGGTTAATCGAGTGCGCACGATTCAACGATTGTTGAAGCCAATTCACGGTATCAAGTGCGCTTGATCAACGTTTGAAGAATTGTAGATCTTCTTTCACGGTATCGTGCGCGATCAACGTGTCGAAGATAGCTAGAATTCAGTATCTTTGTGATCAACGAATTTGGGCATTTCAGTATCTTCAATCCACCGTTTGCTACTTTCATCGATCTATATCGTTTTTGTTGTTATCCGTTGCGCCACATAGCCTCCTTTATATAAAGGCTTCAAGCTAAGGAATTAACATATTCCATGATGTGGAACTAAACAAAACAACATAAAAGCATATTCATTTCATGATTTACATATATTGTAATATATATATATATATATATATATATATTTGAAGTATGTTTGAATATTTTGTTTTGTTTTGTACTTCATTACACGTTTTATCATATTGAATTTTCTTAAAACTTTGAAATGTTGAATTTGTAATTGGTTGTTATTTGATTTTCCAAAATTCAACTAGCAATTTATTACGCAAACGAATAGACGTGAACGAATGCTCTTTACTGCATGTATTTTTTTGAGATCTTTCCAATTATACTGATTTCATCAAAAGCTACTCCAATTTGGATTTTCATAAATAGATATGCCCAATCATGACTGTCATGTCACAACTTTCAATCCATAACACTGTTTGTCAAATTGATTATGTTGTTTTGCTCTCTTTGAGGAGAGAAACACTTCCATGGTGTCCATTTTTCAAAATCTCTTTATTTCATTGTTAAATTTTTCTTAAAACAAAAACAGGCTTTATTTTTTGGTCGAAATTATGGTGACATTAAGGTTTTTGTGGATGGCGATTGGTGCATGAGGTCGGTCAGAGGTTAAGCTATTGATTGTTGGTGGTTATTTGTTCTATAATGCAGTAGTTGAAGAGAATTTAAAATCCGATCATGCTCTGTTTTTTTATGGAAACCCTAACAAGTTTTTAATTTTCATGTCCGTTTGGGCGATTGGTGGTTGGAGGAGGTTAGGGAATTAAGGATATCATTCTCAATTTGTGAATGCATTATTTATTTAATGCAGAAAAGACTACACTAATAGCACTAAGGTAGTTTAAAAAAATTATTTGACCGATCCTATTTGAACACATAATTAGGATTTTCATAGTAATAACTTTAGGATATATCAGGTATATAGAAAAAAATCTTAACTAATTGATATGTATGTAGTATAAAGAGTCCTCTTTAAAAGATTATTTGCTATTATTTGTAAAGAAAAGGTGGTTTTAAATCACAATATTAGAATATCTAAAGATTTTAATTTTGTTTCCCTTTGTGGGTGAGCATATATAATATATTCATGTTCTTTCCTTAGGAAACATTTATATAATATATTCATGTTCTTTCCTTAGGAAACATTCTTTGATTTCACCAAACCTATACTATTTTATATCCGTCACAATTCTTATTTTCTTTCAAGATGGAAAAAGTGTCATAATCAACAAACATGCGTGTAACATTATCATTCTTCAAAATTTTCCATTCATTCATTTGTTCATTTTTCTTAATTTTAGTTATTTGCTTTAGTGCTAAAAAATGGCCATTTTATGTGAACATCGAAGTCATAATTGTCCGCTACTTGTTATTTATTTTGGGTAAATGATGTAACAACCCATAATTTTATCACTTTGAATTGGGTTATTCAATTAATTTTAAATATGCAAAAATAGGTTTACTGAACACAAATAATCATGTTTTATGCGATAAATAATAATGGTGATCTTTTTTATAAAAATGGTTACAAAAATTATTCTTTGGAAAAATATCGATAAAATGATCGAAAATCGTTTTATCGATAAATAGCTTTTTCAAGTCAGAAGTTGTGAACGATTTTTTTACATATACTTTTTTGTTCATTTAAACAAAAATAATCAATAAATATTTTTTCATTTTTGAAAATAAAATAATTATGATGCCATCGATGATGTCATTATTTTTTAAAATGAGCATTTAAGGAAAGTTTTTGAATTTTGGGGATTTAAATATCCAATTAATCATTTTAAATGATAAATAATTCATTTAATTGTTATATAAGGATCATAATTTATTTATAACAATTTTATAAGTATATATATTTGTTTTATAAAGATATATAAAATTCGTCGCATTTTGGTAGATCGACGTCATATTTTTATAAATGGATTTTAATATTATTTAATATAGTTTTATAGCTTAAATAATCTTATTTTGATTATTTAAATATAATAATAAATTTATTTTCAAGTTTTGTCTGCAAAAATAAATAGTTTGATCAAAAACTGAAAATATGGCTGGAATTCGGATCACACATTCATTACGGTTTGACGAATAGAAGTTGTACCGTAACGTTGGAACTTGGTTTGCCAAAAATAAAATATAAACACCTATGTACATGCATATGTATACATGTACATTTACATATATAACTACCATTTACATTTACAAATTTACTTAAGATAAATAAATAAAAATCCAGATATTTTCCTAAGCACATAAAACCAAAAATCACCACCACTCAAGAGAAGACAAGTGCACATGGAGATGCACATGGAGGGGCACATGTAGAGGACAGCATGTGTACTAGGTGATGGGAAGGGAGATATTTTATGTGTACTCTTAAGGGTTAAGGGTTCCATCCCTATAAATACACCTCCATACTCTCACTTTTCATTCATATATCCTTCTTCATCTTCTACTTCTCCTTCCTAAGCTATGTTAATGGCTTCATCATCATAAGAAAAGAGAAGAATGATGGTAAAATGAAAGTAAAATAGTTTCACATGTAACAAAGTCGATCCACTTTAAAACCAAGTCAAAAACATTCCCCTCTTCTCTATAAGTGCATGACACCTCCTCCTCCCTCAAATAGGCCATGCACCACCCTTATAAGCGTCAAGGTTAAGCTCCCTAGAGGCAAGGTGTAGATCCAAAGGCTCTAGGGTAAAGAAAAGAGAAGGAATGCTGTTGGACCGATGTCGGAATCAATTCATGAAGCTTTGGAATAAGTTTGGCAGAGTGAAAATTAATTATTAGTACTTGATTTAAATACACCTTAAAATATTTAGAAAATAATGATATGCATGTTTAATTATTAAATTAATACGCTGGGATGATTAAAACGTTTAAATATTGGTTGATTATATGGTTGATAACTTAGTTGTGATGAATATAAAAAATAATGGAAAAAAAATCATGTTTATCAAAATAGAAATGGTTAACTAATTAACCATAGTTAATTCATGGAAAACAAATCCATATTAATACGTGTGTGGAGCTTATTAAGCGTCTTTATCATTTTGAATATAAAAAAATTATTTGGATGGCTTAAAATAGAAAAGATATCACTTCGAAATTTATTTAAAAAGAGTAGTTCTGATTTATTTTGGAAAAATAAATTTTAATTTTTGATTTGGAAAATTATAGTTTGAAAAGTTCAAATTTCATTTAAGATATCATATGAGAATTTTATAAATGGATTTTCAAACAAAAAGATAGTAAATTGAATATTATAAGAATATGATATTATAATATAGAATAAAAGCGAATATGAGTTTTAATATGAAATTGTTTTTCCAAAAATAGCTTAAAATGATTTATTATTATTTCAAAATAGTTTAAAAGTGTTTCAAATAAGTTTTATAAAATTTGAATAAAGTGGTAAAAATAAGCCATCGCGTTTCAACAGTTCGCGATCTCGCGATCCGAAAAGTTAAATTAATGTGTACGGTAGATTATAAGTCAAAATTCTTTGAAATAAATTTTTTTTGGACCCTTGGGATTATAGTTTGCAAATGAAAAAGAAAAATCAACATCTCATTTAGCAGAGTTTAAGATATGTCCAAATTAAGTTTCATAAACGTCGCGTTTTGGCAGTTCGAAAACCATAGTGGTAAATTCATTACAAATGGATATTTTAAATCTTTAAAAATGTGAAGCAAATTCCATAAATTTTTTATAATGTTTTTAAAGGTATTTAAGTTATAAAAATAGACTTTTACGAAATGGCAAAAGTGATTTGATTAAAGAAGCTTTAAAAACGCTATTCATGGCGGTTTTTGCGACGGATTTGGTAACTTCTGAAAATCTGGGTTTTAGCTTAGTTATTTTTTCCAAATATTTTCAAATGAATAATTAAGTGTTTTCAAGGTGATTTGGAAGTTATACAATTATTTTGAAGGAGTTTAAAATAAATGGTTAAAAGGAAATTGTTTATAAAACTTGGGTTTTTCTTCTTGAAACGACCTGCAATTCCGTACCCCTTGAGTCGCCATTATTCTCCATCGCTCAACTCAAGAAGCACGAAAATACGAACCATTTGGGTTAATGAAGAAGAGGTAGAAGAAGAAAATAGAAAACAACATCAGAATCTTACCATCGCAGCGGAAAAAAATATAGTAGATAATAACAGGTCTTCACACAAAAGAAAACTATATCTGTTTTACTCATACATCATCAGAGTTCAACAACATTAATAAAATACAACTGGACAGTCATATAAACTTGTCCTCAAAACTGAATACACATCGGAATAATAATTAAGTACAGAAATATGTATCGTCATCCAGCTCGTCTCCTGAGTTCCACAGCATCCTTTCCTGTATTCTATAATATTCAGTTTGACCCGAGCATTATAGTGAAATAACACGCGAGTCAGTCTGGAATACCAGCATGAGAAAACCACACTCAAATTGATTATTAAAGTTTCAAAATCCTTTTGAAAACAAAAGCTTCTCATAAGACCACGCCACAAATAAACATGTCGAGTTTTTACCTTACGACAGCCAAAACACTTTTTATCAAAATTCTCTGATATTATAGTAGTGTCTATAGAAAGTAAAATAGAATCTAGCTGAAATGCTTGCATCTCACGTTTCAGCAATAGTTGGGCACAATCAAAACCGTACAGGCGCGTAGAGGGAATGAATTTCCAACTAATGACTAGGCACTGGGGTACCACCTGTCACAGTACGTGGCCTAGATCACCGTACCAAGGATTACTCCCAATCCCCTGCAACACAAGACCGAGACTACCCCTTAATGGATAATCCCGAGTAAGATCACCCCACGGTTGGGATCAGCAACCGCACCACTAAGCCAAAAAGAAGGGACATCTAGACATGGACGACCTCACCCTAATGGGCGCTACCCACCTAGCCTTGCTGCATAACCCCTGATTTTCAGTCATTCCCGGTTGATGAGGTTTAAAGCTAAGCGTTACCTTTTAGAATGTTTCTCTTAGAATGCTCATCGCCCACCTGACGATGTTCTGAAAGCATTCATCCATACAAGTCCATCCCGGGTTCGAACGGAACCGAAGGCACCATTCCTACTACATCCATTTTGGAAACCCCTAGGATTAGTAGCCTTGCACTTCACTGCTCCATCTTCGAATCCAAACTCGTCTTCGTCCCGAAAATGTACAAACCGGATCAAAGAGTTTTTCAGAAATTAAATCCCGATCCCATTCTCTTCAAAACGATCAGCGCGTTGGCCAATATTGATAGTCGGTTAGTTAACTATCAATTAACATTCACAAACATCCATCAACCATAAATAATTTCTTCATATTATTTATCAATCCTCAAAATATCTTCGCAAGATATATTTCCAATTTCAACCCCTTTTGAAAATAGTTTTCAAACCATCTTCCTCTCATGGAATACATTTCCCAAATATTTTCTATTTCAACTGAAATCACCAAGTACAAAACTTTAGATTTTTAAAATAATAGAAAAACACTTTATTATAAAATTACTTTAAAACATTTAAATTGAAAACTACTTCAATACTTTATTAAAAATATATATCTAGGAATATTTAAAATGAGGTTACTTTGTAAAATATAAAACTAGATTTCCTCCTTTAAAACAAAATACCAAGTCACATTTGAGTAATTACTACGATAATAGATCTGAAAAATATTTACTTTAGAATTTAAACATTTAGAAATAATAAATTTTCTAAAACATAACTTAAATCAACTTTAAAACTTTTACTTATACTTAAAATTTGCTTCGAAACGTACTTGGCTATCTGGGGAAATACACTTCTCTTTCACATCTTTTTAAAAATAAATCACTATTTATTTTTAAACAAATTTACCCATTCCTTAATAAATTCCCACCGTGAATTTATTCCTTCAAAGATCCACTGGTATATTACTTCACTTTTATAAACCCAGTTTATAAATTTCTTAGTCCCATCCTTCTTAAAATTCCAAATTCAAACACTTAAATCAATTTCCAAATTGATTTCCAAATTATTCCATTTTGAAATAATTTCCTTACTTACCCATTTATTCCAAAATCCATTAACTTCATATTTTTATTTCTTACTTATTATTTAAAATCTTTTAACTGAAAAATACCAATTACAGATTTCCAAAATTCCTTCTTTATCCTTTTAAATAAATTTAGACCTTGAAATTTAAAGTAAATTCTTTATTCCTTTAAATAATATCACCTAATTTTTACAATTCATTATTTTCTGTTTATTAAAAATCTCCTTTTTCCATACTCGAAATTATTTACTAGGATTTTAAAATCACTTTTATTCTTTCCCAAATCATTCTTTCCCAAATCATTCTTAAGTTTATTTAAATTCTCTTTAATTATTTCACTTACAAATTATCTTCTTTTATTTTCTTTCCAAAAATCCAATTTATATATTTTGATAACTTAGTATATCGAAACATATTCAATCAAACCAGCATCCAACATTTCCAATTACTCATATAATTCATCGCAGAATATCAAATAATCAAAACACAGAATATTAAACAATCTAATAAATTTTGAGGAATCCAGTTGGATCCCTCCAACCTGTTTCCTTGCATCCAAAAATGTTAGCATAATAAAATACGAATTCCACTTCGAGGTAAAATATCGCGGTACAAGGGTTTTAAGTATAATATCATCTGCTATTGTACGGCGCATAAGGTATCATCCGCTATGAAATGCGAGAAATCAATCATCTAATATATACTATATGCTACTATAATATAATATAGCACATCAAATCAATTCAATCATTCAACCAATTATTTCAATTTAACCATTTAAATAGCAACCCAGAAGAGTGAGATTAACTCAACTTTGATTTTTCATTTGCAATCCACTTCAACTTTGCCTTGGTTTCACAGTTTTTCGACCTTGTATAAACATTAGATGATTTTCATTAATATTCGAATCAATTGAACAATTAAATATCATTTTATAATTTAATAAAATCATAGTTTATTTTTAAACTAACTCCCTTTTTAATAAAATATTTTTAGTGACTAAAATAATTAAACAAGTTTATTAAACAAATTAATCACCCTATACATTATTTCTAAAACAAACTAGAAGATTAAAATGCATACTTATTTTATTTTTTTCCAATCCATTCTTATATATATTTATAAAAATAAGTTGTAGATTTTTTTTTAATAATCTAACCTTTCCGAAAATTCCTATCTAGTCCAAGATCTTATATATATACTTTGCTATTTTTACCTATATATGTTAAATTAAATTAGGATTAACTTAATTTTTTTAAAACTGCTTAAATATGTAAAAAAAAAAAATCTTTTTACTGTAAATTATCTTTCTAACACATATATATATTTAAAAAAAGCTTGGTTTTGAAATCTCCTTTTCTGCCTATATATAAAATCCCAATATATATATATATATAAATTAAATTTAAAACCCAAAACAGAAAAACCTTACCTCACTGCGACATCGCCGCTGCCACCTCCTCATACGCACGCCACCATCCACTGTTCTCGCGAAAGCCATCACCAAACCCTAGCTTGTCGGCGTTACTGTTCCCACCCAGGAATTTGCGACCTTCGATCGAACCCCACGTCATCACGCCTTGACTTGCCGACAAACCTCCCCTCTCCTCGTGCGCACGAGCGCGCAGCTTCACCTATCGCGATTCAAGTCGACGACCTCCCCCTTGAGTGCTCGCGAGAAACGTGAAACCCTAACGACACCGCATCGCCGAAATAATGTCGCGCCCCTCGGCCTAGAAGCGTCGTTCCTCTCCTCTCCGCGCGTGACTCAAAATCGCGATCGATTTCGTGAGACTCCCCCTTTTTTCTTTCGACTTCCCTTTTGAATGAAAGGGCTTCGGCCATTATTATTTGTTTTTGAATCAAACTAAAATATGAAGTGGTTCTTATTTGATTTTGATTTTAACGTAGACAACCCCTTTTTTTTCTCCTTTTCCGTGTTCGATTTTGGTATGAAGACTAGAGAGGGAGACGAAGATGTAGTATAAATTGGGGATGGCTTCTTGATTATGAGTGTCAAGTTATAAAAATATATTTGACTAGTTGACTTCCAATTTTTATTATATTATAAAACTTCCAAAATGTCTCTCTATACATATCTTGAAATTTGGAACCCCAATGGAGGCATGCTACTAGGCATTTATAATGTTATACGCCTATTCCGGACGCATTGGAAAAGGTTTCGAGTCCTAATTTAATCATATGGAAAAGATAGCTTTTTGGACCAAGTTATTATATTAAATTTCGATAAAATTTCAGCGCGTTTATCTACCGTACGGCCAAACGATCACTCCAAACACTACGAAAATAAAAATCCGATAATAATATAATATTATGAATCCAATGGAACTGGTTTCGTCGAATTCCGAGACTGTGCCTCGGAAGGCTATTTTTAAATATCAATTTTAACGACATATTTTCAAAACTTAACAAAACACTTTTAATTTCAATTTTAACACCTATCTTCAGTACCATCGATATAAATTTTACAATCCCTTAAATTATTTTTAGTAGGCTTAAAACTCCAGATTCAACATTTTACCCAACTTCAAATTATTTAATTCAACAATTAAATTACCCAAATAAATGGTGATACTTGAATTCAAGTTAAAAATTAAATTTTAAATATTTAAAATCACTTAAATATTCTAATTTCAATATTCAAAATTTCCGGGTCGTCACATTCCTCCCTCTTAAAAAGAATTTCGTCCCCGAAATTACTAGTTAAGAAGAATGGTCCAATACCCATTTACTTTTCCCAAAACCAAACAATTCTCAAAGCAATCCTTTTTATTAAAGACACGCTAACCCTTTTTCTAGCTTTCCAAACTTATCCATAAGTCCCAGACGATATTACTTACTCAACAATTCGAATTATAATTTAAACTCAAATTTTAAATTATCAAAATTTTCTTAAAATTTTTCTAACTCCTTAAATTTTCGAAAAATTTCGCCAGCGTCTCCTTTGCGCGGCTAGCTCGGTACAGCTACAAAATGCCTCTATGGGCTCCCAAATTCCAAAATAAAACAAAAGGCCAAGTGGCTAGATCAAAAACCCAATCAAATTTCATACAGAAATTTAAACACATACCTTTTTCCGTGCAATTCAAATTTATCTTCTGAAATCAAAAATCCCAATTTTCCTCTTGCTCTTAAATACCTGAATACTCTACCTAGCAATAATATCCAATCACAACATTCAAAACCACTTTATTGACTCCTTCACAAAATTTGAATATCTATTCATTCAAGCCAGTACGATGTACATATATCATCCGTACGCAATATCAAATTCGATCACTCGCTCGATCATACAATTTCACTTCCGAACTAGTATCATCCCCCCGACTTCCTAGTGCAGACTCAGATCTGGTTTCTTGATCAGAAACCGTCATTCTCCTTGCATAGCCGCAAACTATGATAGAGAATTTTTAGAATCAACCAAAAATCCATATCCAGGGTTCGCCGTCGAAAATCGAGTGAAAAATCCTAACTCGGATCGATATAACTATCTCGAAATTCTATGATCGAATCTGGATCAAACTGCTATGTGAATAAAATAATATACGTACATCCTACAAATTTATATCCATTCTCTTTTATTCACATTCATTTTGATTTCTATTCACTTATCAATGCTTATCATTTCACATATTTTTATTAAATCTTCACTCAAATGCTTATTCAATATATTTTCCCGACACCCATATTACTTAAGAATTTCGCCATTTCTTCTTAAGTTCAATATAAGTATTTTATACGCTTCTTATATTTATTTTCACTTCACCACTTTAGTTTATATCTACTTCTATTCAAATTGGTTCTCCCATTTCCATATGAATTCAATTTATCTTCAACTCCGAATATTGAATTTTATCTTCCAGTTATAACCGATCCATATCATTATTTTAAATTAGTTTCATCCACTAATTTATTTCAATTTCCAATTTGAAATCGTTTTATCGCTAACAAAAAATTTCCCAAAAAATTTCTAACTCCCAAATTTTCGAATTTTTTTGGCAGAGTCTCCTTTGTACGGAGAAGCTCTTGCAATTTGAAAAGAGATTTAAATATGTATACATCAATCCACCCGTTCGGAAAAACAAAAACAGTTCATGTTTCCTATTTTTATTGCGTAGGTGTACCTTTATTTAGCATTTTTAAGCAAGCGGCCTATTATTTTAGCATTTTGCACGATCAAATCCAGCCAAACGGCTTCCCGGTACCTGTACTTACTCAACTCAAATTTGTAAGTGCCAAAATCATGTAACTTAACAACATTTTACATATTTAACAAGCGAACATATGAGTTTCTACAAGCAATGTAGCTTAAATAATATTTATAAGCAACTTATAGGGTTCCGACATTAATTTTAATTATTTACAACCAATTTGTATACAACTTCATTCAATTTAAATGGTTTACAACTCAATTACTTACCTTCAATTCATTTTTAACCCAAGCAACTCACATTTATTTCAATTGATTCCAAAAATCAATTTTATTTACCTCTACCAATTAATAGAATTTTTATTTACTTCCGTTTAAGTCGAACGAGTAATTTATTCTATGCAATTTGACGATATTCACTTAATAGAATATCCATTTAAATTTTAATTCCATTCTTAATTCGTTAAAATAATATCCAAGGCCATATTTAATTCATGTTTAATTCACTTACAATTCCAAGTTGAATTTCTATTTATAACTCCAGTTTTCGTTTACAAATCCATCATTAACTCAAATTTCAACTTTTATTTGTCCAACTAGTGTTCCATTTCCATATTAAATAATTAATTATCCAGTTGGCTCACTTCCAATTTACAATTCAATCTTTGATTTTATCTTCAAAAAAATCACTTCACTTAATTTCTTGAGTTCAACCTATTTTATAATTCAATTTCTGGATTTTTTTATTCATTTCTCAAAATCCTTTGCATTTCTAAAATCAACCCAACTTTTGCAAACAATTTCAATTCAAAACAATTTGGTTGCAATTCCTCTCTTGGAAACTCGAAACTGAACATCGATGATGCTGCAGTCATCACCGAAGTTATTTTCTAGCGATAAAAGAGTTCAATGCTTTTATCCTTCCAAAACATGTTAAATATCTTTAAATTCCAAATCTCGCCAGATTTCATATCCAATTCAAAAATATTTCCCAAATGGTATTACTATTATTTCTCCAAACCCTTGAAAACCATTTTCAAATTCAAAGGAATATAAATTTTCCAAATTTCCAAATTCCAAACCCTTTCAAATCATATTTAAACATTACTCTTGAATTTTCATCACAATTTATTTCAAATATTTCTCTGGAACTATATTTCAAATTATAAATCACATTTACAATTTACATTTACAAATCCCATTTGTATATGAATTTATTTCTTATCCTTTAGTTATGATTTCAATTCCTTATTCAATTCTTACACAACAATGATAATAATTTAATATTATCATTCCTAACAACCAAGCATCCATATATAACTATAATAATTTACGAAAAATTATTTCCTTTATATAGAAAAATAATTTGGGTAAAATTACTTCATTTACCCTATTTAAAACAATATTGCATCGGTTTATCTTGTTTAAGAGTTTAGAAACCCCTATCGATGACGTGGCGTCTCACACATCGACCAGAATCCATAAATACTCAACCGGTAAATCAACACAATATAAAAATAAATTTTACATTCACTAAAAAATACACGCTCATACTATTATTACACTCAAACTCATTCCAGAGTACTATAGACTCTATTTAATGAGTAATCCCCACCAGAGCCAAGGTTATCACCAACCTAAGCTCCGATACCAAATGAAATGACCCGCAGTTCCGTACCCCTTGAGTCGCCACAATTCTCCATCACTCAACTCAAGAAGCACGGAAATACGAACCATTTCGGTTAATGAAGAAGAGGTAGAAGAAGAAAATAGAAAACAACATCAGAATCTTACCATCGCAGCGGAATAAAATATAGTAGATAATAACAGATCTTTACAAAAAAGAAAACTATATCTTTTTACTCATACATCGTCAGGATACATCATCAGAGTTCAACAACATCAATAACATACAACTGAAAAGTCATATAAAATTGCCCTCAAAACTGAATACACAGCGGAATAATAATCAAGTACGAAAATACGTATCGCCATCCAACTCGTCTCTTGAGCTCCACTGCATCCTTTCCAGTATTCTATAATACTCGGTCTGACCTGAGCATTATAGTGAAATAACACCCGAGTCAGTCTGGAATACCAGCGTGAGAAAACCACACTCAAATTGATTACTAAAGTTTCAAAATGCTTTTGAAAACAAAAGCATATCGTAAGACCATGCCACAAATAAACATGTCGGATTTTTACCTTACGATAGCCAAAACACTTTTTATCAAAATTCTCTTATATTATAATGGTGTCTATAGGAAGTAAAATAGAATCTAACTGAAATGCTTGTATCTCACGTTTCAGCAATAGTTGGGCACAATCAAAACCGTACAGGAGCATAGAGAGAATGGATTTCCAACTAATGACTAGGCATCGGGGTACCACCTATCACAGTACGTGGCCTAGATCATCGTACCAAGGATTACTCCCAATCCCCTACAACACAAGACCAGGACTACCTCTTACTGGATAATCCCGAGTAAGATCATCCCACGGTTGGGATCAGCAACCACACCACTAAGCCGAAAAAAGGGACATCTAGACAAGGATGACCTCACCCTAATGGGCGCTACCCACCTAGCCTTGCTGCATAAACCTTGATTTTCAGTCATTCTCGGTTGATGAGGCTTGAGGCTAAGCGTTACCTTTTAGAACATTTCTCCTAAATGCTCATCGCCCACCTGACGATGAGCATAAAGCATTCATCCATACAAGTCCGTCCCGTGTTCAAACGAAACCGAAGGCACTTTCCTACTACATCCATTTTGGAAACCCTTAGGATTAGTGGCGACTAGCCCTTGCACTTCACTGCTCAATCTTCGAATCCAAACTCGTCTTCCTCACGAAAATGTACAAACAGGATCGAAGTGGTTTTCAGGAAATCAATCTCGATCCTGGTCTCTTCAAAATGATCAGCGTATTGGCCAATATTGATAGTCGGTTATTTAACTATCAATTAATATTCACAAACATCCATCAACCATAAATAATTTCTCCATATTATTTATCAGTCCTCAAAATATCTTCGCAAGATATATTTCCATTTTCAACCCCTTTTGAAAACAGTTTTCAAACCATCTTCCTCTCACGGAATACATTTCCCAAATATTTTCTATTTCCACTGAAATCACTAAGTACAAAACTTTAGATTTTTAAAATAATTTAAAAACACTTTATTATAAAATTACTTTAAAACATTTAAATTGGAAACTACTTCAATACTTTATTAAAAATATATATTTAGGAATATTTAAAATGAGGTTACTTTATAAAATATAAAATTAGATTTTCTCTTTTAAAACAAAATACCAAGTCACCTTTGAATAATTACTACGATAATAGATTTGAAAAATGTTTACTTTGGAATTTAAACATTTAGGAATAATAAATTTTCTAAAACATACACTTAAATTAACTTTAAAACTTTTACTTATACTTAAAATTTGCTTCGAAACGTACTTAGCTATCCAAGGGAATACACTTCTCTTTCACATCTTTTTAAAAATAAATCACTATTTATTTTTAAACAAATTTACCCATTCCTTAATAAATTCCCACCGTGAATTTATTCCTTCAAAGATCCACTGATATATTACTTCACTTTTATAAACCCAGTTTATAAAATTTCTTAGTCCCATCCTTCTTAAAATTCCAATTTCAAACACTTATATCAATTTACAAATTGATTTCCAAATTATTCTATTTTGAAATAATTTCCTTTACTTACCCATTTATTCCAAAATCCATTAACTTCGGATTTTTATTTCTTACTTATGATTTAAAATCTTTTAACTGAAAAATACCAACTACATATTTCCAAAATTCCTTCTTTATCCTTTTAAATAAATTTAGACCTTGAAATTTAAAGTAAATTATTTATTCCTTTAAATAATATCACTTAAGTTTTACAATTCATTATTTTCTGTTTATTAAAAATCTCCTTTTTCCATACTCGGAATTATTTATTAGGATTTTAAAATCACTTTTATTCTTTCCCAATTCATTCTTAAATTTATTTAAATTCTCTATAATTATTTCACTTACAAATTCTCTTCTTTTATTTTCTTTCCAAAAATCCAATTTATATACTTTGATAACTTAGTATATCCAAACATATTCAATCAAACCAGCATCCAATATTTCCAATTACCCATATAATTCATCATAGAATATCAAATAATCAAAACACAGAATATTAAACAATATAATAAATTTTAAGGAATCCAGTTGGATCCCTCCAACCTGTTTCCCTGCATCCACAGATGTTAGCACAATAAAATACCAATTCCACTTCGAGGTGGAATATCGCGGTATATGGGTTTTAAATATAATATCATCGGCTATTATGCGGCGCATAGGGTCTCATCCGCTATAAAATGCGGGAAACCAATCATCCAATATATACTATATACTACTATAATATAATATAGCACATCAAATCAATTCAATCATTCAAACAATTATTTAAATTTAACCATTTAAATTTAAACAACATTCCAGAAGAGTGAGATTAACTCACCTTTGATTTTTCGTTTGCAATCCACTTCAACTTGCCTTGGTTTCATGGTTTTTCGACCTTGTATAAGCATTAGTTGATTTTCATTAATATTCAAATCAATTGAACAATTAAATATCATTTTATAATTTAATAAAATCATAGTTTATTTTTAAACTAACTCCCTTTTTAATAAAATATTTTTAGTGACTAAAATAATTAAACAAGTTTATTAAACAAATTAATCACCCTATACATTATTTCTAAAACAAACTAGAAGATTAAAATGTATACTTATTTTATTTTTTTCCAATCCATTCTTATATATATTTATAAAAATAAGCTGTAGATTTTTTTTTTAATAATCTAACCTTTCCAAAAATTCCTATCTCTTCCAAGATCTCTTATATATACTTTGCTATTTTTACCTATATATATGTTAAATTAAATTAGGATTAACTTAATTTTTTAAAACTGCTTAAATATATACAAAATTTTCCTTTTACTGTAAATTATCTTTCTAATACATACATATACATATATATATATATATATATATATAAAAAAAATAAAAGCTTGGTTTTGAAATCTCCTTTTCTGCCTATATATAAAATCATAATATATATATATATATATATATATAAATTAAATTTAAAAACCAAAACAGAAAAACCTTACCTCATTGCGACATCACCACTGCCACCTCCTCATACGCGCGCCACCATCCACTTTTTTTGTGAAATCCATCACCAAACCCTAGCTTGTCGGCGCTACTGTTCCCACCCAGGAATTCACGACCTTCGGTCGAACCCCACATCATCACGCCTTGACTTGCCGACAACCCTCCCCTCTCCTCGTGCGCACGAGCGCGCAGCTTCACCTATCGCGATTCAAGTCGACAGCCTCCCCCTTGAATGCTCATGAGCAACGTGAAACCCCAACGACACCATGTCGTCGAAATCAAGTCGCGCCCCTCGGCCTAGAAGCGTCGTTCCTCTCCGCGCGTGACTCAAAATCACGATCGATTGATCGATCGATTTCGTGAGACTCGCCCCCTTTTTTTTCTTTTGACTTCCCTTTTGAATGAAAGGGCTTCGGCCATTATTATTTGTATTTGAATCAAACTAGAATATGAAGTGGTTCTTATTTGATTTTGACTTTAAAGTGGATAATCCCTTTTTTTCTCTTTTACGTGTTCGATTTCGGTATGAAGACTAGAGATGGAGATGAAGATGTAATATAAATTGGGGATGGCTTCTTGAGTACGAGTGTCCAATTATAAGAATATATTTGACTAGTTGACTTCCAATTTTTATTATATCATAGAACTTCCAAAATGTCTCGTTATACATACCTTGAAATTTTGAACCCCAACGGAGGCATGCTGCTAGGCATTTATAATGTTATACACCTATTCTGGACGCATTGGAAAAGGTTTCGAGTCCTAATTCGATCGTATGGAGAAGATAGCTTTTTGGACCCAGTTATTATATTAAATTTCGATAAAATTTCATCGCGTTTATCTACCGTACGGCCAAACGATCACTCTAAACACTACGAAAATTGAAATCCGATAATAATACAATATTACGGATCCAATGGAACTGGTTTCGTCGAATTCCGAGACTGTGCCTCGGAAGGCTATTTTTAAATATCGATTTTAACGACATATTTTCAGAACTTAACAAAACACTTTCAAATTCAATTTTAATACTTTTACTGTCTTCAGTACCATCAATATAAATTTTACAAGCCCTTAAATTATTTTTAACAGGCTTAATACTCCATATTCAACATTTTACCCAATTTCAAATTATTTAGTTTAATAATTATGGTGATACTTGAATTCAAGTTAAAAATTAACTTTTAAATATTTAAAATCAATTAAATATTCCAATTTCAAATATTCAAAATTTTCGGGTCGTCACACTTCCTAAATCTTTTGTGAGTGTTTTTCACATAATTAATCAAGTATTCTTAAGGCAACTAAGAAGTTTGAAAGTATTAAGGTTGGAGTTGATCAAATAACTTGAATGCCTTATGGGTGAAAGAGAGATAGTCTCTAGGCTTGAGTTTGGAAAACCAGTTTCCTGCTCTCCCTAGCTATCTAAACTGGCCCAACGAAGGGGATAGCTAACTTGATTTACTCAGATCGCATCTTCCTAAGATAAGAGAGTACGAGATTTGGAGTTTTCCAAAGGGTAAACAAGATTTTAAAATAATAAAGATTTTGGAAGCATAGAAAACATTCTAGTTAAACTCTGTGTTAAATTCCGAGGAGGGAACTCATACCACCCATGTAAATTTAGAAAGTGATTTCAGCGTTATTCGATGAATAGTACAAGTTAAATATAGAAATTTGTATTGAGTATAATTAGTCTAATTTCTATGGGTCCACTTTTACTCAATACCAATTGGTTTGCGTTTACAGTAAATGATGTCTTAAATAACATTGTTTTTGGCCCATTAGAAGTATGTTTTGAAAATGTGAAATCTTCATTATGATTTGAATTATAATAATAATAAAATATAAAAATATTATCCCTAAATAATTAAAAAAATGATTTGGTATTTCCAAAGATCAAAATGGGTTTTAATTTACCGAAGGATTTGATAAAAGAGACTTAATGATTCCATATACTCTTGAAAAGATAAAGGAATAATTTAAAAGAATATATCTCTATAAGATATTTGATTTGATAAAAAGATAAATTGATTGGATGTTGTTTAATAATAACATATATACTTGACATCTTTTTATCATTGATTGGTTTGAAGAGACCATGACAGGATTTAGACGATTCGTATTCCAAAACCACTTCGAACCAACATTTGCGTTCGAAAGAGAAGACATGTTGAAGATGATGATTTTTTAAGACAGAGATATTCATAATGTAGGGTTGCTTGCCACTAACTTCTGGGGTAATTCGCATATTATATATATGGTTGCAATAGTGCCTTCGTTCTAAAAGTCTTCAATTTGCAAGGACTGCTTGCTACTAATCGTAGGGATGATTCCCAAACAGGATTGAATAGAAGGAGTGCCTTTGCTTTGTCCTTCACCTGGATAACTTGTATTGATGAATGTTTGACATTGCATTTCTAGGACCACATCTATTGGTTTTTAGAAATGTACATTTGTTTGGTGGTGTAGGAGGTAACCCCTCTTATACTTAACACTCTTCCCTGAGGCATATAAACTCAGGGTTGTACTTTTGCGGAAGTTAATTATGTATTGTTAGAAATGGCAATATGACATTCTAAGTGGATTTTGCTTTGTGAAAAGCAAAGCATGGCTTTGTGGAAAGCAAAGCGTGGCTTTGTGGAAAATAGGGTGTAGCTTCACGAACCTCACATCCCGGAGATGATACGCGTAATTATGCGGTCTGTAGGACATATTTCGAGCTATCAGTTTTATTATGGATGGAGGAGTCCAGTATCTGGAGCCTCAACGGTTTAAATGGACAGGTATTGGAGGCTCGATTGAGACAGAGCAAAGCTACCGAGATATATTGTTCTATAGGAATGCAACAATGTTGTACGGAGGCTTGCTTAAGACAAGTGAACAGTCACTGAGGACTAGGATTGTTATGCACGGATTCTGCATCAGAGGAAATGGCCACTAGTTCCATATCATATGGAAATCCAATTCCAATAAGAGCTTTGGGTTTGGTTGTATTCCTAAAATAGCTGTAATGCTTTGCTAACATTTTAGCTACACCTTTGCTATCATATACACCATTTGACATCGTCCATATATTAATACCTTCTTTTTGTGTGTGTGTGTGTGTGTATATATATATATTTGAAAAGTGTTTTTAAAACCAATGTAATTAATGATAATATCGAATTGTTTAAGTATAATGTGTATTGGTTATCGGAAGGTAAAAAACCTCTGTATTTATGTATGGCGTGGTCTTACGAGATATCTTTTCTTTTCAAAAAGCTTTTGTTTGGCGTCGATCCGATCTATTTCTCTGTCATATGATTATGGTTCAAGTTTCTCACTCCAGTTTACCAAGCTTGATCCAGGTATTTTTAATACCCGGGTTATATCAGAGTAGTTTCAGGTTTAGTTGATGACGCTTGGAGTTTCCAAAGGAGAGCTGTAGATCTTCATCAACGTATGGACGTAGATTATATTCCTGCTGCAAGTTTCATTATTTTTGTTTTTCAGCAATTGTAAGAACAGTGATTTGTAACTATCCAACCTGAGCTTGAGTTAGACGCTGATATTTATATATTTCAAATTTGTTGCTATTTTTTTTTTTTGATATTATACATTATTTCATTCGTGTGAGATTCTATTCTGTCTTTATTTTCCTTTTCCCCTAACTATTAGCCATTACGGCACTTAGATGCTCGGTATATGAATACCGTGGACATATCACTGTTGATCGCTAAGGGTGGAAAAAGTGGGTCGTCACAAATGGCTTAGAATCTTCAAACAAATTATAGTTCGATAAAAATGGGGATATAGCCAATGATACTCAAGGATTGTAAAACATTATATTGTTATACTTAGATATTGTACAACATTATAGTAAATTGGCGTGTTATTGGTTGTTACTTTTGTATTTTGTTATGAACTATTGAATTCAAAGAAATGCATGCAGTAAGTTTGTGCTTTAACATGGTGTAACTAAAGATATTAAAATATTTGAACAAGGTACTATGTTTTTCAAATTATTTTTTCCAACTTAGTTATTTCTTATTATCATATTGGATGATGTACGTCTACATTGGATAACGTGATCTATTACCATTATTATTAGCAATGTAATAATATTTAAAATTCATAGTAACATGCAAATATAATAATTTTCTTTTCAAAACATAAATTGTATAATACTTATTTTGTATTGTTAATTATGAATTTTCAATAACTGAAAAAATGTGGTGTGAAGCTTCTTAATAATTTTGTGTCTTTTCCATAATGTTTAACAAGTATTATAAGAATGGTCTTCAATGGAAAATTTACAACGTTTAAATAAGAATTGTAAAATAATAATATTTTATGAATGCATTTATGATAGCATAATCAAAAGTAATTATCCTAATACACTAATAACATTTATTCAATATTGTAAAATGATTTTTGCTTTATTACACAACTACACATGTAACACGATCGAACAATGTGATTTCTCGTAATCAAAACATGGTCATCACAAATATGACTGGCGATACTCTCAAACATTAAGAGAGATTTTCTATTTCAAGATCATATTAAAAGGATCAAAACAAATGTTATTTAAAACAGAGATAAGAATAACCCTAAACATTATTCCTTCAGTATTGAGTGTGGAATGGATGTTCCATACCACCATAATTAAGAAGGTCGCTTTAGGGAAGTCAAATCTTATTACCCTTTATAAAATTAATTTTACAAATCCCTTTAATAAATCTCTTTTATTTGTAAAATATCCTTTATAAATCTCCAAACCATTTTATAAAATTCTTTATAGGTCACCACGATCATTTTAAAACCAACTTCTTTTCCAATTTCCAAGATCTCTTTCCAATTTATAAATCCTTTAATAAATCCCTTTTTATTAAACAAAACTTTTATATAAAGCTTTCCATTTAAAAATAATTCCTTTTATAAAACAGTTTATTATTTAAAACACCTTTAAATAAACTGGTTATTATTTACAAACACCTTTTTATTTAACCATCTTTAAGCCACATTAACAAAATAATAACTTTAAACAATCATCAATAAAATAACAAATAACTTTAAATATTATTAATAAAATAATTAACTTAAAAACATTATTAACATAATTAATTTATTCTAAAACATTATTAATGCAATAATTAATTAACCTTAAAAATTATTATTATAAAAATAAATTAACACCAAAGCATTATCAATATAATAATTAATTAACTTCAAAACATGATTAATATAATAATTAATTAATTTCAAAAAATATTAATATCTGGCAACAATAACCGGATGACAATGGCGACTGCGACTTTGGCGACTGCGAATTCCTTTTCGCCTCCGTAACTTCTTCCTTCGCCCCATCTCTTCTTCTTTTCCGCTTCTTCTCCCCCCTTTTTCTCCATCTCCCATGCCCTATTCTCCACAGCAATCCCCATTATCGCTCCTCCTTTCTCCATCGTCAACCAGATCTGGTATAGTCTACAAGGTCATGTCCACTGGTTTTAACTCTCCTCTTCCCCTTTCGAACACAGAGTTTCCTCCATTGCTTTGTTCTAAGCAGACCATGCCTGTTGCTGATGCTCGACCTTGCTTGAGTACTGAGATTGCGTGCGTTGTATGTTCTGTTGTGACAGACGTCGCTAATACTGCCTTCAAATCCCCTAATGTGGCGAAGGATTCTTCTGTCGAGTTATCTGTCAGTCCAAAACTGATTGTGAATGCTATTAGAGTACTTCCTTCGTCGCTGACTGGTGAGTATCCTCTTCCCATTGAGACCAGAAGTAATGCGAGTTCTCTACTGAATAATGCTAGTAATTTGGATAAGTATGTTTCAAACATTGTGTTCGATGATCAGCGTACAGATCGTACGTCCGGTCGTGACGAAGGCTTGCATTCGTCTTTAAACTCTGGTTTGAATCAACGCACACCAAATGCTTGTGCTATTGCTCCCATGAATACTGTTCCAAAATTCAGTGAAAATTCTCCAAACGTGCCCAGGTCTCTTGCTTTCGTTGGTCTCCCCAATGTTGTGGATCGATCTGGTCTATCATCTCTGCCGATAGCTCCCCCCAAATCATGGTCTTCGCTGTTCAAATCGCTGCCACGTAATGTGGGTGAATACTCACCTATTGATTTTGATATAATTGAAGAAAATGGAGTGATGATTCCTCCAACCGTTATGCAAGCCGGCGTGGATTATTGGTCGGAATATTTGGTTGGCTTCTTTTTGGAACCAAATCTTCGCCTTCGTGATGCGGCTTCTGTTTGTAGACGTGTTTGGAAACTGTGTGGTAAACTACAAGTTAAGTTGATCGACTCCATGTATTATCTCAAGTTTTCCTCTTCCGAAGATCATCGGCTTGTTCTTGAGGCTGAGCCATCCTTTTTTGATGGTAGACCCTTTATTATAACTCCCTGGTCTCCTACTGTGACGAGTGCTCGTGAGCAGGTTCTCTATATCCCAGTTTGGGTTTATTTCTCGCAGATTTCGTCTGCTCTTCAGCCTCTGATTGGGTTGAATTGGCTAGCCTGTAATGTAGGTAAATTGAAATGTTTTGATACTAATACGGTAGCACGTGATAAATTGATGTTTGCGAAGGCTCTTATTGTGATTTCTCCCACTAAGCCTCTCCCTACTTCTATCGCTGTTCAGCTTGCTGTCGGGCATGTTGAGGTCGTACGTGTTCGTTATGGTTGGGTTCCAGATATTTGCTCTTCCTGTCACTCCTTTGGTCATCTTGCTATCTCATGCCATCATTCTGAAGTGTCCGCTGCTGCTCCTAAGATCCCTCTGCCTCGTCCGCCTATAAGGAAATGGTTACCTAAGGTTTCTACCTCCCAGATTGCCCCCTCTCCTGCTGTTCCTCCATCTGTTATGGGCCCTCCTCCTGATTCCATTCCTATTCCTAGACCCGCCTCTCCTTCTGTTCCTGATGTCCCTTGTGTTGCCACTGCAGTTCCCTTATTTGCTCCTGTATATGCTCTACCGCTTTTGCCTGTTGTTTGGGATGAGTCCGAGAGGTGTTGGGTTGATCATAATTCTGATGTGAGATTTAACCCAGTTGCTGATTCCTATTTCAGATTTGTTTCTGATGATCATACGGATCTTAGATGCCTTTATTACAAACCGTCAGGTGACTCCTTAGTTCTTGATTTGATGGTTTGTATGCGAGTAAGAATTCAGTCTTGCTTGCTGATTCTTCTTGGAATCGTTCGTTCATATACTCTTCTGATGCTTTAGGCTACGATCCTTCTCTTGCTATCTGTTTCCGCCCTTTTGCTGGTCTTTGTGGAAAGGTTCCTTTTGATTCTTTCCAGGTGTCTGTGGAGGATGATGGCTCTTCCTCTATGGAGGAAGCTTAGCCTTGGTGATTTATTTGTTACTGTGACATTTCCGTCACATACCTGTGCTGTATTTTCCATTAATCTTTGTAATTAAGGTGCTTTTACCTTACTCATGTACTTCAATTTTATTACATTCCTAATAAAAGTGGACGGTCCACTATAAAACCGGCTGGCCTTGCCAAAAAATATATATTAATATAATAATTAATAATAATTAATTTTAAATCATTTATTAAAACAGTAATTAACTTATCGAATGTAGAAAGAGGCATAGCGACCATTATGGCACTTAATCAAATAAGCATTTATTTAATTTGGCTTTTCAATTTATATTACCGGTATAAACATTAGCAGACATATATGTAAATAAAATCCATAATTAGTAATCAATGGTTAATACCTCACTTATCTAATAATAATTAATTGGCATATCAATCAACAGATTATAAATAGATGTCCAGGTTTATATAGTAGCAGAACGATGATTTATACCGCTGAACAAATTTCATTAATGAAGTATAATTAACTCAACTATGTCACTATTCAAATTAACGTAATTATATCCAGTCCGTATTATTTTTATCATTAAATTACTACAATACCAAAGAAACAATTATCCATATTAGTGCGTTGTACTCATCAAAACGAGCCTACAGCAAAAATCCGTTGGTTAATCGGATTTAAACGAGCAAGATATCACCATATTTAACGTTAACACGCATTTAATTAATAATTTAAACAAGTAATAAATTGTTTCCTCCACTCCAATTTAAATGGGCCAAGCCCAAAGCCTACACAACCGAACCCGCTTTCCTTTCTTCTTCCCAAACGTTCCAAATCCCCAAACCCATTACCGTGCACCGCCATTCTCCACCACCATCCCCCCATCCAAGATCGCCTGCAAGTCCCCCTTCACGAGCTTGTCGCGACAGCGCCCTTGCCTCCACCACCGGCCGCACTGATCCATTTCCGACCCCAAAACCCAAACGCAGAAATGCGTCCAAACCCAGGTCACACCACTCTCAAACAACACCGAGCTTCACTAGTTTTTGACCACGGCTGCTCCTTCCCATGACAAACGCAACCGAACAGACGTCGTAGCCTATCGACGCTCCTAGCCTCGACTAACCCAAACCCTAGTTCCGAACATCCGCCGACGATGGCCACCGAAAGCTGCCAATCTTACACCAAAAATACTACACTAACACACGAATCTAATGACATATACGACGTCGATTAACTCTTCTCGGATCCAGAGAATTTAATTTTTGAAGTTTGTGAACAAATTTTCACGTTTACTGACATCGAGCGATTTCGACCCCTACGCTCGATGATATCAGATGGGATCAATTTCTGAAAATACTAGATACTAAGACAAACAACTTTCGTTCTGGTCACTTAGGCTAATAATATACGGATTGAGTTGTGTTCAATTTTGAAGGTGTGAGAGAGAGTTTGTTTTCTAAATTTCAAGTTACACAAAGTGAGAAGGAGAAGAAACAAAGCTTGTATGTTTTGCTAGCCTGCAAGCATATTTTTCATTCCAAAGCAAATATATAAAATAAAATTTTGATATTTTTTTCAACAATCTACTTAAACCATGACTTCATATCAACAATCAATTTACTGACCAAAATAAGCCAGATCCAAGCTTTTTCCTTAGCAAATCATTCCCACACGATTTCAAAACTAATTTCGAACTTTAACTTTTTCAAAAAGAGAAGACTTCTACTTTATGAATGCTAGAGAAAAGGGAAAATGAAGGAAGTTCATGTATAAAATGAGAGTTGTATACATACATACATACATACGTACATACATACACATATATATATATGTGTGTGTGTGTAAGATGAAGTAAATAATAAAATAAAATAAAACAAAGTAGGCAAAACCCCAAAATTCCCTAGAATTCGTTTTCCAACTCTTATATCTTATCCAAGCCAACTTAGTACCAACACATAAGGAAATATGGTGGTAAAAGAGTGATCATGTACCTTGGCCATCTTTACACTTAAGGAAACTTTCAAATATCAAATCCATCTTTTTTTATTCAAATTTAACTTTTGTTTACTTTTAAAAATTCATATTATTATATTCATTTTTGCATTTTAAAATAAATGATGTTTTTCTACAATTAACTAATCATTCAAAGGCTGTTTAAAATGTGTGCAAAGATTTAACAACTTTCTACAACTTGTCGTTTGATAAAAAGTCGAAAATACGAAAACGAGTTTCAGTCACATTTTCTACTTTTCATCGAGCTACCTATTTTATAAACAAAATTCAAAAATAAATTTTCTGCCATTAATTATAAATTAAAAGAGGGTTATTTTATTATTAAAGCATTAATCGAATATTTAGAATAAATTAAATATCCAAAATTAAAGTGATAAAATTATGGATTGTTACATGGTCCTTAAATCTTGCCTAGTTGACTTGTGTTTACGCTTATTTGGTTCCAACACTTGAGTCAAATTTGTTAGAGAACCATCTGCAATTGCATGTATTGAGTCGACGAAGTTTTTAGCATCGCAAATCATGAAGTTCAAAGTTATTTTGGTCAAGGAGTAAGGATTAATGTAGATATGTAGTCATGGATTGGGTTCGACATGTAACTTCATTCGATATATCATGATTTATATCATAAATCAAAATGTCTATTGTTCATCCAAGAGTTAACAATCGTGTATCAAAGCAATTAGTTCACTTCAATAATTGCTATCAAATTGTTTCAAAGTTAAGCGATGTCCAAACCAAAAGTGTAGTTTTTGACTTCTACGGATCAGATTATCAATATCTAGGTTAGTTTTTGATCTCTTCAGGTCGTGTAATTAATGACCAACTCAATTCCTAATCTCTTCAAATTGTTAGTTCAATCCACGATCTCTTTTGATTGTTAGTTGGATCTTTGACCTTTTCAAGCTATTAGTTGAATCTTTAACCTTTCCAAACCATTATTTGAATCTTCAACATCTTTGAATCGTTAGTTCATGTTGTGTTCATTCCCCTTGCTTTCTAATGTGGGGATCTAAAAACTAAATGAATCCAAGCAACTCACTCTCCGTGAGGGAACTCACTATCCTATATAAGTCCAATTGATTTGTTTTATGGCAACCAACGTCCATTATTGTTTTAAAATTAATATCAGTTATCATGTACAAGTGATTTCAAAGTCTTTGAGACCTATCAAAGTCTCATGGATGAGTAAATGGTTTGACTATAATATCGCATTATTTATTGCAAACAAAGGCAAAGTATAGGAATTGAACCTAACTCCCCATCGTCTTAATTATAAGATAATCATCCCTGGCCTTATTTCAAAGTTGCTTCCAATTACTGTTTATGATGTCTACTCTTATTCCATCATTTCAGGTTGGTTTTTCATACTATTGCAAGTTGCTAGAATTCTTTCCACCACGTTTGTGGCCATGTTATCCACGTTCAAGCGGTGTTGTGCTGAAAAGATCATAACCGTCTAAGCTACCTTCAAGGATCGGTACCGATCCATGCCTATGGATTGGAACCATCCATATGATAGGAAATAACGCTTACTTTTATCCTTAGAAGCTAACAAGGTAAGCTTAGTTGACTTGTGTTTACTATTGTATGGTTTCTACTTCTTGGGATATGCTTGATTGATTTGTCTTTATTGTTGTATGGTTCCTACTTTGACATGCTTAGTTGACTTGTGTTTATTGTTGTGTGATTCCAACTTTTTGGGATAGGCTTGGTTCAAGATGAGCTTCTCGGTTTGGTGAGAAATGGATGGATGTTGTGAAGCACGGTAGGCTTATAACCCACATGTCCTGGATTGCACAGATGACCTAAGTTGATACTTGGAATCATTAAAGATAAGTAAAGGGCTATTGCCTTAAAATGGATCCAACGATATATAAGAGAACGTACTAGTTATGTTTTAGTTTTCAAAACTATATATATAGTATATAAGTCACATTGCATTCACAGACACTACTTATTCCTTTTAGAGAAACTGATCATTCTTATTACGGTTTGTAAGAATGAGCTGGCTAACCCAGAATACTTCTAGGAACTCCATTTTTGGAGTTAAGGAAGGGTTGGGATCAAGGCTACCAACCCCAACTTGCAAAACATATTCGTGGAGATGGTGCAAAACATGGTTTAAAATGCCTAGGTTCCTCCCGCTATGGCCGTAGGTAGTGGTGCTCCAGTTCTATTGGGACGGAATTGAAGTATATAACTTCAGTGTACATAACTTTTGGAGACAAACTGAATAATGGATCGAGGGCTGACAAGGATTACTCTATTTTGGGAGGCAAGCTATTCTTTGGCACTGAATCAGCCGTTATAGTGTAGGATTGGTTAGACACCTATGAATGCATCTTTAAGGACATGGAGTTAGAGGATGGGATGAAGAGGATCTAGTAAGGCGAATGGCTCTTTGAGGTTGTGTGTAGATTATCGTGAGCTAAATAAGAATGAAGAAGAACCACTCCTGCGTATTGATGACTTCTTCGACCGGCTCCACGATGCTAGGGTGTTCTCTTAATTGGACCTTGGGACAGGGTTATCAACAAAGAGTGGCGAAGGAGAGTTTGCCGATTATAGTGTTTCGAATATCTAGATTCTATGAGTAACTAGTTTAGAATGCTCTTCAAAATGAAAGTTGGTATCCTAAGCCTTGTTTGAAACACTACAACAAAAATACTCTATTACAACGCCCTTTTTACAACGGGCATTAGCTGCCCGTTGTAATAGTTGGCTATTACAACGGTCCATTCAGGCTCGTTGTAATAGATGCCCTATACAATGTCTTTTTTACAATGGACAATGACTGCCCGTTGTAATAGAATGTTATTACAATGGACCTTCCATGCCCGTTGTAATAGATGTCAATTTTATAACGGGCTAAAAATGCCCGTTGTAATAGGTGCCAATTTTACAACGGGCTAAAAATGCCGTTGTAATAGGTGCCAATTTTACAACGGTTATAAAATGCCCATTGTAATAAATGTTTGTTGCCAAATTTTGACAACCAATAATTAATAATTACAATGCTTTCTTAAAATTAATATTTATTTTTTATTAATATTTAATAATTATCCATTAATAATATTATATTAATCATATGTTACTAATTACTAATTATAATATTATATTACTAATTACTAACCATTAATAATACTATATTATTTATTAATATTTAATAATTAATCATTAATAATATTATATTAATCATTTATAACTTATAATAATTAATGATTATTATTAGATAATCACTAATTACTAATTGTTATACATAATCAGTATTCCAACAGGTTTAATTTTACTTTTCAATTATTAGTAAGTAATATCGAGTAATTAATATTAAATATATATAATAATTTATAATTAATAATAAATACTAATAATTTATGATTAATAGTTACTATTAAAAATTAAAAATAAATAATATATACATATTAATTATTAACTATTTGCCTATGGTATTAGATGCCTATTACAACTATTTTATACTGGTAATAGATATCAATTTTCATAATTAATTATAATTAATAATTAAGACTAATGTTTAATAATTAATAATTAAGATTAATAATTAAGATTAATATTTAAGACTAATACTTAATAATTATTAACAAATAAGTAATATTAAATAATTAAGAAGCAATATTTAATACTTAATAATTAATTTTTAATCATTATTTATTAGTAATTACTATTAAATAATTAATAATTAATAATTATATAATAATTAAGAGTGATATTTAATAATTAATAATAAAATTTAATAATTATAAATTGATATTTAGTATTTAATAGTTAATTTTAAATATTTATTAATTAATAATGATTATTAAAAAATTAATAATTAAGATAAATATCCAATAATTCATAATTAATAAGAAATATTAATATTTAAGAAGTGACATTAGTATTTTATATTTTCAAATTATAATTAATAAATATATTTAACAAATATTTAATATTTTGTAATTATAACTAATAACTAATAATTACTATTAAATAATTAATAATAAATATTAAATATTAAATAATATTAATAATTAATAATTATCATTTAATAATTAATATTTATTAATTAAAAATTAAAAATTAAAAATTACTATTAAATACCAAAGAAGTAATAATAAATATTTACTATTTAATAATTTATTTTTAATAATTAATGATTAATAAGTAAACTTTAATAATTAAGAAGTCATATTTATTATTTGTTATTTAATAGTTCTAATACTAGTTATATTTAACATTTAATATTCCAAAAAATATATAATTTATTGAAATTTTCTAAAATAAATTTATAAATATTCACAAAATTTAAAATTTGAAATTTGAAATTTTGATGAAATTCAAAATAAAACGTAAAAATTCAAATTTAATAAAACGTCCAAATTTCAAAAAATTCAAAAAAGTTAAAATAATTTCAAAATTAGAAAAGTAAAAACATTATGTTGTAGATATGCATTTAGATAAAAAAATTATGATATCCTCTTTGACAAATAATTTTTATCTTTATTTTTACTAGCAAAAATCCTGGCTCTATCTCTCAAATTTGGCCTCCATTCTTTTAATTTTGGCTCCAACCTTGAAATTTTGGCCTCTTCAGCCCGTTCTTTTTCTCCCCACCTACAGTCTAATCTTGTCCCATTTTCCATTTGTTTCTTCCCAATCCTAAATCCCAAATCAAGGCTTCTGGAGCACCTAAATTCCCCTCATCCTTCCTTTTATTTTCAATCAAAATCGATGTAACAAAAATTGCAATCTTCCTTTTGTGTACTCGATGTTCGAACGAATCAGAAAGGGGAAGTTCGATTTAAAAATCAAATCGACTAAGTTTCAAGTCGGAGGCGATGGCTGTGAGGAAAAGGTTGCGTACGAGGGTCGTGGAGCGCATTATGGCCAGTGTGGTTCGAAGGGGGATTACTATCGAAGATGGAGTCGAGCGCGCAATGTTGGCGTGCTTTGTCCCGCGTTATCTTGGCGGCGGTGGCAGCATAAGCGTTAGAAATAGAGGCGGCCACCGGTAGGGATCCAGATCGCATGTATAGATGGCTCGAGGAGGGTCGTGTCGCATGTTGTATGAAGCTTCAATTTGGTCAGTTGGTCGAACTGTGGGCTGATAGAGTGGGAGGTTTTCGCGGACGGTGAAGTTTGGTGGCGCGGTCGGCGATTCGTGGTAATATCACTTATGCTTGATTTTTACGTTTGCTTCCGCAAGAGGAATCCTGAGAATATTATTATATTCAGGTAATATCATATTTTGCTTCTTTTACAAGCTGCAATTTAGTTCAGTTGATGTAGGATGTGCAGTTGTATGGCTGGATTATATGACTGTGTTATGGGTAGAGAGAAGCACTGTTGGTCAGGGAGTTGATGTAGGTTGTGCAGTTGTATGCACTGCTCGTAGGAAGAGTTGTAGTATTGAAGGAGGAGGGACAAGCGCTGTGTATGATGGATGTGGGCGATGGTTGTTTGCTAAGGGGGTGATTGTGATGATGGTTATAGAAGTAGTCAGTTGCAGTGATTGTTTGATGAAGTTGTTGTTTGGTTTGGTGAAAAGGAGGAGTGGTGATCAGGTAGTTGGATGGTTTTGATGGTGACTGTGAATGCTATAGTGTTAGATGGGGAAGTGAAGAGTTGTAGACAGAGACAAAACTGCTGATGTTTGAAGGCACAGGCACGGTGCCTATCTAAGTAGCGAAGTGGTTTGGGTAATGCAATGTTTAAAGTGTGTAGAAGGGAAATGCACAGTTGTATGAGGGAGAAGTTAGTTAAATATGGAGGAAGTGAATGGCTGTGGTGGGTGGTTTGTTTGTAAATGTCAAATGGTGCAGAGAATAGAGACAGTAGGGGAAATGCTGCAGAGAACTGGGAAGAGATTGGGTAGAGAACTAAATAAATGAAAAACATTGTATATTAGAACTATGTCAATGTAAACCTATCTAACTTTTAGGAATGTGTTGGAATTTTATGACTCTACATTTTAGTCTTTACGTATCTGATTTTGGTTGTTTTATGATAATATTTATTACTCGTTAAATTATTCATTATTGGTATGGATGTATGCTGCTGTAATTTTTTTTAAATTTGCACTTATTTTGCAACAGTCAGAAACCGTTGTAATATCATGTATTACAACAGGCATTGCCCGTTGTAAAAAGGTGTATTACAATGGACATTATCCGTTATAAAATATGATCGACCTATTACAACGAGGGCTAGTATAACGGGCTCATGCCCGTTGCGAAATCCATATTACAACTGGCATTGCCCGTTGTGAAATGGCTTTTTTGTTATAGTGAAATGCAGATTACGGATCTTAAGATTGGTTTAATACTAGAGGGGGAGGGGTGAATAGTGTTTAATGGATTTTATGGAACCTTTGAAATCTTTTGAAATTAAACACAGATAAATGCAATTCACAAACACAAAGGCAATCATAAAATCAACCACAGAAGCAATTAGTAAATAAAAGCAATAAAAGGAAAGAACACACACTACACCATATTGGCAGTTTTGCAACACCCCCATGCGAAAGAATCGCAACGGTTTTGAGCCGTTGCTAAGTAGCAATGGTTTGAAGCCGTTGTAAACGATTTAGGAACGGTCAAGGGCCGTTGTAAGTACAATGACTCAAAGCCGTCGTATAGTTTTCCTAATTTTTTTTCCATCTACACTTGCGTACACATAATCCCCCGTTCCCAAACCTAAATGCCCTTGATTTCATTTCCTTCCTTCGCGCCCCCATTTCCCTCTGTGTTCCCTAACCACGCGTAAATCACCATCGAATGAGCGACTGCAAATCATCATCGAGATCGATCGTTGGAACCCTCGGAATTTTCGAAATTAAGGTATAAGGTTCGTTCTCTTTTGATTTTTGTCATTAGAAATAAAATAATCACGTTAGACTGCTTATTTTTCCTACTATATATCAGTTTGTTTATAGATCTGATGTACTAAAATTCCCTTTGATTGGATGATGTTTCTTGAATTTATATGTATTGATTTGTGCTATATTTATAGGTTGTAGTTGTGTTTTGGTTCCAGTACTAATTTCAGGTGAGGTTCTTTCAATTAACATTTGAACTTGCTTTTTTAAAAATTATTTTAAAGAATCTTAGGTAAATTATTGTTTCAATTTTGATTCTTTTGTTTTGGTGCTGCTGCTTATTTGTTTGGTGCTATTTTAGATAGCAAGAGATGAGTTACATTATCTTTTGATTAAAAACAAATATCTGAGTTATTATTTGTTGTATTATTTACTGAAGTCATTGTTAATGTAGTTTTTATAGGTCACAAACTGTCGTGGTAATCAAATGCAGTAATTGTCCCAGCTTAAGTTTAAGTTGTGATATAATCATTAACTCATGAATGCAGTTTAAAAAAATTTGACCTTAAGTTCCAGACATAAAAGTGGTGAACGAAGTCCCGATTATACTAATAGTATGGTGTTTTTCTATTATTTAAACAAACAACCGTTGAAAATAAAACAAGTGGACTTATTTATGTTATCATCATCATTAGGTGTACAAAACTATTTTAATTTTGTATAGTAAGGAATGTTATGAGTATGTCTGTAGACTCCAGCACTATTTTGTTTTTAGATTATTGTTTGTCAGTGTCTGCGAAATCTCAACTTTTTGTTTTTTTAAAGAATCGTGACTTCCTCAAATTGTGACTTCCTCAAATTCTTAAAGAATTGTGATAGGCATGCTGTAGGAAAGCAAGCTTCAGCGACAACACTGGACTTGTAGCCATCGGCATTTGATCCAAAATTAAAGGTTTGGACAAAATTCCCACTAGAAGGGTCAAAACATACACATCCACATCACTCTTGTGATTTTAGATGGAAGGACTACTGCCCTTTAGTTTTCAGGTGAGTTAGGTTGCTATGAACTTTTTTTTTAAAAATTATTTTTATTTTTTTTAACCTGAAATTACTGAACTGATTCTTTTGAATTTTTATCTCTTGAATTGGTTGTAAGAACTTTTTGCAAACTATTTAGGGTCGATCCCGGTGACTATATGCTTTCTTTATGTGGTAATGATGCTCTAAGGGAACTTTCATCTCCTGGAAAAAGTGTCAGTTACTTTTACTTGACAAACGATGATCGTTATATGATTAAGATTGTCAAAAAATCAATAGTCAAAGTGAGTTTGTTCGTCCTTTCTTTCAACTGTTTTCATTTCTTACATATAATTCAATAATTTGTTTGAGAAGTTTGAAATTTTTTTATCTCAAAATTAAATTATCATCTACATTAAAGCTGAAACTGAAATGTCTTTTGTTGTAGGTTCTTCTAAGAATGCTACCTGCATATTATAACCATGTCAAAGCTTATGAAAACACTCTAGTCACAAAGTTCTTTGATTTACATTGTGTCAAATTAATCGGAACAGCTCTCTGAAAAAGGTCAAACTAGAGGCTCAAAATGTATAGATATCTCTACGAAACTTGAAAGTACATTTCCTCATTGATATTCATAAACTTATACATAGGATTGTATTTCAGGTCCGTTTTGTTATAATGTCTAACTTGTTTGGTTCCGATTATTTCATCCATAGACGATTTGATCTAAAAGGTTCCTCTCATGGCAGAACTACAGATAAACCCGAGTCAAAAATCACTGAGAATACAACATTGAAAGACCTCGATCTTAGCTTTGTTTTCAGATTACAAAGAGCTTGGTTCCAAGAATTCTGTAGGTAATCAGAATTAATTTCTTCCAAATTCTATTCCATCATACAGTTAAACTGGCTACTCTGGATTCATGTAGGCATCAACTGGAAAACTGAATTAATGTAAAGCTATAAACAAAGATAAAACAACCATTTGCCATTTAGCATGCATATTTTGTACTTAGTCTACATAGGTATGTTGAAGGAGGTTATTGCTGAATTCGTCCATCAACGTCCAATGATCGTGTTGGTTAAAATGTATATGTGTTTAGTTAGCAGTTGAATTTTATGGATAAGATACAAAACAAATAGAGAAGATAATAGACATTTTTATTTTATTAAAAAAAGGTATAAATTATATCACTTTCAAGTTTATACACAATCTGAATCCTTGCATACTTTTCCTCCTCCAAAGGACTACTTTCGTAAGATTCACACTTGTAAACACTCAAAACTTAGTTTGCTTCTATGCATGAAGACAATTCGATTTTATTTTTGGAGTTATTTTGTCTTATTTGATCAACAAATATCAAAATGAAACTGTTTGGAATTTTTCCTAAATTTTTGCCAAGGATCTAGTTTGTCACTTGAATACCAATTATCAATAAAAAACAATGAACTAACCAATCACCAAAACAAACAAAATAGCAAAAAAAAAAAAAACAAAATTGAGAATACACAAGAAGCAAACGTGGTTTGGTCTAACTGACCTAAATCTATGAATTTAACAACTCACTTTTATTCACTTTTACTAAATCAGAGATTACATGAGATAATAATCAATACTAAAATTTTTGAATTACAATAGGCATGCAATCTCACAGATATTATTCAATTAAAAGCCAATTTCTAAAAGAGAACAGTCGATCAAATAAACCCCCCTTCAATTTTGTTCTTTTGAGGTTTCATTTGATTGTAGGTTTCCTTTGAAACACATCAACAATATTAACATGTCTAAAATATGAATATCTAGCACTAGAAAGATAAATTTTAGAAAACCTAGGATAGGTCCCATGATCTTTTACTGTGCACTTATACAGTGACCTATGAAAGAAGGATTTATTTTACCTCATTGAAATGTTTTAAAGCTGAATTATTTTGAATGTATTTGAATCTAACTTTGTTATCGTTGAATTTTTTGTGTGTGTGTGTGTATTCTATATATTTACTTATTCATTGATAATATTATTATTTTTCGATGATAATGATTAAGTATGTATTGTAATTGATTGTGCAATTCAACAATGAGTGAGGAAAGAATTAGAAAATTGTTGTGTATGAGTGTGAGTTCTAGTCATGTATGAGAAAATATGACAATGCAATACTGATGTATCTCAGGTTTTAAATTCTTGTATGTCAACTATCATTGCTGCAGTAATGAATCTTGCATAACCACAACAGTTTTCATATTGTTCCTGACATTTTAAAGCATAAGAAGTTCCTCTTTGTTAAATGTATAACATTTCAGTATTGGTAGTGCCTTTCTGGTCCAAGAAAACATTGGCTGATACCATAAAAAATGGTCAAAATGCCCAAATGAATGGAATTTTTATTCTTTTTATGAGAATGATGCTCACATTGACACTGAACTGTTGTACATTGCGTTATACAAAGATTCACAGTTTCTAGGGAGGGAACCATGTGAATGCTATAGGATTGGGTAAGGATGCTCATGTAAGTATTATTCATTCAATGAAAAACTATAAAGCATTGATCTGATCCAAATATATGTACAAAAATTGTAAGTTTCAATTAATCAGTTTTACGTTAATTATTGACTATGGGTTACATGGTTTTAAATTTCAAACTTAAAGTGCTCGGAAAAAATTATGAAACCATATAAAAACAAATGTAATTAATACCACTTCAGTCTAGTACATTAAAAAAGCGAGGGAAGCGTAAAATATGCATTAATAAATGCATAACATACTCTATGGGAATACTTCTGGTAATGGTAGTTTATTGTAGCAGAGAATCTAAAAAATAATACTTGATACAACAATGTATTGATCTATTAGAGAGTTTATTTCTTCAAGTCAACTGCAAACTCGAAGTTAGTAACATGAATTTAATGATTCTATTAAAATTATTTTGGGTTGATGGGTTTACATTTAGTTCGTAAGTGGTTCTGTAAATGGTGATATTCGTAAGATAACCACATAGTGGTGCTAGCACATAGCTAGCTTGATATCTATTGGAAATGGGAAGAATTTATATTTATTGTTTACTGTCCTCTTTCTAGCGTACCTGTTTTTTATCACTGTATTTTCTTCAACCCCCTCTTTAATTTTATCGAATATTTTTGTTGGTTGTGAATCTTCTAAGGCTATTTCCATATTGGAAATTTGCAGTCTTAACTTGGAAGACAACTTCACGACCCACTATTTGCTGAAAAACTTTATCAACCTCATAGAAACCATTTTCCGACATTGTGGATGTATTTTAGATAATAATATAGCTTCCCCAGACTTTTATTTTGGATAAACTCTTTTTTTAGGCTGGTAGCAGGTTTTAAGGATATCTTTTTCTAGTTTATGTCATTAAGTTATTGTAATTCTTTGGAACTGGTATGCCGACGGCCCATTCTACCAATTTCGTTATTTTTAAAATTCTACCATTGAAGTAAGAAAGTAGCAAAAATACATGGGTTTCTTTTTTTCAACATCATTTTGACCCCTGTTAAAAATTAAGCGGCCCGCTCATTGTTCTCCATCATAACTAAAGACTTCAGATTGGAATATTTTTTTGTTACTATGTCGACACTGATGGGATGAACGATTAACAATGAATGAAGTTGCTAGTACAATATTGGTGTAGCTTATAGTATTTTCAAACTCCAGCATGGATTTGACATTGTAGTTGAGAAGAATTTAAACTTTTTTATTGAAGATGGTGATTAAGGCGGATGTGTTTTTCCCTCCATTTCCACCACTAATTTGTACGAACATAGTTTCAACACCTTATAATCAATTGCTTGATTTCAGCTATGTCCAGGTCTAGATATACTTTTGTTGCACTTGTAGTTCTTAACTGGCTACCTAGGATGGCGTGTTCATTTAAAATAGTTAATTTTTTAGCTTACGATTGTAAAGAGTAGATATAGAGATGGTTTTAAAACATACGATCAAAGCTTCTCACCGTTCCATAGGTGAAGGCTATAGTAGTTGAGTTAGACACTACATTGTCAGGTTGCACTATTGTATTTTATCATCCCACAACGTTGTTGAAATTTTTTTTCCACTGCAAATTGGTTATGGTGATGAGTCATATAATTGGTGACACAGGTGTTAAGTTAGGGTCAATTGTTATATAAGAGTTAAAGTTAATTTTAGCTTGCTGCACGTGATAGTAAATATGTAGATATAAACTCTCATGTCTTAAGTGCAACATGGTCAGGTTTTAAATCAATCAGTAGAAGAATGAATAATGTAGCACAAACACTAAGTTTTCAAAGTGAACTAGAGCATGCGCATGCATGTTTGCACACTCGTAGATACACACACACATACATCCACATATTTATTTATGTACATACGTTGATGTATGTGTATGTAAGCATGTGTACATATATAAGCTATATTCTTCTTTTATTTCCTTAGCAGTCATTCTAGGTACTTAGGAAAATGAAAATAGTTTCCATTTTTTTTTAAAATACCCCTGGTAAAATTTGAGTTTGGGTGAACCGGAGATGGTATACTGGGGTAAAATTGTACATTTTAAGGCATGGTTAAGACAGCAAACTATTGTGCAGATTTCTTTTTGCTGTTGTACCAAATATATTTGTTTCAGGCTTCTAGCTCTCTTTTCCTTGAGTTGAGTTTATGTTTAGCCTATAAATTCTTGAAACAGAACCATGTGTTTATCTTCCAAGAAAATAAAATTATTCTGAAAACAGAACCATGTTTAGCCTACTGCCAATTTAGATTTTTCTATTACAGAATTAGTTATGTTTCTTGTGCTTGTTCGTAAACTTTTTATCCAACTCAAGTCATCTTATTTTTTCTGTTCTTGCTACTTTTTACAGGTAACAATTCGCTTCTTTAAATGTGTCATAGTTGAAGAGTCTCGGTTCCTAATTTCCAAAGATATATGCGCAAGGTTTTCACGTTTTGATTACTACAGTAAGCTCTTCTGTCCTGAAAGATACATCCGTTTGTATTGACTGTTGTATACTATAATATTGAGTATGATAATGTAGTATTGTTGGCAATGATGTAGTATTGTTGTTCTAATCATTTTGTTGTTGTTGCCAAACTATGTACTGCATACTGTAATATTGTTGTTGTTGCCACTTAACTATGCAGTATAATGTATTGTTGTTGAACATTGTAATTAAAAGATTTGTTATGTTTGGTCTTTGTGTTGAATCTATGAAAAATATTTGGTTTAATGATCTTTCTTTTGTGATATTATGTTAAATTTTCAAATGTTTGTATTGAGTATGATAATGAATTAACATCTACTCTAAGAGGACGAAAAATAGCAATGTATATTTGTAAAAAAATTAAAAAATTAAAATTAGCAACGGTTTTGAGCCGTTGCAAAACCAAATTAACAAACCATGTACAATAAGGTTTTGCAACGGCTTTTAGCCGTTGCGAAACTAAATTCAGCAATGGCTCTTAACCGTTGTAAAATTTAGTTTTGCAACGGCTTTGAGCCGTTGCTAAATTTAATTTCGCAACGGCTAAGGGCCGTTGCTTAATTTTTACCACTGCCAATTTTGCAACGGCTCTAAGCCGTTGCGAAATGGCATTTCTGGTGTAGTAACACTGAAATTTTATATTGGTTCGAAGTTACCGTACATCCAGTCTCACATAATTTCTTATGTAGATTTCTTTTCAAATATAATGTCGATATTACAACTTGAATTCCAAGGCCACGAGATACACCCTCCTGTCTTTGAGTCTAGGGTAAACTCTCTTAATTTAACCAGGCTACAAGATCACCTAATTGATTTACGTGCTACAATCACACCCAATTGATTTACAGGTTACAATCACACTATTTCCAATATCACTTTGTTAAATAGAGAGACTAAATACACTTCTTTGATTATAAATAGTCCTATAACTCTGAATAGCACTAAGATCTTTGAGAGAGAGTGGTAGAGAATCAAACTAGAGATGATCAAGTTTGATTCACTTAGGATTTCGGTAGAGTTTTGTTAAAATATAAGGGAATATTTGAGTGGATAAGGAGTGAAGAAATAATAACTTAAAAAATTCATTGGAAACAACTGGTATTTATTGAAGAACAACAGTCAAGTCCATTCGTGAAAGGTTATGACAAATAGACACTTCATCTGAAAACTTAAACTTCTATGGCTACCATGTCGACATGGGGGGATGATGTATATCGACATGCCCTAGTTAATTTTGAAAATTGATTTTTGTTTTTAAAAGTGATTTTCTTTCTAAAACTTGTGTAAATAATTTTTGAAGTTTATAAACCATTTTGAATATAGTTTAAACTTATAAAAGAGATTAAAAAGTAATCTAAAAATATATATATAATCTATAATATAAAAGTAATATTAAAAACTAAGTATAGGATATATTTTTGAGATTTAAAGCTTATAATATTAAAACCAGAAGATAGTTTAAAAACAAGAGATAATTCTAAAATCAAAATATAAAAGATAATAAAAATAGTTTAAGGCTAAAATATTTAAACTGAGAGAGATGACTTTAAAAAAAAATTGGAAAAATATTTAAAATAAATCAATTTTGAAAACTTTGTGGATTCCATTCCACTAGAGAAGGTCGTGGATTACATCCCACTAAAGAGGTCATGGGTTCCATCCCACTATTAAAGCGAGAAGGTGAATTCCATTCCACTATTAAAATTCTAATAAAGATTTTAGTGCTATTATTTAGTTTTAACATAAATCTAGATACTATTACTTATCTTCATATCTTGAACTCTTGAAATATCAAACTCTTGATATCTTTAACTTTTGATATCTTGAACTCTTGATACTCATGAGTCTTCAGTCTTGATTTCTTCGATCTTGAATTCATCAGTCTTGAATCTCTATTCTCAGTCTTGAATCTTTATACTGTACAGTCTTCATTCTCAGTACCTTCATACATATATACATACACATCTTACATATATATACTTATATATATATCTAGACAAGAATATTAGTATTTATATTTTATAACAAGTCCTAATGTTTTTGTCATGAAAACCATTATCTCAGGAGATAACAATCTCCTCCTTTTTGATGATGACAACCTTTGTTTATAAAATCTACTCCACAAAACTCTGATTCTACTCTATCTCCCCCTTATTCCAACAACTCCCCTTTAATCTACTAACTCCCCCTTAAGCTACGCATATCTAACCTATTTTATAATTCTCCTCCTTTATCGTCAACAAAAATTAATCCTAAACTACATAACTCCCCCTTAAACTAATACTATAGCACTATATAGGATAATAATACAATATAGTAGAATATAAATGAGATAGGTAACAATATGAGTAAAATATAGTAAGGTAAATGTGAGAGATATGAAAATTTCAAACATAATTAATCAGTATATTTATCAAACTACACCATTTCAGTCATATATTACATACCATGTGCAAATCAATTCAAATCAAACGAAACAGTTCAAACCACATCGAACCAAATCAAATCAAACAATACAAGTCAAATCAAACATTTATTGGAACTTCAACCCATCATTCTTCACCGAAGATAGGATCTGACTTTATAGCATCTCATTCTTCATTATCCTTGTTCAGAGCTCCTTCTAGATTTGCTTCGAGTTAGATTTGCTTCGAGTTCTTCTCTGTTGAGGGCTGAAATCATCCATCGAATGGCATCAAAATGCCTTTCTTGTTCCTTTATCATCTGCATTTGGCTTAATTCTAGGTGACGTTGATTGGAAAGGATAAAAGTAAGTATGTTCTCGAAAGATTTGAGAGTTTCTTCAAGATTCTCGCTTAGATTATGAATAGGAGTGGCCATTTTTGATAAAATATGAAGAAATTCAATAGAAAATAATGAGATATTGAGAGTATGAATTTTTCTGGAAGAAACAGATGTTTATAGGGTTAGAATGTCATTTGAAATGAATAAACACACGATTGTTATGTCAATTTCAATTTCAAAACAAAAATTACTTTCTGGCCGTTATATGTCGATATGGGGGGTAGGAGGTGAAAGTGTACTATGGATCATGTAATATGGATATACGATAATACAAAGTATAGTGATGATAGCTATACAGTAAATAGTGCGGAATATAAAAGCAATATAATAAAAATAACACCAGAGACTTTTATACTGGTTTGAAGCTCCGTCCTACGTCCAGTTCCAGACTCTTTCTGGAATTTTACTAAAACAATAACCCTCACTTAGCCGAAGGAACAGGTCTACACAACCCTTGAGCAGCCGAACAAGGACCTGAGCAGCAGAATAAGATTTCGCCTCAGCAGCCGAAGAGGACTTCACACGCCCGAGTTGTAGAACAGGACTTTAACAAATACAAAATATTGTTTTGACCTTATGTGTTCTAATAACACGGGATTTGTCACTGAACCGGTGTATCATTCAAGTGAACCCAACGTATCAATCGAATGACACTAGTATAACTTTTTTTTAACGCAGGTTTAGTCGACTGCCACAGAGGATCAGTCGACTAGACCAGAATACAAAATCTACATAAGTAAGATTCAGTCACTGAACTAGAAGTTCGATAATTTTGAATTTCAGGTTCAGTCGACTGAACTAGAAGTTCGAAAATTTTGAATTTCAGGTTCAGTCGACTGAACCACCGATTCAGTCGATTGGTTCGTGGATTTGAGCAAAATTACTGCTCCTACCCACTCACTTTTTACCTTTTAACCTTCACTTTCCCCTTTGCTCTTCACTCTCATTTCAGATTTTCAACTTTTCTAAAATCCTCGATCTTCAAAAACTCAATTTTTTTACCTCCAAACAATCAAATTAAATGGCTCCCAAGAGAAAGGGACAAGCATCTTCATCCTTCCAACCTCCTTCCAATGAATAAATCCAACAATGGCTCTACGATGATACTGCAGTTAGAAGATGGAGGAGAATGCAGCATTCTCGTATCTTTGGTTCGTTTGAATTTTTTTTCGATTTTTCTCCATATCATATACAAGAATTGGATTGTAGAAGCAATTTGGAGTCTTTGTTCAATGTTGATGACAAGAAGCATAAAATAAACCAAATTATAGTCAAGCTCTTCTAAGCTAATCTAAATTTAGGTCATCAAAACATTCAAAATCAAGAAGATTGTGTATGGAGTTTAGTTTGTGGAAACCCCATAGTTTTCTCGTTAGATCGAATGGCTCACATTTTAAGATCTGAAAATGATGGTATTGAATTGAGCAATGTTGATTGTGATATGGTCATTCGTGATCGTATAAGTCATTTCTTTTTGGAAGAAGATATGCACCAACTCAAGTCCATGACCTTAAGGCCAAAATCTAGGATTATACACCGTGCGTGAATGAAAACCGTAACTCCGCGAACCATAAGTTGTGAACTTGTTTACGAACATAACTTCAAAGCCTTATATGCCATTTTCGACAATATCAAAGTTAATTGGCTTTGGTTAATTCTTGATGAATTCTTAAGCATCGACAATGGTTGAATGAATATCATCTACTACGGTGAGCATATTACGTGATTGCTAAAAGAATGTGAGATTCCAGAACCCGACTCACCGGTTTCTACCGTCGGGTACTTAAACTCTCGTACTTTAGCATTAATGAAGCTACCGGTTGCTCGACCTCCTCCTATCATTACTTTTGAAGAATGGACTCAACGCCAATTATCTCAAGATCTACCACAACAATAACAAGGCAAACCATCTCACGTCCAACTCGCCAAAGATCAACTACTCGTCAACAAGATGAAATTTTGATTCCTAATCCAAGCCTTCCTCTACATGAATCAATTTCCATGATATGCCGTAACCAACAAATACTTCAATCCCATATCATTAGTGTTGACAAAATGCTTGATAAAGTTAAATGATTTTTTATAAAGTTATGTTAATCTATCTCATGTTCATCCGAAACTTCAACGGCTACACTAGATGATCCGGGTAAGCAACCTGCCTTCACTTGGTCTTCCTCTACCGATGATCAAGCAAGTAGTAGCGAGAACGGTGGAAATGAAGGTGATAATGGTGGTCAAAGATCACATGGCGATAGGGGAAATAATATTGGAGTAAGGTGCTACTTTTTTATATTATAAAAACATTAATCTTTATTTCATAACATTATGGCTTGTATTAAATAGCCACACTTTTCGTATTATTTCAAGACTCTTGTCTATGATATTGTAATGTATGAATGTTCGGTTCCTTTATAATATCTATCAACGATTCATTATTTTATATTCTTTCTTCCTTTTTGTCGATGACAAAGGGGGAGAAATATTATTACTAACATTAAGAATGTAGGATATAGAGCATCAAAGATTCAGGGGGAGTAAGTATTTATATTATATCAAAATCTATATCTATTTACAGGTTGTCATCAATCAAAAAGGAGGAGAATGTTGGGACTTGGTTTTGATTCATGACACAAAGCTATCATTACGACATACATATTTGATGATTGCTATGTTAAAAAGTGAATATAAACTACATGGAGAAAAGACATCAAAATCGATGCATCAATTATATTATCTAGTTTTTGAGTCTTAGGTCAATTGTGTTAAAATCTCTTCTCGTTTAATGTATATATTAGCTTGTAAATAATCTTAATGATTTATACATATAAGCATAGGAAATATATTTATATATTATCAAAGTTTTTCTTTAAAATCGTATATATATATATATTTAAAACCCATAAAACTGTGCAAATTGCACAGAAATCACCAGGTCGGTCGACTGACCTGCTAGGTCGATTGACTGACCTGTAAATCTCTATGCAACATGCACAAGTGCATAAATAAACAAATCATACATTTGAATATTCAGTTGACTGACCCAAAGGTTCAGTTGACTGAATTTCTACAACAGTTATTTTCTAAAAAGACGCGATTATTTATGAAGAGTTACGAACCTCTACGAAAAGATTTAGACGCAACACTTGAACCGAAACTCTTCATCAACAGTCGCTGCTTTTTAACATCTATAAATACATACTCTAACTTGATTCCAAACTATCGAATTTTCTTATCTTTCTAATCTAACGCTCTTGAATCTACTTGCAACTATAATTCAAATATTCTGCCTCAGAGCAATATTATACCTTTTTATTCTTTATAAACTTCAAATATATATATTCATACTTGAGGAGTAGATTATAGGAAGGGTGTAATATTGCTTTAATGCAGAATATTTGAAAGTATAGTTGCAAGTAGATTCAAGAGTGTTAGATTAGAAATATTAGAAAATTCGATAGTTTGGAATCAAGTTAGAGTATGTATTTATAGATGTTAAAAAGCAGCGACTGTTAACAAGAGTTCCGGTTGAAGTGTTGCATCCAAACCTTTTCGTAGAGGTTCGTAACATTTCACAAATAGTCGTTTCTTTTCAGAAAATAGCTGTTGTAGAAATTCAATCAACTGAACCTCTGGGTCAGTCAACTGAATATTCAAACGTATTATTTGTTTAATTATGCACCTGTTCATGTTGCACAGAAATTTACAGGTCAATCGACTGACCTACCTGGTCAATCGACTTACCTGGTGATTTCTGTGCAATCTGCACAGTTTTCACGGGTTTTAAATATATATATATATATTATATAATTTTAAAGATAAACTTTGATAATATATATATACACACACACACACTTATATGTATAAATCATTAAGATTATTTATAAGCTAATATATACGTTTAACGAGGAGAGATTTTAACAAAATTGAACTAAGACTCAAAAACAAGATAATATAATTGATGCACCGATTTTGATGTCTTGTCTCCATGTAGTATATATTCTTTTTTTGTTGTAGCAGTCGTCAAATCTGTATATCGTAGTGATAGCTTTGTGTCATGAATCAAAACCAAGCCTCAACGGGAGGATGTTAACATGCCTCTATTGATTTTAGCAATTTTCTTTGTTTCTTTATATTATGTATATGTCTATATATAAACTTATATAATATAAAATCAAGCATTCCAGAGATATTTAGAGCTAATGAACAGAAATTATCGATTTTCATATATAAATTTTAATTAACATTTCATAAACAATACATAACATTAACTAATCGAAAGATACAAACTAATACAACATAAAATGAAAACTAGAATTCGATAGAGGACGATGAAGATGATGATAATACAAGTTTGTCACTCACTTTCTCAAAGAACTTGTTCATTTTGGTGGAAATTTTGACAACTTTTTACTAAGGGATCTTTTGAGAATCCATGGGTTTTCCTCGATAATCTTTTGATTCTTGATAAGTGTTTTGTTGGATGAATTTTTAGGAGTGATAGGGTATTCAATGGTTTCCAAAGATGTCTCTTCCTCCTCCTCTCCTTCTTCTTCAATCTCCATCTCCTCCCCTTCTTCTTCCTTCTCCTCTTCTTCTTCTATTTCTTCATGAGCCAACCTTTTATCTTTTTCAGTAAATGTTTCATATGGTTGAAACACAAGTGGGATTTTCATAAGAGAGATAATTGCATGGTTAAACACTTTTCGAGAAACAAACTCCTCTCTCTTATAATCAACTCCAAAATAGATAAAAATCCGAGTAAGATAAATCTCGTGGCACAAAGTGTTTTCTCCTAAAGTAAAATTTTTGGACGAAGTTCGTCCAAAATTACTTGTTTCCAACTAATGTCATAATGCCCTAAAATAGCAAAAAGAGCCTTACAAACTTTTAAGGTCGGTTGATTGAAATTTCTCGATCTTAGAGTAATGTTATGTTACAAAAGAAGGTTAACAATTCTTGCTTTAGGATGGAAATTTCGATGTATAAATTCAAAGTTATCATCTCCTTCAAAAATATGATGAAATGTCTCACGATCATGTTCATCAATTTGAAAATCCGAAAGATTCATTCATGTATACTTACAACCCAAAATATTTCCTAAAATCTCACTATTTAAAACAACTCGTGTTCCTTTAACACTACTTCAAACTTCTCCTTCATTACCATCGCAAAAACCACGATTCAAATTTGCATAAAACATTTTAACAAGATTTGGATAACAAACAAAATCATTTTGAGAATCATTAATTAAACTAAGAATTTGATTCTCTTCGAAAAGAATATTGTGTTCATAAGAAAGAAAATCATTAAGGATTGCAAATTTTTCCTTATGGACTTTTCCAAAGTTTACATAGCTTATAAAAGCTTTGATAGTGTGACGTCCCACCTCTATACTCACACAAGCCAAGGACATTACTGGGTAATACCGCTGACTAGCATGAAGAATAAGGCTGTTGAGGAGCGACCATCTATGTAATTGCTTTATGCGAGTACCGATATGTCAGATAGTATGCCATGCATTTCATTTCAAGAGGAAATCTGACATATCAAATACAAACTCAAAGCTACTACACAGTGGCTATATGGCCTTCAAAAATAAATATAAAATAAGCACAACACAAAATCAGTCATAGATATTCATATCACTAAGGCGAAAACAGATATGAATATAACACATAGAAGTGTACATCAAAATAATGGTCATACAAGATCTACTACATCACAAAAGAATAAGTATACATGCAGGAGTCTCTATCTCGAATGTATAAAAGCAAAAACTACTAAGCTAAAGTAGTTAGCCAAAAGTCAGAAGCTAGCCCCTGCTAAGAAGTTAAGCGGAAGCATCTATAACACGTCGGTTTGACCCAAGTATTATTTAAGATGAATAATAATAAACGGATCAGTCTAGCTATAAATATCATATGAGATGAGATAGAATAAGGGATACAACAAAATATATGATAACAATAATGCCATACTTTGACGAGCATACATTTGATAACAAAAAAAATCATACAATATCTCAAATCTCCTCAAATATCCAAAAAGAATATCACATTCTTTAGCTTATTCACCAAACCTCAAATATTGACAAAACATTTCAATGCCAATCGCAAAAATTGGTGAAACACTAATTCCAGAAATCAATAATTAGAAATTCAGAAAACACAAAAGGGGGAAAGGCCAATCAAAAACGGGAGCACGAAAACTCACTAACACATGTATCATAAATGGGTCGCTATCCCATGTTGCTAACCATAGAGCTGGTGCAATGACGTAGTACAATAACGGTATGCCTAAGGAACTTGAAACTAAAATAATTCGGAACAACGACGTAGTAAAATGGTATGCCAGATGAACCTGAAACTCAAATAATCCAGAACAACGATGTAGTACAACGGTACACCAGATGAACCTGTTAAAAAGATCATGGGTCGCTACCCCACAAGAATTGAGCCAAAGCTCCATAGATTAAGTGTAAATTACATCAAGCTAGTAAATAAATGAGTTTAGCTTCATGTACTAGAACCACTGGCTTAACTTAAATATTTACGAACAAATTGTAGATTTCCACTCAAAACACAAAATGATCATCATTGATCAAAAAGAAGTGTAAATTACACTAAGCTAGTAAATAAATGAGTTTAGCTTCATGTCCCATAACCACTAGCTAAACTTAAATATTTACGAATAGATTGTAGATTTTCACTCGAAGATTGTCACGAGAGTTCAATCGAACAAGTCCAAGAATTAACCGACGAAGTAAACGCAAACGTTTCATACCATTTGTTTTGCTAAGCCATTTAATCAGATTTCTCAAGCGGATGAGGTAAATGTTTGTGTATACTAATAGAGTGGAAAATGGTTTTAAAAACGAGCTTTGTATTAAAAATAGTGTTGGAATCATTTTTGTGAATAAGTTTGAATATTTACTACTAGTATAAAAACCATTGTATTTTAAAGTGACAAATCACAGAAATGATTGTAAAAACAATCTAACACAAAAATTTGCATTCGACAACGTGAATTAAAACCATAAAAATCGATATTAAATCGATCAAATGGATATTCCTAAAAATCCAGAAAAGAAGCCATCAAAGTCGATAATAAATAACAACAACTAATCGAATCAATACAAATCGATACAAATCGGAAATGCACACAAAACATACGAAGCAGGCGAAATAGCATAGGACCAGACGTCTGGTTGGATTGGCCAAACGTCTGATCTAGGGTTCGAGGAACTTATTTTCCCCTCCCCCACTTTCTTTTTGGTGCCAGAGTCCCTCCAAACGTCTGGTATAGTGTAACCAGACATCTGGTCAAGGGTTCGGCCGTTTTTCTTCTTCTGCCATATCTATTTTTTGCTTTGGTTCCCTAACCAGACGTTTGAGTTCTTCAATCAGACGTCTGATTGCCTGTACTGGGCACTAGTTGGCCTAGGCCATTGATGGCCAAATCAATTTGGAAGCGGTTGGACGGGGATATTAGGGATTTATGTCAAGCGACAACCCAACCTTATAGGCTCTTTGATACACCCCAAATAACATGTCCAAACATCCAAGATATGATTTTTTAAAGATTTGACTTCAAGACACCAAAATTGAAAAATTCACCAAATCAATTCAAATCAAAGCAAATGAATATGAAATAGATTTAGGAACAATAATGAAAGCTATAGACGTAGATGTGAGTTCAAGAACTCGCCTTTAAAACTCAAAAACAACGAATGAGAAGCTCTAAAACAAGGCAAGATCAATTCCTCTTCAATACACCTCTAGAATCTTCAATCTATTATCAAAGGTGAAATTTTTCCTAAGTTAGGTTATAGGAATTTCTGAAAATTGAAGAAAGATTTAGATGGAGAAGACAAAGAGGATGCTTACCTAATCTTCTCTTTGATTTTAGAGCAAGAACATGAATTTCCTAAGAGAACTAGGGCTTAGGAATTTCTAATCTCCTCTCTTTTCCTCCATTTTTCCTTTTTCTTGAGTGTTAAGAAATGTTATGAGTGAATGAAGAGGATTGGAGTGGGAGTTATTATTGTAGAGGAGTTGGGCTCTTTGCTAGGTTAATGGGCTGAAACCCAAACCCAAAGCCCCAAATGGAAATATCAAGATTCTAATCAACTCCAAACATATCGATATTTATACTCAAAAGGGTCGCAAAACACCGTTTTGGACTCAATGGAAGTGGTCCCGAGTCCGGATTCGACCGTTTACAGAAAGTCACATTTCAGAATTTAAATTCAACTAACGATGCTATATTTAAATAAAACATTAAAATATATAATCGTAAAATATGCGGGTTGTTGCAGATAGCTTCCGGATCATTGTAGATGAATTCTTTGATGGATTTGGACAGCCTAATGATGGATGTGGTGCTTACGGAAGCCATTTTTGAAGAGAGTAGAGAGCTTAAGAGTTTGAAAGAGGGTTTGAATTTTGAAATGAAAGTGAAAAGATAGGATAAAGTTAAGGAGATAAATAGATATTCAATCGTCATGCTCTCTAGTCAAGAGACGCCCTTTAAGAGCTTTGCAGTTGGTGGAAAGGTGGAGGGAAATTCAAAGTGTTGAATTCAAATTCAAATTTCAAAATTCTGGTAGGAATGTCGACATAAGGGGTAGGGCCATGTCGACATGAGTCCTATAATACATGTGATTAATTTTCTAATTTGTTTAATATCTCTCTGTGTGTGTGTGTATATATATATATATCCTATAATCCAATTTATATTTTATCTGAAATAATATAAATAAACACTTTAATATTAATATTTTAATATTAAAAATATTATTAAAATAATATTATTTTGAAAATCAAAATTTTAAATTCAAACAGCAAGCAATTTCAAAACATGCAAACATTAAAACATTCAAGCAAACAATTTCAGCCAATATAATTCAAATGCGTACCATATTTTTAGATCCATATTCCTAAGATCATCAGATTCGTGAATAGCTGTAAAGCACATATTTGAATTTTCCTTCTTTTGATCCTCATCACTGGAGGAAGAGTCTGAATCGCCTAGTGTAGCAGTACACGCTATCTTCCTTTTCTTTAACGAATCATTACTTGGAGGAAATTTTTGCTTATCTGGATATGGACAATCTCTTTTTAAGTGGTCTAGCTCATCACAACTGTATCATTTGACGTTGTTAAGAGTCTCATTATTATTTCCAGAATTCTTGTCATTATTTCTCTTGTACTTGTTCATTTTTCTGTACTTCAAAAACTTTCTAAAATTTCTTGTCATCGAGACTATTTCTTCATCGTCGTCACTGATCGAGTCTGAACCATTTTCTATTGCATTGAACGCTATTGACTTCTTTTTTGAGGCCATGCTTTCTCTTTTCCCTTGCATTTGTACTTCAAATGAAATCAAATTCCCAAATAATTCTTCAATTATCAGCGTATTGATATCATTAGACTCTTTAATTGCTAGTGTCTTCTGATTCGATTCTAAAACGAGTGAATTCATAATTTTTCTAACCTGATTTTCTTAAGAGAAGTTATTTCCTAATGCAATTAGTGAGTACACAATGTATTGAAATTGACTGTACATGTCTGAAATGGACTCATTTGGATTCATCTTAAATAATTGAAACTGATTGGTCAAGATGGAAATTTTAGCCAGTTAAACTTTTGTTGTTCCTTCATGAGTAACTTGCAAAGTTTTTCAGGTTTCATATGCAAAATTTCAGACAGACACTCTATTAAACTCATTCCTCTAAAGTGAACAGAATAGAATATCCATGGCTTTGGAATTGTTTTGTGCAATGGTCTTTTGCTCAGTGGTCCACTGCATAAAATTTGTTGTGGGTTCAATGTACTCGGTTTATGTGATATTCCAAGTGTCTAATCCTATTGATTGTAAATAGATCTTCATCCTACATGCCCAATATGCATAGTTACTACCATTAAAAAGTGGTGGCCTAGCAGTAGACTGACCTTCTACAAATGAACTAGTGATAGCCTTAACATTATCAGTGTTGGCAGTCATTGGAAAACTTTTCAAAAATCATATTATGAAAACTTTGAAAACCAATGCCCTGATACCAAACTTAGAAATGCAAATTACAGATCTTAAGGTCGGTTAAACACTAGAAAAAACTATTACAGTTTTGAAATCTGCGTAGTTATGCTGTTAAACAGCTGGTCAAAAGTTTTTAAAAAATCAAAATTGAGGGAGTGAATAGTGTTTAATGGATTTTATGGAACTTTTGAAATCTTTTGAAATCAAATGCAGACAGATGCAATTCACTAACACAGAGACAATCACAGAATCAGATACAGAAGCAAATAGTAAATAAAAAGAAGTAAAAGGAAAGAACTTGTCGAAATTTTATACTGATTGGAGTCACCTTACATCCAATCTCACATAATTTATTATGCAGACTTCTTTTCAAATATAATGTCAATATTACAATTCGATTTCAAAGCTACGAGATACACCCTCTTGTCTTCGAGTCCAAGGCAAACTCTCTTGATTTAACCAGGCTACAAGATCCCCTAACTGATTTACGGGCTACAATCACACTCAATTGATTTACAGGCTACAATCATACCATTTCCAATATCACTTTAATAGATAGAGAGACTCAATACACTTCTTTGATTACAAATGATCTTATAACTCTGAATAGCACTGAGTTCGTTGAGAGAGGGTGGCAAAGAATCAAACTAGAGATTATCAAGTTCAATTCGCTTAAGATTTTGGCAGAGTTTTATTGAAATATAAGAGAATATTTGAATGGAGAAGAAGGAGTGAAGAAATGAAGAAAAATTAACTTAAAATTCGTTGAAAGCAACTGGTATTTACGGAAGAACAATGGTCATGTCCATTCATGAAAGGTTATGACGAATAGACACTTCATTTGAAAATTTGAAATTCGATTTCTATCGGCTACCATGTCGACATGGGGGGATGGGGTATGTCGACATGCCTAGTTAATTTTGAAAATTGATTTTTTTGTTTTTAAAAGAGAATAAAATGTAATCTAAAAATATATATAATCTATAATATAAAAGTAATATTAAAAACTAAGTATATAATATATTTTTGAGATTTAAAGCTTATAATAATAAAACCAGGAGGTAGTTTAAAAATAAGAGATGATTTGTAATCAAAATATAAATGATAATATAAATATTTTAAGGCTAAAATATTTAAACTGAGAGAGATGATTTTAAAAAAATTGGAATTTTTTTAAAATAAATCATTAAAATTTCGTGGATTCCATTCCACTAGAGAAGGTCGTGGGTTCCATCCCACTACTAAAGCGAGAAAATTGATTCCATTCTACTATTAAAATACGAATAAAGATTTTAGTGCTATTATGAAGTTTTTAACATAAATCTAGACACTATTGCTTATCTTGATATCTTGAACTCTTGAAATCTTGAACTCTTGATATCTTGAACTCTTGGTACTCATGAGTCTTCAGTCTTGGTTTCTTCAATCTTAAATTCGTCGGTTTTGAAACTCTATACTCAGTCTTGAATCTTTATACTGTACAATCTTTATTCTCGGTAACTGCATATATATCATGCATATACATATATATCTAGACAAGAATATTAATATTTATATTTTATAACAAGTTCTAAGGTTGTTGTCATCAAAACCATCATCTTAGGAACTAACAAGCCTAAGTCGATTATTGCTACTAAAAATGAATTAAAGGCTACCTGGGGAGACAAGAGGATGAACATAAGGAGTATTTAAGGATTGTGCTCGAGGTATTGAAAAAGCACCGATTAAAATTGAAGTTTTCGAAGTCTCACTTCTAGGTGAGGGAGATGTGATTTTTTGGTCACATTGTTTCTGAGTAAGGTATTACCGTAGATCCTGCAAAGGGGGAAGATTTATAGTATTGGGATCGACCCAAGATTGCTACATACGTAGGAAGTTTCCTTAGGCTACAAGATACTATAGATGTTTCATCCAAGACTTCTCTAAGGTAGCGGCGCCGTTAACTAACTTGGCAATGAAGAATTAGGCTTTTTTTTGGGAGCGAGGTGCGAGCATGCATTTGTGAGTCTGAAAGGAGGTTTATGAGCGCACCATTGTTAGTCATCCCAAGCGAGAATGAGGAGCTAACAGTATACATAGATGCTTGTGGTATTGGACTTGGTGCGATGTTGATGTGGATGCAAATGGTTGTAACCTACGCTATTCGATAACTAAAGCAGCATGAGAGGGAGTATTCAACTCTTGATCTGGAGTTGGCGACGATAATATTTGTTTTGAGGATATGGAGGTATTATTTGCTTAGGGAGTGGTTTGAATCGTATACTGACCATAAGCCACTAAAATATCTATTTTCCTAGAAGGATCTTAACCTTCGTGAGTAGCGATGGTTAGAGTTCCTAGAGTGGAAGCACCTGGAGTTTATTGCCAATTTTGATTTTTGATCTTGATATGAGCTTGAGGCGGAAGTACTGGCTAGCCTAACGATCAGACCTACCTTAATGGAGAAAATTGGTATTAGCGAAAGGCTAGACGCAAGACTAGAAAAGATCATGGAGAAGATAGAGGAAAGGTAGAGTCTAAGGAGATGAAGCATTACATGCTCGACTCTTATGGTTGGCTCCATAAGGATGGGAGATTGTCTGTTCCCGGGGTTGATGGATTAGCTTTGACCATCTCTGTTCATTTAGTTTGGCAGTTACCACTCTGGATTCCTTCATGGTAATTTTCCTATTTGATTAGGTTTGTCATTTGATTAGCTTTTGTATTTAGCGGTATACACAATTAAACAATACATACTCAATTAGGTTTGACATTCGACTACTTTTACATCCGTATGTACCTGATTAGGTAGTGCATCCAGTTAGCTTTTCTATAAATATCTATTCGATTAGATATTGCATTTGGTTAGATTTTGCATTATAAAATAAAGATGATTTATAACCTTTTTTATAATGCATTTGAATTTTAATATCTATGTTTAATTTTAATTATTTGAATTTTGAATTTATATTAAGTTTTGATTTAATTACTTAATTAAAATGTAGTTAAACTTATAATATTTTTTAGAGCTGAAATATTATAAATATATTAACTTACTTTATGATAAAATGTTGTTAAATTTTTAAATATTTTTATGCATAAATACATTAAAGTTTTTAAATTAAGAACAATTAGTTTTTAACTGCTTAAGTCAAATGTAGGTAAATATAAATTGTAACCATATACAGTAAGCTTTAACATCATAAAAATGAAACCTAATGTTAATGTACTACAAAATATAGACGATTTAAAGTTGGTTTAATGAATTGTAAAAAGTAGTAAATTTTTTAATATTATACATATAAATAAAATTATAATTTTTTGGAATCCATGTTAAATTTTGAATTAATTGCTCAAGTAAAATGCAACTAAATTTAGTTATAGTTTTTAGAGTTGGCCAGTCACAAATATACTAATTTACTGTATTATGAAATGTAGTTAATTTATTAACTATTTTTATGTATAGATATATAAGCTTTTCAACAAAAATGTATATTTAACTGCATTATAAAATGCAGTAAATTTTTTAACTGTTTTTAACAGAAATTATTTGTTAGCTGCATAAGTCAAACGTCGGTATGTATAAAATGTAATCATGTATGGTAGAAAAGTTCAACATGATCATATTATAAAATGTAGTTAGTTCTTACCTGTTTTTTAAAAAAATTTATTCATTAACCACATAAGTTAAATGTAGGTATATGTAAATCATAATCATGTATAGTAAACTAATTCAAGGTGTATAAAATTTAGTTCTATTGTTTATTTAGCTTCATAAGTCAAATGCAGTTATATATAAGGAAGCTAAGCATGAACAGTAAATCTTAATATAGCAGTTTTAAACGATCATAAAATAATAAATCCATTATTTAATAAACGAATTCAAACAAATTTTTTATTACAACATTATGCGAATCTAACAAAGCAATAATTTCATACATTATATTGCTGACATGTTCTCTTATTATATCCATAACTTTGACATAATGCATATTTTCTTTTTCTTTTTGAAACTCTTTGTGCAACAATTGATCTACGACTTGTGGATGGTCTGCCAGGTTATCTTTTGTATTTTGAAAGATGTAACAAAACTGTTTTAGAGCTTCATTTACATTGTAACGACCTGCAAATTTATCACTTGGATAATTTATATTTATTTCTAAAATATTTAGATACGGGTTTAAAAGTAAGAAATAATCATATTTTAAGTGGCAAATGATCATAGTTATTTTTTGGAAAAAATATTTTCGGACAAATTACGAGGCAAAATATTGATAATTTGTAGATATCGCCCAAGTTAAAATATCGATAAAACAACTGGAAATTATTTTATTAACAAAACTGCTTTAAACGATAAGGATCGTGCATGGCTCTGGATACATACACAAATATATGTATTCAGATAAGATTATGAAATAAAATAATTTATTTTATTTTTTTGAAAATAAAATGTATTTATGATATCGACAGTCGATATCATCGGTTTTATATATTTCTTCGAAAATTCAAGTTATGTTTAAATATTAAATAAATGGGTTTTTATTTACAAATAAACCTATTTTAATTATTTTATAATGTTGGTAAAATAGTTTTTAAAAATTTGCCTACCAAAATGATAGTTCGTAGAAAAATAAAAAATGCGACCGAAGAACGTTTTCTGGAATTTCGACTTTTCGACTCGGAAAGTTACCGAGAATGTTGTTCGCCTATATGCACTATACACATACATATATATGAGTTAATTAACCAAATAATAATAATGCACTAATAGTATATTATCTTATGTTAATTATGTTTAGCAAATGGTGTGATAAGTCATAGTTTTAAAAATTATAACATATATATAAGTATATATCATTATCTCTTGTCGTATCTTACCATTGTCCATCATGGCCTAGAGGATGTGACTGGAGAGGGAGGGAACGTGACATATAAGGGGAAGGAAGGTAGAAATATGACTCGTTAATATAATGACATGTTAGGTTATTTTACAAACTAAGGTTAAAATGGTAATTTTCCTACTTTCTTTCATCTATAAATATACACCCTCACACACACATTTTTGTTTATATTCCAACTTGATTTTTTCTAAACCTTCTTCTCTAAAAATTGCATGGTTTCCATAGTTCAAAAAATTAGAAAACGTTGGTTTTTTATGTTGCAATTTGCTTCCATACCTTATATACTTCTTTTACTTTCATTTCAACATCCTCTCTTTCAAAAACTAAGGCCATCACTACCCGACAAATCCCTAGCCAAGCCAAATCACCTCTGGCTGAAGCTATTCTAAGGCCTAATCCCCTTCAAAATTTCAACTATTTATGCTAGTGTCGAGCATAGAGGCGTTGCCTAATTATAGCCGAAGTTAGTTAGCATAAAGGTAAGTAAAACTACTTTGCTTTAGAAAGGTTTTTGACTTTATTATGATGTGTCATTGTGGTGATAATATGATGAGAAAATTGACTGGTTATTATGTTGGTCGATGGTGATTTGATGGATGTTTGCGTTTGGTGTTGAATTTGAGATTTGAATGTGATATTATCGAGTTAGCAAGCATATAACCTTATGTTTATATATGTGTTTCATTGTAATGTTAAAAGTAAGGTAGTATGGATGTATGTTATGATATAAGAACCAAAATACGTTGAGTTGAAACAAAGTTAACAACTTTGTGTGTTGCGACGGACGTAAGATCTGATACGAATCAAAAACTATGTTTTCTTGTTTTAAAGTTTGAAAATTGTTTCAAAGTTTCTATCTTTGTTTCTAAGTCTCAAAATATTTGAAAGTTATGTTTCTAAGCATGAAATAGAAAATAATAAGCAAGTGTTTTAGCTTAAAGTATGTTTAAGCGTACTGCGCTCATAGCGATAGTCGCCATAGATGCAGTTCGATAAAATTTCCTATTTTCGTTTTAAAACATTTTCTTTGAAATGGTTTTGCAAAAGTTTTTCAAACGTAAAAAGTAATATAAAAAGATATTAAGTTTACTTAAATTAATATTTTATTATTTAATAAATTAATTAAAGGTAATTAGTACTTGATTGATAATCAACTAAGTGATTAAGGGTTAAGTAACACTTAAAGAAGGTTAATGACTAATTAATGATTAATAAATTTTAATTAGTGATTAAAGAAGCTAAGAAGTAATTTAATGATTAATTATCATTTAATTAAGTTAATTAGTTAACTAATTATTATTTAATTAAGTGATTATTTAATTAATTTTTAGTTAATTAGGCTTTAGCTAATAATGAATTGATTTAACCATAACTAAGATACATTAGGATGTTAATTAGGGCTTAACCAAGTCTAATAAGTTAATTAAATTTAGTTATGTATTAATCTTGATTTAATTAAGATATAATTAGGGTTTAAGCTAATAAAAAATATTTTAGTCATTTCAAAGCTATTTTTAAACTTAATCGGTTATATTTTAAATCAATCTTCTTTTCAAGTAATTGATTTTAAGTCAAAGGATCTCTCGTTTGGACCATTAAGTAGCCAAATAAATTAAACTAGTGATTAAAAACATTGACACGTTTTATGGAAGGGTACTTTTGGCACAGGTCCTTGATAGGTTTCAAAATTCACAAAAACCTCAATGGAAAAAAGTATGTAAATTAGGTCCTTATTTTTCGAAATCATAAAAAAAACATATAAAAAGAAAAAAAAACTTTCAAATTTTAAAACTTATTTCAATTAATATTTATCTTCATATCATGTCAAAAAAATCAAAAAACAAGAATGAAAAGGGAAAAAATGACACACGGTATGTTTCAGGAATACTTGTAAACATGTACACAATTTTAGAGAATAATTTCAGACATGTCTGCATTTATTCTGGATAGCATGCCTTTGCAACTAAAAATTGTAAATATGTCTTTAATTTTAAGGATTAAGTGCAGTATTTACGCAAATATCCGGATTATTAAATCAAGGTGTAGTTATTCAGTGAATAATTACATACATGTCTGCAAATATATGGAATTATGTAGATTTTTATTCAACGCGGTTATTCAGCGAATAATTGCGTATATGTCTGCAATTATATGGAATAATTGCATATATATTTGCAATTATTCAGATCTTTATCGAATGCAATTATTCAGTGAATAATTGCAGACATATCTGCAATTATATGAAATAATTGCAGATATGCCTGCAATTTCTTTTTTTTCTCTCTGAAACATAGTTATAATATTTAGAAGTTTTTGATTTTTTTTTGTGCCCCGCGCAAAAAACACGAAAAATACATGCTGCTATCGTAAAATAATTATAGGGACCCGCTTTACAACTTTTTTTTATGGACGATGCCGTTTGAAATAACTTTGGTTTTAGGGATGCGTAACTAATATTCACTTTATGGAAAGTAAGTGACTTGTGTTTAGCACAAATGCCGAATATCGTTAACATGATAGACACAAGGAAGTTAATTTCAATAAACTGGCCATGATAACTTAAGCATATAGATATATTTCAATATGTACATTTTTCACCCGATTATGGACTTACCTATATTTATGACTTGGACATCTACCTATGATTGATTGTATGTTATGTGTGAATCCCTTACATATCGGATGTTTGGCAGTATCTATGATATAACTTTGATAAATTAAGCCAAATTTAATGATCCACTATAGTAGTTGAGCCTCCGTTTGGTTTTGTAAAGTAATATTTCATTTTCTTTTGAAATGGTCTTCAAAGTTATTCTATTTTGAACAAGATATTTGAAGAATTATTTGACAATGATTGGAGAAGTTTGATAAATTATTTTGGGTACTCATAAAAGGAGTTTTAGAAACATTTTTGAATGTTTATTCAAAGATTTTATAAATGGTTTGGAAGTCTATAAAAAGAAGTTTTATACAAAGTTTGAAAGTTTATAAAGAAGTTATATAACCGGTTTTGAATAATTATAAAAAGTTCATAAATGAGTATGGAAGTTGGTAAATGTTTGTAAAAAAATTTGGGTCAAAGTAAAGAGGATTACAATGATAAAGAAAATTTATAAAGGATTTACTTTAGATAAATAAATAGGAATTTGATGTTTGGGTTTCTCGAGGATGACCTTTCAAAAATGGTGGTATGGAACATCCGTTCCACACTTAACACAAAGGAATATTGCTTAGAGTTATCTTTTTCTCTAATTTAAATAATGTAGTTAAATCCATTTGAGAGATTTGGAAATGAGAAATCTTATAAATGTTTTATGATATGCTTATGTAAAGGAGATAAATACATGAATGTTGATAAATGTTTGAGAAATGGGATATATAAATGAAAATGGTTTTGAGGTTTAGCGATTGCTTGGTGTTGCGACTTTTCTATTGATTAGAAAAGCATAAATTTTAGTAAATTCTGCAAGCGCACAGGCGTGTAGTATGCAGGTCGAACACAGAGAATTGTATTTTAAAACAATTGAAATTCATAGTTAAATCTTAGGCGTGTTAAACGAATTCGACGGTGAATTTGAACAGAAAATAAAAAATAATATACTCCGAATCGATTTCGAAACTAATCGAAATTGCAACCAATATATAAAACTGTAAAAATTAGAACAGAAATTGAAATTGCGGAAAAGGAAATAACAGAGCAAACAACTGAAATATTTATAAACTAACTGAAAAGAGTGCATAAAATAATTAAAAACAAGAATAAATAAATTGCTAAATCTAATCTATAATCCTACGTATTCTGTTAGAAAATAAAAACATTGCTAAATTTGAAACTAAACTTGAAGAAGAGTGATGGGGTAAGAGATGATATATCCCTCTGGTTGCTGTCTCATTCTTTATTTATAGACTTTCGTTCCTAAAATAAGTCTTGTTCTCTATTTATGGGAATATATCAAACTTGAGTTGCACGTAGTCATTGTTTGAATTGGTAAAAGAAGTAGTCTGGTGGCATTCACATGACTATGCTGAGCTTTGAAATTGGAGAATATTGCGGCCACGTCACTTCTTGAAAAATATATGCTAAACATTTGGCTGGTCCATATTGCTTGAATTAATTATATTCGGTCATGCTTTGAATTGAACACGTGATGGTGAGCTGCTACTTTAAATTATTTTCTTATGACTTATTGAATTGCCAGTATGTAGCCTTGCTTTGAACGTGAGTTGCTATGTATTTCTTTATGAACTGAAGTCCACGTGATGCACTTTGAACTATAATATGTGCTTTGGAATTGGAAATGTGACTTGCTTTATTGAATTGGAACGGAAGTAAATTGAGATATATATTTGAAAACATGAGATGTTTCCCACGTTGCTTGCACCCATGTGCTGATTGAAAAATGTGACCGATTCATTACTCATAAATTGAAGTGTGATATTGCTTTGATTTATTTGGTGCTCAAAATGTTGCACTTCATGCTGCTTGTCTTTTGCACATAAGGACGCCACAACCGATTAATTTCAACGTTGCATTTCAGGATCTATAACCTGTAAACACCACGACAAAATACCGTATAATACCGTTTTATTAAAATAAAAATACGTGAAACAAATAGTTTTAAATGCAGAAAAATATGTTCATCAAATACCCCCACACTAGATCTGTATTCGTCCTCGAAATAAATCCTTTTTTGTAGGAAAACGATTGCATTGAGCGTATGCAACAAGCCGTTAAACCTCTAGGTGTCCCTAGTAGGACGAGTGGTGTTGTAACGACCCAGGATTTCTGTCATTTGAAATTGAGAAATTTAATTGATTTTAAATATCAACAAGTGAAATTATTAGGTCGAATAAATTTTATTTCGAATATTTAGGTTTAATTATCCATAATTAAATCGATAATTTAAGATTTGAAATTGCGTAAATAATTGGAAATTGTATTTAATGTGAATAAAAATGATTTATAGAGTTATAATAAATCATATTAGAGTTAGAATGATGTTATAGAACTTTTAAAATTTGAATTAAAAGTTAATTTGTGAAAATTGAATATTTTAATATTTAATCGACTAGTGAAAATAGCCATTTTTCAAACAGTCTCGGATTTCGACGAAACTAGTTTCATCGGATCGGTAATGTTAAATTATTGTATGACTTCAAATTTCGTGTCAATCGGATTTACGGTTTGTCCGGGGCAAGCTAAAACGCATGAAATTAGTTTAATCAGTTTAATTTAAATTTGATCGTTTATTTCCGTAACTCACACATATGATCAAATTAGCCACCGAAACATGTTCCACTATGTCCGGAACGCGGGGTAAACCCTAGAAATGCCAGGCGGCATGCTTCGTTTGGAGTTCGGAAAAATTTCGGGTGAATAGTGTTTGCAAATTTTCTATAAAAGCCCCTCTAACATTTCATTTTTCACAAAACCCTAAACCTAGAGCTTCAGCTGCCACTTATTTCATTAATGGCTGAAAATTGTTCTTGTTCTTCCTACGATTTCTTCAAATCCATCAGCTTTTAGCAAAAATCATCAACTACAAAAATAAAGATCTCAACGAATACTAGCTATCCAACGGTCGAGATTTGAAATGGCGCGTCGTGGAGGGAGCTGGAAGGCTGCGTTCACCATGGGTTTGCGCACGATTTTCTATGCAATGGGAGGGCCGACTTCAACCATACTCGGGCCGAAGGTGCCATGCGCGAGGGGCTTCGAAATCATGGTTCCTGATCGTCTTCAAGTTGTTCGAATTTGTCGCGTGCGTTAGGGTTTTTTTGGTCAGCTATGGGTTGTTTACGCGTGGGTTTACTGATGATGGGGAAGGAGGCTACAGCCTGGATCTTAGGGCATTGGGATGGACGGCCCAGATTGTATTAGGTTATAAAATAATAAAAGAAATTGTAAATTGTTTATATTTAAATTCGTGTAGATATCTCTTTCATACGAGGTCGAAAACGCACGAAACGAATTGCGTCGGGTTCGTATTCGCGAATACCACGCGATGGAGCTTGATTGGAATCAATTGGAGTTAGTAAAAATTTTGGGTAAATTTAAACGCGTGTTTAATTTTATTCAAAATAAAACACTGCAACCGTTATTGAAAGCAATGTAAGAACTTCTCACTCAATCGAAATTATTTCGATTTAATTTTTAAATAGTTAGATTTAAAATTGCTTGATTGTGTGAATGAATGATAAATTATTATCTGTTGTATAGTAATAGACCCTATACGCCGTATATTAAGTGGATGCTATTTATTAAAAACATATACCGCGATAATTCCAACTTAAATGGAATTGGTATTATATATGTACTTGGAGTTGATTTTCCCGCATTATATAGCAGATGAGAACCTATTACGCCGCATATAGCGGATAATATTTTATAAATCCTATATACCTCGATATTTCGTATTGGAACGGAATTGGTATTGTGCTAACATCTGTGGATGCAGTGAAACAGGTTGGAGGGATCCAACAGGATTCCTCACCCGTATTGATTTATTTACAGATATTGTACTATATTCTGTTATCATATGATATATGATGTTTTGGATGTCGTGATTGTTATATTTGATGCTGTTGCAGCATTGGGCCTATTTTGGAAAAATTAAAAGGATTTTAAAGTGATTTTTGAAAGTATACGTTTTATTAAATTTTGGAATTGATTCATTTTAAATAAATAAACGTTATAATTTTAATGTTATAAAAATTATGATTTTTGAGAAATATAGTTGAAAATGTGATTTTTGAAATGTGGAGTTAATGATTGTATAAAATAGTTTAAATTGAGATTTTTGAATTATTATAAAAAGCTTTGTACAAAAGATTTATAAAATTGATATTTATAAATTAAAATATTGGAATTATAAAACGAGTTTTTATAAGTGTTAAAATGAAGTATAAATGGATTCATAAGTGAATGAAATTTATAGATTTATAAATTGTGAAGTTATAAAATGAATAGATTTTGTAAAATAAAAGATTTATAAATAATTAGCTTATAAATTGGATTTTGACATTTAAATGGGATATAGATAGAATTTGTAAATTAAGGGATTTAATAAGTTGAAGTTTTTATTAAATATAGAAATGTGAATTTATAAACATTGATTTATAAATTCAAAAGTTGATTGAATTTGATAAGTAAATAAGAAACCTTATTAAAGGAAATATATTCACGATTTTGGACAGTGGATAATCCTTCAAATTAAATATGTAGAAGTGTTGAATTTGGTAAACGATTTATATTCATGTTTTTGGACGGTGAATAATATATTAAAGAAATGTTTTGGGGAAGTGATATTTAAATAGAATTTAAAACAATTTGAAGTGTTTTAAAATGTATAAGTGTCGAAACCATAGATTTCAACATTCATTATTGAAATAGACGTTTTCGAGAAATAAGGAAAAGATGGACTATAACACTGTTGTTATAGTAAATGATTTCCGAAAGAAAATGTTTTATGTAGTATTGGGATTTATATATATCTATCTTAATTTCGAATCCCTATACTAAGTGATTTTGAGTTGTCGTAACGATGTTTTGCACAACATTCGTTTTGAATCAAATAAATGTGTTTAAGAGAATGTTTTCCTTAAAGAACAAAATATATACTTAATTGTGATTTAAATATATTGAATATTTTCCAAATATTGAAAATAAATAGATTTGTGAGATTACTTATTATTTAATAAGTAAGGAAATGTTTTCCAATATGAAGTGGAATGTTTTGAGATTATCTCTTTTAAAGATAAATTGAAGTGAATATTTGGCAAGTTATTTAATTTATGGAAGATTAATAACAAGGGCCTAGTGATTGTTATGGCGCTGGATATTTGTTTATTGGCTTTGATAGTTAAATAACCGACTATCAATATTTACCTTTAAATGGGTATTTGTTGTGATTTCTTGAATTTGAATGCTACACTTATTTTAAAAATAAGCGCTCGTTATTCGGTTTAGCCGGGAGAGGACCTTTGTGTCATATAACCCATTCCAAATAATGATGTCGTTATGGATAGCATTTGAAGACCGGTGTTGAGGACCGGGTACTTTCGAGAACGAAAGGATAACTCATTGATTGTCTCTGCACTGAGTCGCACTGGTATAGAGATTCCTTAAGTGATGGGAAGTTCGATCGGGATTGTGAATACCCGGATTGCAAGGGCTTCTTTGGAAGTGCCTTCGGCTCTGTTCGAACCCAGAATAGACTTGAATGGATTGTATGTATGACATTACAAATTGAGATATAAAGAAGATTTCTTTCAAATACATTTCTGTTGGTGGCGGAGAATTTATTCTCTTAGCTTAACACCCTTCTCTGAGATGTACGAGCTCGGAGGTTTTGTAGTTGAAGGTTATCAGTGATATACTCCTAATTTGGTAGTGTGGCATGCTGAGTGCTGCTGATCATTGTTGATCAAAGTGTGGCTTTTGTAAAAAGCGTAGCTTTGTGGACGAGACTTCGTCGAACCTTACACCCCGAAATGGTCGAAACAGGAAAGATGCAGCAAGGTTATTGGGGTTAGCGCCCTTTAGGGTATGAGCATTTCCTTCTGGATAGAAGTGGTATCATGGAATGGAGCCCAGATACTTAACTTATGTTGATATCGTAGATATATATATATATATATATATATATTACTTTGTGATTTGTTGCTGGGATCCCGGGAAAGGTCATTTACGACCGGGGGATGGCATACTCGTGTCAATAGTTACCCAGTTAGGGGTAACCCGACCTTGTGTTGGCAGAGATCCGGTTAGGTTCTCGGGGCGTCTTTCCAGAGGCGTTTCCATGTGGCAATGGGAAGTTCCTTGGCCTAACCATTTGTTGGAAATCCAAAGAAACAATATGAGCCTTGTACGGTTTTAGTTGTCTAACCAGCTATGGAGTGTGGCGGTAACCTGCTATTGAACATGGTAGCTATAGTAGACATACGATACTGGTCGTATGTTGACTAAGATTTATATTATACTTTCAAAAGGTTTTCCACTTTGCACTGATAGTAATAATATCAAAGAAAATTTGCGTATCAAGCATATTTGGCTATCATAAGGAGAAATCTCCTCCGATTCTGCGTTTGTATTGTGTGTGTGTGCGGGAGGCCTTATAGTACTCTCATTTTCTAAAAGCATTTCGAATCTATATTAAAATATTTCTTTGTTTATTTTTAAAGATAAGCTGTTTTAAGTTCTCACACCAGTCCCATGACTGACCTGGAGTTTATTGTTCTCTTCCAAAACTCTGGGTGCCCACCAATTTCAACACGGGTAGTCTAGAGTCAAGTTATCAGGATATTCAGGAGTTGCTGTAGAGATCAGGAGCCAAGTTGGATGGCTTGGCGTATCAACTAGTATATAGTATTTCTTTTCCGCTGTTTGTTGTTGTAAACTTTGATAATGTGATGTAATGTAATAACTAATATAGTTCTTTGTTTAAAAGATTATTCATTTATCTATTATATGTTGTTCCGCTACGGTTGTGAAATTCTGATATTGTTTCTGTTGTTGCTCTTTCTTCGTTCTTTCTTTCTTCTTCTATCTTCTACCTCTTCTTCTTTAACCCTAACGGTATGATTTTCCGGCATTCGATTGCTCGGCAGTTGATATAGTGGACGTATTGATGTCGGCCTCGCGAGTCGAAGAACCCGTTCGTCACATTTGGTATCAGAGCATATGGTTAAGTGACAACCTTGGCTCTGTTGGGAATTACTCATTAGAGATAGAGTCAGTAGTACTCTACAATGAGTATGAGTGTAATAATGGCTATGAGAGCGTATTTGTTGGTGAATATAAAATTATTTTAAATTGGGTAAATGAAATAATTTTACCCAAAATTATATTATATATAAAGGGGATAATTTTTTCAGAATTATTAAAGTGTATATAAATTGATTGTTTGATCTTTGAAAATGTAAGAATATATATAAGTTAATTAAAGGATGTTTGAATAAGTTAAATAAAACATATTGTAAAATAATAAATTGTATAAATAAATGAATTATTAAGTATGGAATTTTAATTGTTATGATTTACAATTGTGAAATAATCTTATATATAAGAAGTGAAACTATATGAATATATGTATAAATATGAAATGTAAATAAAAGTAAAATAGAATTTACTTTAGAATCGGAATCTGAATTGGATTTGGAAATTTAAGTTAAGTTAAACAAATGATGTTTGAAATGGAATATAACTTAAGTAATGTTGAATGAAGTTGATTTTGGTACGAAGTAAATTAATAAAGTGAAGCGATGAATATGAACTTGAGTTATGTAATGAAATTCAACTTTTATGGTTAAATGAATTAGCAATTGAATTAATGAATGAATTGAATGTAAATCAATTGAATGTAAATAAATTGACATGAAATAATGAATGTAAGTTTTAATTCATTAGAAGCTAATGAAGTTGGGAAAAAAATTGAATAATTAAATGGAAGTCAATTGAATATCAACCAATTGGTAATTAAAAGTGATGAACCAAACTGAATGAATGTAAGCAAAATTGAATGAATTTGGTTGTATTGGATATACATTGATTGTTAGATTGATTGTTAGTTGATTATATAGAAATCCATATGAAATTGAATTAATGAAATAGAAAGCTATAAATCATTGAATTCAAATTGGAAGTTAAGTGAATCTTAAATAGAATTGAATTTGATTTAGAAGTGAACCAACTTGAATATGAATTAGTGAATGTAAACTAATTGAATATGGATAAATGAATGTTAGTAAAAACATCCAATGTTAATGAATCAAATGTGATTTAAATTGGAAAACCAATCCATTGAATATTAATGAGAAGTGAATGTATATTGATTCGGTTATGGTTGTTAGTTGGATGCTAGTTGGTTGATGGTTGAATTTATTGCTTTTGATTGCATTTGCTATATTGACATATATAGTTGTGGTATATGTAGTATATTGATAATTATTTTCATATATGCATGTTCTCATTTGTTTGTTGAGTGTATAGTAGGTGCGGATTGCGCATTGCTTCGCATTTGGAGCTCGCTTTCACGCTATATTAGCCGCATATGCTCGCTAATATTATATAAGGTACATATCTCGGATTATATATCATACTTTTACACTTTTTTCCCTGCGGGATGCCCATTACTTGATGAGATGTATATTTGTGATATATATACGATCATTTTTTTTTGGATCGAACCGCGCAAAGGAGACTATGGCGAAATTTTCTGAAAATTTAAGACGTTAGAATATTTTTGAGAAAAATTGGAAAATTCTGAAAATATAGCTAAGTATGATTTGAAAACTTAGTAAAGTTATTGGAAGAAGTTTAACTAATGTATTTTGGGAAAGTTAAACACTTAAATGAATTTGAAATTTAAATTTGAACGATTTGGCTTCGAAAAGTTAATGGATTCTGTAACTTTTTCTTACTTGCTAATTTCGAGGACCAAATTCTTTTAAGGGGGGAAGTTGTAACGACCCAGGATTTCTGTCATTTGAAATTCAGATATTTAATTGATTTTAAATATCAACAAGTGAAATTTGTAGATCGAATAAATTTTATTTTGAATATCTAGGTTTGATTGGATAATTAAATCGATAATTTAATATTTGAAATTGCGTAAATAATTGGAAATTGGATTTAATGTGAATAAAAATGATTTATAGAGTTATAATAAATCATATTGGAGTTAGAATGATGTTATAAAACTTTTAAAATTTGAATTAAAAGTTAATTTGTGAAAATTGAATATTTTAATATTTACTCGACTAGTGAAAATAGCCATTTTTCAAACAGTCTCGGATTTCGACAAAACTAGTTTCATCGGATCCGTAATGTTAAATTATTGTATGGTTTCAAATTTCGTGTCAATCGGATTTATGCTCTGTCCGGGGCAAGCTAAAACGCATAGAAATTTGTTTAATCGGTTTAATTTAAATTTGATCGTTTATTTCCGTAACTCACACATATGATCAAATTAGCCTCCGAAACATGTTCCATTGTGTCCGAAACGTGGGGTAAACCCTAGAAATGGAAGAGGGCATGCTTCGTTTGGAGTTCGGAAAAATTACGGGTGAATAGTGTTTGCAAATTTTTTATAGAAGCCCCTCTAACATTTCATTTTTCACAAAACCCAAACCCTAGAGCTTCAGCCGCCACTTATTTCGTTAGTGGCCGAAAATTGTTCTCGTTGTTCCTTTGATTTCTTCAAATCCATCAGCTTTTAGCAAAAATCATCAACTACAAAAATAAGGATCTCAACGAATACTGACTATCCAACGGTCGAGATTTGAAATGGCGCGTCGTAGAGGGAGCTGGAAGGCCGCATTCACCATGGGTTTGCGCACGATTTTCTGTGCAATGGGAGGGCCGAGTTCAACCATACTCGGGTCGAAGGTGCCATGCGCAAGAGGCTTCGAAACCATGGTTCCTAATCGTCTTCAAGTTGTTCGAATTTGTCGCGTGCGTTAGGTTTTTTTTGGTCGGCTATGGGTTGTTTGCGCGTGGGTTTACTGATGATGGGGAAGAAGGGGGCTACGGCCTGGATCTTAGGGCATTGGGATGGACGGCCCAGATTGTTTTAGGTTATAAAATAATAAAAGAAATTGTAAATTGTTTATATTTAAATTCGTGTAAACTTTAAAATGTGATATCTCTTTCATACGAGGTCGAAAACGAACGAATTGCGTCGGGTTCGTATTCGCGAATACTATGCGATGGAGATAGATTGAAATCAATTGGAGTTAGTGAAATCTTTGGTAAAATTAAACGTGTGCTTAATTTTATTCAACATAAAACACTTCAACCATTATTGAAATCAAGGTGAGAACTTCTCACTCAGTCGAAACTATTTCGATTTAAATTTTAAATAGTTATATTTAAAATTGCTTGATTGTGTGAATGAATGATAAATTATTATCTGTTGTATAGTAATAGACCCTATACGCCGTATATTAAGCGGATGCTATTTATTAAAAACATATACCGCGATAATTCCAACTTGAAAGGAATTGGTATTATATATGTACTTGGAGTTGATTTTCCCACATTATATAGCGGATGAGACCCTATTGCATTGCATAATAGCGGATAATATTTTATAAATCCTATATACCGCTATATTCCGTATTGGAACAGAATTGATATGGTGCTAACATCTGTGGATGCGGGGAAACATGTTGGAGGGATCCATCTGGATTCCTTACCGGTATTGATTTATTTACAGATATTGTAATATATTCTGTTATCGTATATGATGTTTTGGATGCCGCGATTGTTATATTTGATGTTGTTGCAGCATTGGGCCTATTTTGGAAAAATTAAAAGGATTTTAAAGTCATTTTTGAAAGTATTCATTTTATTAAATTGGAATTGATTCATTTTAAATAAATAAACGTTATAATTTTAATGTTATAAAAAATTATGATTTTTGAAAAATATAGTTGAAAATGTGATTTTTGAAATGTGGAGTTAATGATTGTATAAAATAGTTTAAATTGAGATTTTTGAATTATTATAAAAAGCTTTATATAAAAGATTTATAAAATTGATATTTATAAATTAAAATATTGGAATTATAAAACGAGTTCTTATAAGTGTTAAGATGAAGTATAAATGGATTCATAAGTGAATGAAATTTATAGACTTATAAATTGTGAAATAAAAAAATGAACAGATTTTGTAAAATAAAATATTTATAAATAATTAGCTTATAAATTGGATTTTGGCATTTAAATGCGATATAGATAGAATTTGTAAATTAAAGAATTTAATAAGTTGAAGTTTTTATTAAATATACTAGTATGGACCTGTGCTTTGCACACGGGCTGTTACATTATTGTAAATGGAAGCAAGGACATTTCTGGAATTTCAAAAGACACCGAGTAAATTGGTTCAATGAATTTTCTTTATTAATAGTAAAGATAAATGTGAATTTATAAACATCGATTTATAAATTCTAAAGCTGATTGAATTTGATAAGTAAATAGGAAAGCTTATTAAAGGAAATATATTCACGATTTTGGACAGTGGATAATCCTTCAAATTAAATATGTAGAAGTGTTGAATTTGGTAAACGATTTATACTCACGTTTTTGAACGGTGAATAATATATTAAAGAAATATTTTGGGGAAGTTATATTTAAATAGAATTTAAAATGATTTGAAGTGTTTTAAAATGTATAAGTGTTGAAACCATAGATTTCAACATTCATTGTTGAAATAGACGTTTTTGAGAAATAAGGAAAAGATGGACTATAACACTGTTGTTATAGTAAATGATTTCCGAAAGGAAATGTTTTATGTAGTATTGGGATTTATATATATCTATCTTAATTTCGAATCCCTATACTAAGTGATTTTGTGTTGTCGTAAGGATGTTTTACGCAATATTCGTTTTGACTCAAATAAATGTGTTTAAGAGAATGTTTTCCTTAAGAATAAAATATATACTTAATTGTGATTTAAGTATATTGAATATTTTTCAAATGTTGAAAATAAATAGATTTGTGAGATTACTTATTATTAAATAAGTATGGAAATGTTTTCCAATATGAAGTGGAATGTTTTGAGATTATCTCTTTTAAAGATAAATTGAAGTGAATATTTGGCAAGTTATTTAATTTACGGAAGATTAATAACAAGGGCCTAGTGATTGTTATGGCGCTGGATATTTGTTTATTGGCTTTGATAGTTAAATAACCGACTATCAATATTTACCTTTAAATGGGTATTTGTTGTGATTGCTTGAATTTAAACGCTACATTTATTTTAAAAATAAGCGCTCATTATTCGGTTTAGCCGGGAGAGGACCTTTGTGTCATATAACCCATTCCGAATAATGATATGTCATTATGGACAGCATTTGAAGACCGGTGTTGAAGATTGGGTATTTTCGAGAACGAAAGGATAACTCGTTGATTGTGTCTGCACTAAGTCGCGTCGGTATAGAGATTCCCTAAGTGATGGGAGGTCCGATCGAGATTGTGAATACCCGGATTGCAAGGGCTTCTTTGGAAGTGCCTTCAGTTCTGTTCGAACCCAGAATAGACTTGAATGGATTGTATGTCTAACATTACAAATTGAGATATAAAGCAGATTTCTTTCAAATACATTTCTGTTGGTGGCGGAGAATTTATTCTCTTAGCTTAACACCCTTCTCTGAGACTACGAGCTCGGAGGTTTTGTAGTTGAAGGTTATCAGTGATATACTCCCAATTTGGTAGTGTGGCATGCCGAGTGCTGCTGATCATTATTGATCAAAGCGTGGCTTTTGTAAAAAGCGTAGCTTTGTGGACGAGACTTCGTCGAACCTCACACCCCGAAATGGTCGAAACAGGAAAGATGCAGCAAGGTTATTGGGGATAGCTCCCTTTAGGGTATGTGCATTTCCTTCTAGATAGAAGTGGTATCATGGTATGGATCCCAGATACTTAACTTATGTTGATATCGCAGATATATATATATATAACTTTATGATTTGTTGTTGGGATCCCGGGAAAGGTTGTTACGACCGGGAGATGGCATACTCGTGTCAGTAGTTACCCAGTTAGGGGTAACCCGGCCTTGTGTTGGCAGAGAACCGATTAGGTTCTCAGGGTGTCTTTCCATAGGCGTTTCCATGTGGCAATGGGAAGTTCCTTGGCCTGACCATTTGTTGGAAATCCAAAGAAACAATATGAGCCTTGTACGGTTTTAGTTGTATAACCTGCCATGGAATGTGGCGGTAACCTGCTATTGAACATGGTAGCTATAGTAGGCATACGATGCTGGTCGTATGTTGACCAAGATTTATATTATACTTTCGAAAGGTTTTCCACTTTGCACTTATAGTAATAATATCAAAGAAAATTTGCGTATCAAGCATATTTGACTATCATAAGGAGAAATCTCCTCCGATTCTGCGTTTGCATTGTGTGTGTGTGTGCGGGAGGCCTTATGGTAGTCTCAATTTCTAAAAGCATTTCGAATCTATACTAAATTATTTCTTTGTTTATTTTTAAAGATAAACTGTTTTAAGTTCTCACACCAGTCCCATGACTGACCTGGAGTTTATTGTTCTCTTTCTAAACTCTGGATGCCCACCAATTTTAACACGGGCAGTCTAGAGTCAGGTTATCAGGATATTCAGGAATTCAGGAGTTGCTGTAGAGATTTGGAGGCAAGATGGATGGCTTGGCGTATCAACTAGTATATAGTATTTCTTTTCAGTTGTTTGTTGTTGTAAACTCTAATAATGTGATGAATTGTGATGTAATGTAATAACTGATATAGTTCTTTATTTAAAAGATTATTCATTTATCTATTATATGTTGTTCAGCTGCGATTGTGAGATTCTGATATTGTTTCTGTTGTTGCTCTTTCTTCCTTCTTTCTTTCTTCTTCTATCTTCTACCTCTTCTTCTTTAACCCTAACGGTACGGTTTTTCGGTCTTCGATTGCTCTGCAGTTGATACAGTGGACGTATTGATGTCGGCCTTCGCGATTCGAAGAACCCGTTCGTCACAGGTGTCTCATGAGGGTTTTCAGCGGATACTACCAACAAAATCCAAATGCAGTATGTGATGATTCTAATGTACTACATGAATGCAAAATTTTAAATAAATGGAGACTCGATTTACTTCAGAATAATTGCTACAAAATAATGTATATCGGTTTTAGTCAACATCTTGAAATTTTTGGTTCCTCACTAAACTCAAATTTAAAATAACTCAAGTTTTCATACATTAGATTCTAGTTTGGCCAGTTGTTTCGATCGATAACATAGTGCATCCACGAAATAAATTCTTCACTGTTAATCACAGTTTTTTTTCAAAATGGTATTTTTCATTTCCATTTGTATAAAAAGCCAAATCAATAAAGTCAAGAAGTGTTTGGGTTTCAAAGCTTAGTCTTTCTTTACTATATTTTTTTATACACCTAACTTTTGGACCAAGGTATACCACCCATGCACTGCCTCGTGGGCTTACGTGAAAGTTGGGACAAAGCTTGGTGGATTGTGCAAACCGACGCTGACTATGTCAGAAAAGGTTGGTAATCCTTAGGTGATTATTTATTTAATTTATTTATACACCTAACTCAGAATGCTGAGGCCAGATATACCATCCATGCACTGCCTTGCGGGCTTATGTGAGAAGAGTACAGAGCGTGGCGAGTGCACACACTTTCATAAGTGTGCACACTTATTGACTCTAGGTGTTTCTTATTATGTATTTTTTGAAATTAACTAAAGAGAGTTTTGAAAATCAACTTAGCACCACTTAACTTCAATGATTTGAAATGTCAATGCATGTACTTAAATCTGCCATTTTTTAAACAAAGAATACAGTTTAGAAAGGATTTCATAACCATCACCTACGAACCCTCCAATATACTAACCTCACTGTTATCGCTTGTAATTCAACTTTTCATTATATTTTACATTTGAAATTAGTGATTCACAAAAAATTTCATCAATTGACTTCAACTGTTTACTTACATTGTCTTAACTAACTAAAAATAAATCAAAGTCTTGAAAATAATGGAAAATGAGACGAAGCGTGAAAAAGTTGAAAAGTAATTTGAAATAATGAGATGATTTTTTATATGAAATAATGTGAAATATGAAAACAAATCATGTGAAATATGAACAAACCGTATGAGATATGTGTCCCCCCACACTAGAATGAGATAGTGTCCCAACTGTTGAACAGAATGCAAATGCAATAAATAAAAACAATAATAAAAAAATACAACCTGATATGTATAAGATAGTGAGTGGCTCATGCCGAATAGCTAGGTTCGTGGAGATCCACGAACTCATCGTCCTTGTGTTGTTCAAACTCTAGAAATGGCTTCAAGCGTTGTCCATTGACTTTTGAAATGGAACCGTCCCTAGGATTTTCAATTTCAACTTCACCATAAGGGTACACTGTTTTCACAATATATGGACCTGTCTATTGAGATCTCAATTTGCCCGGAAATAAATAAAGTCTGGAATTATATAAGAGAACTTTCTGAACTACTTCGAATGTCTTACGAAGTATGGATTTATCATGATAGAATTTTGTTTTCTCTTTATAAATCTTTGCATTTTCATACGCTTCATTTCTTAGTTCTTCTAATTCTGACAATTGTAATTTACGATGCGATCCGGCTTTTTCTATGTCAAAATTAAGGTATTTGATTGCCCAAAGTGCGCGGTGCTCGAGCTCAACGGGTAAATAGCATGCTTTTCCAAAGACTAATCGGTATGGTGACATTCCTAGATTGGTTTTATAAGCTGTGCGAAATGCCCGAAGGGCGTCTATCAATTTAGATGACCAATCTTTTCTGTTGGAGTTAACTGTCTTTTCAAGAATTTTTTAATTTGTCTATTGGAAATCTCCACTTGACCGCTAGTCTGTGGATGATATGGAGTAGATAGTTTACGAGTGATAGAGTATTTCTTAAGAAGAGATTCAAAAAAGCACGATTACAAAAATGAGAACCGTTATCACTTATAATGGCTCGAGGTGTGGCAAAACGGGAAAATATGTTTTCTTTCAAAAATTTGACAACAACTTTATTGTCATTCGTTCTGGTGGGAATGGCCCTCAACCCATTTAGATACGTAATCTACTTCAAGTAGGATGTAGAGATTTCCAAAAGAATTAGAAAAAGAACCCACGAAATTGATGCCTCAAACATCAAAAATTTCGATGACAGGGATTGGGTTTAGGGGCATCATGTTACGTTTGGAAATACGACTTGTTTGTTGACATCTAGCGCATTTGAAGCAAAATTCGTGGGCATCATGAAAAAGAGAAGGCCAATAAAAACCGCACTGTAACACCTTGGTAGCATTTTTCTTTGCTCCAAAATGTCCTCCACATGCTTGATTATGTGAAAAAGAGAGGATGCTATGGAATTCATGTTCGGGCACACATCTACATATGATTTGATCGGTGCAATATTTGAAGAGATAAGGATTGTCCGGTAAAAGTTTCGAACATTGAAGAGAAATTTTTGTTTATCTTATTTTGACCAATGGGAAGGTGTTTCATTTGTGACAAGATAATTTACGATGCTCGCGTACCATGGTGCACTGGAGAGGGAAATAATTAGTTCGTCGGGAAAATGATCATTGATTTGAGAGTTATCGTAGTTTTCATGAACAATACGAGAAAGATGAGCAGCTACGACATTTTCAGAACCCTTTTATCCATATTTCTAGGTCAAACTTTTGAAGAAGGAGAATCCAACGGATTAAGCAGGGTTTGGCATCCTTTTTCGTGAGTAAATACCGCAATGCGGCATGATCGGTGTAAACTATGACCGTAGAACCTACGAGATATGATCTGAACTTATCGAGGGCAAAGATAACTGCTAAGAACTCTTTTTCTATGGTTGAGTAATTCAATTGAGCTTCGTTAAGAGCTTTGCTAGCATAATAGATGACTCGAGGAAGTTTATCGATGCGTTGACCTAAGATGGCTCCAATGACATAATCATAAGCGTCATACATTAATTCGAAAGGCAAAGTCCAGAATGGAGGTTGGATAATAGGTGCAGTGGTCAAGAACGATTTAAGGGTTTCAAAAGACGATTTACATTCATTGGAAAATTCAAATCTAACGTCTTTAGCCAGAAGATCTGAAAGAGGTTTTGAAATTTTTGTAAAATCCTTAATGGACCTCCTATAAAACCTGCATGGCCAAGAAATGAGCGAATGTGCTTTACGGACCTTGGAGGAGGAAGGCTAACAATAAGATCAACTTTAGATTTTTCAACTTCTAGGCCATTTTTAGAGACAACATGACCTAAGACTATTCCTCGCTTAACCATAAAAAGACATTTTTCTCAATTAAGAAAAAGAGAATTCTCCTTACATCGCTTTAAGACACGTTCTAAACGAAGGAGGCATTGATCAAAAAATGACCCATAGATTGAAAAATCGTCCATGAATATTTCTAAGAAATCCTCCACCATATCAGAAAATATACTCATCATACATCTCTGAAAGGTAGCGGGAGCATTACGAAGACCGATGGGCATGCGACAATAAGCGAAAGTTCCGAAGGGACATGTGAACGTCGTTTTGTGTTGGCCCTCTAGCGCAAGGGGAATTTGATTATAGCCGGAGTAACCATCAAGAAAACAATAATATTCATGACCGGCTAAGCGTTCGAGCATTTGATCAATGAAAGGGGAAGGGAAAATGATCTTTTCTTATTGCTACATTTAGTTTTCGATAGTCGATGCAAACGCGCCATTTTTTTGACTATTGTCGGAACAAGTTCATTATTCTCATTTTTGGTCACAGCGATTACAGACTTCTTGGGCATAACTTGTACCGGACTTACCCAAGTACTATCAGAGATAGGGTAGATAATGTTATCGTCTAAACATGTGATAATTTCTTCCTTTACCACTTCTCTCATATTAGGGTTTAATCGCCTTTGAGCTTCGCGAGTGGATTTAGCCTCGTCGACTAAATGTATTCGATGTTCAATGATTGATGAGCTAATTCCCTTAATGTCAGCGATTACCCATCCTATTGCCTCTTTATTTTCCCTTAAAATTTTCAAAAGTTGTTCTTCTTGGTCCTTACTGAGATCGGATGCCAAGATTACAGGGAAATTTTCCGAAGAATCTAAGTATACGTACGTAAGATCGTTTGGAAGAGGTTTCAGGTCTAATTTAGGGCATACTTCTTTTAAGGCTTCAATAGACATCAACTGGTTGAATTCCAGTGAATTATGAGAAGGGCAGAGCATATCATTTAATTCATAAATGTATTCATCTTCATGGAAGTTGAAATTAAAATGATCTAGGCACATGTTAAGAGACTCTGTAGTATCACTAAAATCATTTTCTATAATTGTTTGGATCATGTCAACTTCTTATGTTTCAAGATCCCTTGGTTGTCTGTTAAGATTGAAAATATTTAGTTCAATGGTTAGGTGCCCAAAGGAAAGTCGGAGTTAACCATTCCTACAATTTATGATAGCATTTGATGTTGCTAAAAATGGACGACCTAATATCAAAGGAATTTGAGACAGATGCAGTCTCTAGGACTATGAAATCGACTGAGAAATAGAATTGCTCGATTTGTATCAAAACATCTTCAACTGTGCCCAATGGTTTTTTGACAGATCGATCAGCTAGTTGAATTGTGATGTTTGTAGGTTTTAATTCCCCTAGTCCAAGTTGACAGTACACAGTATAAGGCAGAAGATTCACACTTGCTCCAAGATCGAGTAAGGCATGACTAATGTGAGTGTTACCTATTTTACAACCGATTGTAGGACAACCGAGGTCCTTATACTTGATTGGGGAGGGATTTGAAAGAACAGAGCTCGTGTTTGCAGTTAGAAATGTACTCTTAGGAATGTTAGTGGCACGTTTTTGAGTGCATAGCTCTTTCAGACATTTGGCATGTTAAGGAATTTGCTTGATGGTATCAAGAAGTGGAATATTGATTTGAACTTGTTTAAAGATTTCAAGAATTTGGTCAAAATTAGCGGGCTTCTTCTTTTTGTTGAGTCTATGGAGAAATTGAGCAATGGGTTTATAGACTCGTTTGGAAGATTTTTCATTCGAATAAGAAGGTGTTTTATTAGTGGGTGAAGATAAAGGAGCTGGAATGTTGGGGTTGCCAACATCAGAAGGTGAAGAGTGGTCGGGATTGCCAACCTTAGATGAAGAATTAGAGTCATTTGGATTGACAACTGTGGTTGTCGACTGAGTTTTGGAATTTGGAACATGGGAAGATTTAAGAAGGATGTCGGGGTTGCCGACGTGGTTGTCTACCTTCTTTCCAGACCTTAATGTGGTGATAGCAATGACCGGATTTACATTTTCATCCTCACAAAGATTAACTCCTCAAGAGTTATACTTTGGATTCACTTCTGTTTGACTGGGCAATTTACCTTTCTCATTGATTTTCATGAGATCCTTCATCATTATCAACATTTGTTCATTTTGTTTGGTGATTTGTTCAATTCTTGCATCTTGGTTAGTGATTTGTTCATTTTATTTAGAGAGTTGTTTTTCCACTCGAGCAATTTTTTGTGAAGACTGAGAAGGTTGGGTTGATGGATTGAAATTAGTATGCATGTATGGTTGATTCGAAGGTTTTGTTTGAGGAGTTGGTTGCGAATTTTGAGCATTAGATGCTGGGGCTCAATAATTCGGATTCGGTATCATCGGATACATATGCGATGGATTAGCCACATTGTTAGGATTTGACCACATAAAATTTGGATGACGCTTCCAGTTAGGGTTGTATGTGGATGAATAAGGATTGTTTTGAGCTATAGCATTGATTTGGTCTTGTGTGTAGTAATGAGGTAGTCCTTCTCCTTCTTGAGGAATTTGGGCATCTATAAGAAGATGTGATGGGTCAATGGCATGTACTCCTCTGTTTGGAGTACGAATTGGAACACGAATTGTTTCCCATTGCATATCCTTTTCCGGATACTGTGACGCCCCACCTCTATACCCATGCTAGCCAAGGACACTACAGGGTAATGCCGTCAACTAACACGGAGACCAAGGCTGGTTATGAGCGACCATCTATAGCCTTGCTCTAACTATCTATTGAATACATCGACAATAAACATACCAAGCAGGTCGACATACCCAATGAATACTTAAAACAAAACCATAGGTGGTTGAAGGATCTATTAGAACAGAATATAACAACTCAAATGTAATATACATCACAGAACAGTAGATCATCATATACACATACACTGATACATAACAGAGTATACAAAATAATACATGTCGAGTGGTATAGCAAACCATAATATATAGACGAGTTCCAGATGAATACATATCAGAGTTACTACAAAATAGGACTACACAAAAAGCTACAACAAAAAGGAACAAGCTGAATAGTCCATGCGGAAGCAAAATAGACTAAGTCCAAAAGTACCTAACCTGAAACATCTCGGTCTGACCCGAGTATAAAATACACGGGTCAGTCTAGCTAAACAAATCAGTTAGGTAAACTGAGCAACAATAAACCTGCAAGGTTACAAAGCATAACAAATATCTATAAAAGAGATAACACAATCATCTAACAAAAGATGAATCATATGATAACAAGCCTCGTATCATCGGCAACATATAGAAACAAAGGATACAAATATCCCAAATCAAGCCAAAAAGGCAAATAACAAATACCAATAAGGTATACAAGTTCCGCAAGGTAAACGCTACGCATCATGCGGCTCATAATGACCAACATCGAAGGGCGATACCTAGGGAATATACATATGAATGAAAAATCAGAAAATTGCTCGAGCTCAGTACTGTATAAACAAGGATCTATGAGCCCGAAGACTCCAAACCCAATATCACCCATGCGGCTCATAACGACCAACATCGGAAGCGATACTAAAGGGCAACCCAATATCACCCATGCGGCTCATAACGACCAACATCGGAAACGATACTAAAGGGCAACAAACCCGAAGGCACAAACCCGAAGGCACATACCCGAAGGCAACAAACCATAGTATTGAAGGTCGGAGACCCAGTACTGGACACCACTAACTGGCCGAATGTGTCACAACTCTCGAAGAGGAATCCGAAAAGTGTTAACGTATGTCCCATAACCACTCGTTCGCACTAGACGATTTACTATCCGTCAGTCACTTTCACACTCAAAGCAGTACAAAGTTTACCTCATGTCATCGATAAACCAAACCCGTAGGTCAAAACAATCAATTGAATAGGTCGGGGACTAATCGGAAAGATAAACGCACAAATTCATGGTCCATGTTTTGCCCAACCATTTAATCACCCTTCCACTTCGCTCGAAGTGCGAAAGTGTGTGTTTTAAATAGAATTTATAAATTGGAGAAACGAGCTTTTAAATGTGATCCGAGAGATTATTTTTATAAAAACCCATGGATGAAGTCAAGAATAAGTTATCAAAGTCAAAGATGCAATAACAACTACTAAAAACCAACTTGAATCGATAAAATTTGGATAACCAATCAAAATATACAAAAATAGGCAAAACAGGCAAAACATGAGCAGGTCGGTCGACCGGTTGCAGGGCTTGGTCGGCTTGCCAGATGCAGGAAATAAAAAAAACTCGACAAGAGCAGGTCGGTCGACCGGTTGCAGGGCTCGATCGGCCGAACTGCATAAATTTGCAGTTTCTGCCCTTTTTCCAATGAAATGCAAGTTCTTCCAAAAATGCGACCGTTCGAGCAATGGAGTTAAGGAGCCTTAGCCAATAGATACCCCAGCTCCATTAGCTCTCCGATTCGCTACCAAAAACATGTTCCAATATCAAAGTTAGGATCTTTAAGGAATTGAACCCAAACACTAAAAATTTGAATATTCACCAATTCAATCCAAACCAAAAGCAAGTGCATATAAACAAGGTGTTAGGAATTCATACCCAACATCTATGAAATCAAGAGAATTAGATGTGAGCTCAAAACCCACCTTTTACCCAAACAAAGAAGAAGAAGAAGCTCAACAACAAGGAGAAGACCAACCAAACACTACTTCAACCCAACAAGCTTCAATCTAAGAATAAGACACATATTTCCCAATTTAGGTTTAGGAAATTTCTGAAATTGAAGAGGAGAAGAGTTGGAGAAGATGAAGAGGAGCTTACCAAAGTCTTCTCTTTGATTTTGGAGCAAGAATTTGGAGTTTGCAAATGGAAACTAGGTCTTACAATTTCTATTTCTCTTTCCCTTCCACCATTTCAGTTTTAGCTTAAGAAATGAAAGTGAAATGAAGATGAATGAAGAGAAGGGGTTGAGTTAGAGGGTTAACTGGAGATTGGGGCTGAACCTAAACCCAAAACCCAATAGAAAAAGGGTCAAAATTTCACAAACTCCAAACATATCAAAGATTATACTCAAAAAGATCGCAAACGCCATTTTGGAACCAATGGAGGTGGTTTCGAGCTTCAATTCGGCCGTTTGCAAAAAGTGACATTTCGGACTAAAAATCCGACTAACGATGCTATATTTAAATAAAACATTTAAATATAAAATCGTTAAATATGCGGGTTGTTACAGATCTCCCCTCCTTACAAAATTGCGTCCCCGCAATTCCAAGAGACGATATTTGTAACAACTACATACATACAAAAATCAAAAGAAAAAGGGAATAAGCTTGAGATGAAAAGACATACTCACCATTTACAAGCTAAGAAAGAAAACCCGGATAAGATCGCTCAATAAACTCTCTGGTTTCCCAAGTACAATCATTGGGATTAGCGGACCATTGAACTTTAACGAGCGGCACGTCCTTGTTCCGAAGGTGTCGCACCTCCGTGTCAAGCACGCGAATAGGTTGCTGTACAATAGATAAGTCCGGTGAGATCTCAAGCTCTTGCAAATCAGGAGAAGTAATAACAGAATCTGACTCCCGAAGACACTTCCGAAGTTGCGAGACGTGGAACACGTCATGAATGCCAGATAAATGAACAGGAAGTGAAACTCTATAAGCCACAGGGCCAATACGCTCAGTAATAGAAAATGGTCCTATAAAGCGAGGAGCCAATTTCCCAGTCGTATTGAAACGCATAACCCCTTTCAAAGGAGAAACACGAATAAAAACAAGATCACCAATTGAGAATTCGAGAGGCTTCCTACGGTTGTCCGCGTAGGATTTCTGGCGACTTTGTGCCTCTTTCATTCTCAACCGGATAAGATCAATCTTCTTGGAAGAATCACGAACAAAATCTGGACCAAGAATAAGCTTCTCTCCAGATTCCAACCAACAAGAAGGAGATCGACATGGCCTTCCGTATAAGGCTTCGAAAGGAGCCATACCGATACTAGATTGAAAACTATTGTTGTAGGAGAATTCTACAAGAGGTAGGTGATCCTCCCAACTTCCACCAAAATCAAAAATACAAATACGGAGAAGATCTTCCAAGATACGATTAACCCGTTCAGTCTGTCTGTCAGACTGCGGATGATAAGCTATAGAAAAATTAAGTTTCGTTCCAAAAGCTTGCTGAAGACTCTTCCAAAAATGACTCGTGAATAAAGGATCACGATCACTCACAGTAGAACTAGGAACACCGTGAAGTCTCACGATTTCCTTGACATATAATTTAGCCAAATGCGAAGCAGTCCTATTAGACTTAATAGGGACAAAATGAGCAGACTTAGTGAGGCGATCAACAATAACCCAAATACTAGAATGACCCGATCTCGAACGAGGTAGGCCGTCGATGAAATTCATAGATATCTGATCCCATTTCCACAATGGAATCTCAAGAGGTTGAAGAAGACCCGAAGGACGCTGATGCTCGGCCTTAAAACGCTGACAAGTTATGCAATTGCTCACATAACTCGCCACATCGCGTTTCATGCCTTCCCAATAATAAAGACGATGCATATCGGCATACATCTTGCTACTACCGGGATGAATGGTATACTTAGAACGGTGACAATCATCAAGAATGTCATGCCTAAGTGCAAGATCAGAAGGCACAAAAAGACGGTTCTTCTTACGAAGACACCCATGAGAATCAATGCTAAAATCTTGCAACGCCTCATCACAGGATCCAGACTCACAAAGCTGAATAAAATGCAACAAATCAGGATCACGTCGCTGAGCATCGGCAATACGATCCAATAAAATAGGTCGAGCTCTCAAACTAAATAATAGGATAGGAGAATCAGAAGATGAACCTCGATCCCGAATTTCACAAAAAGATAGAGTCTCAAGAATATTCCATTCGGCAAGCATCATAGAAATAACAGCCGAATGTTTGCGACTAAGCGCATTCAGCAACACGATTACCCTTACCAGGGGTATACAGGATATCAAAGTCATAGGAAGCAAGAAACTCGAGCCAACGTTGTTGTCTCATATTGAGTTCCTTCTGAGTGAACAAATACTTCAAAGATTTATGATCGGTATAGAGAATGAAGCGCTCGCCCAATAAATAGTGTCGCCAAATCTTCAAGGCAAAGACAATGGCGGCTAACTCAAGATCATGAGTGGCATAGCGGACTTCATTCGGACGCAGTTGCCTAGAAGCATAAGCAACTACCCGATCCTTTTGCATAAGAACAGCACCGAGACCACTACCACAAGCATCGGTGTAGACAACAAGATCATGATTCCCCTCGGGAACCACAAGAATAGGAGCATTAGTGAGAAGTTCCTTCAATGTCAGAAAGGAAGCTTCACACTTGTCGGACGAATCAAAACGAATGCCTTTCCGAGGAAGGCAAGTGAGAGGAAGCACAACACGAGAAAAATCCTTAATGAACCGACGGTAATAACCCTCCAATCCAAGGAAACCACGAATCTCATGCACATTCTCAGGCCTCTTCCAATACTGGATGGCTTCGATCTTTGAGGGATCGACAGAAATATCATCGGAAGATACAACATGGCCTAAGAACTTAACCTTATTCTCCCAAAAGTGGCACTTGGAGAATTTGGCTCTAAGCTGATGACGACGAATAGTACTCAAGACAATTCTCAAGTGATTAGCATGCTCGGCTTCGGACTTAGAATAAATAAGGGTATCATCAATGAACACAAGAACGAACTTATCGAGATATTCCCGGAATACTCGATTCATTAGATCTACAAAGAAAGCAGGAGCGTTCGTCAAACCGAAAGGCATAACGATCCACTCGAAAGAACCATACCGAGTGCGGAAAGCGGTAAGAGGAATGCTATCCTCCGCGACTCGTAATTGATGGAAACCTGTAGCAAGGTCAAGCTGAGAAAAGACCTTAGCCCCACTCAATAAATCGAATATATCATCGATCCTAGGCAATGGATACCTATTCCTGATGGTTAACTCGTTAAGTTTGCGATAATCAATGCAAAGCCTAAGAATTCCATCGGACTTCTTCACGAAGACGACCGCGGATCCCCACGGAGAAAAACTAGACTGAATCAACTGCTTGGACTCAATCTCTAAAAGCTGCTTTTTGAGTTCCTCATTTTCCTTTGTAGACATCCTCGTAGGAGGACGACTAACTGGCTGCGCGCCTGGAATGAGATCAATGCGGAACTCAATTGCCCGCTTAGGTGGCAAACCCGATACAGGCTCAAAAACATCAGAAAAGTCACAAGCAATAGAAATACGAGATATATCATCATCATCTCGCGAATCAAGATAACATAAAGCCATATCGGAATTATCCACATCCCAAAGAATAAGAGATAGCTGAGTAGGCGAATCCGAATGTCGAAGATATATAATCCTCTCCGAACAAATAATCTTGGCATCATATCTCACTAGTCAGTCCATTCCCAAAATCATATCAAATCCCAGACAAGAAATAACGTGCAGATTCGCACGAAAAGAAAAGCCACATAAAACAATCTCAACATCATCACAAAGCAAACTAAGGGTCGCGGATCCCCCGATAGGATTCGCAATCCTCAATGAAGTAACCAAACAAGAAACATCCAAATATAAATCATCAACGAGCTGTTTCGATACGAAAGAATGTGAAGCACCCGTATCGAAAAGAACTCGAATACTATGATCACGAAATAAAATAGAACCTTCCAAAATAGATAGAGAGATACCTTTGGGTTGAGAAGGACCTTCAGAAGCCTTAGTAGCATAAAGCCTGCTAGACTTGGCACTAGCCGGAACAGTAGGGCAAGCTGAAACATGATGACCTTCCTTCTTGCAATAACGGCAGAAGAGAGGCTTAGGACAAGCTCGAATAATATGATCTGGAGAACCACAATTGAAACACTTTCGAACGAAAGGTGTTCCGGAAGACTGAGGATGAAAGCTAGGACCACCGGTCTTCTTCTTCTTAGAAGGAAAAGGCCTGGACTTCTGAATTGGAAACGACCTCTTGTTGGGGTTCTTGGAAACCTCAACATCAACATCACTATCACACTCCTTCACGACGGTCTCGAGGTGAAGTGCCGAATCAACCAACTCCTCAAAAGAAAGTTTACGCTGGAGCAACAAAGATTTATTAAGATACTTCTTAAGACCAGAAACAAACTTCAAATTCTTCTTATAAGAAGTGCTGATGAATTCAAGACCATACTGAGATAAAGCCTCGAATGATGCAACATACTCAGAAACAGAAGATTTCCCTTGCTTCAACTCAAGGAAGCGACGGGTTAATAAAACTTTTTCAGATTCAGGAACGAACTTGAGTTCAAATCGCTCCCGAAACTGAGTCCAAGAAAGAGTAGACTCATCAATCTCGGCTACAAGAAGCTCATACCAATCAAGGGCACGCTCTTGTAATAAGCTAGAAGTTACAAGAACTCTATCATGGTCAGAAAGATCCATACGAGAGAAGATACGCTCGCACGTGCGAAACCAAGCTTGGACTTCAAGAACAGACTCGGAGCCTTTAAACGGCTTTCCCCTAAGATGGGCAAAATCACTGCACTGGCGTGCAAAGGCAGACTTGCGAGGTGGAGAAACACGAGGAGGGACTGGAGGCTGAGTGCTCCTAAACAACTCCATAAACTGATCAGCAGACATATAAACGTCATCCGGATGTGTGCCACTGGATTACCCAGCATCCGAACGTCGTCCCCTGCCTCTTCCAGCCATACGCTGAAGGTAAGATAAGAACAAGATTATTCACAAGGTAGATATTGCAATATGGAATACTACGGAATATAAATGCATTCCTAGACGTATTCCCAAACTCTATCTAACCTTGATGGAATAAAGAGACACGATGATTCAAAGATTTGTATCACTTATACACTTTGATGTACCATAATATGTGCTTCTATTCTGTGTTTATCATATTTTGTTCTGAACCTGGCTCTGATACCACGCTGTGACGCCCCACCTCTATACCCACGCTAGCCAAGGACACTACAGGGTAATGCCGTCAACTAACACGGAGAATAAGGCTGGTTAGGAGCGACCATCTATAGCCTTGCTCTAATTATCTATTGAATACATCGACAATAAACATACCAAGCAGGTCGGCATACCCAATGAATACTTAAAACAAAACCATATGTGGTTGAAGGATCTATCAGAACAGAATATAACAACTCAAATGTAATATACATCACAGAACAGTAGATCATCATATACACATACACTGATACATAACAGAGTATACAAAATAATACATGTTGAGTGGTATAGCAAACCACAATATACAGACGAGTTCCAGATGAATACATATCAGAGTTACTACAAAATGGGAGTACACAAAAAGCTATAACAAAAAGGAACAAGCTGAATAGTCCATGCGGAAGCAAAATAGGCTAAGTCCAAAAGTACCTAACCTGAAACATCTCGGTCTGACCCGAGTATAAAATACACGGGTCAGTCTAGCTAAACAAATCAGTTAGATAAACTGAGCAACAATAAACCTGCAAGGTTTCAAAGCATAACAAATATCTATAAAAGAGATAACACAATCATCTAACAAAAGATGAATCATATGATAACAAGCCTCGTATCATCGGCAACATATAGAAACAAAGGATACAAATATCCCAAATCAAGCCAAAAAGGCAAATAACAAATACCAATAAGGTATACAAGTTCCGCAAGGTAAACGCTACGCATCATGCGGCTCATAATGACCAACATCGAAGGGCGATACCTAGGGAATATACATATGAATGAAACATCAGAAAATTGCTCGAGCTCAGTACTGTATAAACAAGGATCCATGAGCCCGAAGACTCCAAACCCAATATCACCCATGCGGCTCATAACGACCAACATCGGAAGCGATACTAAAGGGCAACCCAATATCACCCATGCGGCTCATAACGACCAACATCGGAAGCGATACTAAAGGGCAACAAACCCGAAGGCACAAACCCGAAGGCACATACCCGAAGGCAACAAACCGTAGTGGTGAAGGTCGGAGACCCAGTACTGGACACCAATAACTGGCGGAATGTGTCACAACTCTCGAAGAGGAATCCAAAAAGTGTTAACGTATGTCCCATAACCACTCGTTCGCACTAGACGATTTACTATCCGTCAGTCACTTTCACACTCAAAGCAGTATAAAGTTTACCTCGTGTCATCGATAAACCAAACCCGAAGGTCAAAACAATCAATTGAATAGGTCGGGGACTAATCGAAAAGATAAACGCACAGATTCATGGTCCTTGTTTTGCCCAACCATTTAATCACCCTTCCACTTCGCTCGAAGTGCGAAAGTGTGTGTTTTAAATAGAATTTATAAATTGGAGAAACGAGCTTTTAAATGTGATCCGAGAGATTATTTTTATAAAAACCCGTGGATGAAGTCAAGAATAAGTTATCAACGTCAAAGATGCAATAACAACTACTAAAAAGCAACTTGAATCGATAAAATTTGGATAACCAATCAAAATATGCAAAAATAGGCAAAACAGGCAAAACATGAGCAGGTCGGTCGACCGGTTGCAGGGCTCGGTCGGCTGGCCAGATGCAGGAAATAAAAAAACTCGACATGAGCAGGTCGGTCGACCGGTAGCAGGGCTCGGTCGGCCGAACTGCATAAATTTGCAGTTTCTGCCCTTTTTCCAATGAAATGCAAGTTCTTCCAAAAATGCGACCGTTCGAGCAATGGAGTTAAGGAGCCTTAGCCAATAGATACCCCAGCTCCATTAGCTCTCCGATTCGCTACCAAAAACATGTTCCAATACCAAAATCGTTAAATATGTGGGTTGTTACAGATACTCTTCTAAAAATTCCCAAGCTTCCTCGTCTGTTTTTGCCATGAATTCTCCTCCGCACATTGATTCGAGTTGGGATCTTGTTTGATTGTTAAGCCCTTCATAAACGATTTGGCACAAAACGTGTTTAGGGATTGTATGATGTGGGCAACTATATAACAATTGATTGAACCTTTCAAAATATTTTGAAAAAATTTCTCCTTTATTCTGAAAGAATTGGTTGATTTCAGTTCGAATTTTAAGTTTTGTGGAAAGGAAAAAACTTTTTCAAAAATATTGTAATGAAATTGCCCCAGCTTTTAATTGAATTTTTAGGAAGAGAATTGAGCCATCGTTTCGCACTTTCTAGAAGCGCGAAGGGAATAAGTCTTAACTCGATGGATTCATTAGAAAGTTGTTGCATTTTAGTTGTAGACGCATATAACTCAAATTCACTAAGAAATTCATATGCATTTTCAGACCCAGTGAATTTTGGTACCCCTTGAATAAAAGAATGTTTTAGCTCAAAATTATTTCCTTCGGCAGGTGGAAATGAAATAACCGAAGATTGAACAGTCCTAGTTGGATAGCATCGATCTCTAAGGGATAATGGTCGATTCTCACGAAATTCATTATTTCCAACATGTGATTTAGGTGATAATTTTGGTGAACTGTGATGTAAACTATGTTGTGAACCTTGATTGCTCGTATTTGTTTGATTTGAAATTTTCGTTGATTTATTTAATGAGATATTTTGGCTTTCTAAACGGTTAAAATTATTTCTTGTCCAAACGCGCATAAACAAATCCAGGTGTAATAGTCCAAAGTAAATTTAAACAGTTTTCAGTTGGGCACCTGTAGGATAGAAAATTACTTATAGAGGGTTATAGCAGTCCACCATGTTTTACAATCACTCGACTTGAAATGCTCGTTTTCTCGTTCTCAAGTCAGTTTCTTTACTCCAATCGCTGCTTCCTCTAGAATCTTCTTTTTGCTTGAAATATGTAGACGTTGCCTCTTTTTTTAATTCTCTTTAAGCTTTTCACTGTTCTAAACTTCCAGACTTCACACTTTCTACCCTTTTCTTTTTCGTTACTTTTTTTAGATCGTGAGATATAGGAAGTCGCGGTGTCGGATCTGAGCGAAGTAGATCTCGATGGGTGGAGGAACCTTGGTAATCGCGATTGTAGGTTACGACCGATGAAGAATTGGTTGTAGGTGTTAATGGGTTTACGGTAGACTGTTTTGGATCTTCGGTTTGGATTTTATGGAAGAGGCGATGTGATGGTGATTTAGGGGTGATGTTCGTTGATTGGGTCTCAGGTATGGGATTTGAAGTGGTAGAGGTCAGTTTAGGCGATGGTTAGTTGAAGTGAAGTTTGGAGTTGTACTGCTAGCGAAGTATGGGAAGGGTGATTGCTCGAAGTAGGTGAATGAGTGTGTTTTTTTAGCAGCACGGATGAAGGCATTGTTTTGTGGTTATTGCTAGTGATGGATATGGGAAGTTTTGGCAGACAAGGAGAGTGGCAGCAGAGGAGGGTAGTTGAAATTGTCAACAGTTGTTCAGTGGTGGAGATAGAAGCAATGTGTAAGGTTGATGATGTTTGCAGTAGGGTTTGTCGATCGAGGTGGTTGGTTGTTGCAGTAAAATATGCAAAGGGAAGTGGTGTACAGTGGCCGATGGTTACGATGTTTGGTTGTTGAAGTTTGTCTGGGGTTTGGTATTGATGGTGAGGGAGGCAGTGACAAGGGAGGTAGGCTAAGGTGAAGGCAGGTGAGGGTCAGTGGAAGATGCTGAGTGTTTGAAACGGCTTTTGTGGCTTTCGGCTGACTGTAGGATTGTCGAAGAATGGAAGACGAATGCAAACTTATGTGAATGATAAGAACAAAGACTAATGAATGTGTGAATGAATAGAAAAAGAAGAATTATGTTATTTTTTTTAAGTAAAAAGCTACTTTGATGAAAGGAACTAAAAGAAAAAAACGAATTTTTTTATATGAACTGTCGTAAAAACAGAATAAATGAAACAAAATGAATGAATGCCAAACTGGAATGTGATTGTGAGCACTTTGGATGCATGAATGCAGAAGCTAGATGAACGGAAACAAACAAATGCAGCTGACTATAACGAAACTAAATGATAAGAAATGTGAGTGTGTAATTGAAATGTGAAAATGCAAAAACTCATGTAAACTAAAGTGAAATGAATGCAATAAAAAAATGAAACAAGTTGCCAAATAAACTAAAATAGAAACTGGATGCGAAATGAGAAAATGACCTTTTTTTTCTAAAAAAAATGAACTGAAAAGTAAAGTAGCAGCAAGTTAAAATAACACGAATAGACGTAAAATCATAAAAATAAAAAAAATTCAAAATAACAATTCCCCGGCAACGGCGCCAAAAACTTGTTGCGACTTTTCTATTGATTAGAAAAGCACAAATTTTAGTAAATTCTACAAGCGCACAAGCATGTAGTATGCAGGTCGAATACAGAGAATTGTATTTTAATACAATTGAAATTCATAGTTAAATTTTAGGCGTGTTAAACGAATTCGATGGTGAATTTGAATAGAAAATAAAAACAGTAATATACTCTGAATCGATTACGATACTAATCGAAATTGCAACCAAAATATAAAATTGTAAAAATCAGAACAAAAATTGAAATTGCGAAAAAGGAAATAACAGAGCAAACAACTGAAATATTTATTAACTAACTGAAAAGAGTTCATAAAATAACTAAGAATAAGAATAAATAAATTGCTAAATCTAATCAACAATCCTACGTATTCTGTTCGAAAATAAAAACATTGCTGAATTTGAAACTAAACTTGAAGAAGAGTGATGGGGTAAGAGATGATATATCCCTCTGGTTGCTGTCTCGTTCTCTATTTATAGACTTTCGTTCCTAAAATAAGTCTTGTTGCTGAAAATATATGTGGCCACGTTGCTTTGAATTGGTTTGCCCTTGAATATATCAAACTTGAGTTGTACGTAGTCATTGTTTGAATTAGTAAAAAAAGTAGTCCGGCGGCATTCACATGGCAATGCTGAGCTTTGAAATTGGAGAATAATGTGGCCACGTCACTGCTTGAAAAATATATGCTGAACATTTGGCTGGTCCACATTACTTGAATTAATTATATTCGGTCCATGCTTTGAATTGAACACGTGATGGTGAGCTGCTACTTTGAATTATTTTCTTATGACTTATTGAATTGCCAGCATGTAGCCTTGCTTCGAACGTGAGTTGCTATGTATTTCTTTATGAACTGAAGCCCACGTGATGCACTTTGAACTATAATATATGCTTTGGAATTGGAAATGTGGCTTGCTTTATTGAATTGGAACGGAAGTAAATTGAGATATATATTTGAAAACATGAGATGTTTCCTACGTTGCTTGCACCCATGTGCTAATTGAAAAATATGAATGATTCATTACTCATAAATTGAAGTGTATTATTGCTTTGATTTATTCGGTGCTCAAAATGTTGCACTTCATGCTGCTTGTCTTTTGAACCTAAGGACGCCACAACCGATTAATTTCAACGTTGCATTTCGGGATCTATAACCTATAAACACCACAACAAAATACTCGTATAATACCGTTTTATTAAAATAAAAATACATGAAACAAATAGTTTTAAATGTAGAAAAATATGTTCATCACTTTGGGTAATTAAATCTTTAGATTTTGTTGTTGTTATTTGATAGTTGAATAACCTACTATCAAATTTGACCTAATTTGACTTAGAAAGTATGAATGTGAAATGCGAGTTTTCGACAAGGACTCAAATACTTACTTCCAAAAGAATCGGGAGTAAGTCAACCAAAAATTATTGGTTATTAGTATGGAGAGACCGGGATCAGATTTATATATCCGAAAACCATTTTGAACCAACATGTACGTTCTAGTGGAAGACATCTTGATGATGATTGATGCTCTTTGAAGTGTAAAGGTTACTACTAATTCTGAGGGTGATTCCAAAATGGATGTAGTAGAGTTAGTGCATTTGTTTCGTTCAGACACAGAATGAATTTGTATGAATGAATGGTGACATTACATTGATGCTTGAAGGGAAGTGTTAGCATTCCAAGATGGATTGCTATTCAGAAAGGTTAAACGTTGTCTCAAGCCTCATCAACCGAGAATGACTAAAACATGGAAACCTGCAGTAGGGCTATGTGGGTCGCACCCATTAGGGTATATCATCACCCTTCTAGATATAAACACAATCATCATTGAATTCGTATATGCAGGAAAGCTCGGTTAAAGTTTGCAAAGCAACCAGGATGATGATATATTCGATACTATTCAGCAAGGGGCAGGCCGGTCCTATGTTGGCAGGGGTTGTTAGGTGCGACCTCGGTACGTTTTTTAGGGGTGAACTGTGGTGGCAATACTTCAGTAGCTCAGTCATTAGTTGGAATCCAATCTCCTATACATCCCTTATTTTTTCGATTGTAGAGCTCAATATGTTGGAATATGAGATGCAAACATTTCAGCTATTTTATCTATTTACTTTAAACCTAGACACTATGATAATATCACTGGGTTTTGATATAAAACGTTTTGGTTATCGTAAGGTAAAAACCCGTCCGTTTTTATGTGCGATGTAGTCTTATGAGATACCCTTTGTTTAAAAAGTTTTCAAACGTAGAAATCATTTTGGTTGTTAATTGTCGTCGAGTTTTAATCAGCTAGTTTACCAGACTGACCAAGATGTTATTCCATATAATGCCCGGGTCAAACCGAGCATGTTTTTCCCAGGTTTGATCGGATACTTGGAGCTGAAAAGAAGCTGGATAGGCAAGACGTATTCATATATTTTTACTTATGCCATATTATAGAGTCTGTATGTTTGTCAGTGTGAGGACAGGTTTCTATGGCTGTCCAAAAATTTAGGATAAGTCTAACGTACTTTGATGTTGTATATATGAATAAATATGTTTTCTTTCTATAAAGATCATGGTTGTATTATATATTATTCACTGCATTGTGAGAATCTGTGCTGTTTTAGTTTTCTCTATCTTCTACCTTCTTCTTTCACCCTAACAGATCGGTAGTTCCGGCACTTGAATGTTCGGCAAGTAATACAGTAAACATATTAGTGTCGATTTTTATGGGTCAAAAATCTGGTTCGTTACATATATTTTGTAAAGTTGGGACTAGTTTGATATTATGAGAATAAGCTAGTTGATAATATGATGTGTTGAAGTAATTTTCCATCTAATCATAAATTGTAAGATTTTGACTCAGTATAACTCTAGTTGCATGATCATATAGGAAATTGTTAATACGCCAGATGTTGCAAGAGCATGCACGGAAGTTAAAATCTACAACCTAAAATTTTCCTTTGGTTGTTTGTACTACAAAAATACATCGGATGATTTATTCACTATCCAACCCATGCTTTTGTGAAATGAGTTTTTTTGGTCTGATTTAGGATATAGAATAGAATTCCATTTTTTGATTCCTCTCAGTGGTTTGGCATTTAGACCATCAACCTGTTTTTTATAGCATCCAATGATTTAGTTATTGAAAAAAAAATCTTTTAATATCCAACCATTAAAACATTCTGGCATATTTGATGTCATTTCTCCATAACAGTTTCCAAGAAATAGAGAAGACGTCCAATGCTTAGGATATAAATTTAATAGAAATTTGGCAGCAATTTTCCCATCAATTAATCTAAATGTCTCTATAGCTTTACTGTATTGAGGAAAAGTTGGTGCATAAGCACATTTTGTGAATAATCTTACTATTCAACCTTTATTGGTTCGACAACTTCCCACAGATGCTTGTAGATTTAGTTTTAAATAATACAGGCAATAACTATGATAAGCATTTGGTAAATTTTTTGAAATAGACAATTTGATTTCATGATGTCTATCTGGCATAAAAACACATCTTCTACTATCATCAATGAGAATTTGATGGAGATTTTAAAAAAACCAATACTAATTATCTGCATTTCCATAGCAAATTATAGCTATAGCCAATATAAACATTACTATAGCCTTTTTTCGTACCCTTTAAATCGACAATAAATCACACATGTCCAACTCAATTGCATGAATAAGCGGATCATTAAGGGTAGAAAGAAAATAAAGACAGAATAGAATCTCACACGAATGGAATAACATATATTATTTCAATAATAATCTTTATAGCGGAAAATTTTAAAGTACAATATCAGAGTAGGCCTAGATTCAGCCTGGACAATTATAAATACCTGTCCTTACAATTGCTGACAAACATCAAACTAAAACTAACAAACCATAGCAGATAATAGAATACATCCGTACGATAATGAAGATCTCTGGCTCTCCTCTAGAAACTCCAACTGTCTTCAACTTAACCTGAAACTACTAGGATCTGACCCGAGTATTAAAAATACCCGGATCAGGCTTGATAAACCAGCGTAAGATACTCGAAATTTTAAACGTATAGATCATGGTGATGTTATCAAAACCTTTGAAAAGAATGGTATGTCATAAGACCGCGCCAACATATAAACACGGACGTGTTTTTACCTTATGATAACAAAAACACTTTATACCAAAATACAATTGATATTATCTTTAATGACATTCTTTTGAAAACATTTTTCAAGTAAACTTATTCAAATAAGGTATCAATATTTGAACTAAGTCTAAGGTAATATATCCGGACGGGGTCATGGGAATATACCAAACGGAATATATGATACCAAAAAGGGGTAGATGAAATGTTTGCAAGTCATTACAGCTATTTTGGAAATACAATCAAACCGTAAATCTCGTATTGGGATTGGATTTCCAACATGATAGGTAACTAGTGGCCATTTCTCCGATCCACGCATAACAACATAGTTCCTATGGTGCCTTAATCGCTTTTCTCAAACTAGTCACTTGGAACTATACTTGCTACACTACTACTGATAATCGGTAGTTCCTTGATTTTCTCAAGCTAACCACTTTATCCAAATGGGGCAATAAATGCCTTGAGAGACGTATCCTCAAAAGGGCCCAACGTATTGGACGCCACCATACATACTCTCTTATTTCGAATTTGCGTCTGTCATATCACATTTTATCCCTTCATCTTCCGGGATGTAAGGCTAGTGAGGCTACGCTCAATTTCTTCAATGTCACGCTTTTTATACAAAATCATGCTTTGATCATAATAGGTTCCACTTTGAATGCCACACTGCCACTCCTTTGATCACTATTTGACTCCCACAAGCATACGACCTCTGAGCTCGTATGTCTCAGAGAATGGTGTTAAGCTAAGAGAAGTTTCCTTCTCCGCCACTAAACAGATGTACATTTACAAAAGTCAAACGTTGTGTCTTAGAAATGCAATATCAGACATTCATCTATACAAGTTCGTTCTAGGACTAAACGAAATCGAAGGCACTTTCCTCGGCCATTACAGAAGAGAAGACCTTGCAATCCGAAAAAATCTCCGCAATGAGGAGACTACTGCTATAAATAACTCTATAGTGGGAGCGACCCAAAGCATGTCAACAAGCAGTCCTCACGCTATGAAGATCCATGGTCTTCGGTAATCATCATCCTCAACACGTCTTCACTTTCGAACGTATACATTGGTTCAAAGTGGTTTTCGGACAGAAATCACCGAAATCCGACTCCAATTCCTTCGAAACCAATCATCGCTTTAAAAGATGTTAGTTCATATATGGATATCAATCATCAATCAATTACTTCATCTTTTATTTAAATCAAATATCTTTGTTAGATATATTCTTTTCAATTTATTCCATTTTCTTTTCAAGAGTATACGAAATCATTAAGCCTCATTTATCAAATCATTTGATTTATTAAACCTTTCTTAAATCTTGGAATAATTCCAAATTGTTTTCTCTTTTGCCTAGGAAAACCTTTTCAAATCATTCAATAAATCTTAGTCAAAGATTTCTTATATTCAAGTATAACTTTCAACTTAGGTAAAATATTCCCAAATCATTTATTAAATCTTAATCAAAGATTTCTTTCTTAACTTTTTTTTTGAAAACTCAGGAAAACTCCGCAGGCCGGTGAACTCTTGAGGAGGGTACCGTAAAGCCGTCCGCTGATCCAAGCCCCCAGGTAAATTTATATAGGATAGAGAAGCGCATGGTAGGAATCGAAATTGGATCTTTCTACCAGAATCCAAGCCTCCTTTCCACTGCGCTGCACCCGCAGACAATTTCTTTCTTAACTTCAAATCATATTCTTGCAAATTGAAAGTTTTCATAATAAGGTACTACTGCCACCTTAGATATAGTAAGTTTCACCTCCAGGAACTAATGGTAAGTAATACTATGTTATGAAGATCTTTGTCTTCAATGATCATTGTCTTCGATATGTTCTATTTCGAAAATTAGTTTGAAGGGGTTTTCGGATAGGAATCAACCAAACCCGATCTCAGTTCTTCGGATAGGAATCACCCAAATCCAATCCCGGTTCCTTCATATCAATCATCGAATAAAAAGACGTTAAGTGGTTAATTAACATTCAAAGAATTTTATTTCTTTTATTTTATCTTGAAAAAACTTAAATATGATCTTTTAGAGCATCCGAGCTTTTCTTTCGATCTATTCCACTCCTCGCCTAAAAAGAGAAAACATACGCCATGTAAGTTCAGGGAACTGGTTGCTCCATCTCTAACCTTAGTTAAACACGTTGTTTTATCTTTTCAAATCTCACAAGTGGGACAAATCTACTAGTCATTTTCGCATACTCGGTTTGTTAATACATTCAATATTCTTTATTTTTTGTTTAAGTAGTATAAACAATTCATCTTAACCATTTATTCAAACTCTTATTAAAACTTCCAAATCATATTTACATTACTAAATCATTTCTTTAAAATCATTCACAAAAGATTTAGGAAAGAATTATAAGTTTAAAACTCATATTCAAGAGGTTATAGAATTCGCAGCATAAAAGTACTACGGAAAGTGCTATATAAGCTTATTTGGTTTAAACAACTTTTAAATATTGAAAAATTCATATTTTCCATTCTAAATCTCTTTTAAACCATTTAAATAGATATATCAAATTTATTTCATATTTTTAATCATTTAAAAATATCAATTACAAAGAAATCCCTTTTTGGATTCCGAACTGCAAAACCATAATATTTTTAAAAAATTGTTTTGGACATATTTCAGAAATCTTGATTTTCTTTCTTCATTGGAAAACTATTATCATTGTGGGCCAAAGAATTTTTATTTCGAAGAAATTCGACTTATAAATAATTCTCTACTTTAACTTGAAGTTACGGGTAGAAATTTACGAACCGCCGCTACGCGACGAGCTCTATTTTGACCAATTTTGTGAATTGCTTCGGAACTTGTCCGATACACTTCAATTTTTTTTAAATCGTATTTAAACTCTTTTAACTTATTCAAAACAATATTTTCATCATTTCAAACTCATTTTTCATTTCATTTCATATTATATTATTATAATATCATATTCAATCTTTTTTAGATATTTTGAAATCATTAAGACGCTAAATAATTTCCATACACACGTTTATATGGATTTAATTTCCACCGAATTAAGCATACTTACTAACCATTTCTCTTATCATTTATTAAAACCAAGTTATTATCCATATCACAATCATATAATCGACCATAATATCAACCAAGTTGTCAAACATTCAAACAATTTTTCAAGGGTTTTAATGAATATATTAAAATAGTTATAAGGAAGATTTAACTTTAAATTGAGTGCTCACCTTTAACCAAATCGTTCACTTCCTACCAACATTCATTTAATCCAACACTTCACTAAATTCTCTTATTTTGACCAAATCTTTTTCGTAAATTTTCCTTTTGATTCCGGCAGCACTTACTTTTCTTTTTCTTGCTCTAGGGCTCCTTGAACTTGCTCCTCCTTTCCAAATGGTTCGGCTACACCTTGATCCACCATTTCTTCCATTATTTCTTCACTTCTTAGATGCTAAACCATGTTTTAATGGTATTCTAAGGTCTTTGGCAGTGGTGTTTTGACTTTGTTTGATATGGTTTTGAAAAAGTTAGTAAAGAAAAGAGAAGAAGCCATTAGAGAGTGGAAGAAAAGCTTGAAAAAGAAAGAATAAGAAGTGTAAAAAAGTGAGAAAGTGTATGCTTATTTATAGAAAAAGTTTGGGATTAGAAAAATATTTTATAAAAAGACCAAAATACCCTTTACTTACTTTTAAGAAACCCTTATTTTTTCAACACTTAACATCACATTTCAAATCATTACTTTATGACATTTTCACTTAAGTATTAAGTAAAGAATATAATAATTATGTTTGGTTTGATTTGAAATTTACGTTTTGCTTTGAAATGACATGTTTGTCTTTTTGTGCTTACTTTTTCTTAATTATATTCTAAAATTTTCTAAGTATGTTTAGTTAAAGTAAACAAGATTAGTGAATTAATTAATACTTATACTATTTGAATATATGTTTCTATATAAGAAAATAAAGGTACGACGATGTTGCGACAACTTTTAATCTACAAAATGTTGATTTTCGACAAAATATTTTACAATCACATTTTGATGTTGTAATTAAACTATTTATTTATGTAAACCAAATTTAAAAATAAATTTGTATAATGTTATTTAAAAATGTAAACACTCCTAAATAAATTAAAATAATTTATTTAACCATTGAAACTTACTTCTCTAAAATCAGCATTTTGTCACTTTTGTCAATATAAGCAAATGTTATTATTTTTGTATATACTTCTCTTTCAAAATCATATCTAATATTTTTTTGAATCATATAATCTTACTTATTTTACCTTTAAATTCACTTTAAATAGTATATTTTAAAGTGGTCAAATTCTAGATTGTTACAAACATATCTAAAATATATGTAGAATATATTAGTATAATTATATGTGAAAGAAGAACATAATATTTATAACTGTTTTTGTGTTATATAATGATTATTTAAAACATACAAATGCAGACATAGAGTAATTATTTGAAACAAAATATATAAATGTTTGATATAATTAATGTAATTTTCGTTTACCATCATTGCCATTTTTTGCTGAGGCCGACATTAAACATCCAAAAGTTTTTATTTTCATAAAAGTTGCACCTACAAAGATAACATGATGACAATTTTTGAAACCAAAAGAACAAGCTTCTAATCCAACGATAACTCGTTCAAACCTTCTACTTAACCGATTTTCTTCCAAAACAATTGTGCTTCCCGGATTTGTCGTGATTACCTAATTAATATATTCTACCAAATGATGATATATATATATATATATATATATATATATTTGAAGTTCCAAATAGCTCTTTAATTGCTACGGCTTTTCCTTTATAAGCGTAATAGTAGCCAAGAACAATCTTGAATTTAAAGTTACATTGAGTGATAACATCTCTTGGACTTCATAAAAGGATTAGAAGGAATATAACTCATCACTAATTCTTTATCAAATCTACTTGAAATTAGAGGATTATTTACATTTAAAACTCCAGCACCACATGTATGAATATAGTTCGTAGTTTTAACAATAATAATATTTTGATTAGTAAATAGACAAGACGCATGAATTTTGAATTCGCAATTAGGTTGAGCACATTTTGGAGTAACACGCTTCTTGTAATTTTTCACATTTCCTTTATAAGGATTATATCCATTGACGAGTTGATTGAGTATCAGTTTATTTCTAAAATTTTTAACAGTGCTAAAGTATAGACCAACTCCTGTGAAAATCTCAATTGGACTGTTGCGGTCCATTCTAAAAATATTTAGCAGTCCACTGGTAGTATCATCAAAGCAAACTATTTCAGAACTAACATCTTCTACACAATTACTTGAAGTGGAAGCAGTTGTGTTAGAAATAGACCATGATATATCTTTTACGTTAAATTCATAACAAGAGAATCTACTTTGTTGAATATAAAATGGTACAATGCAAATCAAAACCTAATTCAATAGTTCTTTTTTTATAACTTTAATATAAGATAAATTCCATGGAATGGAATTAAGATTTTCCGTTTTGAAAATATAAAATCCTTCACAAATTCTAAATTTGAATCCAGGAAAAGACGAACACCATAACTATTTCCTTTGAACATGAAACAAACAAGAATGGAAGGTGTATCTGATCTGCAATTGTAAAAATAAATTAGTTTAGCCAAGTTAAAGTTTAATGTATAAGCTTTCAACAATTAAAGATATATAAATTTAATGCATAAGCTTTCTGCAACTAATATTTAATGCAGTTAAAACAAATTTATGAATAATATATAAAATTTAACTTTACTACATAATCATACTATAGTTAATATTTTTAAGTAAATTTAAATTTATAAAAAATTTATAAAATTTAATTTTACTACATAATTATAATGCAGTTAATATTTTTACATAAATTTAAAATTTGCTAATATTCAAATATATATATTTACTGTATTTTATAATGCAGTAAAATTTTAACTGTTTTTAAGACTAAAATTATAAATAAATTTGAGATAAATATATTAATAATTTTACCTCTTGGGTATTATGCAATTAAATGTTTAAATGTTTTAAACAGTTAGAAAGATGAATATTAGCAAATTAAGTGAGATTAATTATTTAATTGCTCAAGTAAAATGAAATACATCATCTGCAGTTTTATGAAGTACGTTATTTGTCTAACTAAATAACTTATAATGCATTTAAATATTTAAATTAAATTATTAAAATTTAGATATTAAATATATATTTACTTACTGCATTTCAAAATGCAGTTAAATTTTTTGATTACATATATAAATTTTAGACGTACATTATATTTAGATGCACAAGTATAATGCAGTTAAACGTAAATTAATTCTATAGTTGGCTATTTTTGTAAATGTGTAAGTATAATGCAGTTAAATATGAATATGTTTAAACTAATATGTGTATATGTTTTAACTTATAAACTATATCATGTAAGTAATACCATTATATAATTAAATATATTTATAATTATTTAAACTTGAATATTAGATGTATATTTTCATACGGGAAGTTTAATTAATTTATAATTAAATTGAATTAGTTATATAACTACATAAATGTAGTGCAGTAAAATGTAAAATGAAAATGTAAAATTGAACTCTATAGTAAAATATAATTAAATTCAATACTCTTTTCCAGTACTTATCTAACCGCATAATCATAATGCAGTTAAATGTAAATAAACATAAAAGTGAACTCTATAGTCGATAAAAAATAATAATGCATATTTATAATGTAGTTGATAATATAATTATATAAATCAACACATTTAAAAACCGATACCAATACCTATCTATACTAGCTCCTGCAGCAATAGCTAGAAGTCGATTTAAATCAAATGAAGACATTGAACATCTAGATTCTCGTGGTCGAAGTTGATTTAAGTCCATCGTAATTTTTGATCTAGTAATACGAATAAAATCAAATAACAAAAAATTATGAAATACAAGAATAAAATTAGCCAGAGATTTATTTTGTAGTTATATCCGATTTGTAATTTGAATTAGATGAATCGTTTGTCGAATAGATCAATTAATTGCCGATGAGATGAATCGTTTGTAATTTGGATTTAATTTGTATGAAAATAGAAGTAAAACGGAGTAAAGATGGAATTGAAAAAGAGTAATTTAGAAATTTTAAAATGGGCCTTAGATACTTTTCGTTACTGAAATTAAAGAGGAACCTAATTTTTATAAAATTTATGCCATGGGCTTTTTGACCATTTTAATTACTACTATGAGCTTGTCATCCAGTTCCCCTTTATAAAAGAATAGATCTAAATATATTATAGAAAATTTGTATCCATAATGTGTACCAAGAGGATCTGAACCTTTTTTTAGCGGAAGTGCCAAATTATTGTATCATTTTGGGCAAAGATACTCAATTAATAATTTTATTACAAGGATCTTAAATTATATTAAAGGCAAATAAAAGTAACAGATCCGACAATAATCAAGCTATAATAAGTATAAATTGATTCAGACAATAAACAAACGTAAACGCTTCATTAGAAAATAATGGGAAAATATACAAAAAGGGGGGAAAAAGCCACCATATTTTACAGTCGTTTGGTGTAATTTTGGCATCATATCCATTATTATCTTCATTATTTGCTGCACTGTAGCTTCTTGATACGAAGTATCCGGAGATACAAGAGATTTTAACCGGAGGAATTGATATACATACATACACTGTATGTACACACTCTATGTATCTATGAATATACATGTGCGTATATATGTATATGTATCATTAACTTCAACGTAACTTCTGTGTAGAATCGCGTCTCTATTCTGCTGTATTAATATTTCTATTTTGGAGGGAATAGAAAGGGGTTTTTAGGTTCAAGGAAAAAGTTAAAGAAAAATTTAGTTTTAAGAACAAGAAGTTTGTTTTAGTGTAAATCACAGAATGATAGTTGTAACTATCATTTTCAGTTTACACTAAAAAGTGTCCTTCAAACTAAAAAGCAAACATGTTGTCCTTGAGACTAAGTTTTTTTACAACTTCTTCCTTATGCCTATTTACCTGAAATATATAGGAATATCTATAAAACTCTTAGATTCCAATAGCTGCTTCAAGCTTGGAAAGGAGAAAAGATCCATTTTTCTTCAAAATGCAGACAATTAAAAGGTATTCTAAGCATATTTAAAAGTTGGAAATATTGATGATGTCCAATTGAGGAGCAGATGGCTCAAATTTGAGCACAAGAGAATAAAGAGGTCTTATTTGAGCAGTCCCAGAGGGTAGGACTCAAGTTGAGCCATGGCTGCTTCTGGTCCGACTCCACATGAGATCTTCAAGTTGAGCCAGGCTCTGCTTCAAAGGTTTTCAAGCCTTGCTTCGGAGTCTTCGAGCTAATGTTTTTGAATGCTGAAAAGTGTTCGACCCAAGGTTCAGTTTACATTTTTCGATTGGTCGACCCGAGCCTTTGGTTCAAAGCGTGCTATAGATCGATCGTTTGGCTAACCTGGGGTTTGCTTTGGGTTTCAGGTTGAGTTGGTAAAACTCGTATTTTTTGCACTTCCTAAGCGAGTGACGTCTTCAAACTTCAAGAGTGGCATTTTTAATCATCTTGTAAGTCTTGAATGGTTTTTGGTAGATTTTCACTTCATTCTCGAGTTGTATTGTTAGGTATGACTCGCATTGTAAATGGAGTGGGTGCGTGAATTGAACGGACTAAAAGTTCCACATCGCGGAATATTCAAAATAATCGTGGTATATATATGGGATTGGTGGCACGTAACATTAGGTATTCCTTTTGTTACAATGTGTTGCCAAGCGAACGCGTACGGTACGCGGAAATGCCGAAACTCAACATGTAGTTCAGGCTGTCTTTTGTCGCTCTTCTGGTCAAATTTAAAGTAACTGTATCGTAAATCATATTGCTTTCGATCCTACCATACTGAATATAAAGAAGCATCTTTTGGTAAATGCAAAACTTCTGAGTTTCATCAAAATATGGTTACGACACACATACATAATAATTGATGTACTTTGTGATATTACTGTTGTAATAATTAACCTGCACCATGGTATAACTGTTGGGTAAATATTTATAATATAAAAAGTGGTTATAATTAACTTTGCTACTAACATTTGTTTTGCGATATCATACAATATACATACTTAAATGTGTATTTATGTACATATGTGCGTGCGAGATAAGGTCCGTAGTCTGCTTTTATGGTCTTCTTTCAGACCTCATCTGTCCTTTTATGCTAATTTTTCTTGAAATAAAATATATTTTTTTTATGCATAATCTGCCAAATATAGAGATCAACTAAACAAGAATTTGGATTATTTCAAAACTTCCAACTCATCCGAAATTGCAATTCAAAATAAGCCGTCAGTACATGTATTTTGGTCGTTGATTTGAAATGAAATTTTAACAAAATTTGACCTCTAGACGATCCAAATTTCTATTTAGATATCGACAATTGTAGATGAATTGTACAAAATTTTGTTTTATTTGAAGGTTTGTTGCACTAAAAACGAACGGATGCTAGGGTTCCTTACACACACAATTGTGTGTGAACAAGGAACTGATTATTTGAATGCAAAATAAAACACAACTGAAGACACGTAGGATTTGAATTTTGAATTTTTTTTCTTTATGTGGAAAATGAAAATCACGGAACAAGACAATGGTGAAGATTATACGTGTCAGCAATTATGTCTGTATTTTGTGTTCCAACAATTTTAGGTGTTATTTATTCCAAATCAAATGAAACTTTGATAATATTCAAGCTACGCTATCATACCCAAAAAAGGAGGGTTACTTCGAAATTTATAACATGTTCAAAATGTTAATTCGAATACCAATCGATAAAAAACATATTTCAACCGTTAGTTGAAAAGTGATTTTTGAATACGATAGGATTATCAAAATTTAACCAAATTTTGTATAGATAATTTTGAGTTAGGCGAGAGTATATCAATAAATTTTCATTCGATTTTGAATCGTGTATGTCGAATAATTTGAGAGGAACAAGTAAAATGAAAAGAACAACAGTGTAGCGGCACCCTTTCCTATGTATATATAATTTACCACTTATTACATGTTTTTTATTTTACATTTACTTTATTATTTGTAGTAATGCAAATAATCTTCTATTGAATGTATTCCTCTGTTTAACTCAAATTTATGAAAATTACATTAGACGTCTTGTTTCGATCGTTGAGCTAGTTAAGTTTGATAAAATACACAGGTAATAGAGCTTGGAATATGTTTGACTGTTCAACACAAATTAACCTACACGCCAAAAGATAGCGGTGAGCTTACGCATCCACAAGTCAATGGGTCAAAGTCCCCGCTTGGTCTTCTGGGCCAACGTAATTTGATTGCTACACGCCATAATACCACAAAGAGACGAACGCCATGCCCCTTTTTTTTTTTAATAGTGCTTGTATCCAAAGTCCTATTTTTGTTGTTATTACAACAAAAGTCCATTAACGATTCTTGTTTTCACAATTCTATATTTATTTTTTAATTTTTCAGATTTGGATTTAAGTTTTAATATATCTTATCTTTTCAACATCTTATTTTGCCATAGATCTAAATTTATAGATCTTATTCCACTGTACATGTATTTTTGTCATTATGTTTCAGATCTCATCCTACAATAGATCCGATTTTTTTTTGTTCTTATTTTTCTGATCTCATTATATTGTAGATCTCAAAATCACACCCAAATGATATACCTTTGACATTTGTACATTGTTTAAAAATAAAATGTTGTGATTTTTTGAATTTGAATTTGAAATGATTTCAAACTTGCTTATTATTGCATGTTTTTTTTGAGTTCATTATTTTGGAAAGCAAGTTTTGAATTTGACAATTTTTATTGTTGATTCAAATAAATTTATTGATTTTGATTACGTTTTGGTTTGTGATATAGATCTAAGTAATATATACATGTTTGATAAATGAAGTTTTCATTTTGAAAACTCTTTTATTTGGATTTTGATTTTGAAAATTATTTTGATATATATTGTTTATATTTCCAGAAGGAATACTTTATTATTTCTTAGAGAAACATATACAAGAATAATGCATATTTAGAAGATCATATTAGTTTAGATCCAATATTAATATTGATTTAGTACACCTGAAGTGAATGGAAACATTAATGAAAACATATACGGTAAACTTAATTTCTAGCATTTGAAATAAAAGTTGAGAACGCAGTTCCTATTATAAAAGCTTGAGTTTGCATAAATTATTAAATTTCAAGTTTTCTTGTAAAAAAGAACCAGAAGTTTCAATAAAAGAGCAGAAACTTGAATTATAAAAAAAAAACAGGATATATATATGTATGTATGTATATACATATACATATACATATATATATACATATACATATATATATACATATACATATATATATACATATACATATATATATATATAAGAGTTATTTTAGTTATTTTAGAAACTTTGACTATCAAGAAATAAAGTTTCTCTTATGGTATTCATTTAATTTTATTATTGAGTATATTAAACTTAGCTTTGAGATCAAATTTTGCTAACTAAAGTTAGCTAGATTGATTTATTTGTTGGTAAAGAAATCAATTCGTTGTGATAATATTTTATTTTTTATGCCACAATAATGGTAAATTGCATTCATTTTTTTAATCATAAATGCATTAAATGTTGTCATGATAATAAATTAAATTAACATATCATCATAAATGCACTTGCTACAGTAAATTAAATGATGTTGTATTTTTATATTTGAAATAAGAATAGACATGGTTTATTATATGGTGTATTCATTTTGGCAAATAATGCTCGATATAATGAAAGAAATAAGTTTGAACAACAACCTGAAGTTATGCAAAGATTTTTTTTCCAACCAGAAGTTGTATAACTCAAAGTTCAAGACCTGAAGTCTTGAATTATGAAAAGATTTCTGATAAACTTTACAAGCTCGAATTCTAATAGACTTTTATTTTGTAACAATATGGTACAAAAAAGTGAGAAGTTTACACAAAATTTAAGAACCTGAAGTTCATAACGAATTAATGAACTTGAAGTTCATGAATTAGAAGCCCGAAGCTCTATTGAAATTATGTAAAATGATAAGGTTGTACTTCCTAAGAAGTTAAAGAAAATTAATAAATAATCATATGAGAAAATGATGCTGCATTCAAGAGATTACAAATATCTCCAAATGAGTTATACCTTACCTTATATCTTAACATTTACACTATATTAACCAAATATCCTGAAGATATTATGTTACATGATATTTCAAACATCATTGGATGCGTATGTGTGTATATTAATCTCTTGAAAATATGATTTAGAGATTTATTTATATTTATATTGCAAAATCTAACATCCCAGAAGAGATGTTATAGGAATTTTATTTTTGTTACATTGCAATTCCTTAAACGGAAATACTATATTCCCTGAAGGAATAATGATATTTTTTTTTGAGTAATGATAATAATTTATCCAAAAAAAATGATATTGTATACCAACGTTACACTCCAGAAGTAGTGGTTTTATCTCTTCGCATCTTACTTTCATTTGGTGCATCTAATTTTATTACTATATTTAAAGTTTAATATGTCATTCCAAAGATAGTTACAACAAAAATCTCCGGAGTTTACCAACCCGTCGGATTCTCTGGGTTCGATAAAGAAACAAAGAAAAAAAAAGAAATTGGGATGCCAAAAACACAAGTAATACCAGCAGAGTGCATATCACAATCTTCAATTTAAACTCATGTCTATCGATCCTTACAGAAGCGGATGGTTTACAAAAACCAGGTGTGATATCCGCACTAATATCTGATATCATTTTTAAATATGAAATATCTGCATCCATGAACACGGATCAATATATCATATGTTTGTTTTATTTGTTATAGATTGATAGACCTAACCAAAAAATTTAGGTGTAACATAATTTTTCAGTCTCATTGACTAAAAGTAAGATGAATAAACAATTATAACAGTAATAAATAAATTTGATTAGTTAATATGTATGAATTCATATATTTATCTTATTTAATATAATGATTGATAGACATTAACCAGAAAATTTAGGGTGTCCTCTTTGATCATAAAAGCATAAAAGTACAAAGAGTAAACAAATATAATAATAATAAATAGTTTTGAACGGTTGATATGTATTAAATGCATATGACATAAGTTATTAACTTAATAAAACGATAACAAAATATCATCCACTTTATTAAAATACAATTAATATTAGCTATAATCTTGATAAAAACATAACGGATAATTTTAGAACGTGGATGCGTTTCATTTTTTTTCTCTATATGTATAAGATATTCTCTTTTCGGACACGAACACACATGGATTTCGAATTTTTTGAATATCCATTTGATAGGCTTACTTTTACATTCCTATTAAAATTCAAAAATATAGATTATACTTTATCATTTATAATCAATGAGTTCTTTAGTTTAAAAGAAGTGGAAAATAGGCATAAGGACAAACTTTAAAAAAAATTAGGCTGAAGGACAACAAGTTTCATTTTTAGGTTAAAGGACAAACTTTGAAAATAATTAGGCTGAATGACAATGCTAGTTAGAACTAGCATTTTGTATAGTGTAAAAACTGAATTAAATGCAAATTAGAAGTAGCATTTTGTGTAGTATAAAAACTGAATATAAGAACTAGCATTGTCTTTCAGCCTAATTTTTTCCACAGTTTGTCCTTCAGTCAAAAAATGAATTTTGGTGTCTGAGACAATTTTTTTATCAAAGTTTGTTCTTTTTCCTAATTCCAAGAGAACATATGATAAATAATGCTCAACTTAAATTTGTATTTCCCATTTACATATTGATGCAAAAACTCTATATCAATTAGACTTGAATGTTAATGAAATTGGAACTGTAATGGTTTCCCTTTTGACCCAGACTATCATCTCTGTAAAAAATCAATTTTTATCCTTCCGTAAGTTTGGATTGCTTCATCAAGCTACCAACAAAGATTGGTGTTCGTCTTCAAGTGTTTACGTTTACATGTATCAAGCAGGGAAAATGATAAATCAGTACTCTCGTTCTCAGAAGAGTTAAACGAACTTCACCGAAGTACTAATATCAAATTAATCAAGCTCTCGAGGGCGTTTAAACAAAGGAGCTTTTATCTATTAAAGTACACTTGTGCTGTTGTACATTCAACAACTCTCATTGACTTGCTGCTAGTATCCGCAAACCAATGGCGGCTTCTTCTTCCTCCTCTTCTTCTTCAACATCAATTATCCACGTAATCTTATTTCTCTCCTCTCTTCATGCCATGTTTGCACAAAAACCCAACGACATATCCTCCTTCACAATCCAAGACTCCCCATGGTTACCCACCCAGACCAAAACCCTCCTCTCCCCAAACCAAACATTCGCAGCCGGATTCCGAAAAGCCCTCAACGCCGCCTCCTACACTTTCTCAATCTGGTTCCAAAAGTCCAGGGACAAAACCGTAATCTGGTCCCTTAAGCAACCAGTCCCACCTTCCTCTCCCCTCACAATATTTCCCAATGGCACCCTCTTCCTCCCGGGCCCGCCCGGTGGGCCCGTAAACCTCTTCCCTGACACTGCACGTGCACCGTCCAACCCGACTCTCTTCATCTCCGAAAGCGGGGAGCTTACCTTCGGAAAATGGTCCAGTTTCGACTCACCCACCCACACCCTCCTACCCAACCAACCCATCATCCCCACCCACACCCTCCTCTCCTCAAACAGTAAGTACACACTAGTCAACGCTTCCGTACTAATGTTCAACGGAACGGAACCGTACTGGTCCGTGAACGTCTCTCCAAATCCCACTTCCTTCACCAATCTAACAACCGACGGCTTTCTGCGCGAAGCCGATTCGATGGCTTACCTAATGTCCGACGTCGGCAATAGCAACATCTCCCGGCGACTAACCCTCGACCCGGATGGCAACATCCGGGTTTACAGCTTGAACGATACCTCCGGCGCATGGAAAGTCGTCTGGCAAGCAGTCATCGAGCAGTGCACGATAAAGGGAATCTGCAGGGACAACTCGGTTTGCGTTCCTAGCGGAAACGGAAACGCTACGACTTGCGTTTGCCTGCCCGGTTATAACGTCAATCAGGTTAACGGATGCGATATAAAGAAGAAAATTTCGAATGGAGGTAAGTTTTTGAGGCTTGACTACGTGGTGTTCGGCAGCGATGCGGCGTATGTGAACAACACGGAGTATGTGGAGTATATTCCGATCAACTTCGACGATTGTCGATCGAGGTGTGTGGAAAGTACAAGTTGTGTGGGGTTTACGTACACGTTTAATGGGAAGCGCGATTGCTTTAATTGGTTTAAGGTGTTGAGGTATGGGTATTGGTCGCCCGGTAGCGAGAAGTCGACCTTTGTGAAGGTGGATTCGTCGGAGACGGACATTTCTGGTTTCACCGGTATGACTTCGATGATCGACACGACGTGTCCAGTTAAGATAAGCCTGCCAGTGCCCGAACGTGACTCCAAGACGACCGCTAGGAACCTAGCGATCATTGGGACGTTGTTCGCTTTGGAGTTGACGGTGGGGATTTTGTCGTTTTGGGCATTTCTAAGGAGGTACTCAAAGTACCGGGACATGGCACGGACGTTCGGGCTCGAGTTCCTACCGGCCGGGGGACCAAAGCGGTTTTCGTATGCCGAGTTGAAAGTCGCGACAAACGATTTCTCTAACGTGGTAGGGAGAGGAGGGTTTGGAATCGTGTATAGGGGAGAGCTTCACGATGGACGGATCATAGCGGTTAAGAAACTGAAGAACGTGGTGGGGGTAGCGGAAGCAGAGTTCTGGGGCGAGGTCACGATCATCGCGAGGATGCATCATTTGAACCTCGTGAGAATGTGGGGGTTTTGCGCAGAGAAGGAGCAACGGATGCTGGTTTACGAGTACATACCTAACGGGTCCTTGGATAAGTTTCTTTTTCACGATGAATCGGGGAAGGACGTGAAGTTGGATTGGGGGATAAGGTACAGGATCACACTCGGAGTAGCGCGTGCGATCGCGTATTTGCACGAAGAGTGTCTTGAGTGGGTCCTACATTGTGATATTAAGCCGGAGAATATTCTTCTAGAGGATGACTTCTGCCCTAAAGTGTCGGACTTTGGGCTATCGAAACTTACAAACAAGAAGGACATAGTGACTATGTCCAGGATGCGTGGGACACGTGGGTATATGGCTCCGGAATGGGTGACGCATAGGGAGCCTATAACGGCCAAGGCCGATGTGTACAGTTTTGGGGTGGTGCTTTTGGAAATTGTTACGGGTACAAGGAGCAGCGAATTTCAGAGGTCTTCAGTGGATAGCGAGGATTGGTACTTCCCGAGATGGGCGTATGAGAAGGTATATGTAGAGAAGCGGGTCGAGGACATGCTAGACCCGATAATTCTGGAGAGTTACGATAATAGGGAGCATTTCCCTATGGTTGAAAGAATGGTTAAAACTGCAATGTGGTGTTTGCAGGATAAAGCTGAAACAAGGCCATCTATGGGGAAAGTGGCGAAAATGCTTGAAGGGTCCGTGGAAATTACTGAACCAGGAAAGCCTTCTATTTTTTACCTTGGAAATGAATGACGTTTGTGTGGATTGTCAGGTTGGAAATGGACAATTTTAAAATTGGATTTCTTAGAGATTAATAAGGTACTGTAAGCTGAAAAGCAGCGTATTTGATAGGGTTATTTAGCACGTGTATTATAATGGTTTTGTGAATTGTAAACGGTGAGCCAAAGCAGGGATGGTTTAATATGAATGTAAGCTGTGTTTATACTTCAGAGTTACTGATATGCGCATTTTGATCGATGAAAAAGATTAATTCACAGTATTGAGGATGTGCATTTCAAAGCTGTTTTCTAAAAACAGTATCTACCTATAGTAGCGTTGATAAAACTTCAAACCTGCTCAGGCTACACCAGGCGTTCTACTTTGCTGTTCCTTGGCATGTTTCTTTGCTTGAACTAAAATGTTGCAATTATTCTGCATCAAAACTTTGAGCATACAAGTACATATGCAGCAAACATAAACACATTGCAAATCAAATCAATGTAATATTTTGATGGATAAAAAAGATTAGTTCTGCTTTTAAAAAAGGTGCTTACCTGTAATATTGTTGATAAAATTTCAAACCTCCTCAGGCTACATCCGGCGTTCTACTCTCCTGTTTCATGGTACACATCCTTGCATGAACTAAAAATTTGCAATTATTCTGCACCAAAAACTTTGAGTATACAAGAAGATATGCAATCTTGCAATTTTTGACATAATGTCAGATTTGTTGCAATCATAGGGGAAATGAATGCTTTAATTCAACCTTGCAGATCCCCTTTTACCTGCAAAACTAGTCGCACTATTCAGTAAATGCACGCTTTAGTTCAAAATGAAAATACATAGCAACAATCCAGTTATAAAATGCGTGAAAACAAATTCCCTTTTTACGGGTAAATACTTTATAAAACTATATGTATAAAACCAATCATCTAAATAATTTGACTTACGGTTATCCTCAAGACCAATGAATTTCTCAACTAAATGCATTCTTGATTGCATAATGGGTTTATACAAATGCTTCTCCAAATGAATGTAAGAGCTAAGAATCCGAACTGATTGCATCCATACATACAAAATAACACAATAACACATAATGAAAGGAAACTTAAGAAACGATAATAGTTCAATGTTTACTTATTTATTAATCTTGTAGAAGTGCAAATTACATATATATAATAAATAGCCTAGGAATTGAGCTTAAATTTATAGGCTCTATTAAGTGAATTACAAGCCCAACCAAAATCTTTGTAACAATATAAAAAGAAAATAGAAATGGACAGGCCAAATATTATGTTTGCGAAGAAAAGAAGAAAAACAAAAACCAAATCATCTTCTCTGGTTATGCAAGTAAGCTTCTTCCGAGTTTCCAAAAATCTAGAAGCACTTCCTATGCACGATAGATGGGCCAGATTCATCATACTCGGCCTTTGCAATCCACATCTGTCAATTGTGCATATATTCATTTAATGATCAGAATCGTTAAGTAAACTTAATAATAATAACAATAATAATTAATCTTTATTAATAGTTGGAATAGAAGCACAATCTTTTGGTTCAACCATGAAGTTTCAAAAATGTACTTATATGCAAACAAGTGGTCGGAAATTCAAATCCCACGGTAAACAAAAAGTAATATCTATTTTCAAATAAAAATTTAAAAATTAATATTTATTTTCAAATGAAAACTTTGCGTTTGTTTAATATTTTTCAGTTTATTTTATCAAAATACATAGAAATTTTAAATTTAATAATTTTATAAGGGACTTTTACATGCACGTTCGTCGCACGTGCCATAAAATCTCGTAACAATAAAATTAATCACGGTGTCAAATAAAATGACACCCATGTGTTAAAGTCATATTAGTTAAGAGGAGTTCATTTTATTTTCGTTCACGCATTCAGGAAAAATTTGATTGAAGTTACAATTCTCTTACAAAACCGTATCTTAATTCGCAGTTAATTAGCAAAAAAACAACATGTCAGAAACAACTTGCTATCCCCTGATTTAAATTTCACTCACTCATTCAAGCTTCTTTTGAACATATCGAGGTTAATCAAAATTCCCATGAATTTAATGGTGTAGGTGTTAATTTTATAGACATGATTTGACGAAATTTTTATGTTCCATTGAAGTTAAAAATATAGCGGCGTGAATATATTCATGCAAATATACCCATGATGATACACAAGACAGATTGCGTAGAAATACATCATACCTGTTGGAAAGTGCTTAGTGATGCCAAGATAGATCCACCAATCCAAACACTGTACTTCCTCTCAGGCGGAGCAACCACCTTAATCTTCATACTACTGGGAGCCAAAGCAGTGATCTCCTTACTCATCCTATCAGCAATACCAGGAAACATAGTAGTCCCACCACTAAGCACTATATTCCCATATAAATCCTTCCTGATATCCACGTCACATTTCATAATCGAATTATACGTAGTTTCATGAATACCAGCAGCTTCCATTCCAATCATAGATGGCTGAAAAAGTACTTCAGGGCATCTGAACCTTTCAGATCCGATAGTGATAACTTGACCATCTGGAAGCTCGTAGTTTTTTTCGACAGAGGAGCTTGTGTTCGCTGTTTCGAGTTCTTGTTCATAGTCAAGAGCGATGTAAGCAAGCTTTTCTTTCATGTCCCTTACTATTTCACGCTCCGCAGTGGTGGTGAAAGAGTATCCACGTTCGGTAAGAATCTTCATTAGGGCATCAGTCAGATCACGGCCTGCTAAGTCGAGACGAAGTATTGCATGGGGAAGAGCGTATCCTTCGTAGATTGGGACAGTGTGGCTTACACCATCACCGGAGTCGAGCACAATACCTATAATTACAAGAAGCAAATGTATATTCAGTAGTTAATTCGAGTCCATAGTATCAACGTGAAATGACATGTTCTGTAATCTAGGGTTCATTAAATTCTGCATATTAACATCAGAATACACTTATAATCACAAAACTACTTAGTAATGCGAGAGTGGTATGCCCGATCCATTATATAAATTGGTTGACAAGAGATTATTCATTACAAAGCCCTCTTACGTGGACATTGGATAACGCATGAACACTTGTGGTGACTAAGCACAAACATGAATTGGACTCGCTTCGATACCAAACTGTTAATCATCATAATACCAACCGGTTATGTGAATAGAGGTCCTAATATATATATATTAACTGTCCAATGTGAGATTATTCTTGACACAATTCTCGTTTCTCATCGCAACCGCCAGTAATCATCTTTTAGCATAAAATGTTGTAAATCATGCTAAAAAATAATAGAATAGACATAAGAATATAAATATGCTAGAGAAGCCAAATACTAACATTAGAATACACTTATAGTCACAAAACTAATTAGCAATGCGAGAGTGGTATGCCCGATCCATTATATAAATTGGTTGACGTGAGATTATTCTTTACAATCCCTCTTACGTGTGATATAATTTTTGGACATTGGATAACGCAGGAACACTAGTGGCGACTAAGCACAAACATAAATTGGACCCGCTTTGATACCATATCGAAACTATTTATCATCACGATACCAATCGGTTATGTGAATAGAGGTCTTAATATTTTTACATGGTCCATTATATTCATTGTCCAATGTGAGATTATTCTTAAAACAGTTCTCGTTTCTCATCACAGCAGTCAATAATTGCCTTTTAACATATAATGTTGTAAATCATGCTACAAAATAATAGAATAGTCATAAGAATATAAATATGCTAGAGGAGCCAAATACCTGTGGTACGACCACTGGCATAAAGAGAGAGAACAGCCTGGATAGCAACATACATAGCAGGAGCGTTGAATGTTTCAAACATAATCTGAGTCATCTTCTCACGATTGGCCTTTGGATTGAGTGGTGCCTCAGTAAGAAGGACCGGATGCTCTTCTGGTGCAACACGAAGCTCATTGTAGAAAGTATGATGCCAAATTTTCTCCATATCATCCCAGTTGTTGACAATTCCATGTTCAATAGGGTATTTCAAGGTCAAAATACCACGTTTAGATTGAGCTTCATCACCTACATACGCATCTTTTTGCCCCATACCAACCATAACACCAGTATGACGTGGACGGCCCACAATGCTAGGGAAGACTGCTCGTGGAGCATCATCTCCAGCAAATCCAGCCTGGAAATTCAGATAAATAAGAAGTAAATACACACTCCCTAATAATCATCAAAATTTTATATACTTCCTGATTATATATGGTAAATACTGCTTATAATCATCACTAATTTATTTGTAGGAAGGGCAATTCCTGTTCAATTTATGTTATGATTTTAGTTCCACGTATTATTAATAATACATAAACGTAGACGTAGCAAGATGATGAATTCTTTAATTGTAAAGATCAAAACTATTATTAATAACAAAAGATCAAAGTGTAGTTTTATACCTGCAACGCTTGTTGTTTGACTACCATCTTTGACACAATACCAGAATCAGGTTATAGTCTCTAAAATTAAGCTGATGGTTTATAATACGGTGGATAATAAAATATTTACCTTCACCATACCAGTCCCATTGTCACACACAAGAGGTTGAATATCTTCTGCATCCGCCATCTTCTATCCTCTGCAAAAATGAATTTTGGTTAAGTGTTAGAATGTAGACATTAGTATATTGCAGACTAAAACATACATAACATGGAATCAAACTTGTAAAGTTCTCGAACTCTATCGATTTAGAGTCAATGACATATGAAGTGGAAAAATGACATAGTGATTCTAACTGATTTCTACTAAGAAAATACAAGCACTTTACTATTCATATCAGGCAATGCTGGTAGGTAGATTGCCCAAAAAATATAGAATGATAATAATGCACAAAAATATTTAAAATTCACACTTTCATATAACATTGAATCATTAACCGATGCTTAGACAACGGAAACAATAATAGTTAAACTATGATGGGGAAAATAAATCGTAATCCTTTCATTCTGCTTGACGACTTTTCTTCAGTAACTATCGAAATTTGAGAAAATGGAAAGTAGCATTTCCTTGATATTCAATAGAAGTTTTGACAAGTTAAATATATAGCTATTGAAGCATGTAAATGTTATATTTAAGTCAATGCCTATTGAGCACAAACAAACATATATAAGATAACATTCATGGTCAAACACAGTACACCAGTACTCCTGCATAACAGACGACAATATGTCATAAATGGCCAAAATGATTATAACAACCATCAAACGACAAGTTCACGACTGTACTTCGGATGATCAGATCTATCTGTGAATCATTTTTAATACAATACTAATGTTGTGTTGATGAAGCACTTTGCTTACTGATATTCCTTGCGTAAATATTCCCACTCGACCAATTGATAGAGTAACAGACGATACATATACCAAGTTGGTTGTTAACATAAAGACAAAGACATAACATCATGGCCAAATGGCACGGAAGTTAAAATTATCAAGAGGTATTACTCAGAGATGACTGTTTGGTTGGTTCAGTTAGTCCGACGATGTAAATTGTTAAACCGAACTAAAACCAATAACCAAACCAAACCAACCGAATTAGATTTGATTGATTCGATTGGTTATCCGATTTAACCGAATTAAAAACTATTCACATCTTATGTTTGGAATATTCACTATATTTTAGAATAAAACATAAATATACCATTAGAGTATTCTTATTTAGTATTCTTATGTTTTCTAATAGTGGTTTTGACACGATAAATAAAATCTATTTACACTACTAAATTAATCTAAAATAGAATCATTACAACTTAGTGAATTTGATAATGGGAAAGTCTACTTGAACACAATTTGATGACATAATTGGTGACACGAGATATGAGATCTCTACCATTAGATTGCCCTCCTAAATTCCACAATCCATGTAAAGACAAAAAGATCCGATGATACAGATCTTTTGTGTTTCCATTTGTGTTATCAATTTGTGTTCAAATAGCCGGCCCCTTTGATAATATAATAAAAGTTCCGTTAATTTGGTTGAACCGATAACCAAACAATTTTTTTGTATTGACGGACCAATTATAAACCAATATAGTTTCAAAACCAAACCGATCAAAATACTTGGTTTGGTTGGTTTATTTGATTCAATCAAAGAAGGCTCACCCCAATTGGACAGTGTATCTTCTGGACCAAAAGAAAAAGTCATAACGGTCACAATATTCAAATAGGAACATACCAATTGAATACTGCTTCATCCTTCTACCCAAAGTCATTGTTTAGCAAATATGAAAGTGGACAATAGGCAAGTTTGACAGGGTAGACTGTAATAACTACTCACACAAACAAAACAGTTCGGCATTATACTCCCATCCAAAATCATAATTTGATTACCCACAATCCGCTATATTTTAAAAAACAGCTTAGTATCTCTGTATGTGCTAGCTTCCCAAGCCTAAATCAGAACTACTCGAAATTTTCTGGATTTTAAACAGGCAATGCGTACAAACTATACAAATCAAAACTATTAGATAAAGAAAGTGGATCACCGAATCAAGTCAATAAAAAAAATGCTGCGCGAGAAATTACCGATCAAAAAGGGAGAGGGATTGATTAGAAACAGTGGCGATTTCGATCCCTGTGTAGATTAAATTATTGATAAATATGGTATTATGTAATTAGTAAAAAAGAAGATAAAAAAGGAAAGTTATTTGAGAGGGATATAAATGGCTAAGAACAGCAATTGGATCTCCGACTAAATCTCCGCCATTTATTCAGACTCTGGACCGAGTTTTCTGATCACACCTCTAGTTTTATTTCGTTTTTATTTTATTTTTTGTAATAAGATGAAAATCAAAAACACTAATGTGGTAAAATAATTGTTATAAAAAAATTGAGCGATCTGAAAAGTGGGAGCCATGGGCCTTTGAAGGGCCAAACCATGGGCCTGGGAATTCCAATTCTCCCACCCTTCGTTTTTAACAGAAGGTATATTCTTAGATAGTTTTATTTTTCTACTTGAACGTTATTTCTCCGCTATTGGTATAACCGTGCAACGGTGGAGAAACCGACCGTTTGATTGTATAACTTTGATAAAAAATATACGTTTAAACTTTTTGTTAATGTTACTTAAACATTAAGTGATTATATATTGGAAAAGAATAAATTGAGATTTGAATCTGAAAATATGAATTTCAAATTTAAATATTAATCAAAGCATTCAAAATTGTCGATTTGAAATTGAAATTTTAGAATTTGAAAATTATAATAGATTTGAATTTGGAATCTTTGATGCGCGAAGTAAAAGGAGGAAGTTTAGGGAAACCGCAGTGAGACAAGATTCACGTTTTTAGGGAAACCGCGATGTAACAAGATTCGCGTTTTTTTGGCTTCAGAAAAATTGATTTTGGCCAGTGATGGTAAGCAAACCTCCCCAACGGTCGGTTTGATAATTTTTTCTAAACATAATCAAGCAGAGGCAACAAACTCTAGGTTTGAAGTTTTAACCCTAACTTTTGATACAAGCGTTACGGTACACGTTTTGCGCGTGATGATGGATGTGCTTCACACGTCAATTATTTTTCAACAAATTATATATGATTAACACATTCAAAAGAAAATGATTTACATAAATATTTAGCCATGTACGTTGAAATCATCCGTAGTTAATTTAAACTTTTATTCCAAATTGTAACATCTGATTTTTGTTAATTTGAATTTTATTTATTATTAATAAACAACGAATTTGTAACTAATATTTATTTGTTTAAGTGATGTTTATTTGCTAGATCCTATTTTAAGCGTAGAGGACATTTTAAATTTGCAAAGAAGTTCAATGGTTAGATCATTTTTTTTAAGGGATGTTAAGATTTGTTAAAATATGTAGATGGCATTTTTAGTAGTTCATGTTATACCTAAAAAGTACAACCAAATGTGTTGCAACTATTATTTTACGAGCATTACGGCAAGCGCTTCGCGTATGATGATGATATGTGCTTTGCGCGTGAATTATTCCTCTACAATTTATATATGACTAACACATTCAAGAGAAAAATGATTAACAAAAATATTTAGTCATGTTTTACGTTAAAATTATGTCTAGCTAGTTTAAATTTTTACTTTTAAGTTGCAACATTTAATTTTTTTTGTTAGTTTGAATTTTATTTATATTATTAATTAATAAAAAATGAATTTGTAAATGATGTTTATTTGTTAGATCATATTTCTAAGCGTGGAAGGACATTTTGAATTTGTAAAGAAAGTTAACTGTTATATGCTATTTTTAAGAGATATTAAGATTTGTTAATATATATAAAACTCTTTTATTATCTGATGCAATAGTAGTATTTGACCTAGTCTCATTCCAATAAACACGCGAGCCTATATAGTGTCATATCCGCATCCAAAATCATTTTCTGATATTAGATATCCGCATCCGTAGATATGGACGGATATCAGATGATTATCCCGTCCGCTAACGATTGATAAATCAAGAATTATAAAAAGAAAATTTTAACTAACATAAATATTTTTTGATTCCATTAATTGTAGAAGTGTTAAAAATTAATAAATATGATGATAATAAAAGTTTCGAGCAGTTAAAAAGCATTAAGTGCATATATTATAAACTACTAACTTAATAAAATAATAAACAAATATCTTTCGCTTCAATAAAATACAAATAATTTGACCTATAATCTTGACAAAACCCGGATGATACCAAGCTGTAACGCCTCACCCCGAAACCTACATTAACAAAGAGCATTAGAGCACAGTGATATTCTTCTTAAACAAGAAGAAACCATAAGAAAGCTAACCATAGTCATATGGAGGATACACAACATGTATGACATATATGATTACACTAGGTGATAGAACATTATTGCTTCAATAAGCATAAAACACAAAGGAGACGAGAAGTGTAACGATCCCGGATTTTAACTAAGTTTAAATCGATAATTAATTTAATTTTTGTATAAAAAATTGTGAAATTTATTGGTAAATTGAATTGATTTTCTCCAAATTCGAATAAAAAAATATGTGTTAACTTATATGAATAAAACTTTAATTTCTTTTGATTGAAGTAATGAATGTTTTAAGAAATTATTTGAATTAAAAACTTATATATATGTGAACCTATGTGTATATGTGCATATATGAGTGGATTTAAATTTATATATATATTGAATTTGAATATAAATTTTAAGCAAATGTTTAAAAGTAATTTGAAATTATTAAAAAAAAATATCTATGTAATTTATTTGACATGTATTTAATTTCAAGTCATTCTCTTTTAAATAATATGTGTTGATACAAAACAAACAACAAATGCAAAGATCAGTTTTAAATCAAAGTCTGCAGAAGTGAACTAAGTGCAAAACAAAAAAAATCTAAATATCTACAGGCTTGTAAAAGAAGATAATATAAATATCCATGAACAAAGAAAAGATAAGTGTAGACTTGAAAAGGAAAATGACAATAGTAATTAATGCTAGGATCTCTAGCATCCAAAAGGAGATCATCAGCCACCAAAGAAAAATTTGGATAGTCAAATAAAAAATATATTTACAAAGCACAAACAAAATATCATTTCAGCCACCCAAGCAAGAAGAAAAGCAGCTTAGCCACCAAAACAAAAAAATATCTCTGGTATTGTACAAACAAATAATAACCCTGTAAACTCATTCCTTTTATCAAGCTACTCATTCCAGTTCGTTCCTTCAAAGCTAAGAAAGTCTGAAGAAAGTTTTATTTAAAACTTAAAAACGATTACAGTTTAAACAACAGGAAGATTGAAGAAAGGATTTTGTTTCCTTGCAATTTCAAAGCCTGTTTCAAGAAAAAAAAAGGAAGAAGCTCTGTTCATTTCTTAATCAAAGTGAGTAACTTCACATTTAAAAATCTTAAAGTAAATCTGGATTGCATGCTATTCTCTGGAACAAATATGTTTATATGAATTTCTGGCATTATCTATGCATATATGTAAGTGTGTATATGTTGTGTGCTTCATGTTTGTGTTCCCAGACTCAAGTTTTATTCAAAATTTATATTATATTAATCTAGATACTAATAGAACTTAGGTTTTAAACAAATTATGTTTGTTTAAGTATAAAGTAAGGTTTAAAAATTTAATTAAGTTAAATAAATTTGTATATTGCTCTGGAAATCAAAAGAACCGAGCAAAACCTTAATTTAGTCAAAATACAAATTTCTTAATTCACAAATTCAGGTATGTAAATTGAATTCGTGTACTTAAACATGATTTGAAAGCTAAAATCATAATTTTTAGATCAAGGATGGAAGAGAAGTTTGGGTTTGCCTGATTTTCTTTGATTTGGTTATCTCCGGTGATCCACTGTGTTGTAGAGGTTGGGGTTTTGGCTGGTGATGGAGGGATGAACGGTGGTTGCAGGAAAAATATTGGGATGGTGGTCTGATGGTCGTGGTGGAGGCGACAAGCGTTTGAAGTTCAGAACCCTAGTTTTTAACTAGGTTGATTTTTGGGTTGGTTCGACTACCCCAATGCATCGAGTTCAACGTGGTTCTAGGGGACGGAAGAGGGGAGGTTGATGAGTAGTTGGCTGGAGTTGTACGAGTTCTGGTGGTCGGGCGTGGCGAATGAGGCGATGACAGGTTTTGGAAGTTGGTTGGCGGTTTCTGTTTCCAGGTTTGGGTTTTAAACTCGATTTTGAATTCGAAAAGATGAAGGAGTTCTGGCGATCGGGGATGGATGCGTGGATGGTCGTCGACTTGTTTGACAACGCAGCGTTGACTGGAGGTGACGGCGGTGCCGTGCACGTGCACCTTGCACGAGTTCTGGTAATCTGGAAATTGGGTGGTTTCAGGGTGCTCTTGCGTGTTTAACTCGAGTTTTACTCGAAGTTGTTAAGTGTTGGACTCGAAGTAAATGTAGTAGTGGCTCGGGTCTTTGTCCAGGTTTATAAATAGAACCTATTCTGTTTTGCCAATTTTAAAACTAAATTTTAAATTTTAAAGTAAGGTCTAAAATGAGTTTTAAAATCAAAGTTCAATTATAAACTCTAGTTTAGTTTGAAACTTAAGTTAGGGGTAAATAAAGTTTTTAAAAATTTAAACATATTTATATAACTTTAAAGTATTTAAAGGATTAAAAATAATTTGAATTTAAAAAATGGAATTGAAGTGTAAAGGAAGAATTTAAACAAAGACTTAATCAGAATTTTGAAACCTGACTTAAGTTTAAATTTGAAGTTAAGATTTTGAAATAAAATAAGTTTTATAAATTTAAATGTTTAAATAAGTTTAAAATGTTTAAGTATACTTTAATATGTGAACTTAAGGAGAATTTGATTTCAAACTCTTTAAAATTCCTTTATAACAAAAGTGATACTTTAACAGTTGAAGTTTAAAAACATTGGTTTTAAACTTTATTGAAGATAAATTGGTATCCATTTTAAATCTAAAAATTATATTGAAATTAAAAGTAAATTTAGAAGTAAGTTGTTTTTAAATGTATTTGTGAGTGTTAATTAAATCATTAATAAATATGAGTTTTACTTTTAAGTAAATAAAGATTGGATGATTTGTAATTCATTAATTTTGAAATTAATTAGAATGAATAATTAATGATTTGTATTAATTAAATTTGTAATTATAAGCTTAAATTTATTAAGTAAGGTTTAAGCTAATAAATTAAGAAATAATTAAATTGAAATTAATAATCCTAGATTAGAGTGGGTAATTAATGATAAAAAAATTAAATTAATTTAATTAATGATGATTCATGAGAATAAATTACTTTAGGGAAGTAATTAAAGAAATTTTAATTGTTAATGAAGGTCATTAACTAAGATTATTTAAATAATTAACTTATGTGATTAATTTTAACAATTAATTAGATTAATTAATTAATAATAATCATTTATGAAATTGTATAAGTGTAATTACTTTATGAAAGTAATTAAGAAGATTAATTGCTCATTGTAATTAATTGAGTTTAACTTAATTAATTTAAATTAATTGTTAAATACTGTGTATTGGATTAATATTTATGGTATGTGATTGTGATGCTATGTAATGTGAATTGCTTTGTGCTGAATGGTGATTTGTGATTTGTTTCTGTATGTATGTGAAAACCCTTTTTGCCCGTAAAAAGACATTTAAATTTCAATGCGACATGAAGTCGGATTCCAGTTGGTTATCCGAAACCCACATCAAATCGTAATGGTAAATCTTTGTGATTGATTGATTTACTTTATCCGTGAATCTGTGATGGTTGATGATGTTGCACTATTGTGTAAAACCCCTGGGCCACACTTATACACACACAAATAGGGATTGCACGTGGAAATTGGTTAAGTCGCAGATTTTTGAACTAGTTGTGAATTTGAATTTTGAATCCCAAAATAGTTTTGGAATTAGCATTGAAAGTTTTTGAAAATGAATTTCAAAAGTAAAAGTTATTTTGAATAACTTGATTGAGTTTTAAAATTTAAATAATTTGATTTAAATTTGAATTCAATCTTTAAAATTTAATTCTATGATTTGGAGACTAGGGTTAAAAAGGTTATTCAACTTATAAATAAGTTTATATGGGTTTTTAAACCATTTTAAATGTATTGATTTGGGAATTTGAATTTGAATTCAAAAGCTTTAACTCGTGCAAATATAATTGGATTCTTTCGAAACGAAAACTATTTGTTTTCAAATAATAAAAGCTTTCACATAAGAAATGAACGTCCAATTTGTGTTAAAAGGATTTCAGGTCTAAAATAAAAATGATTTCCAAGTTATGGAAACGGTTTGAAAGCTATAAGTTAAATCTTTAATCTAAAGATTTAATGAGTTAATCCAATTGAAATGGAAATTGTTTTGAAACCCGTAAATGGATCTTTGTGAAACTGGGTGGACTTTGTGAAATAAATCTTTTTGTTTAAAGATTTGAAATGGTAATTTGTTTAACCATTCGAAGAAAAGTTTTGGATTTTATAAGTTGTGACTTAACTGAAATCCCATATCCATATGTTTTAAAATATTGCGCTCATTATTCGGTTTAGCCGAAAGAGGACCTTGTGTCATATAACCCATTCCGAATAATGATACCTCGTTATGGATTGCATTTGAAGACCGGTGGTGTAGACCGGTATTTGTGAGAACGATAGGATAACATATCGATTGACTCTGCACTGAGTTGCTCTGGTATAGAGTTCTCCATAAGTGATGGGAAGTCCGATCGAGATTATGGATACCCGGATTTGCAAGGGCTTCTTACGAAATACCTTCGGTTTTGTTCGAACCCGAAACAGACTTGTATGGTTGTATATCTAACACTACAATTTGAGATATAAAGCAGATTTCTTTCAAACACATATCTTTGGTGGCGGAGAATTTATTCTCTTAGCTTAACACCGTTCTCTGAGACGTACGAACTCAGAGGTTATATAGTTGAAAGTTATCAGTGATATATTCCCAATTTGGTAGTGTGGCATGTTGAGTGCTGCTGTGTGTTGATGATCATTTATGATCAAAGCATGGCTTTTATATGAAACGTAACTTTGTGGACGAGACTGCATCAGGACCTCACATCCCAGAAATGGTCGAAATAGGAAAGATGCGACAATGTTATAAGGGTCGCTCCCTTTAGGGTGTGTCATTCCCTTCTGGTAAAAGGTGGTATCATGGTATGGATGCCAGATATTTACCTATGTGGTGGCTTCAATCTCATTTACTGTGTGGTTGTTGCTTTGTGGTTTAGAGACGCCTCGGATAAAGGTCCCAAAGGACCGGAAGGTGGCATGCTTGTGTAGTAGTTACCTAGTTACAGAGGTAACCGGCCCTGTGTTGGCAGAGAGCTGGTTAAGTTCTCGGGACGTCCCACCAGAGGCGTACCCATTGACAGTAGAAAGTTCCTTAGCTTGACCATTTGTTGGAAATCCATTCATCCAATACGTGTCTTGTACGGTTTTAGTTGTATAACCTTCCATTTACTTATGGTGGTCACCACTGTTTAGATGGTAGGTATAGTAGGCATAATTCGAAATGTCTATGCTGGCTATGATTAATATTATACTTTCGAAATGTTTTCTGCACTATGCACTAGTAATAATATCAAAGAAATTTTCTCGTATCAAGCGTATTTGACTATCATAAGGAAAAATCTCCTCCAATTCCGCGTTTGCATGTGTGTGTGGCGGGAGGCCTTATGGTAGTTTCATTTTCTAAAAAGCATTGCAGATTTATTTTAAATTCTTTTGTTGTCTATTTTAAAAGTCTAACTGTTTTTGTTACTCATACCAGTCTCATGACTGACTCGGAGTTTATTGTTCCTTTCCTAAACTCTAGGTGCCTATAATTTTTCCACACGAGCAGTCTAGAGTTGGGTTTTTCAGATTGTCAGGTTTAGTAGATTATCTAGAGTTAGTTAAATCTTTGGACGACTGACCTTGCTTATCTTTGTGAAACGTGATGTTGGTTCGAGCTAGCTTTAGATTGGAGCATTGGATTTGGGGATGCATTCTACTGAAGATATTCTTTCCGCTGTATCTGGTATCTCTGATAGTATTGATATCTATTGTATCATTCTGTTGTATCATATTATATCAGATATCGTATCTGTCATTGTATAATGTTATATATATGACATTCATTTTTTTCTTCCACTGTGTTGTACTTAATGGTGTTATAAGCTCCGGCAAACCAGATTCGACGTTTGGATCTGTGGCATTTGAATATGAGTGTCGTATTCGATGCTGATTTTCGAAGGTCGAGTCAGGGCCGTTACAAGAAATCTCATGAATCGCTAAAATGTAGCATGCCTCATATCATCGGCAATCATAAAGCAATAAGAATGGTTTAGGGAATAGTAAAATGTAAACTCCTATAGTAATTCCCAAACCCGCCATATCGGCAACTCCAAGGAAAACATAAGCAAAAGCCATCTCGACATAAGCCATAAGGCAAATGTCAACAAAGAGATAAAAATCTCATACAACGCCAAAAGGCAAATCTCATAAATAACGCCAATAGCCAATCTCAATACACACACACACACACACACACATATATGCCAAAAGGCAAATCTCAACACGCCAGTGTAGACGATGAAAATCTCAAAAGAACTCCCAATAGTCCAAAAATCCCCAAGTAATCGCCACCGAATGGTTCAAATGACCTATTCCAAAATGACGACATACAAGGGTAAAAATCATCTCAAAAAGGTTTTGCACGTGCTATTTTTGCCGAGTACTGTTTCACATAATAGGTACCTTGCCCAAAGGAAAACGTCAAACGACAAATACGCCGCAATAGCAAATACGCCGCAATAGCAAATACGCCGCAATTGCAAACGTCTGAAGACAAATACGCCGCAATGGCAAACATCCGAAGACAAATACTCCGCAATGGAAAATGACCCGAAGGTCTAGTACTGGCATGCCAACAGGAAAATGTGTCACAAACTCTCGGAAAGGAAAATTTTCGAATGCGGATGTCTGCATCGCCATCCGCATCCGTTTTTCTGGATATCAGATATTTATCTGCATTTTGGATGAAGATGCGGACGGATTTCAGATGCTTCGGCTATCCATTGACAGTCCTAGCCATACATACTTACGTGTATATATGTATGTCATTTGTCATAGTTATTATTTGATGTAAAATATATCTATGTATACAATATAAATACATATGTATACGTTGAAAAAATTATTTATAATATACAAAATAACATTTTGAATTATCATATAAATTTTGACTAAGTCTATATTTCAAGTTTGAATTGTAAATAAATATTTAATTTGAATTGGTAAATAAATTAAACTAGATCTGAAATCCAAATTTAAAGGCTACTAAATATTATAAATTTAACTATATTTATCTTAAATAGTATTTATTTAAAAAATAACAATATGTACAAGCTAAAAATAATTTTGATAATAAATTAATTTACACATACACATATAATTATTTAAGCATTTAATATTAATAAATATTATTAATACATATATATATAACATTCATTTTAAATTTAATTATAAAATTGCCAAAACATTTATTAAATAAATATTAAATTTAATTATATGAATACGAGCATTATGCCACATGCTTCACGCGTAATAAAGGCATGTGTCTTGCGCATGAATTATTTTCCTACAGATTATATATGATTAACATGTTCAAGAAAAAATAGTTTGCACAAATATTTAGCCATATTTTTACGTTGAAATAACTTGTAGTTAATTTGGACTTTTAGTTTTAAGTTGCAACATTTAATTTTTTTGTTAGTTTGAATTTTATTTGTGTTATTAACTAATAAACAATGAAACTGCGGTTAATTAAAGAAAAAATGTTTATTTGTTAGATCCTATTTTTAAGTGTAGATGGACATCTTGAATTTGTAAGGAAATTTAACCGTTAGATCCCATTTTTAGGAAATATTAAGATTTGTTAATATCAGACAAATTCAAATGTTTGATCATATTTTTAAGAAATATTAAGATTTGTTAATACTATAGAGGGCATTCTTGGTAGTTCACGCTGACACCAAAAAATTATGACAGCAAAGGTAATACAACTATTATTAAAGATATAAATGTATAAATATGAAATTATTTTTACATTAAAATAAAATATTTTAAATACATATGGTTATTTTAAATATAAATGTATAAAAATGAAAGAGTTACAACTGCCCATTCATCTTCAAGAGGCAATTGAGGCAAAAAATCGAATTCTGATGGTCATCCGGTGCAAAAGAAGAACAAAATAACATTTACAAGAACATGCAAACAACCAACGGTGGGAGAGTCAGGCACAAATACTATCAAATTGGATTTTTACTCACCATCTCAAGAGGATGAAACATAGTTTGCTTTTTTGCCCAATGAAATTTTACATCGTTCAAAGAAATGGCGAAATTCTCTTATAAGTTCGGTTTGCCGTTACAGGCCTTCATACTTACATTTCAAAAAGTACATAGACAGAATATGGAGGCCTGAATCTGAATATGAATTAGAGTTGCTTTCTCAGATCATTTTATAATACATTTTTCTACATTACATGATTCACAAATAGTACTTGACAATGGTCCATATACTAATGAATCTCGTTACATAAATACTAGCAAAATGGACCGCTGGTATGGATATAGCTAATGGAAAACTACGAGAAATGCCCATCTACGTTAAATTGAAGAATCCGAGACTTGAACGTTGGGATCCTGAGGCATTGGGACATATCAGCAGCGTCATATGAATACCCATTAGGACTGACAATGTAACTGCATCAAGGAAATGTATAAGTTATGCTCGAGTGTTAGTCAATTTTGGTTACCCACACAAACTACCCTAAACTGTACTAGTGAAGACCGCTGATGGAGAAAAGTGCACAATTGAAGTTGAATATGAATTCAAACCATATATATGTATAGATTGCCGACGGTTTGGACATCAGATTAGCAAATGTAAGAAGGGTCAGAGTGCAACATCATCAACTAGGAACTCACAAAGAACATGGCAATCTAAAACCATCCTAGGAGAATAACAGACTCAAGACACACCAAAAGGGTCACAAGCTACTACATTAAATACCCTACATAATCCCACAAACGAACAAGGAGGATGATAATAACAGTATAGACAATGCTACTAAGACTGATATAGGAAGTACAGAAGCACATTCAAAAGAGAAGCAACAACATGAAGTTAATATTACTACTAATAACAAGTTTGAAGTACTTTATCTCTAATGAAGAGGAAGACCGCGAAGATAAACCTAAGCAATCAGATCAAGAAGAGTTTAGTCCCGCATAAGAAGAATTTATAAATGAGTCAGACTTCATAGAACACATTGCTCAAAACATATAAGAAGATGGGGAAGAGCACACACAAGAATAGAAATTTGCTAGTTATGTTTCTACTAACCCTGAATATGAGCAAGAAATCTCAGAAGCTACTACCAGCACTCAATAACAACCACAGCCTCTTAAAAGGTGAACTAGGGATCGAAAAATGGTAAATGACTTTTATTATATGGAATATAAGGGGGACTAATACTGATTAGAAAATGGATTAGATTATTTTTTACCTGAAACCTAATAAACCAAATATTATTTGTTTATTGGAAAATAAACTATAGTCAAAGAATTCCAAATTTACTATCCAACTTTGATAAAAACTGGGATAGCTTACATAATAATGACTATGGATCTAAAGGCAGGATTCTAATTTTACGGGACAAAACTATATGGACAGTTCATCTCATACAAGCAAGTACCTAGCATATCATAAGTATTATCACTAATATGGGAGGTTTCTCTATGTATAACAACTGTATGTTTTCAAATAGGGAAAATGTTAATAAAAAAATCTCGTCAACATCCCGAAGCTATGTTTTTAGCAGGGAATTCTGTTAAAAACCTAAAAGCAAAATTTTAGGAGTGAGAAATTGTAACATCCCGTATCTAGAGGCTAAAAACTAAGCGCTACAAATGCTGTAGTCATCCATAGTATTGACTTCTGGTGAAAAAATACGGCAATGCTAATGGTATCCATAATATCAGAATTACTAAAACATGAACAAAATCATAGATTTTAAAAAACAACATTTTTGCTGATTATGTATTTAAAAACAACATCATATTCAAGTTACAGAATCTGAGAATGTTTCCCAAGCAATGATCAAATATAATTAACAATAATATGCCAAGAGCGACGTATGATGATGCCCTCTTCGATGATCAAAGCAATTCATATCTGACTTAATACACAACGGAATCAACCAGAATAATCTGTACTCCTAATTAGCTATCCATCAGCCACCTGCTCGTCTTCGGAAGCTTTATTCGTCAAAATTTCAAAAACCTGAAAACCTCAATCCTCGGCCTACTCAAATCAATTTTGAGCATCCAAAATTTCAAGAGGAAACAAAAATTTTGAATCAGACATAAAGCCTGGTGTGAATAATACTGTTCAACTTTGTTAATTTATGTTAAATAAGACCATCCGCTTAGCGGAATGAGTTTCCCCTCACTAACGTTCACTTTAAAACATATCTTTTTCAAGTCTTTTCCTACAACCAAAACTAATCAAAATATCCATAAAGCATCATTCTATAAACATACGTAAATAAGTCAGGTAATAAATGAACTTACTATTCAAACACATAAGTTTTGTTTGGCTGACTCTTAACCTTTGGCAGACTCGGGCCTACCAAATAATATATCTAACATCTGTTAGACACTCCTCTTCTTTTGGACGATCTGTTTTTAACTATCTGTCAAATACTTCTCTTCTGGACGGTTCGTCCTTAACTTATCATCTTCCAATGTCACCTAATCCTAATGGTTTTGCGGGCTCATCAATAACCTATCTATGTACAAAAATATATTCCTTCTGTGTGCATCCAAAATTTTAGTCTTACCTATGACAAAGCCTTACACACTGGAATTTTGGAATAAATTAGCTGGGGTTAATAGCTAATGTATATGGCGCAATCCTATACCAGTTCCATCTGGTATTCTAATATCCGAGTCTTTTTTCTAAGGGGTATCTTCCCAAAATTTTCCTTGAAAACCTTTCCAAATGATTTAAATCCTTAAATCAAATTCAAACAAGGAAAATATATAATCTTATGCTTTACTAAAAATCATCTTGCCATGTTATATATACTTTACCCAAATCTTAGTTGATGAAAACATATAATTCTTTAAAAGTCCCCCTTTCAAAACTATTGAAAGTATCCCTTTCAAATTGAAAGTGCCCCTTTTGAAACCATTGAAAGTACCCCTTTCGAAACCAAGTAAAACCCTTTCTTTCATCTAGGTCGAAAGGCCAAAAATCTTCCTTTCAAAAACATTCTCACAACCATCTCGAAACTTTTGGAAATCCATCTTTTCGAAAGCTTTAAAATCTTAGACATATATCTCTAAAGCATTTAAACACTGCCTTTCGAAACCCTTGGAAATCCTTTCCTTTTGAAACCATTCTAAACCATCGGAAAATTTCACCTTTCGACTCCTTCGAAACCTCTTTTCCAACCTTTCGAAAGCGTTAATCCTAATCCTTTCGAAAGCATTTGGGTTTATTTAAAACATGTGGAAAACACCTTTCGAAACCATTTTCATCTCTTTCGAAACCAATTTAGGTCATACTTCAATTGAACGAAAGGGTCATTAAACCATTTAACTCGAAAGCCTACCTTTCGAAAACATTTTGTAATAACCCAAAATTTAAGCTATAATAATTAATTCACAAATTAGTTAAATAATAAAATAAGACTGTAAAATTATCATAATTGAGCCACAGGAGTTGTACCATTATGTCCGTGGTAATTATCCGATCCTTTTCCATAAATAATTTGTCAAAATCCAAGTTATTATGAAGAAGTTACGAAGAAAACAAGAATGAAAAAGAAAACGAAAAAAATTGGGTCGGGTTGACCTAGACCAAGGCCAGGTCGACCCTAGGGTTGACCTCCAAAGGCTTAGGTCGACCTGTAGGTCGACATGCAGGTCGACCCGCCTATATATATAGGCGTGAAAATGTCCAGCTTCGGATGATGATGTGTTTTCCAATTTTCTTTGAATCCTATTCGTTCGTGCTTCCATCCGACGATTCCCAGTGAGCCTATGACGTGGTTGAACCAGATTTAATCTTCAAATCCAATGGTCTGAGATCTTTATACCATACCACAAATAAGACCCTTGGTCTAGCTATTTTTTCCATTCAGATTTTCTCCTATTTGGGTTCACTGCCAGAGGCTAGACCTTAAATAAAAATATTTCTAAGGAAGAAATCATTTTGATAAAAATATTCTACGCTCTAGAAGTGGATCAAGGAAGACAAAGGACTAGAGCTAAGGACCACAGGTGAGTGTTTAGTAATTATTTTAGATTTTTTAGTAATTTAAAATAATAGGGTTCTTAATAGTTGTAGTTTTTCTGCAATTTTGAGACAGTTTTTATACAAGTTATTTACGGCTAATTTATAAAGTTCTTCTTAGTCTATTTTATTCAGCTATTTTTATTTAGTTATTTCATTCAGTTATTTATAGTTAATTGTATTGTATTTGCATCTGTTTTAAATTAGAATTTAGCATGTAAATATTAGTTTCTTTTTATTCCTTTTTATGCGAACAAAACATTAAAAAGAGAATAATTTTCAAATATGGATTAAATAGAACTAAAGACTAAATTTATAGAAATTATGTAAAATAAAAAGAACTGTAATAAAAAGAAGATAGAATGAAAAAGGCAAATTTGGGACATTTACAAGCAAAGTTTATGACTAGTAATTTGTAATATCCCGGAATTTTGGACAATATAAATTTAATAATATGTGTTTAAAATTTAAATTGAATTGATAATTTTTGTAGATAAATTTGAATTGATTCAATAATCTTCTTTATTTAAATAATTAATTAGTGAATTTATTTTTAATAAGGTAATAAACTGTTTTCTATTTATAATATGTATATATATATATTTTAAATAGATGAGTTGGTTTAAAATTTAGTTAGTGTAGCATAATTTCTAATTTTAATATTTTAATATTTTGAAATTGGGAAATTATGATTTATCTAATTTAAGCTTTTCAAAACTATTTAATAAAATAACTATATGATTTTTTAATATATGAGATAAATGTTTATTTGTTTAAATATTTTGACTTAAGTTTGTATATTAAAATAAGTTATAAAAAAATGTTTGTTTATTCTTTTTAAAATAGTAATTAATAATTATGATTTGTAAATTAAATATGAGAGTTTAAAATACAACTAAAATATGAAACATTAATTTATTAAATAACAAATAATTTACAGCCTCTTTTATAAGTTTATTTTAAATGATTAAAAATATTATTTTCAAATGATTGTTATATATATTGTTTTTATTTATAAATATAATGGTTATTTCTTTAAAAACATAGCTATACATATAAATAAGTGTTAAAGCAATAATTAATTAAGTTTAAGACTTCATTTACACTTAATTAAAAATATTAATTAATTAAAGATACATGTGTAAACATCTTAGGTTTTAATATAACAAATGTAAACTAAATATCATTTTAAAATGACATGTTAAGATTTGAGACATGTGTCAAATTTCAAATTTTATTTTCTTTGATTTTAAAATAAAACATAAAGAAGTTATATAAAAACCTACATTTTCCCATTTCTTCTTTTTCTCATCTTCATTTCTTAAAAAAGAAATCGTTTTTCAGTTGTAACTTTCCACCTTAAAAACAAATCTACAAAAATCAAACCCTTATTCAAATGCATATCATTCTCTGATCCTCATTCAAAAATCCTGATCAAATGCATGCAATTATCTAAAAATCTGGAAATTATGCAAACAAAGCCTGCATGCAACCATTAAAGCAAGGAAGTCTGCATTTTTTTCAATCTGTAAAACAAAAGCCTGCATTTTATCTGGGAAGTGGCAACTACAAGCAAGTTTCAAAGCATTCTAACAAATTACAAAAGAAGTTCAAAAGGATTTTTTTCAAAATCTGGACTGTGCTCTGTCTGCATGTTTAAATCAAGTGAGTAACTTTTCTTTAAAAAATTTAAAGGTTAAAATTTTGTTGCATGCTAGTATACTAAAATAAATAAATGTTTCATACGTTTAAAATTTACTGTATGATGTGTGATTGTATTTATATGCATGCTGTTAAAATTTGCTATGTTCTGTTTTTGTTTTCCTGGTACAAGTTTTTAATTAAAAACCTTATTTCTTTAACTAGTTTCTGTTAGAATGAAGGATTTAAACAAGACATCTTTGTTGACTTAAAAGATTAAGACTTAGAATTTTATTTGAGTTAAAATTAAAAGGAAATGTACTGGAAAACAGAAGAGAAAACAGGATGGATTGAATTTATGGAAAATTCAAGTATGAAAATTTAACAAAATAGTAATATAAATTAAAACCCTATACTAAATCATGATTTTTTAAGATCAAAATCTCAATTTTTAAAAGGGAATTGGAAGTGCAGTTTAAGTTTGCACTGGAAATGGAAATTGGGGAAGTTCTGATGATCTATAGGGTTGTATGGGTTGGAATCTCTTCTGGAGATAGGTGAGTGATTAGTAAAGATAAGAAAATTATTGGTTTGAGGTGAAATTTGATTTTGATGTTGTGATTGGGTTTTAAGGATTTGAACCCTAGTTTTTGCTGGGTTATAATATTTGTTTGAGTTCGATCTCCTTGATTGTTCGAGTGGCTTAGGTTCTTGGTTTCTGGAAGAGGATGGATTGATGAAGTCGTCGCCAGAGTTTCAAAGGCGACGGTGGCCGGAGACGTGAGGAATTGCCGTTGACAGGTTTGGAGGAGTTTATTGTCTGATGTTTTCAGGTTTGGGAAATTTGGTTGAAATCTTGAATTAGAGTATATGTTGATCGAATCGTTGTTTGGATGGTCGGATTTGATGGTTGTCGACTGTGGGGTGGTCGTGTGGTTGGCCAGTAATGGCTGGAGTCGATGTACAGGTGCACGGTGAAAATGGTGATATTGGTGAATGTTGTTGGCTACAGTTTTTGGTTGCCTCGCAATAGTCTCGGGGGAGTTGGGTTTCTGCTCGAAGCAGATAGGTGACTCACTCGAAGCAAAATATGGGTTTGCTCGAGTAAATGCTTGGTTTCAGGTTTTTCAATAGAACAGAACCTGTTTACAGTTTTTAAATTTAAAAGTTAAAGTTTAAAATGTAAACTTAAATTTGAACTTAGGATTTTAAACCTGAATTTAAATATGAATTCAAATAGTTTGAATTCTGGCTTTTGAAATAATTTGAATTTTTAAAATTCAAGTTTGGTTTGTATAAAGCAGGAAATCTGTTACTGTTTTTAAAAATAAGTATAAAATACAAATTGAATTTAAACTGAGTTTTGAAATCTGAAAATTGGATATGATTCAAACTAGTTTAAATCTGAAATTTGAAATAATTTAAGTTTTAAAATTTAAGTTTGGTTTTAAACTTATAAGTGTAAAAGCATATGTGTTTTGCATATTGAATTGGAAGTTTAAAATTGTAAAATATAAAATTTAAAATAAGTTTAAATCTGGGTTTTTAAATCTGGAATTAAATCTTAATTTCAGTTTTTAAAATAAATGAGTTTGAATTTAAATTGTTTAATTATTTTAAATGGTTAAAAGATTTGAGTTTAAAATGGAGTTCAATATGTAAATAAGTTTTTAAAGATTTAAGTTAAATCTAGAATGAGTTTAAAAGCTGTATTTCAATTTTGAAATTTAAAAGTAATTTTTAAATTGATTTGAATTTAAATCTAAATTGGGATTTAAATTCTTTTAAACTTATTTTATAAAGTAGATGTTTCTTTTAACATATGAGATAAAGGTTTTGAATTGTTTTTAAAACCTTGTTTAAGTTAAAATTTGTATTCAATTTAAAAATCTTAAAATTTTAAAATGAAGTTTAAATGGAATTTAAAGTAAATTTGAAAAAAAAATTGTTTTAAATGATTAATTAAGTAAGGAATGTTTGTCTTAAAGCTAAATATTTTTTTTAATGAATTGGATTCATTTAAATTAATAAGTTAATTTAAATGGGTAATTAATTATTTAATTAATTAATAATGTGGATGATTAATTAAGTAATTAATAATTTTTAAAATTTGATTAATTACGATTTAAGATTAATTAATTAAGGTTAATTAATCTATAATTAATGATTATTAATTATTTTTATTAATGATTAAGATTTATTAATCAAGTGATTATGGATTAATTAATTTGCAGTTAATACTTAATTAATTTAATAATAGAGATTAACTGATTGGTAATTAAATATTAATTAATTGGTAATTAATAATTATTAATATAAGTTAATTTCTTAATTAAGTAATTAAGGAATGTTAATGAAGGTCATTAACTTAAGATTATTTAAACAGTTAATTAATGTGAATAGTTTTTAATAATTAATTAGATTAATTAATTAATAATAATTATTTTGAAATTGTTTAAGTTTAATTACTTATGGAAGTAATTAATAAATTAATTACTTAATGTAATTAATTATGTTAATATGATTAGTTTAGATTAATTAATTAATTTTAATTAATTTAAACATTTGTTAATTGATGAATAATTACTTTATGTAATTAATGGGATTGTAATTACTTAGGAAGTAATTAATTGATAATTACTGGATGTAATTAAAGATGTTTGTTTATGAAAGTAATTTGGATTTAATTACTTGAAATTAATCAAGGGATTAATTGATATAATTAATTAAGAGTAATTAATTTATGGAAAGAGTAATTAAGGGTAGTTAATTACTGGATTGTTATTAATCAAGGGTGATTAATATATATGTGGTTTAATTGCAGATTAATTACTTATGTAGTTAATTTATATAGAGAGATTGATTAAATGTTATTAGAAGTCATTAATTAATAAATTAATGATGAATTGATTAATTAAGGATAAATTAATAAATAAAGTAATTAATTAATAAAAGATTAATGTAACTAACTTTAGTTAATTGATTAAGTAATTAAAGTTAATTATTGTAAAAGGTTAAGTATAATTAACTATTTAAAGGCTAATTACTTATTGTAATTAGGGAATTATTAATCAATAATGATTAACTGGAAAGAACAATGAGATGATGATTTATTAATTGATTTGTAATCAATTGATGATTAAGATAAGCAGGATTTTAATGATAAAGTAATTAATTTAATTCATTTTAAATTAATTAAAGATGATGTAGTTAATTTAATTCATTTTAAATTAATTACAGATGGTATGATCATTTAATCATTGCTTATGTATGAATGATTGATATTGGTTGCCATGTATGGTTTGTAATCTCAGTTATGAGATGAGTAATGTTATATGATATGGATGTATTGGTTGCATTGTGATGAAGATATAGATCATCTATTTATAATGATATGAATTATCTGTTGGTAATGATAATGTTAATTATCCATTGTTATGTTGTGAATCATCTATCTGTGTGTATATAGAAAATGAATTGAAATTGTTTTAAACTCTAAAAAAACTTGGCCCTAAAAGACACGTTTTGGATTTCGATGAGACCGGGATCAGGTTTCCATATTTGGATATCCAAAAACCACATCGATCCAAAGTAATGTTAGGTCATGAATCTGAAGTGAAGATGAAGATTCAAAGTGCAAGGGTTATCGTCGTTAACTTTGAGGGTGATTCCAATATGAGTGTAACGAGACAATGCCTTCGGTTTCGTTCGAACCCGGAATGAACTTGTATGGATTGAAAGCTTTCCGAACATCGTCAGGTGGACGATGAGCATTCTATGTGATATGTCCTATAAAGGTAATCGTAGCCTCACGCCTCATCAACCGGGAATGGCTAAAATAGGGGAGGTGCAGCAAGGCTAAGTGGGTCATGCCGGACGAGATTTACCCCTGTCTAGATGTTCCTTTATTTTAGGCTTAGTGGTGCGGTTGCTGATCACAACTACGGGGTGGTCTTGTTCGGAACTGTTCAGTAAAGAATGGTTCCGACTTTGTATTGCAGGGGAGCGGGCGTACTCCTCGATACGGTAATCTAGACCTGTGACGGGCGGTACCCCAGTAGCCCTGCCATTGTATGGAATCCAAAATCCAATAAGTGCCAACTGTTTTGATTGTATTACCCACTTTTGTGGCTAGTAGCTAGAATTTAATAGATGTAACAATTTCGGCTATTTCATATTTACTTGAAAACCCTAGACCTATTATAATATCATTGGATTTCCTATCAAATGTTTTGGTTAGCGTAAGGTAAAAACTTTTCCATGTTTATGTGTGGGAAGTCTTACGTGATACATTTTCTTTTCAAAGGTTTTTCAAAGTTAAGCAACTTTAACCTGTTACTCACACCAGACCCATGTCTGATCCGGAGTTATTTTTGTTTTTCTTAAACTCTTGGGTACTCAAATTTTTACGAGTAGCCAAGGGATTCAGGTTAGCTTTGATGAATTGTGAAGGAGCAATGGAGCAGGAGGCTTCTGTGCGTAGATATATAGTTTTCCGCTGTGTTGGTATCTCTGAGTGTTTTCTGTTTGTGTATTGAGTTGTAATAACTAGACAGGTGTTTGTAACTGTCTAGTATGTGATGTATTGTCTGTGTAACTCTGATAATTATTGTATACTATGTAAAACTTATGTTATTAATATAATTTATTCGTTCCGTTGTTGATATTCTAGTGTTGTTTATTCTTTCTCTTGTTTCTTTTCTCTTTTCTATCCCTTTCTTTCTTAAAGATGATACGACTTTTTGTGGAGAAAAAGTCGGGTCGTCTCATAATTATACTAAAAAGACAGAATAGAAGAGCAACTATAAAATAGGTTATAATTAAGTAGAAAGAATACCAAAGGCTTATTTTAAAACTTACATTAAGTTAATAAGCAAACATAGCAGAAATAACAGAAGAGACTTATTTTAAAAACTTACACTAAGTTAATAAGCAAAGATAGAAGAAGGGCCCGTACCAACAGCATTCCCTTTCAGACTAGGACTGATGGTCTCACAACAGATTAGGTGAGGCTGGGTAGGATCCTTTTAGACTAGGGCTGATGGTCTCACAAAAGTTTGGTGAGGCTGGGACATAGATTAAATAAGTGGCTATTAGATAGAAGCTCAAATTGGAGGAATTGGGCAGGGGGCGCAACTAGATTTTGTTTGTTAAGACCCGTACCGGCAACATTCCCTTTCAGACTAGGACTGTTGGTCTCACAAAACACTTAGGTGAAGCTGGGCAGGACCCTTTTAGACTAGAGCTGATGGTCTCACAAGGTAAGGCTGGGTACGCTTATGCTGATTAGGGTAGATAAGAAATCAAAATAGGGAGTGACAGTTAGTGTGTACCAGCGGTGACCAAGCGTGCGGCATCGATTAGGGTAGATAAATTGCTACTGCATTCCAAGCGCTAAACATGTGCCTTTTGCTATGGGACCCACAGGTTGGGACTAGCTCACAGTGGTACAACAGAGATAGAAGGTCGATCAATGGGTAGAATTAGGATTTTAGCCTAATTAAAATAAGATTTGGACTTCAGCCTAATCAAAACAGCTATCTAAGACAAGTGCAAACAATCACAATCAAAGCAAACAGTTAAACAGTATTTTATCCCAGTTATATCTTTCCTTTATTTTCTTTATACTAGAACTATTGCTAAGTCAATTATCTTTATCTTGCTTAAAAATACTAATAGTTATTTTCACTCACCAGACTTATAATCCGACCCACTCTTTATTTCCTCTTTTCCCACATCGGCCAGTAGAGACAAGGACAGTAGATTCAGGTTTCTTGGAGATCCAGTTGCGAAGTTTTTCTTATGTATTCTTCTTCTTTTTAGTTTTATTTTCGTTTGGCTTTGGATGTACTGGTACTTTACGAGAGGGATGATGTTTATTATTGCACTCTAATTATATGAGACTGAGATCTATTTTTCATAAGACATGTGTATTTAGTATTTGAGACATGTGATGTTTCTAAGACTTATTGATGATGTTTTATTTTGAATAATGAGATACCATTTAAATGTTTTCCGCTATTTTTATTTATTTTTCTTGTGAACCTTAATCTTTATGATGCTTTAACTATAACTATAACGCACCACATCTTTTAGTGTGTCTTTTTTGGGTACCCTAAGGGGTGTGTGGTGTTTCGCATTTCCTAAGTAAAGAAGTGATGGTGTCAAAACCATCCCTTCGAAAGCATTAGAGATGTGGGTAAATTTAGAAAACAAGTAACCCCTTCGAAACCTTCTAGATCGAAAGGTAAATAGGCGGTAGATAGGTATTTCGACGTAGTCAAAAGCATTTATTTAAAAGCTAAGGCGCAACCCGATCGAAACAATTTTCTTGTAAACCATTTAATCTGGTAGAAACCCAACCAAGTTGAAAGCATCTTAGTCGAAAGCAAGCAAGCGCATTTTCCTTTAAAATCAAACAACGCTTCAACCCCTTCAGAACCCCTGGTTTCGACCCTGTGCCATTCTCACACATCCAATCATGTAGCAGTTGCTTGATACCATATGCATTAGTTTCGATTGTGCCGGAGGCGTTGGTATGGAGGTGGAACCTGGTGTCGAAGGAGACGAAATAGTGGAAAACCTTTTATTTATACTTTTAAACCATTTCTTTTGTACCTAACCTTTTTTGTGTGTCTAAATCTGATTGGTTGTAATATTACTATTACAAAAGTGCTGCCATTTTTCAGAATTAACAAATTTGAATTATTTGCAAAAAGCCCCTTTCTCCTTTTAAAATATATAAACTATTTAAGTCTCATACCTTAAATAATTTTATATACCTATCAAAACGCTTCGGGAAAATCTAGAAAAATTATAGAAAATTTCATTTAATATGTTTTCTAACATATAAAAATTTTAGACCAAATTTTATTATTATTTAACAGCAAATAATTTATAACCCAAAATAACATTTTCTTTACTAAAAAATACATATTAAATCCATATAAATTCCAAAAATTATAAAAATTGAAAACCATCTCTAAAATATTATTTCTAATCCACGTAAAAATTCGCAAGGCATTTAGATGTCATTTAATAGAGGTTTCTTATCAAAACATATCATAAAATCAATATGAATATGTATAAATCATCAACAAGTATATATAAACATTCCATCATTCAAAAACATGGAAAAACATTGCAAATCATTTTGGAATTATCTTAAAACCGAGAATAAATCAAAACAAGAGATGTAAACATTATTCATCTTAGCTTTAATGATTAAGGGTATGAGATTTGGATGAATTTGATGCTGATTAAGCTTCCCCTTTATCTTTCTTCCTTTTCCTCTTATTAATGGTGGTCGGCCTTAACTTTTAAAATTTGGAGAATGAACGTGTATAATTTACATGGCCATGGGTTTTAGATATAGGAAAGGCCTCTTTCTTATTTTTCCCCTCCTATTTCATTGAACTCTTCTTTAGTTCATTGGTTACATGGCATGGCTTCACCTTTAATAAAATCAAATTCAATCCCCTAATCAACGCATTATTTTGTTTTATTTTATTTATTGAATTAAATATCCTAAACAATGTCATTAAAGTATGAGGTGTTACAAACTCCCCTAAAGAATTTCGTCCTTGAAATTACGATAAGGTACACATAAATCAGACAAGAAGGCAAAACCTACCATCAAAAAATCAGGATAAGCATCTCTAATCCTACTCTTAACCTCTCAAATATAGCCCTTTCATCGTCTCTTCACTGGATCTTGACTCATCTGACTGTCTTAGTTCTAAGCCTCTTCTCATCTCTCGCAACTATGCCAACTGGCTTTCTTACTATAGTTAAATCTGGTTCTACCACTAAATCATCTAGCACTGTCAGTGTAATAGCAGTCTCTGGGTCTCTAACACACTTTCTGAGATGATAAACATGTAAAACATCGTGGACTCCTGCTAAACTTCTCGGTAACTAAACTCTATATTTGAGTTTCTCGATGCTCACAATAATAGGAATGGTCCAACAAATCTCGGTGATAACTTCCTCGATCTCCCAAATCTAATCACATCCATCATCAGTGACACTTTTATGAAAACCTGATCTTCAACTGAGAATTCTAAGTCTTTACATCTCTTATCTGCATAACTCTTCCACCTAGACCGAGCCTGCTTCATTCTACCTTGAATGATCTAAATCTTTTTTGCAACTTCTCTTGCCAAATCTGTACCAAGAATCAACCTTATGCCTAATCAACAAACATGAGATTTGCATGGCCTTTCATACAAAGCTTCAAACGGTTCCATCCCAATACTAGTCTAATAACTATTGTTATACGAAAACTCGACTAGATGCAAATCGTCTTCCCATGGTTCTATGAAATCTAGAACACAAGCTCTTAACAAATCCTCTAGGGTCTTGTTAACTCTTTCCGTTTGTCCATCTGTCTGCGGATGGTAAGCGGTACTCATCTTGAGCTTGGTTCTCAAAACTTCCTACAGACTCTTTCAGAACTCCTTGGTGAACAAGGAATCTCTTTGACTAACTATAATGCTAGGAATTCCATGCGGTCTAGCCACATTCTTCTTAAACAACTTCGCTGAAATAGGTGTCCTTCTAATTGACTTAATGGAATGAAATGGGCACTCTTAGTCAATTTGTCCACTACGACCTATATACTTCATTCCCTCTATTCCACCTTGGCATCGCATCTACGAAGTCCATAGATATATGATCCTATTTTCATACCGGAATATTTAACAATTGAAGCAATCCAATTGGCTTCTGGTGTTCAGCCCTTGCCTGCCTTCAAATCAAGCATTGCCTTACACACAAACCATTATCCCGCTTCATACCTTCCCATAAGAAACTCCTTTTCATATCCCGATACATTTTAGTACCTCTTGGATGAATTGAGAACTTCATATGATGGCATTCCTCTAAGACTTCTTTCCTTATGTTTCCTACACTCGAAACACAAAATCTTCCATTCTTTCTCAACCACCTATTTTGGTCAAGATTGATATCTTTCAAGTAATCGATCTCGACTCCATCTCTTAACTTCATGATCCGCTTAGCTAATACCGAATCTTCTTCCTGTTTAGAAGCAATCCTTTTGATCATCACTGGTCGAACTTCCAAACAAGATAACATTATGGTTTCTTTGCTAGACCCTGCCTTAGATCTCCACTACACTATATAATGTGCCAATGCTTCTAAATCTTTTCACTCAGCAACTACCGCCAATACTGCATTCTGATGTGTCTCTATACCTTTAAAGAAAAATTAACTGCAGCTAATTCCAAATCTTGATACCTGATCTCATGTGGTCTAAGCTTTCTAAAAGCATAGGCAATCGCTTTACCTTTCTACATCGGCACATCTCCTAACCCTGTTCCACATGCATCTATGTAAACCACTAAATCCTGATTTCCTTCTGAAACAACCAACATAGGTGCATGGGTCAATAAGTGTTTCAAATTCTGGAATGCCTCCTCACACTTGTCGGTCTACACAAACTTCACATCCTTTCTCGTTAGTTGGGTCATTGGTGATGCTATATGCAAGAAATCCTTAATAAATCTCCGATATTAACCAGCCAACCCAAGGAAACTCTTTATTTCAATTACTGTCTTGGGTCTCTTCCAACTATTCACTGCCTCAATCTTAGTCGAAACCATCGACAACCCTCTCTCTAAGAATGCATGAACAAGAAACTTTACTTTTTTCTTCCAAAAATGAAACTTCAAAAACTTTTCTTTCAGTTGATGCTATCTTAGCGTCTGAAACATCACTGTAAGATGAGCTTTATGCTCTCTTTCATCCTTAGAGTATATCAAGATATCATCTATGAAAGCCAATATGAACCTATCTAAGTGCTCTCGAAAAACTCTGTTAATCAAATTCACAAAGAAAGCTGGCGCATTTGTCAGTCCAAACGGCATTACTAACCATTTATATGACCCATATATGGTCCTGAACACCGTTAAAGGTATACTATCCTCTGCTACCCTAAGCTGATGGAAACCGTAGCCAAATCTAACTGAGAAAATACCTTGGCTTCACTCAACTAGTCGAACAAATCGTCAATCCTGGACAATGGATATCAATTCTTTGTCATCCTATCATTCAATTTACGATAACCTATACATAGCCTCAATGATCCTCCGGCTTCTTAACAAACGTTGTAGTTGCTCTCCAAAGCGAACTACTCGGCCTGATAAAACTCTTGCCCTCTAAATCCACCAACGTCACCTTTAACTCTCTCATCTCTGTAGGAGTCATCCTATTCGGAGGCCTACTCACCGGTTCTTCTCCAGTAACTAAATCTATTCGAAACTCAATGGCTCATTTCGGTGGCAATCCTGCTATAGACTCAAAAACATTTACAAATTCTCTAACCATGAAAACTTGACTCAACTCGTCATCCGACTCCATAACACCCAACAAAGCATATATCACACCGCAAGAACCTTTTAGTTATAAACTATTCGATCCCTACAATTTGGGTGTCTAAGAGATATTTTCCTATCCTAGCAAAATATCCTACATCATACCCACTTAACCAATCCGTACCAAGAATGATTCCAAACCTTACAAAATCAAACATATGAAAACTGCAAACAAATGCATGACCTAACAAGTCTAACTCTAGCTGGTCACATCTTAACCCTACAGTTGCACACCCTCTTATTGGATTAGCAACCCGTAAGGAAGTAACTAAATATATAGGTTCTAAGTTAAGCTTATCTATAAAACATCTAGATATAAAAGAATGCGATGCACCAGTATCAAATAGAATGTTAACGGACATACTATGAATCTGAAGCATACCTTCCAAAACTGCCTTCCCTTTCTCCTGACCCATCGGCTTAGAAGCAGGAGGCTCCAATGCATACACCTTGCCCTTTCCATCCTTAGCGGGGCTCCTTGCACTGGTTCTTATAATGGTCTATCTGATCGTAGTTAAAGCACCTAATGTTCTTGTTCCTAACCACTTCCTTAGGCTTCCCAAAACGATTCTCATTGGCGAAATGCCCCTTCTTGTCGCACTTAAAGCAGACTAACTCAGACTTTCTTCTCTTGGCTGCTCCACCCTTCTAAGCACCCTTCTTGTGAAAGAACTTCCTCTTCTGACCCTGCCCAAGCATCTCCTTGTGCCTCAAAGCCATCTCCACAACCACATCAGAGGGATCTCTAATATATGGTAAAATAGCCCTAGCCAACTAAGGCTTCAATTCCCTGATGAATTTCTCTTTCCTCTTCATCACCGTATTAACAAGAGCATAACCATATCTGGCCAACTCTTCAAACCAACCGGCATACTCTAGAATACTCATCTCTTCCTGTTCTAGCTCAGCAAACTTCCCAATCAAAATAGACTACGCCATAACTAACATAAACCTCTCCTGGAACCTCCTTTTGAACTCCGCCCATCTCATAGTCTCCTCATCCACTGCCACGGTCACACTATTCTACCAAAACAAAGTAGCTCCCAGTAGTTGTCTAGGTGCCAACCTCCTTTTCTGCTGATCATTGAGCCCCAAGTCTGCAAAAATCCTTACGCAATGCAACAACCAATTCTATATTTCAATGACATCCTCCGTTCCAACAAACGGCTTCCCTCTGATCTTAGTGTAGTCTTCACTCATCTTAGCACACTCGTTGGCAAATGAAACTGCCAAAACTCCTCCTTAGACTACTCCAGCAACAATAGCTGCTTGCACCATGTTCACCAAGAACTGATACATAGTTTCCATTCCAACATGCAGGACTCCACACCCACATTCTCTGTTTGTGCCTGACCTTGACCTCTCACATTAGGCCTAGCATTCGCCTTAGTGCCTTCCCTTCCTAGGTTAACTCTTCCTCTTCTACCTTTAATATATGTATTCAAACCTCATGAGATACAGAAAAATAACCTAACAAAGATAGGAGACTGGAGATAATGAGTATACTTATATATAGTAAATAGAAATACATTGCTGTAGCGTTATCCCATACCCCAATCTTACTCCAATTCCTTAGGATTTTGTTTTAAAAAGCATTTTTAATTTTATGTTTTCCATAAACCTATGCTCTGATACCAAGTTGTAACATCCCATATCTGTAGGCGAAAAGCTATATAATGCTGCAGTCATCCATATTATTAACTTCTGGTGACAAAATATGACAATGCTAATGGTATCCATAATATCAGAAGCACAAGAACATGAACAAAATCACTATCACATATTTCAAAAAAGAACATTTTGCTGATTATATTTCAAAACAATATCATATCCATGTTACAAAATCCCAAAACGTTTCGCAGGAAATAACCAAATATAATTTACAATAATACACCAAGAGCGACATATGACGATGCCTCCTTGGTTGATCAAAGCAATATAGTCATATCTGATCTAATACACAGCGAAATCAACCAAAATAATCTGTACGCCTAATTAGCTATACGTCAACCACTTGCTCATCTCCAGAAGCTTTATTTGCCAAAATTTCAAAAACCAACCTCAACCCTCAGCTTACTTAAATAATTTTGAGCACGGAGAGTTCAAAAGGAAGCAAAAACTTCAAGTCAGACATAAAGCCTGGTTTGAATAATACTGTTTATCTCTGTCAATTTATGTTAAATGAGACCATGCCACTTAGCGGAACAAGTTTCCCCTCACTAACGTCCCCTTTGAAACATATCTTTTGTAATCCTTTTTCTACAACTAAAACTGGTCAAAATATATGTAAAGCATCATTATGTAAACATACATAAATATGTTAGGTAATAAATGAACTATCTTTTCAAACACATAAGTTTTGTTTGGCTAACTTTAACCTTTGGTTAACTTGGGCCTACCAGACAATATCAAAATATATCTAACATCTGTTAGACACTCCTCTTGTTTTGGATGATCTGTCCTTAACTATTTGTTAAATACTTCTCTTTTGGATGGTCCGTCCTTAACTTATCATCTTCTAGGGTCATCTGATCATAATGGTTTTACGGGATCACCAATGGATTATAGAAAACTATATTCCTTTTTTTGTGCATCGAAAATTTTAGTCTTGCCTGTGGCAAAGCCTACACATTAGAATTTTGGACTAAATTAGCTATGGCTAATAGCTAATGTATAGGGCACGACCCTATACCAGTTCCATCTGGTATTCAAATATCTGAGTCATTTTTCTTAGGGTTACTTTCTCAAAATTTTCCTTGAAAACCTTTTCAAAATGATTTAAATATTTAAATCAAACTCAAACAAGCAAAATATATAATCTCTATGCTTTACTAAAAATTACCTTGCCATGTTATATATACTTCACCCAAATCTTAGTTGATGAAAACGTATAAACCTTTGAAAGTTTCTTTCGACTTTATTGGAAGTATCCCTTTCGACTCCATTGAAAGTATCCCTTTCTAAATCAAGTAAAACCCTTTCTTTTATCTAGGCCGCAATGCCAAAACCTTCCTTTCAAAACCATTCTCAAAACCTATTCGAAACCATTGGAAATCCTTCCTTTCGAAAGCTTTAAAATTTTAGACATCTTTCTTCTAAAACATTTTAAACACGGTCTTTCGAAACCCTTGGAAATCCTTTCCTTTCGAAACCATTTAAACCATTAGAAAATTTCACCTTTCGACTCCTTCGAAAACTTTGGAGAACCACCCCTTCAAAACGCTTTTAAAATCTTTCTAAAGCATTAATCTTAAACGTTTCGAAAGCACTTGGGTTTAATTTAAAACTACCTTTCAAAACCATTTTCATCTCTTTCAAAACCAATTTAGGTCATACTTCAACTGAACAAAAGGGTCATTAAACAATTTAAGTCAAAATCCTACCTTTCAAAAACATTTCCTAAGTAAAGAGGCGATGGTGTCGAATTCATCCCTTCGAAAGCACTGGAGATGTGGGCAAATTTTAGAAAATAAGTAACCCTTCGAAACCTTCTAGATCGAGAGGTAAAAAGACAAAAACTAGGTGTTTCGACTTAGTCGAAAGCATTTATTTAAAAACAAAGGCACAATCCAATTGAAACCATTTCCTTTTAAACCATTTAACCTGGTCAAAACCAACCAAGTTGAAAGCATCTTAGTCAAAAGCAAATAGGCGTATTTTCCTTTAAAATCAAAACAATGCTTCAACCCCTTCGGAACCCCTGGTTTCCACTCTATACCTTTCTCCCACATCTAATTCATTACGTACCAGTTGTCGTATACCATACGCATTAGTTTCGACAGTGTCAGAGGCAATGGTATGGAGGTGGAATCTGGTGTCGAAAGTGACGAAATAGTGGAAAACCTATTTATTTGTACTTTAAACTATTTCTTTTATACCTAACCTGCCTTGTTTTTCTAAATCTGATTGGTTGAAAAATTAATTTTTCTAAAGTGCTTCCATTTTCCAAAATTAACAAATTTAAGTTATTTGCAAAAATCCTGTTTCTTCTTTTAAAATATATAAAACACTAAAGTCCCAAACCTCAAATAATTTTATATACCTGTCAAAACGCTTACGAAAAACTTGGAGAAATTCTAGAAAATGTCTTTTAATTTGTTTTCTAACATATAAAAATTTCAGACCCAATTTTTATTCTTATTTAACCGCAAATAATTTATTACCCAAAATAATATTTTCTTTACTAGAAAATTCATATTAAATCCACATAGATTCCAAAAATTCTAAAAATAGAAACCCATCTTTAAAATATTATTTTTGGTCTACATAAAAATTTGCAAGGTATTTAGATGTCATTTAATAGGGTTTTCTTATCAAAACATATCATAAAATCAATATAAATATGTATAAATCATAACAAGTATATATAAGTATTTCATCATTCACCTTAGCTTTAATGATTAAGGATATGAATTTGGATGAATTTAATGTTGATTAAGCTTCCTTTTGATCTTTCTTCCTCTTGCTCTTATTAATGGTGGCCCCCTTAACTTTATGTAAACATTTCAGAATTATCTTAAAACCAAGAATAAATCAAAACAAGAGATGTAAACATTATTCACCTTAGCTTTAATGATTAAGGATATGAATTTGGATGAATTTGATGTTGGTTAAGCTTCCCTTTGATCTTTCTTCCTCTTGCTCTTATTAATGGTGGTCCGCCTTAACTTCTAAAATTTGGAGAGTGAAATAAACGTGGATAATTTACATGGTCATGGGTTTTATATATAGAAAAGGCCTCTTTCCTATTTTTCCCCTCCTATTTCATTTAACTCTTCTTGAGTTCATTGGTTACATGGAACAGTTACCCCTTTAATAAAATCAAATCTCAATCCCCTAACCAACAAACTATTTTATTTAATTTACATAATTAGATATCCTAAATAATCTTATCAAAATATGGGGTGTTACAATAATCCCCTATGAAAACTCTTTCGATTGGGTGGAAACATCTTTGAAAGGTTGACTTACTTCGAAGGTGAGATTAGGAAGGGAATAATTAATTCATATCCCCTTTTTAATGAGTAAAAAAGGTCATTATGCCTTTGGAAGGGAATCCACTCTCAAATACATAGGTTCTGCATTTAGTCATTGCCCTTTTTGAGGGGGTCGATAGGGTCATCATGCCTTGATTGAGACTTCTTTGAAAGGAGTTATATGATTTGATATTTCTAAGCTCCTTTCAAAGAAGTCCTTCTTGCCAACATTGTTTCATATAGTTATTCCCTTCGAAACCCATTTTGAGCGAGTCGAGGGGATCCTTACTCTCTCGAAGGAACTTATTGTACAATGTATAAGGTTTAAATTCAATATGATATGGAAACATATCTTGAAAGATGATATGAATTCATTGAATTATCATTGCCATTCCTATTTAGAATTTAATATCTTTAACGTGATGATAATATGATTTGAAATCATATAATGTTTAAGAAGTTTCCATAGCATATAGCCTTACATATGTCAAAGAGGAGTTAAGGAAATAAGAGAGCATCATTTGCAATTGGTCAGTAATCAAGCTAATGGCCGAAATGATCTTCCTCTATATTCAAAATTAACATTAGATCTATGCATCCACTACTTTCTATTTATTTAAACTGGATTACAAGTGAGTGAATTTTTCCCAAATCGAGTTAAGGTTACAAAAGTTTGATTTGCTATGTAGTCATAAAGTTATTTCAGAATTCAAAATTCAGTCCCCAAACTTGAAACCCTAGGGTCATATTCATAGATGCTGGTTAACCACCTTCCGCTTTTATCCTTTCGACGCAGTCGAAAGGCCTTCCTCCAACCTTTCACATGCATCCTTTCAATCCGATTGATATGCCTTTCTCCTAACCTTTCACATTCATGTAGGATCATTTTCACCCTAGAAGGAGGGGGGTGAATAGGGTGATACTAATAATAATAAAAATAAATGCGAAAATAAAAATAATAACCGTAAATAAAATAGAAGAGATCACACATAATTTTACCCAACTTTGGCAAAACCCTGCCTATGTGTTGCCCTCAAGCTTTCTACTAGAAATTAAGTAGTCAGACACTTACACACGTAAACTTGCGATACCCACTAATGACTAACCTAACTCTATGCTCAAAACCCTGCCACAACTCAGCCATCGAGTTGCGAATTCTCAAACTATGCCTCGTAGTTTGTCCCTAGCCACACAACTAGAAAGTTATACAATTTTAAATGGAAAACTACAAAATAAAAAAAATAACAAACACACAACCCTATATATAATTTTAGCCCAAAATAAATAAAATAGAGCTGGCTCAAAAATGATGATAACAAGAGAAGTTCGTTCCCTTTTATTTTTTTGTGCCATCTCTTCCTTTTTCTTCGATCTAAAATTTAGGGTTTTGTCCACATTAAGGCGCCGCTTGGGATAACGATCGATTGCAGTGTGCTATTGCCTTGGTTGGCTTTGTCAATCGATTTCCTGGCTTTGAATTGATCACGGTCGCCCTAATGATGAGTTCGAATAGTTTGAATTTGGTATGTGATTTTTTGCCCCTTTTCGATTTTTTCTTAAGCTCTACTATATACTATGTTTATTGCTTAGGCTTGAACTCACACTTCCAATGATGATGCTGGGTTTAATTTATAGGGTTGAAAATCCTATATTTACGTTCATATAATATTGGTTTGAATAATTCATGAATTTGTTCTTTGCGTTGATTTTTGATCGAATGAGTGCTGTGATCTCTGACTTGTTCTGCTGAATATGATTGAATAACTTAAAAGTCCATTCCGTTATTTTTGGCATTTGAATTTATTTCTCGTTCTTTTCCTCTATGACTTCGAGAATTGAATTTTCTTTGCTGGCAATGAAACTTCACTGGAGTTTGCTTACAATCTGCATTTGAATGTGACCTTGACGTTTTCAATTCTTTTTTTTTTGCTTGTTACTTGAATTAGAGATGTTTCATTTAAGTCTGATTTGGTTCACTTGAGTCTACACGTGGTTCGTTGCTGCCTTGGTCATTGCATTGCTCTGGTGCCATATGTACATATATTTTGTCATGTTATATATATATATATATATATATATATATCGCTGGGTTGATTAGTTGGCCTTCTCTGCACTTTGGTTGTTCATGCCTTTGAACTGATATATGTGTTCATGCATTTGAGTTAATTCGATGGTCTCCATATATATATGTATGTTATTGACTTGATTGCACTTGTATCAATTTACGGTCATGTTATGTGCATATGTCCTCGTTGTTTTGATATTGAGGCTTTGTTGTTGAATCGTTGAACTGATTGCACTTGTCTGTTGAACTGTTCTTGCATTGTGCATGTCTGATGCGATGTTGAAGTCACTTTGCACTATTTTCTTGACTTGTATGATAACTGGTTTTATGCTTGTACCATTTGAAGTCTTGTATTTTGTTCACTACCGTGGTCTGGTACCTTTGTGTGTACTCTAGCTTGTGTCTTCATACTTGTGGTTACTGAAGGTCTGGTGCACTTTGATTTGAATGTCCAGTTGTTGTCATGTTGCACTTGCATTCATTTAGCATATCTCTCCACGCATACATTTATGTATATATATGTGTGTGATGGTTATGCTTTCTTGTGTGTTCCTCATGACCATTTCACTAAACATATTTTATTGCTGGTTGCTCCATTTCCTTGTAGTATGGTACAATTATGTTCAAAACTGTTTGGTTCCACTTACATACTTGTATTGCTTCGAGCTCTGTGTACTCTCTAAACTGGACTATTGTGGTTGCATTGCTATTGCTCTGTCCATTTGACTGATGTCTGCATTTCAAACTTGTTCAAGTTTACTGTTTGTGTACTTCATGTTGAAGCTTTGACGAAGTTTGATTTATTTTGTTCCACTGTTTTGCATCCTCGTATTCGTGCAGTTTCTTCCAGTGATGTGTGTTGATCTGCTGGCCTCTTTGTTGTTGCCTTGTTTCATGTCAAATTTTTGGTCGAACATTGTCACTTGAGTTGAATCCGATCTCGGTTTGGGTTTGACCTTATGCTCACCTGTCCCTGTAGTTTTAACACACAAGTGTATATCGGTGTGCACCGCCTTGCGACATGTACAGTGATACGCTATGCATGTTATATGCTGTTCGTGTAAGATAAATTCAAAAGAAAAATGATGAAGAACAACCCAAATAACTTAGGAAAATAACATTTTCAAAAACAAACACTTCATTTTGAACTGTAAAATATTTCTTTTTCAATTTTACTACATTAATGTTTATTTTGCAGATAATTTAGATGCGGGATGCAAATTGGAATAGAGTCGAAGATCAAATACGAGTGGTTACTGAATGTAGTGAGGTGAAGATGTATGTAAAAATTGTATAGGAAAATTGTGTTGTAATTTGAAATCGTATTGTAATTGAAAATGTATAAATGTAGTGAGAGTTCAAATTTGTATTATTCAAATTTGTAATAAAATATTTGTTTGAATAAAATATTTGTTTGAATATGAATTCTGGGTTACATATTTTGTTCAACAAATATTTATTTAATTATGTAAAAAATAAAATAGTACAACAACATACATTTAAACGAATATTATTTGTTTACTATCATCAAATAAAAATCATATACTAGTATATTCTATAATCTTCCCCTTTTGATGATAACAAACAACTCTACTAAATGTATTTGGTTTTGATGAATTCTATTAGCTCTCTTTATTTGAATGCTCCCCTTACAACAAAGCCCCCCTACACAGATGCTTGTAGTTAAAACTGAAAAATTAATTAAAAATAACTTTGAATAAAAACACTCTCAAATATTACTAAGGATGTCGCTCAAAAATCAAAATCCTAACCTATCTCCCCTATTTGTTATCATCGAAAATAACAATAGTAATTGAAATAACTACGATTTTGATTAAAAACATAAAATCAAATCAAGAGGAAAATATTAGTTTCAAATTCCAATTAATTAAACAAAAATCATAATATTTTATTAATTAGAAACAAACTCCACTTTAGAGAAATGGTAGGATTATGGAAAATTTAATATAGTGACAAAAGTTTGATATTTTCAATAAAGGAATAATTTATATATCTTCCCTTTTCAATTATTATACAAAAAAATGTGAAGCACTTACTAATCATGCATAACCATTAGGACTTTTAAATGTGGTTAGCAGTTACCTCTTTTTTTTTTAAAAATTTATCAAGTATTTCCTCATGATGCATAACTGTGAGGACTTTTAAATGAGATTATAATATACTTGATATTTATCCCTTTCTTATATGCGTCCCATCCATGCATAACCACGAGGACTTTTAAACGTGAATGGAAGCCCATATATAGAAATTCAAGTAGTTTACCCATGCATAACCGTGAGGACTTTTAAATGAGAGTGAATACTTTAGGATATAACTATTTTACAAAAAAATATTTCATTATTTTGAAACACCAATTTCTACACACTATAATATGATATATGGATTGACAGAAAGGTGAAAGTGATAGAAATGATCATGGAATAAGTATAATATAAAAATATTGTAAAATTTGTTTAATTTTCATGAAATTATAAAATTATACTTCCTCTTATTATGAAATATAATTTAATCACTATCCATCACTTTTCAAGCACTATAATAATATTGATGAGTTCCAAAAAATTCAATTAGTCAATGGTTATCTTTTCTAGAGTACATCTCTTACCGAAATAAACTAGAGTATTTTTAGCACGATGAAAATTCGAGTTTCAAAAATTAAAATAAGTGAAGATCAATTTTCTATAAGGGGGGTTTTGTGAAAATGACTTCTAATTGAAAATCAATGTAAATAATTAAATAATTGCAAAAACGATTTCAACATGGGACGATATCAGATACCACTTGTATTTGAGATATTCATGGTGATATATAGTGGTATGTAAGAAAAAAAGGTATACTCCTCAACACCTAAATTGTTTTTTGAAAATTTTCAGCACGTCCATTTATATCAAGCACAAGTAAAGTAATCTATATTGAGCAAAAATACACATTCAAAAAATTCGTCAAAGCAATTTTTCATGACATTCCAAAGCGAATCAATAATAAATACAAATAGAAAAGTCGTAGCATTATCGGTTAGCTTTCGAAAATTTCAAGAATTTTACAAATCGGAGTTAAGAAGCCCATGATATAGTAGGAATACTTCAATAATGTCGATGAAAACATAATTAACAATATGTGAACAAAATCGAGTTAAGAGATCATACCTCACTTTCCTTCGATGCCGTGATATCGAAATGCGATGATATCCATCTAATCTTTATAGGCTAATGAACATTTAAATTTTAGTTTATCAATCACCTAGAGAAACTCAAAATCTATCTCCATCAAATTCGTTCCTTGGCCCACTTATGTGTCTAAATTTTGGAGAAGGCAAGCGGTCTAACAAAGGATGCAGAACCACTATTATTATCTATTGAAATCTTTGGCACCCAAATTTGTTTATATAACAAAACTTTAGCATCTACAATTGCACCCTTAGGAATCCAAATTTGTTTAAATTTCAAACCATTTTTATTTGTACCTTTTGAAATCCATATTTGTTTAATGGTTTTGTGTTTGTATATATTGTGACAATTATTCTTGACATGTCCAATATTTCCACACTTTACACATTTGGGTGTCACACTTTTCCCGTTAACTGTGTTATTAGTCATTTGTTCATATTTTAGCACTTTCAAAAATCCAAATCCTTTCCTTTTATTCATGAAGTGTTGATTTTCTAAGAGCATATTAAATGATTTTTCTTTAGTGAAAAATTTCTAAGTAATCAACTCAAGCTTATTAACTTTGGATTTTAAAAGTTTATTTTCATTTATTAGCTTCGAACAATAACTAATGGTACTATTTCTCTTTTCAAAATTATTCATTTTCAAGTCCATATTTTCGTTTTCAAGCTCTCTAATTTTATTCTCAATTTCTAGCATCTAAGTTTCAAAGAGTTGGAGTTTTTTATATTCATTTTTTTCAAAATCCTTGATTTTTTCAATCTCCTTTTCAAACTCATGATTTAATCGAATAATTTCAGATTTGCTCAAAATCACGTTTTCTTTTTCAAGGGTTTCGAAATTTTTGTTGACCTTATTTAATTTCTTTTCAAACATCGCACATTTACAGCTTTTCGACCTCTTAAAACTATCCAACTCTTTTTGCCAAATATTATTTTTACAAATCAACTCAGTTTTATTTTTCTTCTGAATTAAAATTTCGTTTTCTAAATTCTGAAATTTTTCATGAAAACAGGCAAATTCTTTTTCATAGTCCAAACACCTTTTGCAATTAGAATTTTTTTTCTTAATATTTTTAAGCTCATTTTCCAAATCATTATTTTTCTGAAGCAGTTTAGATTGCTCCCTTTTCAACTTATTGTTTTTCATCTCAAGAGCTTCATTATTTTCAATTAATTTTTGGTACAAGAGAACTAAATGATTGAATGAAAGATCACTTATCTCATTGGCTATTGAATCTTCCTCACTATTATCTTTTGCAAATCGTGTCAAGCACGTTTCTTCAACTGAGTCGACTGTGGAGGATTTCTCATCATTGTTGACTTTTGCACCATATATTGCATCAAAAGTGTTCCAGATTTCCTATGCACTTTCACAATGAGGAGATATAGTTAAAATTATCTCAATTAATATGGGAATATAGTATATGCATAGCAAGAGCGTTAATCGAAGTATTTTTCTTGTCTATTATATCACACCAGTTTTCAATAATATCCCGACATTTAGAATTAACTGACTTTAAATAAAATTCCATTTTTAATTTCAATTTAAAAAATCCGTTCCATAAAAAACAAGGGGAATAATACTGGATCGACTCTCGCTAGATTTGCAGCTAGGGTCAGACATCTATGCTATTAAACTTGCTCTGATACCACTTGTAGGATTGTTTTCACCATAGAGGGAGGGTGAATAGGGTGATACTAATAATAATAAAAATTAATGTGGAAATAAAACAATAATAGTAAATAACGCAGAAGAGATCACATGTAAATTTACCTAGCTTAGTAAAACCCTGCCTATGTGCTGCCCTCATGGTTTCTATTAGAAATTAGGTAGTTAGATGCTTACACACATAAACTTGCGAAACCCGCTAATGACTAACCTAACTCTACACTCAAAACCCTACCACATCTCAGCCACCGAGTTGCGAATCCTTAAACTATGCCCCGTAGTTTGTCCCTAGTCAAACGACTAGAAAGTTATACAATTTTAATAGGAAAATTACAAAATAAAAATAAAAAATAAAAACCACAAAACCTTATATATAATTTTAGCCCAAAATAAATAAATAGAGCCGGCCTAAAAATGATGATAACAAGAGAAGTTCCTTCCCTTTTATTTTGTTTATGCCGTCTCTTCCTTTTTCTCTTCGATCTGAAATTTAGGGTTTTGTTCACATTGAGGCACCGCTTGGGATAATGTTCGATTGCTGTGTGCTATTGCGTTGATTGGCTTTCCTGGCTTTAAATTGATCACGGTCGCCCAAGTTATGATTTTGAATGGTTTGAATTTGGTATGTGATATTTTTCCCCTTTTTGATTTTTTGCTTAAGCTCGACTTTTTTTGCTTGGGATCGAACTCACACTACCAATGATGATGCTGGGTTTAATTTATAGGGTTGAAAATCATATATTTACATTTGTTTAATGGTTTGAATAATTCATGAATTTTTTCTCTGTGTTGATTTTTGATCGAATAAACGTTGTGATTTCCGACTTGTTCGTTGTTGAATTTGCTTAAATAATTTTTAAGTCGATTACGTTCCTTTTGGTATTTGAATCTGTTTCTCGTTCTTTTCCTTTGTGACTTCGATATTTTAATTTTCTTTGCTGGCAATCAACACTTCACTAGAGTTTGCTTACAGTCTGCATTTGAATGTGACCTTCACTTGTTCAATTCTTGTCATTTTGCTCGATACTTGAATTTGAGATATTTCATTTAAATCTGATTTGGTTCACTCGAGTTTACATGTGGTTTGTTGTTGCCTTTGGTCATTGCATTGCTCTGATGCCATATGCATGTATATTTTATGATGTAATACGTACATACGTACATACGTACATACATACATACATACATACATACATACATACATACATACATACATACATACATACATACATACATACATACATACATCGCTGGGTTGATTAGTTTGCCTTCTCTGCACTTTGGTTGTTCATGCCTTTGAATTGATATATGTGTTCATGCACTTGAGTTAATTTATTCACGTTTTATTGCTTTGGTTGATGGCCTCCATACATATATACATACATATTGTATGTATATATGTGTGATTGACTTGATTACACTTGTATCAATTTGTGGTCACGTTATGTGCATATGAACTTGCTGTTTTGATGTTGAAGCTTTATTGTTGAATTTTTTAACTGATTGCACTTGTCTGGTGAACTACTCTAGCATTGTGCATGTCTGGTTCGATATTGAAGTCACTGTGCACTTTTTTCTTGACTTGTATGATACAAGTTTTATGCCTGTACCATTTGAAGTCTTGTGTTTTGTTCACTGCCCTGTTCTGGTACCTTTATGTGTACTCGAGCTTGTGTCTTCGTACTTGTGGTTACTAAAGGTCTGGTGTACTTTGATTAGAATGTCCAGTTGCTGTCACATTGCATTTGCATCCATTTAACATGTCTCTACACGTATATACATATATACATACATGTATGTATATATGTGTGTGATGGCTATGCTTTCTTGTGCGTTGCTCATGACCATTTCATTGAACATGTTTTATTGCTGGTTGCTTCATTTCCTTATATTCTGGTACAATTCTGTTCATTATTGTTTGGTTCCACTTGCATACTTGTATTGCTTCTAGCTCTGTGTACTCTCTGAACTGGACTATTGTGGTTACATCGCTATTGCTTTGTCCATTTGACTGATGTCTGCATTTCAAACATGTTCAAGTTTAATGTTTGTGTACTTCTCGTTGAAGGTTTGACCAAGTTTGATTTATTTTGTTCCACTGTTTTGAATCCTCGTATTCATGCAGTTTCTTCGAGTGATGTGTATTGATTTGCTGGCTGTTACCCGATTGTTTGGCCATGTAACAAAAGGCCCGACACGGGCCTCATTCAGCACACCTCCCCTCGCTCGGCATAGAAGGTTCGCTCGGCATTGAGGGGTCATTCAGCATCTTACCTCGCTCGGCATAGAAGGGTCGCTCGGCATATTGCCTTGTTTGGCATTGAGGGGTCGTTCGGCATCTTACCTCGCTCGACATATTGCCTCATTCGGCATTGAAGGGTCGTTTGGCATCTTACTCCACTCGACATAGAAAGGTCGTTCGGTATCTTGCCTCATTCGGCATGGAAGGGTCACTCGACATCTTGCCTCATTTGGAATAGAAGGGTCGTTCGGCATATTGCCTCGTTCGGCATTGAGGGGTCGTTCGACATCTTGCCTTGCTCAGCACAGAAAGGTCGTTCGACACACCTACCCTCGCTCGGCATAGAAAGGTCATTTGGCATCTCACCTCGTTCGGCACACGAGTGTAGTTCAACGCACTTCCCTCGCTCGGCATACGAATGCCGTTCGACCTGGGTGTGTGGCTCGGCATACGAGCGCGTTTGGCACTGAGGCCTCGCTCGACATTCTCTGGTTCGACCAACCTCGCTCGGCAATTGTCGTTCGGCATTTATGGAGCGATGCGCAGAAGTTACCTACCATAGGCCAAGGTATCTTGCTCCTAGGCCCACGAGGAAAGTCCAACCCATCTTCATATATAAATAGAAGGGCAGGGGCACAGTGAAAGGGACCTTTTTTCAAGAACACTGGAGAGAATCTGCAGCATTCAAGACTTATTCTATTTTACTTAGCACTTGTATTTAAGTCATTATAGTATGGATGTATCTGTATTCAGTCATCTGTGAAAGCAATACAGATCAAAATTCAAAGTGGACGTAGGTAGTTACGCTGGACCACTATAAATCTGGTGTTCTTGTTTTTGCATTTAATTTAGCATACAATTCTCTATTTTAATTTACTTTCTTCATTAATCTCTCTATACAATATTTCCCAAGGGTGTTAGCAACCAACTTCGATGTTAACATTTTGGTGCTTTCATTGAGAGTCGAATTCTCAGGCCGCTAGAATCTGCTTTGTAGCTTATGGATTGAATTAATCCCCAAAAGGAGATCCAAGTCATTTACAGGACGTCCGTTGATATTGCTCAGAGTTCCTATCAATAATTCTACTATGGGAAGACCACGTACCAGATCAGACTCTCATAACGCAGACGTCAACGAGACCGCTAACGTACAACAAATAGGACATAGCAATCAACAAGTTAATCCTGGCGTAGGGACTACCGAAGCCTATGGCCAGATTGAAGTTGTTACTATGACGGAGTTCAACGACCTGATGAAAGAACTCATGGAAAGCAGGAGAAAACTTGTTGAGCAGATTTAAGCTAACGCTAACCGCATGACTCAGCTTACTCAGCAAAAGCATTAGAAGGCTGGAGGTAGCCCGTTCCTTATTCTTCATCTGATAGTTCGACCTCGTCCGATGAACCTCCCAGGCGTAGACGCAAAACTGAAAATACACAAGTAGGAGCTGCTGACCGATCAACTAGGGATCACTTACATCTTGGAGACCACACCCAAGCTGGAGCAGGAAACTTAGGAGCATGAACACGTGTGGAAACTGGACGCCTGGCTCACCAAGACCCTAATGAAGCTGGTCCCCTAGATACACGTTTGGCAGATCACCAACAGAGGAGACACCAACCTGAGCGGCCCTGAAGAACAGAGTCCAACTTTCCATCCTCCATACAAACCCCGGACTTATCAGCTATGGTCAGACAGTTGATGAGAGAAAATCAAGGCTTGACCAATGAAAATTGGGGGATATTATGAAGTCATACTCCTTTCACAGATACTATTCTATAGGCCAAGTATCCCAGGAATTTTAGCATGCCAACTATCCCGACCTACGAAGGAAAGACTGATCCCAAATAGCATGTGATGAGGTATGAATGGATGATGGATTCGGCTAGAGCAAATGACGCGACCAAGTGTAGATTCTTTCCAATTACTTTATTCGAAATTGCCACCATGTGGTTCACTCGACTTCCCCATAGTCTATATCCGGCTTCGACAAATTGGCGACGAAATTTATGAAATAATTCAGGATACATGCCACTCGTCCCAAGGATGTGATGCCCCTATCTATTGTAATCTAGGCTCCGGGGGAGTCATTGAATGATTACTTACAGAGATTCATGTTGCGGCTACTGAAGTTAGCAACCCTAATGACCATGCAATTCTGATAGCGGTAATGCGAGGGGTGGATCCGGATTCAGAGTTTGAGGATTGGTTGGTAGGAAAGCCTCCAACTATGCTGGAGCGTTTCTATTCAAAGCCTCATCAATTCATAAGAAGAGAGGAAGCCAGATAGACGAGGCGAGATAAGGCACCAGGGCCTATTCAGGAGACTATGAAAAGCAACATCGCTGTAAAACAGTCCGGTGACAATTCAGGGAAGGTTAAAGTCAATGTCCAGAATAAGCCCAAGTAATCTAAACGGTCCGGAGGACGAAATCCCGGAAAGAAAAGGGAAACAAGGAAATGGAAGTCAAGAATTCACACTTACAACGAATACACTCCTTTGAATGCATCTCCGAAGATTATTTACCTATCAACTTGTAATACTTTCCAATACAAAAAGCCGCACCCAAAGGAGTCAACAGAGGAGAAAAAACGGATAGGGAAGTACTGCCGCTTCTATGAGACTTACAGGCACAATATGGAGGAGTGTAGACAACTCCACGATGCCATAGAAAAGTTGATTAGACAGAAAAAATTGCAGGAGTTTGTCAAGAACCCGCAGGAGGGTAGGCAAGGAACATCGGAACTCGGACGTGGGCCGGCCCCACGCCATCCAGAGGAACCTGCCCGAACTATAGGGAGACTGATCATAAACGCTATAATCGGAGTTTGTCAAGAACCCACAGGAAGGTAGGCAAGGAACATCGGAACTCGGACGTGGGCCGACCCCACGCCATCCAGAGGAACCTGCTCGAACTATAGGGAGACTGATCATAAACGCTATAATCGGTGGACCTCGTCCCACAGACAAGAACTGGCAGAAAATGGAGCAGTACGCTAACTCCTTAAGGCATGCATATTATGAGGGTTGTTCGAATGTGGAGGATGGGACCCCCACTAAGCGGCAATGCATGATGACAGACGATATAGTGTTTAGAAGCCAAGATGCTGACAAGGTGGAGGCTCCTACCATTGACCCGATGGTCATATCTGCGACGATCGGGCCAACATATGTAAAGAGAATTTTAATTGATTGTGGAAGATCCGTTAACATCATCTTTAAAAAGGCATACGACCAAATGAAGATGGAGACAAAGGATTTGAAACCATCTAAAGCCCGAACCCATGGCTTTAATGGTGCAGCGACTGATGCAGTAGGATATGTTAAATTACCAGTTGAACTGGGACAAGGTGAGCGTAGGAGGGTGCGAATCCTACCTTTCATAGTATTGGATGTTGATTCTCCATATAATGTGTTTATGGGTCGGCCGGCCCTAGCGGAGTTCAAGGCAGCTTTGGCCCTATGGTGTTTGACTTTGAAATTCCCGACAGACAAAGGAGTTGGTGTTGTGCATGGCGATCAGGCGACCGATGGCGCGTATTATGTGGCTGAGTTGAGAGAGGCCCAACGAAGAGAGAAAGGAAAGGTTGCAGACAGCTCCATCCGCATCCGAAATACTAACGATTGACAAGTAGTGCCCGAGCTCTAGCTCGGGCAACATTCTCGGATCTACAGAGACATAGATCCGAGGGATGATGATGGGGAACCCAGGGAAGCAAAAGCAGTATCGGTGGAACTGACGATTGACATTCCAGTCAATCAAGATGACCCATCGCGAGTACTCAAGATTGGATCACAACTCGATCCCTCAGTGGCCAAGGATCTTACTGATTTCCTCCGAGCGAATTTGGATGTTTTCGCTCGGACACATTCTAATATGTGTGGGATTTGTCCCGCTATTGCGAGTCATATGTTGAACATAGACTCGAAGTATGTTGCTGTAAAACAGAAAAGGAGAGGCATGGACCCAGAAAGGTCCGCTGCTCTCAGAGAGGAGGTGGACAAACTCAAAGCAAATGGGTTCGTCTGCGACACCCTCTACCCTGAGTGGGTGTCTAATCCTGTGTTGGAGAGTAAAGGAAATGGGAAATGGAGAATTTGCATGGCTACTCCGATTTAAAAAAGCACGCCCGAAGGATAGTTTTCCTTTACCCAAAATCGACCAACTGGTCGACTCTACGGCCGGACACGAGTTGCTGTCATTTATGGATGCGTACTCAGGATATAATCAGATCCCGATGCACATTCCAGACCAAGAACACATCAGTTTTGTTAGAGACGTTGGGCTATATTGCTATGTAGTGATGCCTTTTTTTTAAAAACGCGGGAGCGAATTAGCAGTGTTTGGTGAATCAAATGTTTAAAGATCAGATTGGTAGAATAATGGAAGTCTATGTGGATGACATGCTCATGAAGTCACGGTAGCCAAACGACCACATTCGAGACTTAACAGAGATGTTTGATAGACTTAGACATTATGGAATGAAAATAAATCCTTTGAAGTGTTCCTTTGGCGTTGCATCAAGGAAGTTTTTAGGTTTCATTGTAAATGCACGAGGAATCGAAACTAACCCGAAAAAAAATTCAAGCTATTTGAGACATACAAGTACTTAGAACTATAAAGCAGGTACAAAGCTTGAATGGAAAGGTGGCCGTGCTGAGGCGATTCATATCCAGTGCCACAGTTAAGTGTATTCCTTTCTTCGATGTAATAAAGAAAGGAAAGAGAAATTTCAGGTGGGCATCCGACTGTGAGGAAGCGTTCTGAGCTCTGGAAAGGCATTTAGAAAGTCCCCCGGTGCTATCGAAGCCGGTAGACCATGAGATGTTGTACGTGTACTTGGCTGTATCCTAGAATGCTATCAGTACGGCTTTAGTTCGCGAGGAGGACCGAGTTCAAAAGCCAGTATACTATGCCAGTAAACATTTAATGGGGGCAGAATGAAATTATCCCAAGATCGAGAAACTAGCCTACTTCTTGGTGATTACATCACACAAGCTTCGTCCGTACTTTCAGGCAGACTCGATCAGTCTTTATGCTAACCAACCCTTGCGGAAGGTACTCTAACGACCAGAAACTTCTGGAAGGATTTTAAAATGGAATATCGAGTTGAGTCAGTTCGATATTACTTACCTGCCATGAAGGGACATGTAAGGGAAAGCACTAGCAGACTTCATCTCTCAATTCACCGTGTTAGAAGAATCAAACGGTCACAATGTCATACCTCCCTTTCGATGGAAGATGTACACCGACGGGGCATCTAACGATTGTTGCTTAGGAGCTGGCATAGTTCTTGTGACTCCCGAAAATTGATCAATCTATTACGCTTCGAAGCTCGAATTCCCAACAACAAATAACGAGGCCGAGTATGAAGCATTAGTTGCTGGCTTGAAACTCATCAGAGAGCTGGGGGTAAATTCGGTTGAAATCTTTTGTGACTCACATTTGGCATATCAGTGCGGGGGGACTATCAAGCAAAGGGATAGAGACTTGCCCCGTACCTTGCACGGGTTCAAGAGATGCTAGCAAATCTAGAATATTATGATATTTCGCATGTCCCGTGTGAATAAAACAGAGAAGCCGATTCATTGGAAAAATTTGCAAGTACTGGCGATGCACAGCAGATGGGATTGGTTCCCGTTGAAACGTTACATGCTTCGCGTATAAATATGATGGAGATAAATTTCGTGTTAGAAATAGAAATCGAGAAGGAATCATTGATGACCCCATTCAAGCGATATTTGCTACACGGGATCTTGCCTGAAAGAAAGAGCGAAAGATGACAAGTCATTTGTAAGGTTTCACGGTATATAATGCAGGACGAAATAATGTATCGAATGGGATTCTCGGCCCCCTTACTCCGATGCATTGCCCACAATGAGATAAAACGAGTCCTGAAGGAAGTCCATGAAGGGGAATGTGGTAACCATACTGGGGGAAGACATTAGCAAAGAAGATCCTCCGCTATGGATATTATTTGCCAACTGTAAATCGGGATGCTGCAGACTATGTAAGGAGATGTGACAAATGCCAGAAGTATGCAAAAATCCCGAAAGCTCCACCGACGAAACTCACACAAATGGTTATTCCTTGGCCGTTCGCAATGTGGGGGATCGGTATAAGTGCTTCTCTACCCATATCCAAAGGTGGTGCGAAATACGCGATAATTGCGGTTGATTACTTTACCAAGTGGGCAGAAGCAGAGCCCTTATCCACGATCACCACCAAGAAGGTCATTAATTTCGTTGTACGAAACATTATATGCCGTTTTGGCCTTCCATGGACTATCATTACAGATAATTGAGCTCAATTCGAAAGCAAGGAGTTAAAAGAATTTTGTCAAAAGTATAGCATTGAAAAAAGGTTTGCAGCACTTGCTCATCCAAGAGCCAATGGACAAGTGGAGGCCATGAACAAAATAATCAAGTCCATATTGAAAAAGCATTTGGAAAAGGCTAGAGGCATGTGGGTGGATGAACTTCCAACAACACTTTGGGCCTATAGAACCACCCACAAGTCCGCGACTGGCCACACTCCATTCGTATTGGTATATGGCATGGAAGCTGTTATACCTATAGAGCTTGAAGTTCAGTCGCATCGGGTAACTCATTACAACCCCGAGACGAATTGGGAACTTTTGCTGGAATCACTGGACTTCATTGATGAAAAACATGAAGAAGCTAACTTAAGAGCGGCCACATATAGACAACGAGTCGCTCGATATTAAACTGAAAAAGTCTGACAGAGAATCTTTTATGTGGGCGACCTCGTTTTGAAACGAGTTTTCCCGGTTCCGTCGCATATGAATCCTACATGAAAGGGTCCATACGTCATTGAATGGAGGCATGGAGGGGGAACTTTCAAGCTAGCGACCGCTGATGGCGTGACACTCCCCCGAGCATGGAATAGCGAGCATCTACGGAATTATTATACTTAGTCTACTCTTTCTTGTCTTTGTTGCGATTATTTTAAATATGTTTTCATTTCGTTGATTCTTAGTTTTTGGCATGTAATAAGACAATTTAGCTTGTTTCATTAATAAAGGCTTGAAGCCATCTTTATTCTATTCGACGTACGAACACGCATGAACGACTCAAAATATCCAAGTCCCTAGAGTGTGGACTAGAGTACTTTGAGTCCCTAGAGTGCGGACTAGAGTATAAACAATTTAAAATCTCATAGTCTCATGAGTGTGAACTGAAGTACTCTGAGTCCCCTGAGTGCGGACTAGAGTATAAACAACTTAAAATCTCCATGTCCCTTGAGTGTGGACTGGAGTACTATGAGTTTCCTGAGTGCAGACTAGAGTATAAATAACTTAAAATCTCCAAGTCCCCTAAGTGCGGACTGGAGTACTCTGAGTCCCCTAAGTGCGGATTAGATTATAAACGACTTAAAATCTCCAAGTCCTTAGAGTGTGGACTGGAGTACTCTAAGTCCCTAGAGTGCGGACTAGAGTATAAAAAACTTAAAATCTCCGAGTCCCCTGAGTGTGGAGTGGAGTACTCTGAGTCCCCTGAGTGCGGACTAGAGTATAAATGACTAAAAATCTCCAAATCCTCTGAGTGCGGATTGGAGTACTCTGAGTCCCTAGAGTGCGGACCAGAGTATAAACGACTTAAAATCTCTAAGTCTTCTGAGTGCGGACTGGAGTACTCCGAGTCCTCTGAGTGCAGACTGGAGTATAAACGAATTAAAATCTCCAAGTCCCTTGAGTGTGGGCAGGAGTACTCTTAGTCCCCGAATGCGGACTAAAATATAAACGACCTAAAATCTCTAAGTCCCCTGAGTGCGGACTGGAGTACTCTGAGTCCCCTGAGTGCAGACTAGAGTATAAACGACTTAAAATATCCAAGTACCTTGAGTGTGGACTGGAGTACTCCAAGTCCCCTGAGTGCGGACCATAGATATTCTAAGTACCTATAGCATAAAACAGAGTACTTATGATTTTCAAAAAATCTTCGAGTAATACGAAAATGAATTGGGAGTTTAAGTAACTTGCAAGAGCTTGGATTCGACCACAGTTATACAGCAAAGCCGAGCAATAAAATTCATTTGAAAGAAAAAAGAACTAAGTTTTATTTATTAATCCAAAATGAGGTTCTACTACAACTCCTCCAAAACTCAGAGCCAAAAGTCTATCTACATTGACTACGAAGATAAATAAAAATAATTACATAATCTAAGCTAACTCTCGTCGAATGAGTGTAACAGCTACTTCCTTGGTTTCTTTGGTTTCCTTTCCTTCCTTGTTTTCTCAGACAACTCCTCCCCATGCGTTTTCGCTTGGAGCTTTTCTTGATGGGGAAATAACATCTGAGGAGGAACGAGGGACTTCTAGTGGCCTGGACCCACCAGGAAGGATGACCTTCAAAGGCCTATTCAAAGGATCATCTAGATCCACAACACGGGGCTCGAATTTTATTTCAGTTTCTTTTCTTCTCCTTCGCGAGTTGCTCCTTCATGCTCATTTTTGAAGTGTCTTTAGAGGCTCCTGTAGTCTCAATTTCATAACTTTCTTCGATGGGAGACGAAGTCTTGGACTTGTCCTCGTCAAGCGCCTCAATCACTTGAGCATCAGGGTCGGGAGTCTCTCCCGCTTGAATTGCCTCGCTCGCCTTCTCCTTCTTCTCCTTGGCGTCATCGCTCCTCGGAGTGGGCTCGGGGTCAAAGCGCCTACGCAAAACCACAAGAGACAAACGTTAGAATATAATGAACTCACGCCGAAAACAACGGCTCTTTGAACTTTAAGAAGAAGAGTTATTTACCGGTTTCTTGCTGGCTCTCAACCGTCCGTGGAGTCTCACCCTCTGGAATGGGAGATAATACATGAATGTCAAGGCCTGGGGCTTACAGGTTATAACCAACGTGATGTTCGAATGGATCAAGTACCAGCCAACCAGTCGATTGAGTAAGGGGGAGCTGGAGACTCGGTTCCAGACGGACTGGCGATCTCATCTTTACCTTTTGATGATGAGGAACCTTTGTTGTAGAGGGCCTTTGCTGCAGACAAGTTTGAAGGCTCGTTCACCCTAAGAAATTCTTTTACCAAAGCCTCCTCGTCAGCTGCCTCGGTGCCCAGCTCGACCTTTCTGATCTTTATCAAAGTTTCCCATGCCTCGGCTAGAGATTCGAGGTGGCCCTTGCCAAGAAAAGTTAGGTCCCGATGCATGAGGACACGGGCATTGTATTCAGCTATAAGCGAGCCGACCAAGCACTTGATCTCCTCCCTGCCAGCCTCTGTAGCCGCCTCAAGATGAGAGTCAATCTCTACGGATGCTATTCTCTTTCCCTCTTCGTGGGCTTCATCCTTCAGCATCCCGACCTTAGACAGCTCGTAGTCGAGCTTTGCCTTCAGGAGTCGTGTAGCAACAATCTCATTGCAATATCGTTGCGACTCTTCCTGAGCAACAGTTTTTCCTCTCTCTCTTTGCGGAGTAGATCTTCCAACTCTTTGACTCATAGCGCGAATGCACCCCTCTCCTTTTGAATGGAATCTTTCTCTAAAGTTAAGGCCCTACAGCGTCAATTTCTATCTTATGCGACGACTCCAGATGATTAATGGCCTCCGCTGTGTCTTCAGCGCTTTTTTGAGCAGCTTCGAAATGAGATTTGTATAAAGAAAGCTCTTCGTCCTGAGCTTTAATAATGTCTTTATCATGAAAAACCTCGAGCTTCAGGCGACCAGTCTCATGTTGACGCTCAATAGAGACTTCCGAGACTTTTTTAGCTAAGTGGACAAACGCGTCATGCTGAACGTAGATGTCATTAGTACAGGCGATAGTGCTTTGTTTGACATCTCTGGAATGTGATGAATCGCCGGGAGAAATTTCAAGCCATCAAAGATTATTTTTGGAAATGTGGCTGTAAGCTCAATAAGTCGTTCCGCTACCGATGGATCAGATCAGGAGCAGAAGGAGTCTGCTTGGAGACTGCAGGTGTTTTGTGGGAATCCCAGGATTACCTGGTACTGGATGAACTGGAGTGTTGATCTTGATGGGCCTCTGGCTGGGACCCCTTATGCATGGACTTATTCTTGCTTTGCTCTGGTTGAGAAGGAGGGTCGTGTGAGTAGGAGGACTGGCTATAGGTTTTTCTTCGATAAGATGATTCTCGATGGTGGTAGTCTCGATCGCTGGTGTCATCTCTGTCTCGGCGTTTTTCGGAACCCGAATCCCAGCCAGAATGATGAAAAATAGATGGCCCACGAAGACGATCGAGTCCGTGAGTACGTCCCATGTCACCTGCGCAAAAGTTGGATAATGACAATTTAGCAAAAGAATAGAGCGATGGATAAAATTGAAGTGCAAGGTAGGGTGTGCGTGTGTGTCCTAGTATTTCCCCCCAACAGACTAGTTTCTTTATCTCTACTTATAGGAGATTTTTCTCCTTGAACATGGGCTTGAGTGCCTGCATCGCCTCTGGCGGGCGAATGAAGTATAAGGGCTTCCGGATCATTGAAGCCATAGTTAGGCAAATCATCGAGAATTGTAAGGTCTGACAGGCCTTTCAATGAACTTTCTAAGCGTTGAGGAGAATGCTCTCTCTCCACTGGGGTGATTGTGACTTTAGAGGTTCCGCTCGTTGTCTTCTTCCTCAGTTTGTAAGTCAATTTTTTCTTTCCCTTCGCAGAGGGAGGCGTTACTTCGATATCGTGCACCTCGACTACCGGCTTCCGAGCGGGGTTAACATTCTCGCCATGTACTTTATGTGTTTTAGCTTCTCTAATTTCCCCTTCCTCAGATGTGTCAGGGGCATCACGTGATGAAGGCCCAGCTTGCTTTTTTCCTTTGCGCAATGCAGACCCAGTTATAGTGATGCCTTGAGGAAGGCTTATTCGGCAGCCTACCGCCAGCAGCCCAAACTTCGAGAGCGATTCGTTTGAAATAAGAGATCTAATATCCCGGTCTCCTATGGGGATAGCTCGAATAGCCTCAACAGCTTTAGAATACCCGGAGCCTTCGGGACGTGGCTGATGCCTGTGAAAGCAGAGAAGAGTTAGAAAAGGTGCAATTTCCGCCTAATGCAAGTACTGATCCAGAAAAAAGACTTACTCCTTTCCACCCATCTCCTTTCAAAGCTGGGGAACAGCGCATATAGAATCACTCTTGCTTATATTGGGCGAATTTGCTCCATGCCCCAGTCAGAATTTGACATTTGTTGTGTGGCTTGAGAAATACAAAAGGTGGGCTGTCCGATCGGCTCTTGAAACGATAAATATAGCAGATATCACCAGGAGTCGGGAGCCTAAAAAGGACGCTCATGAAGAGGATGCATGTGCCGTATACAAACACGTGACTGTTAGGATGCAACTGTGATGGAGCGATCTCGATGTACTGTAACAGGTCGTGGAGGAAGGAGTTGAATGGTGGCATGCTACCAACCCAGCACATAAATTTGTTGCAAGCCATATATCCGACTGGGGGCAGGTGAGGACGATCTTATCCTGATGGAATCAACACATTATCGAAAGGAGTCCCATGAACCGAGCAAATGTGATGAAGAGCACTTTCGTTAATTCTCAAAACTTGAGAGCCAATCGAGTCGTCTAAAAAGATCGCTGCATCCAAGGCATCAAGAGCCAAGTCGACGGAAGCAATCGTGGGGCTCGTATATCTTGTACAGGAATTGTCAATGGGTTTGAGGTTCCAACCATTTATTATTGATAAGATGGCTCAAGTCTGTCCGAGATTGTGGAAGAACTATATTTTCTAGACATCTTTAATGAGTGCGGGACCTGATGAAACACCTGTTTGAACTATAATTGAAAAACAATCGACATTAGACTTAACAACAAAAATACTCCCCCTGTGTGGTGTGTGAGCTAGTGCAATCATTCGAGTATAAATGCCAAGGGATTAAAAGTCACAGAGTTGATGAAATGTAGTTAAGCTTTGAACTTTCATCTTCGAAGACCGTCATCGCTGACAGTCTTCGAGAGCTTGTCGCACGATGGTTTCTGTTTTGAGCTCGACATCGACATTGTATGTGGAAGGTTATTATCTGTTTTAACCAAGTTAAATTCAGGTTATATTTGTTGAAACAGAAAGATTATTAGTCCAGATTAGTTCGATATGCTTGCTCGCTTAAGTCCTTGTACTTGTTTACCATGATATGTTCAGGCATAGGAAGTAAGTTAAGTCAACGTGCATTATGTTCGAGTTGGGATGGTTCTGACTGTTGTAGCCTACTATCAAACTTAATGCCGAACGACGCTGCAGAGACACGACTCTTCTTGTTGTGCTCCACTCTCCTACACACCTTCTCCCCCGTTTGGCATTCGACAAGTCACGCCGAGCCACGGCCAGGCCGAGCCACATCGCTCATCATGATAAACCAACTCCAACTTCCTTCCTATACTCCCTCTCTACCGCTAGCCATAGATGAGTCATTCGGCAAGTCATGCCGAACCGCATCGCTCGGCACTTTGCCCTCAACTCCTACTTCTCTCTTGCACTCTCTCCTACCTCGTTCGGCATAAGGGAGTCATGCCCAGCCATGGTCATACCGAGCCACATTGCTCGGCACGCTAGACCCAACTTCAACTTCACTCCTACACTTCCTCTCCCTCGATCGGCATACGAAAGTCATACCGAGCCGTAGCCATACATTTTCCTCCAATTCTCACAACACACTCAACCAACACCTCTTAACCTCATCGAACCCTACTAAGTCAACCACCCTTCCTGTCACCTCGTTCGGCAAACAGACTAGAACCTACTTCACAAGGACCTCCAACACCCTCCTCCTTCTACATCTAAGCCTAAAGCATGCTAAAGTCTTATGTCCATCTTCCTCATCTAGACGGCTCCTACCATTGTAGTTTAAAAAAGGGGGAAGGGGGGTAGAGAAAATCATTATGGGTACTAGTCTCGAACGAAACCCTCAATCGGGAGTGTTAGATGGTCAAGAATTTCATACCTAAGAAATGGCTCGAAACTTAGGGAGTTCTGAATTTGGAATCAAAAATTGTTCGGGTGGGAGAGGACGTGAGGCAACGTACTAGATTCGGTAGGAAAAGGGATGTTAAAGTGTTAGAAGGAGCCTGGTGGAAGACGTGTTCAAAAGCCTTGGAGAGTGGAGGTAAAAGTAAAAGCAGGAAAGAGGAGAAGTGGTGGATTATATAGAAACGAGGGAAGGTGAATAGAGAGTGACTGGTAGAATTGGTCAAGGCGCCTCGGTCGTTCGGCGTCAACATGTCGTTCGGCATCACTATGTCGTTTGGCATCAAGGCCTCGTTCGGCATTGAGACCTCGATTGGCATCAAATCCTCGTTCGGCATCACTACTTCATTCGACATTTAGGGGGTCAGAAGAAAACGCTATCCAGAAGATAGAACGAGGGCTTAAAGGAAAACATGGAGTACTCATGATTCAAAGTGCATCATGTTCATCCACATGATACACTTTGGAGGGGCAAGTATTACCCGGTTGTTTGACCATGTAACAAAAGGCTCGGCATGTGCCTCGTTCGGCATACCAAGGGTCGCTCGGCATAGAAGGGTCGCTCGGCATATTGCCTCGTTCGGCATTGAGGTGTCGTTTGGCATCTTACCTCGCTCGGCATAGAAGGGTCACTCGGCATATTGCCTCGTTCGACATTGAGGGGTCGTTCGACATCTTACCTCGCTCGGCATAGAAGGGTCACTCAGCATATTGCCTTGTTCGGCATTGAGGGGTCGTTCGGCATCATACTCACTCGACATAGAAAGGTCGTTTGACATCTTGCCTCGTTCGGCATAGAAAGGTCGCTTGGCATGTTACCTCGTTCGGCATATTGCCTCATTCGGCATTGAGGGGTCGTTCGGCATCTTACCTCGCACGGCACAGAAAGATCGTTCGACACACCTCCCCTCGCTCGGCATACAAAGGTCGTTCGATATTTCACCTCATTCGGCATACAAATGCAGTTCAACGCACTTCCCTCGCTCGACATACGAATGTCGTTCGGCCTGGGTGTGTGGCTTGGCATACGAATGCCGTTCGGCACCGAGGCCTCGTTCGGCATTCTCTGGTTCGACCAACCTCGCTTGGCAATTGCCGTTCGGCATTTATGGATCGGTGTGTAGAAGTTACCTACCACAGGCTGAGGTATCTTGCTCATAGGCCCATGAGGGAAATCCAACCCATCTTCGTCTATAAATAGAAGGGCAGGGGCATAGTGAAAGGGACTTTTTTTTCGAGAATACTGGGGAAACTCTGCTGCATTCAAGACTTATTCTACTTTATTTAGCACTTGTATTCGAGTCATTATAGTATGTATTGTATGTGTATTCAATCATCTGTGAAAGCAATAAAGATCAAAACTCAAAGTGGACGTATGCAGTTACGCTAAACCACTATAAATTCAGTGTACTTGTTTTTGCATTTAATTTAGCATACAATTCTCTGTTTTAATTTACTTTCTTCGTTAATCTCTCTACACAATCTTTCTCAAGGGTGTTAGTAACCAATTCGGGTGCTAACACTGGCCTCTTTGTTGTTGCCTCTGTTTCATGTTAAATTTTTAGTCGAACATTGTCACTTGAGTTGAATCCGGTCTCGGCTTGGTTTTGACCTTGTGCTCACATGTCCCTATAGTTTTAACACAGAAGTGTATATCGGTGTGCATGGCCTTGTGACATGTACAGTGATACACTACGCATGTTACAAGCTGTTCATGTAAGATAAATTCGATGAACAACCCAAATAACCGAGGAAAATAACATTTTCAAAAACACACACTTCATTTTGACCTGCAAAATATTTCATTTTCAATTTTACCGCGTTAGTGTTTATTTTGCAGATAATTCAGATGCGGGATGCAAACTGGAATAGAGTTAAAGATCAAACACGAATAATTATGATGTAGTGAGATGAAGATGTATGTAAAAATTGAATATTGAAAATTGTGTTGTAATTTGAATTTGATTATAATTGAAAATGTATAACTGTAATGAGAGCTCAAATTGTATTATTCGAATTTTTAATAAAATATTTGTTTGAATAAAATATTTATTTGAATATCAATTCTGAGTCATTTATTTTATTCAACAAATATTTATTTAATTATATGAAAAATAAAACAGTACAACAACAAATACATTTCAACAAATATATATGTCTATTATTGTCAAACAAAAATCATATACTAGTATATTCTACAATTCTTCTTTAGTCTTCACCCTTTTGAATAAGACCTTTCGACATAATCGAAAGGATTAACTTGATGACCTTTCGTTGCCGTTGAAGTTTGGGCTCCCTTATACTTTTCTTCTAAATAGAACTTGATTGCTTTTGACTTCGTCGAAAAGGTAGATGCGCTCTTGACTTTGTGTTGCTATGCTATTGCAAGTAGGAGAAGAGGTGAGCTTTCGCATAGTTTCGAAAGGATGAAAGATCACTTGGCTTTCATGTGGAGTTTCCATTATGCTTTCGAAAGGTTCCAACCATTTCGAAAGGCTTGTTCTTTCTTTCGAAAGGTGTGCACTAGAAATATATCTTCAAGTAGTAGATTGACAATGGCGAAATCGAGAATGACGAAACCCACGATTTTGAAGGAATTGGTTGTTGTGTGCGAGTCTGTCATCCAACACCTACGAAAGGTGTTTCGAACCCATACCAGTCTCTCTCGTATATGTGGATTCAACTGCATCGAAAGGTCTAGATGAGGCGGAAGGGTAACTTTGCTCTCTTTTCTACCCTTTCAAAAGCTCTTGTTTCACTTGACACTTGCATGTACATCGGGCGCTTGCGACTTCATCCTAACCTGTTCGAAAGCCATCTCAAGACCTTTAAAACAGTGCTTTTGAACTATGGCGAAACCGATGTCTTCAATTCTTGTAGAGACCGGTACTTTCTATGAGCCTTCTTTCATGCCTTTATTCTTAAGTGAATTTTATGTTAACATTTTGTCCACCTTGTATGAATGAAGCTTTTGTTCTTTAGGACAAAAATTTAACAACATTTCCCTTCACACTATTTCATCCTTAACGACCTCATTTCCCTGCAAAGTTCAAAGTAAATAACATTCTTTATTATTAGCTCAAGACTTATATAAAAATATGCTTAATGATTGTTTGTCATTTAATTGAAGATGATATTAGTATTGTAGAGTTCCTGAATTCCAAGTTCGGAAGTAACAAAAATCGGTTGAGCATCATCAGGAGTTAATAAGTGATTAGAAATCCATAGTGGTAAATGATTGGAAACCAAGGATTCCTGTTAGGAAATAATAGATATCCTACAATCCAACTTTGGTAATTACAAAAGATGTTTATAAATTGAACTCCTATTACATTAACAGAAAAGCAGGCATATAATCTAAATCTAACTTTAATAATTGAAGTTCAGGAGTTTTCTACTGGTAATAACAAATATTTGGTAATAAAAACCCATAAAATATCATCTGGAAATAAGTCATTGAAAACCATGAATCCATATTTGGGGATATGTAATAGGTATTTAGAAACCCCTATTAGAAATAATGATAATCCTAAAATTGAGATTCAAATGTTGATAAATGTGGTTGAAAGTTAGTAATAGTAAACTAGTGACCCTGATTTGAATATTAATAGGACAAACTCAAACTTTTTTGAAGATTAGAAGTCCATTGAGATCACTATATCAACTACATCAAAACCCAGATTTGGGCATTAACAACTGAAGTCCAAAAATTGACAGTAAAAGACTCGAAATCCAAATTTGGGTATTATGAAGACTAGAGATCTGAAACCCAGATTCAGGTATTAATAAGTAAAGTCCCGAAATTAATAATAAAAGACTCGATACCCAAATTGGGTATTAATATGTGAAGTTCAAAAGTCAATAATAAGAGACCCGAAACCCATATTCGGGTTTTAACAAGTGAAGCTTTGAAATTCTCTTTTCGATACCAGTCGAAGGCTGTAGATTCTTATTTTAGCCTTCCGTTCTGCACTGCTCTTTAGGTTTTGATTCTTTTGTCATGTGCCACCCTTTTGGCCTTATATGTTGTCATTGTTTGACATGCCGCTTCTCGGGCTTTGACGTCTTAGTCCGTTGTTTGATATGCCGCTTCTCGGGCTTGGACGTCTTAGTCCGTTGTTATATGGTGTGCTTGGTTAGCTTATCCCCAAGTAGTACCCAAGGACTTACCCAACCTCCCACCAGAAGGCACTCCAGCCAGGCCTTATAGGCGGGACTAAAGGCTTGTTCAGTGCCTTGGTCAGGCCATAGCATGACGAGACTAACGGCTTACTCCGTCCTCCCTTCTGGAGGTGCTCCAGCCAGGCCTTATAGGCGGGATTGAAGTATTGTTAGGTGCCTTGGCCAGGTCACGACGTGGCGGGACCAAGGGCTTACTCCATCATCCCTCTAGGAGGTGGCTTGACCTGGCCATAGCGTGGCGTAGCAAAGGGCTTTTCGGTGCTTTAACCTTGCCATAGTGTGGCGTTGATAAAGCCTTACTCTAATCTCCCTCTAGGAGGCGCCTTGATCTGGCCATAGCATGGTGTGATCAAGGGCTTGTCGATGCTTTATCCAGGTCATAGCATGGCATGGATAAAGGCCTACTCTAACCTCTCTCTAGGAGGCACTTTGACCTGACTCAACTCGGCGCGGACAAAGACTTTGGCCATTTAAGGTATTTTCCAAGTTCAAGGAGAACTTTGTTCCCAACCATGTATACTTTTCTTTAAGGAAGAGGTGCTTTATTCATTCGTTGTAAGAAAATATGGTCATGAGTGTTTCACATTCCACGTTCTAGGAACCATATTGCCATCTAGTCGACATAACTTGTAAGCTCTAGGGGGAATTATTTTACATACAATTAAGGGACCTTCCAAGTTTGGTCTTAGCAGTCCATTCGTAGAATTTCTTTTGTTTGCTATCACCCTTCGACGTACTAAGTCTCCCTCTTGAAATGATCCTATCTTCACTTTTAAGTTGTAGTATTTTGAGATTCTACTTTGATACTATGCAGTTAGATAGCTGCTTCATCTCTTAGTTCATGTATTAAATATAATGGTTCTTTCTTCAATTCTTGGTTCTGATCAAATGCATACTGAGGGTATCCAGTTTCAATTGGCAACATCGCTTCATACCCATATGTTAAAGAATAAGGGGTAAATCCCATTGCAATTCTAGTGGACATTCAATAGGCCCAAAGTACAAGCGGAAATTCTTCTACCCAATTTCCTTTGGCTTTATTCAATCATTTTTTCAAGATAGTCATGATAATCTTATTTTCCACTTCAACGGATCCATTAGCATTTGGATGTGCTACGGAGGAAAAACTTTTGATAATCCCGTTCTTAAGGAAAAATCGAGAAACTTTTCACTTTCAAATTGTGTTCCATCACCAGATATAATCTTATAAGGGATCCTGAATATGGTAATAATGTTTTTAATGAGGAATCTAAGCCAGAAGTGATTTTAGGAAGCGGTTCTACTTCTACCTACTTAGTAAAGTGGACTATGGAAACTACAATATATCTTGCTCCTCCTTTGGAAATTGGCAATGGCCCGATTAAGTTGATTCCCTATATTTCAAAGGGCTATGGATTTGAATTCAGAGTCAATTGACTTCATGGAGATCGAGGATTATTTGAGTATTTCTGGAATCTTTTACATTTCTTTACATACTCAATAGCTTGACTTGCCATTCGAGGCCAATAAAAATCTTGTCTCATTATTTTCTTTGCCAACTTTGCCCCCTTGGAACAGTCTTCGCAAAATCCTTCATGCGCTTCTACCAACAATTTCATCCCATCTTCTAAACTCACACATCTTAAGTGAGGTAAGGCATATCCTTTCTTGTAAATAACTCCATCCATCATTGTGAAAGTTGGAGCCTATCGCCTGATTTTCCTAGCTTCCACTTTATCAGATGGTAATATCCCTTTGGAAATATATTTGACAATAAGTAACATCCAAGTGTCACTATAACAGTTATATGTCCTTGAATGATTAATCCTCTTATTTGGGATTTCCTCATTAATTACCCTTTCTTCTTTTTCTTGTGTCGTGGCTTGGGATCTAGTTAGAACTAACAATTCCTTCCCTTATTCGGGTATTCCTCTTCAATACTTGGATTTGCTTGGTATCCAACTGGTATGATACAAGTTTCTAGGGTTCCTTTTGAACTAGCCAACTTTGCTAATGAATCTACCCGAGAGTTTTCTCCCTCGAAACTTGGTGTATAGAAAATCTTCAAATTTCAATACTTTCTTTACATATAAAGATAGTTTGGCATCGTTAGTTTGATATACTTGCTTTATCTGGTTTACCATTAGTTGAGAATCACTAAAGGCTTATTTTCATGGGATTTTGAGCTCAAAGGCTAGAGTCAATCCTGCCACCATTGATTCATATTCGACAACATTATTTTTTGTGGGAAATCGTAACTTCATTGTGTAGTGTAGGTGGTGCCCGTCTGGTGTTATTATGACATATCCTGCTCCGGCTCCTTGCTCATTTGATGCGCCATCCGCAAATAACTGCCAGAAGGGTTTTTGATCCTTTTCTTTATGCGATTGTTCTTTAATGAAATTTATACACTCATTAATAAAATCTACTAATGCTTGCCCTTTGATAGTAGCCCGTGGCTAAAATTCAATCTCATACTAACTAAGCACAATTCCCTATTTACTAGCCTACTCGAAGTTTCAGGTTTACTGAAGATTTGTTTGAGTGGAATTTAGTTAATATTCTGATTGGATGTGCTTGAAAGTATGCTCTAAGTTTTCGTGCTGTAAGTATCAAGCAGTAGGCAAATTTTCCTATTACCGGGTATCAAATCTATGCATCTTTTAGCCGCCTGCTCACATAATAAACAGGAAGTTGCATCCCAGTTTCCTCTTAACCAAAACTGAACTAACTGAATGTTCTGAAACTGCCATGTATAATCACAAGACTTCCCTATTCTTGGGGGATGGATAGTATTGGTGGTCTTTCGAAATGACTTTTCAACTCTTGAAATGTTTTCTTACAGTCTTCTCCCCATTCAAAGTTTTTCTTCTTCTTAATCACATTGAAAAAGGGAATGCACTTATTAGTTGCTCTGGGGATGAAATTGCTTAGGGCGACAACCCTAGCATTTAAAATCATTACATCTTTGCTGGTTTTGGGCTCAACCATCTCTTTGATAGTTTGAATCTGGTCTGGACTGGCCTTAATTTGTTGAGCGCTCACACTATAGCCTAAAAACTTTCCGAAATGAACCCCGAAAGAGCATTCTGGGGATTTAGTTTCATTTAATATTTCCGTAATACTTCAAACATCTCTTTTAGCTCTTCAATGTGACTCTTAACTTCATAAGATTTTACTAGCATATCGTCAACATAAACTTTCATATTTCGACCGATCTGTTCTTTGAATATTCTGTTGCCTAATTTTTGATAGGTGGCTCCTAATTCTTTAACCCGAAAGGCATTGCTTTGCATCAGAATATTCCCTAATCGGTAATGAAACTTTTGTGTTCTTCATTTGGTTTAAACATGGATATTTGGTTATATCTCGAGCAAGCATTCATGAGGGAAAACAATTTGTGTCTACTAGTTGCATCAACCAATTGATCTATCCAGGCCAATGGGTAACAATCTTTTGGACATGCTGTCACGACCCGAACTCGATGTCCGACAAACAACATCAAATTCGTATCGCGGGAGCTTGCAACACCCATTAGATGATAAATAACACAGCGGAATAAAAGATGATATCACTGATACAATATGAATACAATATTCAATACATCAATTTGGTACAATGATAATCATCAATATCAGAGATTATACAATAACAGAATACAGCGGAACATGATACAATATGAGATAAGTCTTCACAGAATCCAATACTGCAACTCTGATCCAAAAACTCCAAAACTGCAAGCTTAATCCACAACATGATTGCACCAAGATAAGCAAGGTCAGTCGTCCAAGGATTGAACTAGCTCCGGATGAACTATAAACCCGACTATCTGAAAACAAAACCAAACACTAGATTGCCCGTGTGGAAAATTGTGGGCACCCAGAGTTTAGGAAAGGAACAATAAACTCCAGGTCAGTCATGAGACTATTATGAGCAAACGAAAACATTTAGTCCTTTAAAACAATCAAAAGATTTAAATTTGAAATCCGCGATGCCTTTGGAAAATGAAACTACCATAAGCCTCCCGCCACACACACCATGCAAACGCAGAATTGGAGGAGATTTCTCCTTATGATAGTCTAAAATGCTTGATACGCAAAAGCCATTTTGATATTATTATTAGTGCATAGTGGAAAACATTTCGAAAGTATAATATTAATCTTAGCCAGCATAGGTACCATTATATTATGCCAGCTGTAGCTGCCATTTTAAATGGCAGGTTCTACAAATAAAACCGTACAGGGCGCGTATTGTTTCTTTGGGATTTTCCAACAAATGGTCAGGCTAAGGAACTTCCCATTGCCACATGGGAACGCCTCTGGCGGGATGCCCCAAGAACCTACCCGGCTCTCTGCCAACAAGGCTAGCTACCCCCTTCTCGGGGAATAAAACCTTAGATATGCCACCCCCGGTCCTTTGGACCTTTATACGAGGTACCTCTACACCAACAACATCACACAGTAATAAATATACTACAATGCCCACATGAGCAAGTATCTGGGCTCCATACCATGATACTACCCTTTTCCAGAAGGAATGGTTATACCCTAGGGGAGCTACCCCTGAAACCTTGCCGCATCTTTCCTGTTTCGACCATTATCGGTCTGTGAGGCTCGATGAGGTTTCGTCCACAAAGCTATGCTTTACACAAAAGCCATTCTTTGATCACAAATGATCAACCAATGATCAACACGCAGCAGCACTTAGCATGCCACACTACTAAATTGGGAGTATATCGCTGATAACCTTCAACTACATAACCTCTGAGTTCGTACGTCTCAGAGAAGGGTGTTAAGCTAAGAGAATAAATTCTTTTCCACCAACATATATGTATTTGAAAGAAATCTGCTTTATATCTCAAAATGTAGTGTCAGACATACAACCATACAAGTCTGTCCCGGGTTCGAACAGAATAGAAGGCACTTCCAAAGAAGCCCTTGCAATGCGGGTATTCACAATCCCTATTGACTTCCCATCACTTAGGAAATCTCTATACCGTAGCTACTCATTGCAAAGATAATCGATAGGTTATCCTATCATTCTCGTAAATACCCGGTCTTCACCACCGGTCTTCAAATGCTATCCATAACGACGTATCATTATTCAAAATGGGTTATATGACACAAAGTCCTCTCCCGGCTAAATCGAATAACGAGCGCAATATTTAAAAACATATGGATATGGGATTTCAATTAAGTCACAACTTAATAGTTCCAACTTTCTTTCAAATGGTTTAAACCAATTACCATTTCAAATCTTTTAAACAAAAAGATTTGTTTCCTAGAGTTCACTCAGTTCACAAAGATCCATTCATGGATTTCAAAACAATTTCCATTTCAATTGGATTAATTCACTTAAATCGTAAATCAAAGATTTAACTTATAGCTTTCAGAACTCGTTTCCAAAGATTCATCCATAATTTGGAAAATTATTTCAATTCATATTTGAAATCTCTTTAATACAAATTGAATGTTCATTACTCATATGAATGCTTTTATTGTTTGAAAACAAACTGTTTTTATGTTGGAAAATCCGATTTTATTTATACAAGTTAACATCTTTGGGGTCAATTCAAATTCCCAAAACAACACTTTAAAAAAAAAATGGTTTAAAACCCTTATAAACTGTATAATTCTCTTTAAATCATATATACCAATATAGGATTCAATTTCGGATGTTGAATCCCAATTTAGATCAAATTATTCAAATTTCAAATCTTTATTAAATTACTCAGAATAACTTTTATTTTCAAACATTTGTTTCAAAAGCACTTCATTAACCCAATCCATTTCCAAAACCATTTGAATTTAAAATTCAAATTCAAAATTATTTAAAAAAATCTGTGACTTAATCGATTTCCACGTGCAATCCATATCTGTGTGTATAAGTATAGTCCAAGGGTTTTACAAAATAGTGCACAACATCAATCATCACAGATATATCAATATCGATAAGCGGTATAACCCATAACGCTTATCTTCATTCATAGTTTCACAGATAAGATAAATTTATCAATCACAAAGATTCATCATTACGATTAGATGTGGATTTCGGATAACCAACTGGAATCCGACTCCCTATCGCATCGAAATTTAAATGCCATTTTACAGGCCAAAAGGGTTTTCGTACACACACACACACAAACAATCACAGTTCACAGTACATCATCAGCCAATTCACATCACACGGTATCACAATCACAAACAGAAATATCAATTCAGTATACAACATTTGACGATAGTCAATCATCTTTAATTCAAATTGAAGGTGATTTAAAAGAGTTAACCACAAAACTATTATTATTTATCAATGATTAACTTTTCTTAATGATTGTAACGACCCGCCTTTTATTCCATAGAAAGACGCATCATTAAGAAGAAAGAAAGGGATAGAAAAGAGAAAAGATAGGAAAGAAAGAAACAAACAACATCAGAATCTCACAACGGAACGAATAAATTATATTATATCGCATAAAACATTACATAGTATCATATACACCAGAGTTTTACAGCTAATACAACACAAACTAGACAGTTATAAACACTTGTCTAGCAATTCCAATTCAAGTACATCAGAGAAAACAGATACAACTCAAACACAGCGGAACCACTATATATATCTGCACGCTAAAGCCTCCTGCTCCCTATCTCCTCTAGAGTTCGTCAAAGCAATCCCGAATCACTTGACTATGCATACGTAATATGAGTACCCAAGAGTTTAATAAAACAGAAAATAAACATTCGGGTCAGACATGGGTCTGGCGTGAGTAAACAGGTTTAAAATTGCTTAACTTTAGAAAATCTTTTGAAACAAAAGGTATCACGTAAGACTTCCCACACATAAACATGGATAAGTTTTTACCTTACGCTAACCAAAACATTTGATAGGAAATCCAGTGATATTATAATAGTGTCTAGGGTTTTCAAAGTAAAATACAGAAATAGCTGGAATGCTCACATCTCACGTTCCAACATAGTTGGGCACAATCAAAACCGTACATGCACTTATTGGATTATGGATTCCATCAATGGCAGGGTTACTGGGGACCGCCCGTCACAATATGTGGCCTAGATCACCGTACCGAGGAGTACGCCCGCTCCCCTGCAATACAAGACCGGAACCATCCCTTACTGGACAGTCTCGAACAAGACCACCCCGCAAATTGGCCGCCGCCAACTGCCACACAACCGAAATATAAAGGGACCTCTAGACAGGGGTAAATCTCGTCCTACTTAGGCATGACCCACTTAGCCTCGCTGCACCTCCCCTGTTTTAGCCATTCCCAGTTGATGAGGCTTGAGGCTACGATTACCTTTATAGGACACAACAATCTTAGAATGCTCATCGTCCACCTGACGATGTTCTGAAAGCATTCAATCCATACAAGTTCATTCCGGGTTCGAACAAAACCGAAGGCACTATCTCGTTGCACTCATTTTGGAATCACCCTCAGAGTCAACGACCATAGCCCTTGCACTCTAAATCACCATCTTGAACCTATAAGTACTATTTTCGTCAAACTCATCATGGAATCACCCTCAGAGTTATACTGACGAATAGTTCTTACACCTCGAGTCTTCACTCTTCACTAGAGATTCACGACCTAACTTTTAATTTGGATCGATGTGGTTTTCGGAATTCCAAATTTGAAAACCCGATCCCGGTCTCATCGAAATCCAAACGCCATCTTAATGTCCAAGTGATTTTAGTTCAATTCATTATTATCTATTCACACACAGATAGATAATTCACATATCACAATAGATAATCACATTCTCATCATAAACAGATAAATTTTTATCATCATCACAACCAGATAATCCATATTATCATACTTTAACTAAGCATCCATATCATACAGATACTACTCATCTCTTACTAAGATCACAACCATCCAATCAATATCATCCATAAGTAATGATTTATTAACCATCATCTATAATTAATTTAAAATGAATTAAATTAATTACTTCTATCTCTATTTAATTTAAAATAAATTAAATTAATTACCACATCTATAAATCCTACTTGTATATCCACTAATTAATTAACCTAGGTAATTAATCATTCACTAAATATTCAACTTGATTAAACACCTTTGTTTAATCATTCTCTAATTACAATAAGTAATTAGTCTTTCATTAATTTCATAAATTAATTAACCTTAATCATAAGTAATTAACATTTAATTACTTTATTTAATAATTAATTATAATTATTTACATTTATCCTTAATTAATTACATTAATTAATCACTTAATTATTAATTATTACTTAATTAAACAATTCTTAATTACATCATTAATTATATTAATTAATGATCTCTACTTTATATTCAAATTAATACTTTATTTAAAATTAATTACATTTAGTAATTAATCTAAAATACAATTATTAATCATCCTTGATTAATATCAAATCAGTAATTAACTATTTTTAATTACTCATTAACAAATTAATTATCCCATAATTAATTATCTTCATTAATTAATCCCTTGATTAATTACAAAAGTAATTATCCAAATTACTTTATTATAAATCATCTTCACTAATTACATTCCAGTAATTATCATTTATTACTTCTCTAAGTAATAATGCTCCATTAATTACATTAAATAATTACTCTTATTAAACCATCAAATGATTTACTTAAATTAATTAAACTAAATTAATTAACTTAAACAAATCACATTATCATAATTAATTACAATAAGTAATTAATTCCTTAATTACTTTTATCAAGTAATTATGCTTATCTATTAACAATTGATTATATTCAATTAATTAATCTAATTAATTATCCAAAATTAATCACATTAATTAATTACATAATTATCCTTAGATAATTATCTTTATTAATTAACAACATTTTATTTAAGTACTTACTTGAGAAAAATTAACTTAGATTAATTATCATTAATCATTTCTAATTAAAAATTAATCTAAAACATAAATTAAAAACAAATAATTAAGACGTTTCTTAATTAAATTCTTTTATTATCTTAAATATTTCTAAGATAATTCATTCACCTCAATAATAACTTTATTAACATTCAAATGTATTTAAAACAATACATTTCTAAATAATATTCAAATTCCATTTTAAAATAAGATTCAAAATGTTTAATAATTTAAAACATTTATCCAAGTTTTAAATAAATTTATAAACCTTAAAATAAAAATAAAGAACATTCATTTATTATAAAAGATACTTATATAAGAAAAAGGTTTAAAAATCTAAATTACTTAATTTTATTAAAAGAAATCAAGCTTTAAAAATAAATTGATTATTTAACTTTCAAATTAAAATTAAACACACCATAACTTCTATTCAATATTAAAGAAAAGAATTTTATCAAGTTTAAAACTTATTTGAAAACAAACCCATTTTTTTAAATTCTACTTTAAAACATTTTAAACTTGATCAACATTTAAATTTTACAAACTGAATAAATTAAAATTCTGGATTCCTAGTCAATATGAAAACCACATTGAAACTTGATTTTTAAACTTAATTTAAATCTTGCTTAAATTTAAATATTTTAATTTTTAAAACTTATGATTTAAAAGTTCATTAAATTCAAATTTAAACTTTGTATTTTAAAACCCTAGTTTAAATCCTGCTTATAAAATTTGAATCCATTCAAATTTTAAAAACTACATTGTGTCAGTTTTATAAAAACCTGAAGCATCACTTACCCGAGACCCGCAATAACTACTTCGAGTTCACATCCTAAATACTTCGAGTCAAATTCTCGAATTACCCTATTAAAACCCGAGACACAACACTGCGCCATCTCCAAAAGTTCATCAGAACTTATATGTGCATGGTGCATATGCACCGGCACTCTGGCCATCTTCAGCCACCATCACCAACCTCACTACGTCGCCGATCATCCCCTCACCTGATCACGACCTTCAACTATCCCTCTGTAGCTCGGAATTGAAATCGAGCAACCCAAGCCCACCTGGAAACACCACAACACTCAAAATACCCAAACCTGGCAACCACTCGCGATCACAACTCCGATCATCAGCGAACCCACGAATCCGGCCAAATCTTCTTCTCCGACTCCTCTTCCAATCCCCAAAATCTGGTAACACTCGGTGCACCATAGCAATCAAGAAGCTACAAAATTTCGACCACTTCAAACTAGGGCTTGAAACCTGTAATTGTCAACCACGGTCGCCACAGCCATCTGACAATTCATCTAAAAAATTTCCCTTACCATTCATCAACACTCCACCTCCAGGAAGAACCACAACTTCCAAAATCCACTAGATCACCATATAAACCCAAAAACCCCAATTTGGTTCAACTCAGACAAGCACACTCAACAGTTAATTATAAAATGTGATTTTTGTTTTAAAAATCATAGTTTTATACATGCATTCAGGTTATAAACTTGTTTCAATGATTTAAGATGTTCAAGGGTCTTGCATATTGAAAATAATAACAGATATTATTGTTTCAAAGTCAACAGTTCTTAAATAAATCTTAATTTTGATTTATAACCATAATTTCATACTAAATAAACAATTTTTGTTTACAAAACAAATCCTAACAGAGAATCAATCAAGAGGAAATGGGTTTTATTTAAAGATTCTTAGTTTTTAAAAGCAGAAACAGGTATCTGGCAACACTCATATGTATATTTATACATATACACACAGAACATCATCACACTACAATCAAACAAACATGCTTGTTTCTATCAGTACACATGCATAGATAATTTAGGCTTTTTGCATTGTGAGGTTACTCATTTTTAATTAAAAACAGAGCAGTTTTCATCATGACAGTTTTTGATTTCTGTGAATTGGAACTTGATTTTTCTGAAAAACTTGTTTAGCTTTGATTTTTAAAAAAAGTAAGAACTGTTTTTAAAATAGAAGTTCACTCACCTAATTTAGAAGAAGCAGAAACCAATTCAGATGCATCTCACAATTTCCTAAAACTGCAAATTGAATCTGCATGTTGAATCTGGGTTTGTAAATCTGCTTGTTGATGTTGAATCTGTGTTTGCAATTTGCTGGTTGAAGTTGATCTTAAAACTGTAGCAGTTGTAGTTGATTTTGACGAAGATAATCCTAGCCTAAAATGCATGCAACTGACCCCTATCTTCATTTTCTTAGAGTTTGAAGTTGAACTTCAAATTGATTTCATATTTGCAATTGTATTTGTTGCAGATTTGGGTTTTGCAGATTTTTCATTGTGTTTGGTTTTTGAGTTTTCTTCAAATCTAATTTTCAGATTTTCTTTTGACAAAAAATGTTTGAACAATAATAAGTTTCTAAGTTTTCTTATCTACAAAAATTAATTTCAAAATATATTGACATTGCCACTTGTTACAAAATAATGTAGAGTAATTACAAGTGTCCTCTTTAAGAGTTAAATGTTTACACATGTTCAGTTTTAATATAAAAAGAAATTTCTTAATTTAATTTAACATGTTTTAAATGTTTATTACATTTAGCCTTTACATGTTTACATATAAACTTCCTTATAACATTATACATTTTAAATGTTTATTTGAATATTTTTAAAATAATATTTTTAAAACTAAATTTTCAAAAGAGAAAATTTAAAAAGAAAAAGAGTGTTGAAACTCAATTTTATTTCAAAGTTTTCAAACCAAAATGTTATACTCTAATATAAATAAACTAAGTCTTTTTCAAAAGAAAACAATTTTTAAATGAAAACAAAATAAACTTTTATAATAAAATACTATTTCAACTATTATATTTATACTTTTAAACAAAATAAATATTTACTTATATTTCTTCTGAAAATATAAGATAGATTTTAAAACAAACTTATGAAATTTTTTCTATACTAATTTAAATCAAATTTACCAATTCATAAGTTATACACATGTATATATAAAAATTTGAAAATATTCTTATTAAATTTAAGCTTAAATTAAAATCAAATTCTCTATTTACAATGTATACACATATACACATTATAAATAAAATATCCTTAAATAAGCTTAGAAAGATAATTTTATCATTTAAATATTTTTTTTAGCTTTTGAAAATAATAAAATTTCCAAATATAAAATTATCATTATCATAAATTTTGAAAAGAATATTATTTGACAAACTAAATAGTTATAAATTTTCAAAAGATAATTTCTGTTTGAATTAGATTATTAAATCAACATTTCACATTTTAAAATAATTATTAATGAAATTATTAAATAAATATTGCCTAAATTTCCGGGACATCACATTCCTCCTCCCTTAAAAGAATTTCATCCCAGAAATTTAAAAGCAAAGGTAATTTAATAATCCCATACAGATTTTAATTTTAAAATAGCAACCATATGCTATCAACCCAATACTAGCAACCATAGCAACCAATTCAAACAAACAATTCTAACTATCCAGACAAAATTCTGGATAGGATTCCCTAGAGTTTCCCAGGTACAAACACAGGGACACTCGCCCTATAGAATCTAAACCAGTTATACCACTCAGATCTAGAGCTCCTATATATCTAGATCTACAAATCTAAACTGGATACTGGACCACAGACAAGTCCTGATCAACTCCCAAATCTCCCAGAACTACTGATTCTAAAACCAGTGATATACCATACACGTACTCCCTTAGAGATACGTGAAATACATATCAAATTCCGGCCATCCGAACTGGGAATTCAATCCCGTAGATCCAACACTTAACCCTTAAGAGAAAACAGAAAGATCGAATACTCTTATCCACAAATCTCTCCTGACGATCCTGGGCTGCCTTCAACCTTTATAGATCAATCCAATCTTCGCAGATGCCTCACGGAACAAATCTGGACAAAGAAATAAACGATCTCCAGATCCTACTCAACAAAATGATTTTCTCAATATCCATCAAAATCTACCACACAACTTTGCTACACAAACATCAGAAGACTCCAACATACTACTCCTATTCAAAAAATAAAACAGATGCACAAGACAATCAAACCTCCAGATCCAAAATGAATTTCCTGTAGAAATCCTCTAATTCAAGACAAAACTCAATTCCCAATGAATCGGGTGTTGCTTCTATTCTGGAATAGCTGCCAATATGCTTCCACTGTGCAACTCTGATTTGAGAATACTGTTGATGAACACAAGTATAAACTCGATCAATTTAACCCGGAAACATTGTTCATCAAATTCCATAAAATCTCAGTGACCTATCTGATTCGGTCTCAACACCATGGAAAAAATTCAACTAGAAAACTAGGTCCGATCAAACCTGACTACTCAAACATACCTCTCTCTCAAGAACCCTCCTACTAAGCTGAACCACCGGTAAAGCTTCAAGAACCAAGTCGATACAGAACTTAATCTATCGATGCGGATGCAAACCATAACTCCTTCGAAGATATCCAGAGAAATACCAAACCACGTTGATAACTCAAACATTCTCTAGAGATGCTTCAATCCGACAAAGATTACTCAGAGAACTTCCGAACCATCGCAAGTCACTTTTGCGGTACCACTCAGTTCAGATTCCAAGAAACCGTTCTCTCTTCAACAATCAGAACAGCTAAAACCTTCTAACCAAAAGAAGAAACTAGTGGTCCACCTTCAACCACAAACGTCACACCCAGTTGAGCTTCCAGAAGAAATGAACAAGCTTCACCATTTTCCTGGCCTACTGATAGAAGAATCACAGAGACTTCTGAACCATCGAAGAAACGGTCCTCACTGCTGCTACTGCTGCCAAAGACTTTCTTATCCAAAAGCTCATCGAATCATAAAGCTACAACAACCACTTCCACAATAGAGCCTTCAATAGACAGATATCCCTCAGGAAACTCGACTTCAAACCAAGCACAAAACACTCTGCCAAACTGAATCTCAAACTCAAATATAGAAAGAACTCCTTCCTAAGGTTGCCAAGAGACCATCACTGCTTCAACACTTTCGACTGTTCCAAACCCAAGAAAATCCACTCACACGAGTGCAACCAAGCTTACAATCCAAAGATAAACTTCGAACCTTGAAAAGATTACCTTCGGAGATCGGTGAAATCCTTAACACCAAATTGCAAAACTACTCAAGATACCCAAAACTGCCCAAGTAGATTCACTTCCAACCTCAAACATCAGACTCTAACCATTGGTAGTTGTGTTACACACACCACTACCCTATCTACCTTTATTACTTATATTGGAAAACCTGAACGGTTAACCCAATCAAATAGGTATATATATATATATATATATATATATATATTCAAAATTACAAATACGCCCTCTCAAGATAGACACCACTCCAGAGTCTAGGTATTCGCTCAACCTAGCGCTCTGATACCACAATGTAACGACCCGCCTTTCATTCCATAGAAAGATGCATCATTAAGAAGAAAGAAAGGGATAGAAAAGAGAAAAGATAGGAAAGAAAGAAACAAACAACATCAGAATCTCACAGCGGAACGAATAAATTATATTATATCACATAAAACATTACGTAGTATCATATACATCAGAGTTTTACAGCTAATACAACACAAACTAGACAGTTATAAACACCTGTCTAGCAATTACAATTCAAATACATCAGAGAAAACAGATACAACTCAAACACAGCGGAACCACTATATATCTACACGCGGAAGCCTCCTGCTCCCTATCTCCTCTAGAGTTCGTCAAAGCAATCCTGAATCACTTGACTACTCATACGTAATATGAGTACCCAAGAGTAATAAAACAGAAAATAAACACTCTGGTCATACATGGGTCTGGTAAACAGGTTTAAAATTGCTTAACTTTAGAAAATCTTTTGAAACAAAAGGTATCACGTAAGACTTCCCACACATAAACATGGAAAAGTTTTTACCTTACGCTAACCAAAACATTTGATAGGAAATCCAGTGATATTATAATAGTGTCTAGGGTTTTTAGAGTAAAATACAGAAATAGTTGGAATGCATACATCTCACGTTCCAACATAGTTGGGCATAATCAAAACCCTAGTTAATTAATCATTCACTAAATATTCAACTTGATTAAACACCTTTGATTAATCATTCTCTAATTACAACAGGTAATTAGTCTTTAATTAATTTCACAAATTAATTAACCTTAATTATAAGTAATTAACATTTAATTACTTCATTTATTAATTAATTATAATTAATTACATTTATCCTTAATTAATTACATTAATTAATCACTTAATCATTAATTATTGCTTAATTAAACAATTCTTAATTACATCATTAATTATATTAATTAACGATCTCTACTTTTTATTTAAACTAATTACTTTATTTAAAATTAATTACATTTAGTAATTAATCTAAAATACAATTATTAATCATCCTTGATTAATATCAAATCAGTAATTGACTACTTTTAATTACTCATTAAAAAATTAATTATCCCATAATTAATTATCTTCATTAATTAATCCCTTGATTAATTACAAAAGTAATTATCCAAATTACTTTATTATAAATCATCTTCACTAATTACATTCCAGTAATTATAATTTATTACTTCTCTAAGTAATAATGCTCCATTAATTACATTAAATAACTACTCTTATTAAAACATCAAATGATTTACTTAAATTAATTAAACTAAATTAATTAACTTAAACAAATCACATTATCATAATTAATTACAATAAGTAATTAATTCCTTAATTACTTTTATCAAGTAATTATGCTTATCCATTAACAATTGATTATCTTCAATTAATTAATCTAATTAATTATCCAAAATTAATCACATTAGTTAATTACATAATTATCCTCAGATGATTACCTTTATTAATTAACAACATTTTATTTAATTACTTACTTGAGAATAATTAACTTAGATTAATTATCATTAATCATTTCTAATTAAAAATTAATCTAACACATAAATTAAAATCAAATAATTAAGACATTTCTTAATTAAATTCTTTTATGGACAAATTTTCAAAAGAGGCTGGTTTTTTAAACTATTGGCATAAATATGCTAGTTTTCAAACTATTTGCAAGTTTAGGCTAGTTTTTTTTAAAATATTATGGGGCGCATCTGTGAAATGCGCCCAAACAAAATTACACTGGCGCATCTGCCAAATGCGCCAGTGTAATTTTTTGTCCAAACCTAAACATCCGGCCAAAGCAACGACAACTCCAATCTTTGCAAGCCTTCTACTCCAATTGTTTTCCTTTTCTTTCTTCATGTTCATCTTTTCAATAACTTCAATAACTATTTTCTCAACTCTTTCTTTGAACTCGTCGATATCATTTGATTCCTCTTGCGATAAGACCTTCTCGTCCACTTCGACTTCTGTTCCGTCTTCAACAGACTCCGACTTGTAATCGTAATCTGCATCGTCGCCTTCTATCTGAATTTCTTGACCAACTTCTTCGTCTTGATAATGAGGGCACTCATAGAGGAACAAAGATTGAACGTACTCTTCGACCGAGTGCAGTCTGTCTTCAAACTCTTCGAGTTCGGCATCTGCTGTTTCAGTTTCGGTGTTTTTGATTGAGTTTTTGTGGAAGCTTGATTTGGTTTCGACGTCGAGGAGTTTGAGAGGAAGGCAGCTTTGGAGTGGAGTTCTTCGATGATGGATTCGTCGTGGGTGGTCGAGTTGGACTTCATGCGATCGACATCGAATTCAAGTTCTTCTAGTTTGGCAAGGATGCTGCTGCTTGCTGTTTAGGTTTGGACAAAAAATTACACTGGCGCATTTGGCAGATGCGCCAGTGTAATTTTGTATGGCCGCATTTCACAAATGCGCCCCATATTTTATATATTTAAAAACTAGCCTAAACTTGCAAATAGTTTGTAAACTAGCCTATTTATGCCAATAGTTTAAAAAACCAGCCTCTTTTGAAAATTTGTCCTTCTTTTATTATCTTAAATATTTCTAAGATAATTCATTCACCTCATTAATAATTTTATTAACATTCAAATGTATTTAAGACAATACATTTCTAAATAATATTCAAATTCCATTTTAAAATAAGATACAAAATGTTTAATAATTTAAAACATTTATCCAAGTTTTAAATAAATTTATAAACCTTAAAATAAAAATAAAGAACATTCATTTATTATAAAAGATACTTATATAAGAAAAAGGTTTAAAAATTTAAATTACTTAATTTTATTAAAAGAAATCAAGCTTTAAAAATAAATTGATTATTTAACTTTCAAATTAATATTAAACACATCATAACTTCTATTCAATATTAAAGAAAAGAATTTTATCAAGTTTAAAACTTATTTGAAAAAAAAACCCATTTTTTTAAATTCTACTTTAAAACTTTTTAAACTTGATCAACATTTAAATTTTACAAACTGATTAAATTAAAATTCTGGATTCGTAGTCAATATGAAAACCACATTGAAACTTGATTTTTAAACTTAATTCAAATCTTGCTTAAATTTATATATTTTCATTTTTAAAACTTATGATTTAAAAGTTCATTGAATTCAAATTTAAACTTTGTATTTTAAAACCCTAATTTAAATCCTGCTTATAAAATTTGAACGCATTCAAATTTTAAAAAACTGCATTCTGTCAGTTTTATAAAAACTTGAAGCATCACTTACCCGAGATCCACAATAACTACTTCGAGTTCACATCCTAAATACTTCGAGTCAAATTCTCGAATTACCCTATTAAAACCCGAGACACAACACTGCACCATCCCCAAAAGTTCATCAGAACTTATATGTGCGCGGTGCATATGCATCATCCCCTCACCTGATCACGACCTTCAACTATCCCTCTACAGCTCGGAATTGAAATCGAGCAACTCAAGCCCACCTGGAAACACCATAGCACTCAAAATAAACCTGGCAACCACTCGCGATGACAACTCCGATCATCAGCGAACCCACGAATCTGGCCAACTCTTCTTCTCTGATTCCTCTTCCAATCCCCAAAATCTGGTAACACTCTGTGCATCATAGCAATCAAGAAGCTACAAAATTTCGACCACTTCAAACTAGGGATTGAAACCTGTAATTGTCAACCACGGTCGCCACATCCATCTGACAATTCATCTGAAAGTTTTCCCTTACACATCCATCAACACTCTACCTCCAGGAAGAACCACAACTTCCAAAATCCACTAGATCACCATATAAAGCAAAAACCCCAATTTGGTTCAACTCAGACAAGCAAACTCAACAGTTAATTATAAAATGTGATTTTTGTTTTAAAAATCATAGTTTTATACATCCATTCAGGTTATAAACCTATTTCAATGATTTAAGATGTTTAAGGTTCTTGCATATTGAGAATAATAACATATATTATTGTTTTAGAGTCAAATGTTCTTAAACAAATCTTAATTTTGATTTATAACCATAATTTCATACTAAACAAACAATTTTTGTTTACCAAACAAATCCTAACAGAGAATCGATCAAGAGGAAATGGGTTTTATTTAAAGATTCTTAGTTTTTAAAAGCAGAAACAGGTATCTGGCAACACTCATATGTGTACATATACACACTGAACATCATCACACTAAAATCACACAAACATGCTTGTTTCTATCAGTACACATGCACAGATAATTTAGGCTTTTTGCATTGTGAGGTTACTCATTTTTAATTAAAAGCAGAGTAGTTTTCATCATGACAGATTTTGATTTTTGTGAATTAGAACTTGATTTTTCTGAAAAACTTATTTAGCTTTGATTTTTAAACAAAGTAAGAACTGTTTTTAAAATAGAAGTTCACTCACCTAATTTAGAAGAAGCAGAAACCAGTTCAGATGCATCTCACAATTTCCTGAAACTGCAAATTGAATCTGCATGTTGAATCTGGGTTTTTAAATCTTCTTGTTGATGTTGAATCTGTGTTTGCAATTTGCTGGTTGAAGTTGATCTTAAAACTGTAGCAGTTGTAGTTGATTTTGATGAAGATACTCCTAGCCTAAAATGCATGCAGCTGACCCCTATCTTCATTTGCTTAGAGTTTGAAGTTGAACTTCAAATTGATTTCAGATTTGCAATTGTATTTGTTTGCAGATTTGGGTTTTGCAGATTTTTGATTGTGTTTGGTTTTTGAATTTTCTTCAAATCTGATTTTCAGATTTTCTTTTGAAGAAAAATGTTTGAACAATAATAAGTTTCTAAGTTCTCTTATCTACAAAAATTAATTTCAAAATATATTAACATTGCCACTTGTTACATAATAATGTAGAGTAATTACAAGTGTCCTCTTAAAGAGTTAAATGTTTACACATGTTCAAATTTAATATAAAAAGAAATTTCTTAATTTAATTTAACATGTTTTAAATGTTTATTACATTTAGCCTTTACATGTTTACATATAAAATTCCTTATAACATTATACATTTTAAATGTTTATTTGAATATTTTTAAAATAATATTTTTAAAACTAAATTTTCAAAAGAGAAAATTTAAAAAGAAAAAGAGTGTTGAAACTCAATTTTATTTCAAAGTTTGCAAACCAAAATATTATACTCTAATATAAATAAACTAAGTATTTTTCAAAAGAAAACAATTTTTAAAAGAAAACAAAATAAACTTTTATAATAAAATACTATTTAAACTATTATATTTATATTTTTAAACAAAATAAATATTTACTTATATTTCTTCTGAAAATATAAGATAGATTTTTAAAACAAACTTGTCAAAAGTTTTCTATACTAATTTAAATCAAATTAACCAATTCATAAGTTATACACATGCATATATATAAATTTGAAAATATTCTTATTAAATTTAAATTAAAATCAAATTCTCCATTTACAATGTATACACTTATATACATTATAAATAAAATATCCTTAAATGAGCTTAGAAAGATAATTTTATCATTTAAATATTTTTTTTAGCTTTTGAAAGGAATAAAATTTCCAAATATAAAATTATCATTATCATAAATTCTGAAAAGAATATTATTTGACAAACTAAATAGTTATAAATTTTCAAAAGATAATTTCTGTTTGAATTAGATTATTAAATCAACATTTCACATTTTAAAATAATTATTAATGAAATTATTAAATAAATATTGCCTAAAATTCCGGGACATCACAATGATAAATTAATTAAATTCTAATTAATTATTCTTTAAATCAATTATCTCAATTGACTACTAATTATAAACTAATTAACTTTAATCATCTAGTTTACAATTCTTAATTATAAATAAATTAAATACTTAATTGTTAATTAACCAATTTTTTTAAATTTCAAATTAATCAATCTCTAATCAACTAGTTAATTAAAATTGTAAATTTATTATTTTAATTACCCTTTTCAATCAGTTAATAATTCTTTGTCTCAATTAACATTTTTAGAATATTCTTTAAACTTTGAAAACCAATTTATTATTAACTACAAAACTTTAATGTCAATAAATTTTTATATTTGACTTAAATTAATTACTTGATTAAAATAATAATAAATCAAGAGTTTAAAAACATTTTAAAGTATTAACTAAATGATTAAAACTTGTATTAATATATTAATTTAAACTATTAAACCTTTATTAAATATACATGGCTTAAAATTGTTTGAAATCAATGCGCTTAACTATATTCCTTTATATCGTTGCAGTTGAAAAACCAACACGAGTCTCCTCCCTGTTAACTCGAGTATCACTTCGAGTACTTCACCCGTTTTCCCGTGACACTCCCTCTTTTTTTTTTACAGTTTAAGGTTTAAGTTTAACGAATGCATCAGGTAATCCAAACTCGCATTCTCATGCACGAACCCGAAGCGACCGCTACCTTCATTCGACAATCGACTCGCGTTGTTTACCGTCATCGAACCTGACATAGCGACAACTGCTCGTGCACGTGCACGGTCACCTTTGGCCATCAGTGATCGTGGCGGCCATCTTCAACAACCACGCGTACTCACTTGACCCTGATTCAGCACCCAGATCGTACGCACAACCCATGAATAAAAATCGAGTATTCAAGCCCACATCCAGAACTACAGACCCCACCTGAAACCGCCTCGCACGCACACCCACAATAACCGGAGCCGCCGCGCCTTCGGCCTCACCATGTCAATTCTTTGCGCCACGCTTCCCCAGAATTTCGAGAAACTCGGTCAAGCAGAGGTGATGAAATCACCTCATTTCCAAACACCTCAAAAACTCAATCACAAACCCTAATTATGCCTCGTCCCCTCAATTCGTACAATGAAAAAAATTATTCAACAATTTTCCCATTGCTATCAACTACCAATCTTGCTTCAAGCAAGATCTCAGGGTTCTAAATGGGTTCGATTATCAGAGATTGATCAAAATGCAATTTTTATTCAAAATTGAACTGCACTTGGGATACTCACTCAAAAATCATCATATTGATTTTAAAAATCCTAACTTTGTGTGCTTATTCAAATTGTATAATCAATTCTATGTTTTAAAATACTTGGATTTATCATATGATTCTTTGATTTCATTGTAAACCAAGTTGCAGAGTCAATATTTTTCATTTAAAACTTAAAACTATTTCTGGACTATGGTTTAAATTCAACAAACTTATTTTGTGAAAAAAAAATCCTAAATTAAAAATGTTTGTATAAAGATTTATAATTTTTTTTCTTAAACCCACTTTGCTCTGAAACTGGAAATGAAGGGGAGTAAACTATATAAAGTTTTACAGTGAAACATAAATACCCAAAGCCTCTTCTTTACAATATACAGCAACATGAGTAACTCACAAGCCAAACATAAAATTTTTAAAATTTTTAAAACAGTTGGTCTACTCACAGTGAAAAGTTTTGAAATAGAGAGTAATTCTGTGTTTGTTTGAAAGCCTGCAGTTTTGATTTTCCCTGAACCCCTTTCTATATTTTTTCCTTTTTAGTTGAGTTGAAATTTGAGTTTTCAGTTGTAAAATTTGGTTTCTGAGATGCTAAGTTACGATGATCGAGCAAAACAATTATGGATGTGGTTATAAAAAGAAAAACTTTGTACAGGAGAGGTAGGTGTTAACTAGTTAGGCCTTCTTTATTTGAACAGATTTTTTATTTTTCTTTGGTTTGACTAAAGATATTTTTTTATCTTTGTTTACTAATATAACTTTAACACATATTTCGGCTGAAAAGATAACCATGTGTGCTTGAGAAGGTATTGATAAATGCATGTCGCTAATTTTGTTTACAACAAATTTATTTGCTTTGTACTTCTTTGTTCTGTTTTGTAGATTCTTTTTTATTATCTTCCTTTATAAGCTTTTGTACATAAATGTTTTTATTTGTATGTAGATATCCCTTCTTTTTTTACTTGTTCTTTATATGTACATAAGTATATAACAACTTTGTTTCATTTGTTTCTTCTATTTGCTTACATAACTCACATTCAATTCTATTTGTATTTCATTTATTATTATTTTATTGTTTGATTTTATGTTGCCATATGACTACACACTTTTATTACATAATTTCTTGAGTTTTTATTTCTATTTAAAGTTTAACTTTCAAACATTTAACTTTTATCCTCATATTTGTATACTTATATTAATTATTGATAAGATAAATTTCATTTTAAACATTTTATAGCTTCATAAAGAAAATGGACAAAACACAATTTATACATTTAATAATAATCATACATATTATTCTTTCCAAAGTATAATTTATAAATCCAATTCGTTTAAATACATATATTTATTTCCAATCAAAATTTATTTATAATTCAATTCAATTTGAAAACATTTATGATTCAAATCAACTGAAAATATTCATTCTGAGTTTTAAATCAGATTTTAAAATAAATAAGTATATATTTCTTATCAAATTTTAAAAATTCAAATAAATCTATGATTGAACCAAAATTTTTAATTTAATTACAAATTCAAATTCATCTTTTAAATCGGGATCGTTACAGATTCCCCCCTTAAGAAATTTCGTCCCCGAAATTTGCCAAGGAGATAACTAAGAACAGATAAATGAAAGATGGAGAAATATCTTTCCAAATCAAACTGGATATCAATTCTGCATTTGGCTTACCAAATCAGAGTATCAACAATAAATATGAGAACCAACTCAATCAACTACGAAACAATTGGGTTATCTGATCTACGAAGTGTACATGGGTATTGGTTAGTTCAAAGGGATAACTAACCATTCGTAGATTTAATCGAAACCCAATGAAATAGACAGAAATAGATTCGATTACGATTTCAGGTTCAAGATTTAACGCATTTATGATTTGTTGAGAAATACAACTAAGGGTAGTTCCTGTGTCGAACAAAACTCAAACAATTTAATCATAAACGAGATAGTTACCTTATAAAATTTCTTTTCCTTAATTAGCTTTTGAGGTTGAAGAATCATCTCTGATTGCATACACTTTATTTTCTAGAGTTTGCTTCTTTGCTGGACAGTTGACGATCCTATGTCCTGGCTTGTGGTAGTAATAGCATCCCGTAGATTCCTGATCTGGCCTCATAAATGGCTCTCTCATTCCTGGCTTCTAAGAATTTTTGCATTTATCCGAGTAGTGGCCTTTCTCCAAGCAATTGAGATAAGTAACATCTTTCACCTTTTTCTTCTGTATATTCTTCTTTCCTTTATCTTTGCTCGATTTCTTTCTGCCAAACTTTCTTTTCCTCCAATTCAGATTACTTGTATCTCCATCCTCCTCCGGATCTTTTTTCTTATATAGAGTATCGTATCGATAGCCCATATCAATTAATTCATAAAAAGATTCCTTAACGTGAGTAGTCATGCTTTCTTGATATTCCTTGTTCGTTCCCCGAATAAACTTTTCATTCTTCTTTAACGGTGTATTCACCAATTCTGGACCAAATTGAGATAATACATTGAATTTGTTTAAGTGTTCCTCAAATGATAAACTTCCTTGTTTCAAATCCATAAACTCCTGGTACATTCTAGAGATACCAGCAGATGGCATATATCGCTGCTCGAATACTTCCTTGAAACAATTCCAAGTAAATTCATCCGCCGACTCATCCAATGTAACTGTTTCCCACCAAATTAAAGCCTCTTCCTGGAGTTTCCAAGTAGCTATCAATCACATCCGATCATCTTCCAATTTTAATCCCATGAAAATCCTTTCACACAATCGAATCCAGGCTTGTGCTTCGATAACAGATTGTTTGCCAGTGAATGGTTTTCCATCAAGTCTAGAAAAACTTCGATATAAATCAGCCAGATTTGATTTAGGTTGAATGAGAATACCTGTCATTGCAAGGCTTTGACCAGCTGTAGTAGTACTTCCCTGTCCCCTATCTCATCCTCTTCTTCCATTTTTTCTTACTATCCGTGAATAGTAAGAAAACCGATTTAGGCATTCGGACGAAATATCTTAGAGAATAACAACAGATAAAAGGAATGGATTGAAAAATTTGGATTTTGGTTCCACTGGTTGTACTCATTCTAGGGTATACTTCACCCTATCTCTAATGAGCCACCTAATGTGTTACACTCCGTAGCTAAAGTTCTTACTCAACCATTAGCTCTGATACAAATTTGCCACGACCCGAACTAGATGTCCGACAAACAACATCAAATTCGTACCGTGGGAGCTTGCAACACCCATTAGATGATAAATAACACAGCGGAATAAAAGATGATATCACTGATACAATATGAATACAATATTCAATACATCAATTTGGTACAATGATAATCATCAATATCAGAGAATATACAATAACAGAAACATGATACAATATGAGATAAGTCTTCACAGAATCCAATACCGCAACTCTAATCCAAAAACTCCAAAACTTCAAGCTCGATCCACCAACAAGATTGCACCAAGGTAAGCAAGGTCAGTCATCCAAGGACTGAACTAGCTCCAGATGAACTATAAACCCGACTATCTGAAAACAAAACCAAACTCCAGACTGCCTGTGTGGAAAATTGTAGGCACCCAGTGTTTAGGAAAGGAACAATAAACTTCAGGTCATTCATGAGACTGGTATGAGCAAACGAAAACATTTAGTCCTTTAAAAACAATCAAAAGATATAAATTTGAAATCCGCAATGCTTTTGGAAAATGAAACTACCATAAGGCCTCCCGCCACACACACCATGCAAACGCAGAATTGGAGGAGATTTCTCCTTATGACAGTCAAAAATGCTTGATACGCGAAAGCCATTTTGATATTATTATTAGTGCATAGTGGAAAACATTTCGAAAGTATAATATTAATCTTAGCCAACATAGGTACCATTATATTATGCCAGCTATAGCTGCCATTTTAAGTGGCAGGTTCTACAACTAAAACCGTACAAGGCACGTATTGTTTCTTTGGGATTTTCCAACAAATGGTCAGGCTAAGGAACTTCCTATTGCCACATGGGAACGCCTCTGGCGGGACGCCTCGAGAACCTACTCGGCTCTCTGCCAACAAGGCCGGCTACCCCCTTCCTGGGGAATAAAACCTTAGATATGCCACCCCTGGTCCTTTGGGACCTTTATACGAGGTATTTGTACACCAACAACATCACACAGTAATAAATATATGACAGTGCCCACATGAGTAAGTATCTGGCTCCATACCATGATACTACCCTTTTCCAGAAAGAATAATCACACCCTAGGGGAGGTACCCCTGAAACCTTGTCGCATCTTTCCTGTTTCGACCATTATCGGTCTATGAGGCTCGATGAGGTTTCGTCCATAAAGCTACGCTTTTGCATGAAAGCCATTCTTTGATCACAAATGATCAACTAATGATCAACACACAGCAACATTTAGCATCCCACACTACCAAATTAGGAGTATATCGCCGATAACCTTCAACTACATAACCTCTGAGCTCGTACGTCTCAGAGAAGGGAGTTAAGCTAAGGGAATAAATTCTCCGCCACCAACAAATATGTATTTGAAAGAAATCTGCTTTATATCTCAAAGTGTAGTGTCAGACATACAACCATACAAGTCTGTCCCGGGTTCGAACAGAACCGAAGGCACTTCTGAAGAAGCCCTTGCAATCCGGATATTCACAATCCCGATTGGACTTCCCATCACTTAGGAAATCTCTATACCGTAGCTACTCAGTGCAGAGACAATGGATAGGTTATCCTACCGTTCTCGCAAATACCAGGTCTTCACCACCGGTCTTCAAATGCTATCTATAACGACGTATCATTATTCGGAATGGGTTAATGACACAAAGTTCTCTCCCGGCTAAACCGAATAATGAGCACAATATTTAAAAACATATGGACATGGGATTTCAGTCAAGTCACAACTTAATAGTTCCAACTTTCTTTCAAATGGTTTAAACCAATTACCATTTCAAATCTTTTAAACAAAAAGATTTGTTTCACAAAGTTCACTCAGTTCACAAAGATCCATTCATGGATTTCAAAACAATTTCCATTTCAACTGGATTAATTCACTTAAATTGTTAAATCAAAGATTTAACTTATGGCTTTCAAAACTCGTTTCCAAAGATTCATCCATAATTTGGAAAATTATTTCAATTCAAATTTGAATCTCTTTAATACAAATTGAAAGTTCATTACTCATATGGAAGCTTTTATTGTTTGAAAACAAACTGTTTTTATTTCGGAAAATCCGATTTTATTTATACAAGTTAACTTCTTTGGGGTTAATTCAAATTCCCAAAACAACACTTTAAAAAAATGGTTTAAAACCCGTATAAACTTGTACAATTTCTCTTTAAATCATAAATACCAATATAGGATTCAATTTCGGATGTTGAATCCCAATTTAGATCAAATTATTCAAATTTCAAATGTTTATTAAATTACTCAAAATAACTTTTATTTTCAAACACTTGTTTCAAAATCCCTTCATTAACCCAATCCATTTCCAAAACCAATTGAATTTAAAATTCAAATTCAAAACTATTTAAAAAAAAATCTATGGCTTAACTGATTTCCACGTGCAATCCATATTTGTGTGTGCATAAGTGTGGTCCAGGGGTTTTACACAATAGTGCACAACATCAATCATCACAGATATATCAATATCGATAAGCGGTATAACCCATAACACTTATCTTCATTCACAGTTTCACAGATAAGATAAATTTATCAATCATAAAGATTCATTATTATGATTCGATGTGGGTTTCGGATAACCAACTGGAATCCGATTCCCTGTCGCATCGAAATTTAAATGTCGTTTTACGGGTGAAAAGGGTTTTCATATACACACACACACACACACACACAAAAACAATCACAGTTCACAGTACATCATCAGGTAATTCACATCACACGGTATCACAATGGCAAACAGAAATATCAATTCAGTATACAACATTTGACGATAGTCAATCATCTTTAATTCAAAGGGAAGGTGATTTAATAGAGTTAACCACATAACTATTATTATTTATCAATGATTAACTTTTCTTAATGATAAATTAATTAAATTCTAATTAATTATTCTTTAAATCAATTATCTCAATTGACTACTAATTATAAACTAATTAACTTTAATCATCTAGTTTACAATTCTTAATTAGAAATAAATTAAATACTTAATTGTTAATTAACCAATTTTTTTAAATTTCAAATTAATCAATCTCTAATCAACTAGTTAACTAAATTGTAAATTTATTATTTTAATTACCCTTTTCAATCAGTTAATAATTCTTTGTCTCAATTAACATTTTTAGAATATTCTTTAAACTTTGAAAACCAATTTATTATTAACTACAAAACTTTAATGTCAATAAATTTTTATACTTGACTTAAATTAATTACTTGATTAAAATAATAATAAATCAAGAGTTTAAAAACATTTTAAAGTATTAACTAAATGATTAAAACTTGTATTAATATCTTAATTTAAACTATTAAACCTTTATTAAATTACAGGGCTTAAAACCTGTTTGAAATCAATGTGCTTAACTATATTCCTTTATATCATTGCAGTTGAAAAACCAACCCAAGTCTCCCCCCGTTCACTCGAGTATCACTTCGAGTACTTCACCCATTTTCCTGTGACACTCCCTCTTCTTCTTCTTTTTTACAGTTTAAGGTTTAAGTTTAACGAATGCATCAGGTAATCCAAACTCGCGTTCTCGAGCACGAACCCGAAGCGACCACTACCTTCACTCGAGAATCGACTCGCGTTGTTTACCGCCATCGAACCTGACACAGCGATAATGTGCTCGTGCACGGTCGCCTCTGGCCATCAGTGATCGTGGCGGCCATCTTCAACAACCACGCGTACTCACTCGACCCTGAATCAGCACCCAGATCATACGCACAACCCATGAATAAAAATCGAGTATTCAAGCCCACATCTGGAACTACAGACCCCACCTGAAACCGCCTCGCACGCACACCCACGATCACCGGAGCCGCCGCGCCTTCGACCTCACTATGTCAATCCTTTGCGCCATGCTTCTCCAGAATTTCGAGAAACTCGGTCAAGCAGAGGTGGTGAAATCACCTCATTTCCAAACACCTCAAAAACTCCATCACGAACCCTAATTATGCCTCGTCCCCTCAATTCGTACAATGAAAAAAATTATTCAACAATTTTACCATTGCTATCAACTACCAATCTTGCTTCAAGCAAGATCTCAGTGTTCTAAATGGGTTCGATTATCAAAGATTGATCAAAATGCAATTTTTATTCAAAATTGAACTGCACTTGGGATACTCACTCAAAAATCATCATACTAATTTTTAAAATCCTAACTTTGTGTGCTTATTCAAGTTGTATAATCAATTCGATGTTTTAAAATACTTGGACTTATCATATGATTCTTTGTTTTCACTGTAAACCAAGTTACAGAGTCAATATTTTTCATTTCAAACTTAAAATTATTTCTGGACTTGGTTTAAATTCAACAAACTTATTTTGTAAAAAAAAATCCTAAATTAAAGATGTTTGTATAAAGATTTATAATTTTTTTCTTAAACCCACTTTGCTCTGAAACTGGAAATGAAGGGGAGTAAACCATATAAAGTTTTACAGTGAAACATAAATACCCAAAGCCTCTTCTTTACAATATACAGCAACATGAGTAACTCACAAACCAAACATACAATTTTTTAAAATTTTAAAACAGTTGGTCTACTCACAGTGGAAAGTTTTGAAATAGAGAGTAATTCTGTGTTTGTTTGAAAGCCTGCAGTTTTGATTTTCCCTGAACCCCTTTCTATATTTTTTTTCCTTTTTAGTTGAGTTGAAATTTGAGTTTTCAGTTGTAAAATTTGGTTTCTGAGATGCTAAGTTATGATGATCGAGCAAAACAATTATGGATGTGTTTATATAAAGAAAAACTTTGTACAGGTGAGGTAGGTGTTAACTAGTTAGGCCTTATTTATTTGAACAGATTTTTTGTTTTTCTTTGGTTTGACTAAAGATATTTTTTTTTATCTTTGTTTACTAATATAACTTTAACACATTTTTCGGCTGAAAAGATAACCATGTGTGCTTGAGAAGGTATTATTAAATGCATGTCTCTAATTTTGTTTACAACAAATTTATTTGCTTTGTACTTCTTTGTTCTGTTTTGTAGATTCTTTTTTTATTATCTTCCTTTATAAGTTTTTGTACATAAATGTTTTTATTTGTATGTAGATATTATCCCTTCATTGCTTACTTGTTCTTTATATGTACATAAGTATATAACAACTTTGTTTCATTTGTTTCTTCTATTTGCTTACACAACTCACATTCAATTCTATTTGTATTTCATTTATTATTATTTTATAGTTTGATTTTATGTTGCCATATGACTACATACTTTTATTACATAATTTCTTGAATTTTTATTTCTATTTAAAGTTTAACTTTCAAACATTTAACTTTTATCCTCATATTTGTATACTTATATTAATTATTGATAAGATAAATTTTATTTTAAACATTTTATAGCTTCATAAAGAAAATGGATAAAACACAATTTATACATTTAATAATAATCATACATATTATTCTTTCCAAAGTATGATTTATAAATCCAATTCATTTAAATACATTTTTTTATTTCCAATCAAAATTTATTTATAATTCAATTCAATTTGAAAACATTTATGGTTCAAATCAACTGAAAATATTCATTTTGAGTTTCAAATCAAATTTTAAAATAAATAAGTATATATTTCTTATCAAATTTGAAAAATTCAGATAAATCTATGATTTAACCCAAAAATTTAATTTAATTACAAATTTAAATTCATCTTTTAAATCGGGATCGTTACACATGCTTTGTTCAAATCAGTGCAATCAATGCAGGTTCTCCACTTGCATTCGACTTCTTTACCAATAGTGGGTTTGCCAGCCACTGTAGGTGGAAGACTTCTCAAAATAATTTATTTTTGATTAGCCTTTTAACTTCTTCTTTTAGAGCATCAGAACATATTTTGTTAATTGTCTCTTCTTCTGTCGGATGGGGATCGCTTATGGATTATTATTTAGTGCATGACACATAACCGATGGATTAATCCTAACCATATCTGAATGAGACCATGCAATCACGTCCCTATTAGACTTAAGAAATTGAATTAAGTCTATCTTCAAGCTGCTTTCCAACTTCTTTCCCACATTGACTATTTTGGTTGAATCATTTGGGTTTATATATGTTTCCTCAAGGTCTTCTATAGTTCTATCTTTTCACCTCCCCGTGATAGTCAAATTCTGTGATGATTTCTTCTTCTTCTACGCAATTAGCATCGGTCCACTTTCTCTTGCTTCTAAGGGAAATGCACCTTTCAAAAACATAAGTTTATTAATTTTATTAGATCTTACTTTTACTTCAAATGATGGATGTAAAAATCCATCATCCAAAGGCTGAAAAATAGTAGAAGAATCGAAGTAAGAAGAATACTCCCTCTTATAATGATCAAGAGTTGCAAAGTACATCTCGTAGGAGCTGAATTGTTATCCACGAATAGTACCCCAACACCTCTTAGTTAAGAATTTACCATTAGATTTTTTGGCGAGACAAAACTGTCCACCTCATCAAGTGTGGATCAGCCAAAGAAAGTATTATAGTATGATGGTTGGTTGATGATTACGAAGAGAGTTTCAAAAGTTCTGTAGCATGGCAATGCTCCCATCTACACTAGCAATTTCACTTGTCCTATTGGAGTCGATCCCTTATTGTTGAACACAAACATATGTTCAAGGCTGGGTTCTAGCTTGTCTTCTGCAATGTCCATTTGATAAAAAGCATATTTGAAAATAACATTGACTGTGCTCCCAGCGTCTACATGAATCTTGGATACTATAGACAGTCCAATTTTTGCCGTGATCATGAGGGGTTCTTTATGAGGATGATGGATTCCTTTCTTCAGCTCCTGGGGAGTTACAAAAAGATTTGGCATTGGTACATTAAGCCGTGGACTTTTAAGTAAGGGCTCTTCTTGAGTGGAGAATGCTCTTTATCTAGCTTCTTTAATGTACCTATTTCTGGCTCCCTTGCTAGTTCTTGTTAGGTGTGGCCCCTCCATGGATTACGTCAATCCTATTCAATGGTGGAGTCAAGCTTAATGGATCTTCTCCTTCCAAGATGTTGACAATGTTGTTAGGAAATTTTTGCGGACCTTCACCAGTTCGTGGTGCCTTTTTCTTGTCTTGGATGAATTCCTTCAAATGCACTTCACGGATTAGTTTTTGAATGATTCCATCCAACACCCGACATTCATTAGTTTTATGGCCATTTGCTTTGTGATAAGTGCAAAGTCATCCCCTTTCTCCATTAGGGTAATTTTTGGCCTTAAACGAAGTCAGAAAGTTAACCTTCTCCTTGGTCGTTGCATATATATAAGACAATGGCTTGTTTCGAGCGATTGAATTATTATTGGGCTTCTTCTACCTTGTTCTTTTGTATCCCCAATCTGACCCAAATATTCTACCCTCCTTCCTATGATTAACTTTCTTTTTAGCATAACATAATTCATCCATTTGAATGAATTTATCAGCTTGGAAGTGGAAATCTTGTAAATCCTTACACCCATGCACAAAGAGTTCCTTCTAGAATGGTGTATTCTCCATCAACCTAGAATGCACTGCTATGAGCATATCCCTGCCATTCATGTCTTTGGCTTTCAGTGCTTCTGTATTGAATCTTTTGAGATAATCGCCAAGTGACTCCCTCTGTCTCTGCTTAATGTTTGCTAGAACAGTGTAATTAGTGGTTAGATCCTTGCATATATAGAACTGGACGAAGAATTTATAAGAAAACTCTTTCCATAAATAGATAGTCCTCTCGCGATATTAACGGTACCACTTTTCAGCTTCTCCTTGAAGTATTACCAGGAATAATCTACACTGAATTTCCCAGAGGCATTATATAAATACATTTGTCTATCAAATGCAATCAAGTGATCATCGGGATCAGTATTACCATGATATTTCATGGTTGGGATCTTAACATAAGATAGGATAACCGCTGACATGATCTCATCTGTGAACGGAGTTACTCTTTCATTGTCATTTGCTCGTTCATTCAATGTTCTCTTCCCTTTTGCATTTAGCATATCTTCGATTGCCTTTTCTGCTACATCTTTCAAATAAGCTTTTAGCGTTGTGATACCTTTTTCGGTTTGGGCTGTATTCTTTTGAGCTCAAGCTTCCAAATTGCTCGAGAGATTTATCCAATATCCTTCCTTGATGATCGACTTTAATCAGACGATGTTTCTTTTTCTTTAAAGATGTCAGATCTATTTTTCTCTTGTCCTCCTTGGTATAAGCTTTTAAGTTTCTTATTGATGAGATCACCTCATCTTCGGTTGTTGGTTTTTCAGTTTTGGAAGACTTTTCAGATAGTGTTGTTTTGGAAAGTTCTTGCATTTCCAGCAATTTTACTCTAGATGCTTTATCTTGATTGCATTGTCGTTCGGTTGTGCTAGGGTTGATGGCTTCCCTAGCACAACTCCTTCCAAGTTGAATGTTGGAGCAATGTTTTCTTCCAAATTTGTGGTATATATTGCTTCTTCCTCCATTCAACTATGTCCTTTAGATTTCATTTTCCTACATTAAGTTTAACAGTTCATAATTAATCCATAAGGGAACTACAATGATGGAAGTTCGACCCCTCCTTCCAGCTCAAAAAATGTTAACAAGAAATCTCGTCAACATCTCCAAGCTAAGTCTTTAACAGGGATTTTTGTTAAAAACCTAAAAGAAAAATTTAAGGAGTGAATAATCCCCTTCGAAACCCATTTCGATTGGGTTGAAACATCTTCGAAAAGTGGAATTACATCGAAGATGAGATTAGGAAGGGAATAATCATTCATAGCCCCCTTTTAGCAAGTCAAAAGGGCCGTTATGCCTTTGGAAGGGAATTGACTCTCAAACACGTAGGTTCTGCATTCATTCGTTGCCCCTTTCGAGATGGTCGAAAGGGTCACTTGCCTTGATTGAGAATTCTTCAAAAGGAGTTATATGATTTGATATTTCTAAGTTCCTTTTCGAAGGTGTCCTTCTTGCCAACATTGTTTCATGCAGTAAGTCCCTTCGAAACCCATTTCGAGTGAGTCAAAAGGATCCTTACTCTCATGAAGGAACTTACTATACAATATATAAGGTTTAATTCAATATGATATGGAAGCATATCTTGAAAGATGACATGAATTCGTTGAATTTGTTATTATCCAATTATCATCACCACGTCTATTTAGAATTTCATATCTTTAAACGTGATAATAATATGGTTCGAAATCATAATGTTTAAGAAGTTTCCATAGCATATAGCCATGCATAAGTCTAATAGGAGTTATGAAAATAAGAGAGCATCATGTGCAATTGGTCATTAGTCAAGTAATGGCCGAAGTGATCTTCCTCATATTCAAAATCAACATCGAATCCATGCATCCACTCCTTTATATTTATTTAAATTGGATTAAAAGTGAGAGAATTTCCACAAATTGATTTAGGGTTATAGAAGTTTGATTTTCTATAAAGTCAGAAAGTGATTGCAAAATTCAAAATTCAATCCCCCAATTTGGACCCTAAGGGTCGTATTTATAAGTGCAGATTGACCATCCCCGCGTTCATCCTTCCTATATTGTCAAAAGGCCTTCCTCCAACCTTTCACGTGCATCCTTTCAATGCGGTCGAAAAGCCTTTTTTCTAGCCTTTCTCATTCATTCTTTCGCCTTCATCCTTTTGAATTAGACCTTTTAACCTAGTCGAAAGGATAACTTGACGACCTTTCCTTGCCACTAAAGTTTGGGATCCCATACTTTTCTTTTCAATAAAACTTGATTACTTTTGACTTCATCGAAATGGGTAGGTACACTCTCCACTTTTTATTGCTACACTGTTGCAAGTAAGAGAAGATGTGAGCTTTCACATAATTTCGAAAGGATAAAAGGTTACTTGGCTTTCATGTGGAGCTTCCATTATGCTTTCGAAAGGTTCCAACTATTTCGAAAGGCTTGTTCTTTATTTCAAAAGGAGTGCACCGGAAATATGTCTTCAAGTAGTAGATTGATAATGGCGAAACCTACTATTTTGAAGGAATTGGTTCTTGTGTGCGAGTCTATTGTCCAACACATTCGAAGGTATTTCTAACCCATACTAGGCTCTCTCATATATGTGGATTCAACTGCATCGAAAGGTCTAGATGAGGCGGAAGGATAACTTTGCTTTCTTTTCTGCCCTTTCAAAAGCTCTTGTTTCGCTTGACACTTATATGTGCATCAGGCGCTTGCGAATCCATCCAAAACTCTTCGAAAGCTATCTCAATTCCTTTGAAACACCGCTTTTGAACTATGGCGAAACCGATGTGTTCAATTCTTGTGGAGCCCAATTCTTTTTATGAGCCTTCTTTCATGCCTTTATTCTTATGTAAATTTTATTGTTAACAGAACATTTACGGTAAGAGCTTTCATAGTTGGCATGTATTGTAGACAAAAACATGGCTACTGGGGGGACTTCAATAATGTTCTTAATCCTAAGGATAAGGAAGGGGAGTGTCAGTCCCTTTTTCTCATCTCAGAGGTTTTTCAAATGTTTCTTCTCACTTATGGTCTTGCAGAAGTCAACATACAATGCTTTAACATCACTTGGAGAAGGAGAGGCATTACCACTTATATAGACAAAGTGTTAATAAGTAGCATTTTGTTATAACACTTACCAACCAAGATTGCCACTGCTAAGTCATCACCTTTAAGTGACCATACTCCTATCATTATCAAACTTCACACATACAATGTTTAACAAAAAGGCACATCTTTCGTATATAATAATAGTTGGCACTGAGAGATTGGATATGAAGGTCAAGTAATATACGTTCTATCATATTTGGCTTAGGTACACTAGTGCAACGAATCATGATACAGCTCAAAAGAATTAAATAGATCTCAAAGAATGGAACAAAACAAGACAAAAAGATATAGATGCTATAACAAATTTGGAAGCAGCATATAATCAAAAGCTCTTGAATGTATACAATAACGTAGAAGATGTCTTACTTTATAATGAAATGGTTACTTCATACAATAATCTAAAACAGAAGATGCAAGGAAAATACTTGGAAGTAGAACAAAAATCTAAAATTTTATGGCTTAGTGAAGATGATTCTAAATCTAAGTTTTTTATGCCAGGATGAATATGAGAGGATACAAAAATAACATCAAAGCACTATATGATGCAAATGGTAGCCTGATATACGACACATAAATACAAGGGTAGGCAGCGCAATATTACAGTGACTTATTTAATGGTGAACGAGTTGATAACACAGCTTTTGAGAACATGCAATGTAGAAAGGTAATAAATGATCAAGGCAAAGCTTTTATGGTGCTTCCTGCTATTGAACATGAAATACATAATGCAGTATTCTTAGTCAAAGATGATAAGTCCCCTAGGCTAGATGGGTTCTCTATAAAACACAGTGGACACAAATCAAAGATGTGTTGAATTATGTTTACAAATATTTTGATATACTCTAAGACTTAAATCATACTTTTATAACTCTTGATCCTAAAATTGACAAGCCTTCTGATATATCACATTTTAGACCCATAGCCTATTGTAATGTATCATATAAAGCAAGGTTCAAAATTTTGTTTCTGTTTTCGTTTCAATCCATGGAAAAATTTAAAATTTTGGTTCCATTTTCAGAAATTTTGGAGATTCCGCTGTATTTCTGTTTTGAAATTCCAGTACTATTTGCTAAGTAAATATGTTAATACTAATATAAAGTACCATTACAAATGTAATACAAGTTTCAACAATAAATATACAAAACATATATAATACTAAATTATATACAACTCATATAAATAAAAACCCAGCCCTAGAAAATACTTTTGTATTGGACATCTTAAGCAGGCCCAAGTATGCTATCCAACTATTTCATTTTCATTTAGAATTCAAGCGATGAATTATAACTACTCAGGCCTTCTCATTAATAACCCATTATATCTTTTAACATTCAGAAACCGCTAGTAGGAAAGAAGAGGAAAACTAGGGTTAGGGCTTGAAGTGAAGAAAGAAGAATACGCGAAATCTATAATATATATTCGTCGATTTTGAATCTAAGGCGAGTAGAAATTCCACCTAGTTTCTTTTGATTTTCGTTTGCTTGCTCCTGCTCCTCATTTTTTCATAATATCTTGGGTCATTTTTTCATAATATCTTTTGTATTTATGCTAAGAAGAAATTGTGTGTGATACTTATGCTTTATCGCGTATATCATATTATAATTTATACGAATATTAACTTTGAGTCCAAATTTATAAGAAGATAAAACAAAGGATATAAGTAATTGTGCAGATAATTTTAGAATTTCAAAGTAAAAAAATTAATTGGAAAAAAAGATTATATTTTATATTTTAATGATTTGGAATCTAAAAAGATGAATCTTTTGAAAAGAAATTGGTGTAAATAATTCCATAAGAAGTTAGTATGTTATCTGGAGAATATAAGATTAGAAAATTATTTTGGGAAAAAGATTTATTCAAAATCAAATCATTTAAATGTTGAAAATAAGTTTGGAGTTTTAAACTATAAACTTTTATACGATAAATATTTTGAGAGCCTTAGTTCTATAATATAGGGAGTACTGACAACCAACTTAGTGTTATCGATTGGTTTACATGCTCTCGAGTAATGCATCATCAAATATTGTATAGATCATTGAATAGAATGTTTGAGTAGTACTTAATAGCCCATCAGTGAAAACTCAAATTTCATCGGGTAATATGGGATGCCTTGGATAAATTCTTGTGATTGCTATTAGAAAGGATTTAACACTTTTGTATTGTATACTCTTTTGGTATTTGGTGGGAACGATAGATCCTTAAGGGAATATAGGTCAGGTTTTTAGTATAAGGATATGACTTATATTAAACTAAATTTTTAATAATTATGAAAGGAAGACATCAAAGTGTTAAAAATTCTTTTGGTTTGATTATTATACGTAACTTCTTATTAGAAGTTATTTTTCTAGTTTATAAACCTTAAATGAAGAAATTTGAATTGAATGGAGAAAAATGTGTAATAGTTGAATACTTATGATTCTCATGTTAAGCAAAATAATTTCTTGTGAACATGTTTGGTTGTAAATTATAACTTCTATGGAATAAGAACTATGATTGAACAGTTTGATGATCCCAAGTGGTTATGGGACATTTGAGATGCTATATTGGTCAATTATATATCTTGGTATATGGAATATTTGAGTAAGTGGAGCACACTGACTAGTAGTAAATGTTCAAGTAAACCTGAGTGGTATGGGATGCACGGGCATGACTCGAACGATTACTATTAGAAAGTATTTGACACTTTTGTGATGATATGTGAAGTGTATCTTAGACTTGCAAAGAGTATCCAATTATGATAGGCCTTGTTCATAGACTTGCAAAGTGTAGTCATCTATGTTAGACTTGCGATGTGCAGGTAGACATAGGAAGTGCGGTCATCTATGTTAGACTTGCGATGTGTAGGAAAACTTGCGAAGTGTAGGTAGACTTGCAAAGTGTAGTCATCTATGTTAGAACTGCAAAGTGCGAGTAGATTTGCGAAGAGCGGTCTTTTGTGATAGACCATGGTTTTAGACTTACGAAGTGCAGGTAGACTTGCAAAGGGCGGTCGTTTATGAGAAACCATGGTTCTACACTTACAAAGCGCAATCATCTATGTTAGACTTGCGATATGCAGGTTGACTTGCGAAATGCAATCATCTATGTTAGACTTGCTAAGTGCAGGTAGACTTGCAAGTGTGGGTTGACTTTCAAAGTGCCATCATTTATATTAGACTTGCAAAGTGTAGGTAGACTTGCGAAGAGCAGTCATTTGTAATAGACCTTGGCCCTATACTTGCAAAGTGCGGTCATTTGTATTGATAAATGAAGTACTTGCCTTTAAACATTCGACAAGCAAAGCGCTGTCTTTTGTGCTAGTTTTCAAAGTGCATGCCATTATTGATATGCTGGATTTATAACTTGCTTTTATGCTTGTTTATTATGATGATATGAGTTGAATGTTAGCTTGAATGTGATGGACGTTGATTATGATCATGGTGCAAATTTAAGTTATGATAAATCCACATGTATGTATTAAATTGAAGTACAATATGTGAATTGCAAATGTTTAGAGAAATTTCTCTTTGATTTAAAAATGGCATAGTTTGTGAAGCACAAATTTTGGGAGAAATTACTTTTTGGAGAAATTTATTTTTATGAACATTAAGCAAAGACTATTTGAAATATTGATCTAAAAGAGGGGAGTTTTTATAAAATGAAGTAATTAAATTGGAAATTGAATGAAGAAATCTAACTCTTGGAAATACCTTAGATGAAAATATAATTTAATGTTTTAATCTTTTGAAGTATAAGTCAAAAGATTTTATTTAAGTGTAAATACATGAATCTTTTTATATATTTCTTGATTACTTTGTTGCTTGGATGTTTGGTTATTAAAACATGTGGAATTTAATGATGTAAATTCCTTGTTTTCAAACATATTAGAGATTGACTTAGAATTTTCTCTATATTGTATAAATTTATTTTGAATAAAATTAAGTTAGTTATGTTTAATAAATAAAGCATTTAAAATTGAACTTTTATTGTAAATAAAAATATTGTTTTGTTTTAGATATTAAAAAGGAGGTTGAATAATTGTTTAAGTTTTGTTTCTTTCTTTTTAATGAAAAGTAAGCGACTGAAATAAATTATAGTGTTTGTGTATAAATTTTTGGAGATAAAATTAATTTAAAATATACGTTTAAAAAATGAGATAATAAGTGAAAATGGTTTATTTCTTTCTTATTGCGTTTTAATACAACCCAAAGCCCAATAGTGGCATCACTAAAATGAAAACTCCTCGTAGCAGTTTACTACACGTTCATTTCCTCAACTATAGTAAATTAAGAAACCCTTTTTCCTCTTGCTCTCAAACCTAGCCTTTTCTAAATGATCAAACTTTAATTCAAATAAAATTAGAGAAAATCTAAGAAATTCTAAGTAAGGTTTTTAATCCCAATTCTATCTTCTAGCCTAATTGATTTCATTTTGTAATATTTTGATTAGCTCATTTTCTCTATTTTGGTTGAATTTTTTTTAGGGTTTTTCTAGTTGAAGTAAAAATCAAGCTACTACTGTGATTTACCGCCTAATGCTAGGAAGAGAGGTGAGTTGAACTTACAACTATCTCTATATCATTTTCATGCTTGTGCGGTTGAATAAAAGTTGATGTTTTAATAAAGAAATTGAATTGAGTTGTTGTAATGAAGTTATCTAGTTTGCCGAACATCCTAATCATGTAGGATTTGAAAACTTCAATGAGGTCATGGATGTTATGATGCTTTATGTAATTCATTTGGTTGTATGCAAGTCTATAATTGCATGTATATAACCTTAGTGTGACATTCAATCACCAAAAAGTCGATCCGGGTGGTTTCTTGTAACAATCCGCATATTTTATGATCATATATTTAAATTTTTATTTAAATATAGCATTGTCAGTTGAATTAAAGTTTGAAATGTAACTTTTTATAAAGAGTCGAATTCGGACTCAAGACCACTTTCATTGAGTTCAAAACGACATTTACAATTTTTATAAGTATAAACATCGATATGTTTGGAGTTGATTAGGATTTTGGTATTTTCAATTGGGCTTTTGGTTGGGTTCTAGCCCATTAACCCAATAAGAGGCCAAAACTCTTCTACCTAATAACTCTCACTCCACTCTTCTTCATTCATTCATTCATTCCATTTCCTGAATTCCTAACACTCAAGCCCTAGGAAGATTGATGGGAAGAGGAAACTAAAATTCCTAAGCGCTAGTTTATCTTAGGAATTCAAGTTATAGTTCTAAAATCAAATCGAAGCTTAGGTAAGCATCATCTTCTTCTTCTCCATCTCAATCCCTCTCCAATATTCATAATTTCCTATAACCTAAGTTAGGAAATATTTGCATATGATCATAGATTGGAGCTTCTAGAGATTAGATTGAAGTGGAGTTGATCTTCCCTTGTCTTAGAGCTTCTCAATTGCTTTTGATTTGAATTGGTGCGATGACCCGGAATTTTTGGATGTTTGAAATCGGAATATTTAATTGATTTTAAATATTTAAAAGTAAAATTTTAACTTGAATTCAAATATCACTATTTATTTGATAATTGAATTAAAAAATTTAAAGTTGGGTAAAATGTTGAATCTGTAGTTTTAAGCCTGTTAAAAGTAATTTGAAGGCTTGTAAAATTTATATTGATAGTTCTGAAGATAATAAAAGCTTTTAAATTGAAAGTGATTCGTTCGGTTTTTAAAATATATCGTTTAAAATTGATATTTAAATAGCCTTCCGAGGCACAATCTCGAATTTCGACGAAACCTGTTACATTGAATCTGTAATATTGTACTATTATTGAATTTCAATTTTCGTAGTGTTTGGAGTGATCGTTTGGCCGTGCGATAATTAAACACGCTGAAAATTAAATCGAAATTTAATATGATAACTTGGTTCAAAAAGCAATCTTCTCCGTACGATTGAATTAGGATTCGAAACCTTTTCCATTGCGTTCGAAATAGGGGTATAACATTATAAACGCCTATCGGCATGCCTCGATAGAATGCCGAGATTTTAGGCTACATAAATTCGAGACGATTTAAATTTAAAATTTAAATATAATATATTTTTTCCCCAGTCAAAATTCCTTTCCATCAGCCACCATTCTTTCATCTCAGCCATCCTATATTCCTGACCAAGTCGACCTATCCCTCTCTGTTAAATCACTTACCCTCTCTCTTTCCCGCAGTTCAAATCTTTTCAAAGCCGCCTGTATTCTACTCGAATTTGAAATCCTGTTGTCCTTATCTATTTATTCCTTTCGTTCCTCAATTCAACAGAACCCTCTTCGTTCATCTCGGAGCCCTATCTCTCAAAAAAATAGAAATCGTGACTTCATAAATATAAATAAAATAAATAAACAACGTGAGCGACGGCTTGGCGATCGTCGCCTAGGAAGGCGACTCGCGATCAACGTCGAGGCTAGCAGCACGATACCTAGGTAGTAGCGACTTTTATGGTGGTGATTGTAGTATAGGCTTAATGCCGAGGGTTGAAGGCCACGACTTAGGTGCGACGTCGTGGAAAATGCTGGCAGCGTCGCGATGGAGTAGCTTGATCTGGAGAACGACAGAGCGATGTCAAGCATTTCGACCTGCAATTTGAGGGTTTCTTTGCTGCAATGATGACTGAAATTGGAGTAGGGGTTCAAGGCAATGTGCGTTAAGTTCAAGCAGGGCATTCAGCAGGATCTCTAAGGTGGAGCGATGAGGCGTGTGTGCACTCGGGTTCAATGATCGCTGGTTCATGTTGCTATGTACTAATTCGCTCTCAACTGCCTCGTTCTGGTCTAAAATCGTGGAGAGACAAGCCGGTTTGTGTCGGATTGCAAAGCAAAAATCAAAGGCAAGTTAATCTCACTCATCTGGGTTTTATTTAAATTTAAATGGTTAAATTTAAATAATTGGTTCAATGATTATATTGATTTGATATGCTATATATATTATATATATATATATATATATATATATATATATATATATTGGAGTTATTGATTTCCCGCATTATATAGCGGATGAGACCCTATGCGTTGCATAGTAGCGGATGATATTATATTAATCCCATATACCACGATGTTCCACCTCGAAGTGGAATTGGTATTTTATTGTGCTAACATCTGTGGATGCAGGGGAAGCAGGTTGGAGGGATCCAAATGGATTCCTCAAAATATTTAGATTTGTTAAAATATTAATATTTGCTATCCTATGATGAATTATATTGATAATTAGAAATGTTGGATACTATGGTTGATTTAAAATATTTCGGTGAACTGAGTTATCAAAATCTATAGAAATAGGATTTCTGAAAAGAAAATAAAAGAGTGAATTTTGAGTAAAATAATCACAGAGATTTGAACAAATTAAAAATGAAATGGAAAAGAATAAAAAGTGATTTTTGAATTCTAATAAATATAATTCCAAGTGCGGGAAATGAGATTTTGAATAAATGGGAATAAGTGATTTTATTTTTAAACTCAAGTGATATTATTTCAAGAAATAAAGAATTTATTTTGAAATTCGAGGTTTAAATTTAATGAAAAGGATCAAGAAGAAATTTGAGAAATATAAAATTGGTATTTTCAGTTAAAAGATTTTAAAGTACAAATAAGAATTAAATTTATTTCAAAATGGAGTAATTTGGAAAACAATTTGGAAATGGATTTAGGTGTTTGAAATTGAAATTTTAAGAAGGATGGGACTAAGAAATTTATATACTGGGTTTATAAAAGTGAAGTAATATATCCGTGGATGTTTGGAAGAATAAATTCATGGTGGGAATTTATTAAAGGAATGGGTAAATTTGTTTAAAAATAAATAGTGATTTATTTTTAAAACGATGTGAAAGAAAAGCGTATTTCCTTGGATAGCCAAGTACGTTTTCAAAACAAATGTAAAAGTATAAGTTAAAATTTTAAAGTTGTTTTAAAAAGTATGTTTTAGAAAATTTATTATATCTAACTGTTTAAATTCTAAAGTAAGTATTTTCTTTTAATCTATTATAGCAGTAATTATTTAAAGGTGGCTTGGTATTGTGTTTTAAAAGTTAGAAATTCTGTTTTATATTGTACAAGGTAGATTTATTTTAAATATTATTAAAGTGTATATTTTAAATAAGTATTAAAGTAATTTTTAATTTAAATGTTTTAAAAGATGTTTTATAACAAAGTGTTTTAAATTATTTTAAAAATCTAAAGCTTTTTGTGCTTGGTGTTTTCAGTGGGAATAAATATTTGGGAATTTATTCCATGAGAAGAGTGCGGTTTGAAAACTGTTTTCAAAAGGATTGAAAATGGAAATATATCATGCGAGGATATTTTGAGGTTAATAAATAATTCAGGAGAAATTATTTATGTTTGACGGATGTTTGTGAATGTTAATTGATAGTTAAATAACCGACTATCAATGTTGGCCAATGCGCTGATCGTTTCGAAAAGACCGGGATTGGGATTAAATTCTCAAAAACCACTTCGATTCCAGTTTGTACATTTTCGTGAGGAAAACAAGAGTTTGGATTCGAAGGTGGAGCAGTGAAGTCAGTCTCTACCAATCCTAAGGATGATTCCAAATTGGATATAGTAGGAGTAGTGCCTTCGGTTTCGTTCGAACTCGGGACGGACTTGTATGGATGAATGCTTTCAGAACATCGTCAGGTGGACGGTGAGCATTCTAATAGATGTGTTCTAAAAAGGTAACGCTTAGCCTCGAGCCTCTTCAACCGGGAATGACTGAAAATCAGGGGATATGCAGCAAGGCTAAGTGGGTAGCACCCATTAGGGTAAGGTCTTCCCTGTCTAGATGTACCTTTTATTCGGCTTAGTGGTGCGGTTGCTGATCCCAACCGTGGGGTGATCTTACTTGAGATTATCCAGTAAAGGGTAGTCCCGATCTTCTGTTGCAAGGGTTTGGGAGTAATCCTTGGTACGGTGATCTAGGCCACGTACTATGACAGGTGATACCCCAGTGCCTAGTCATTAGTTGGAAATCCTTTCTCCCTACGTGCCTTTTTCGGTTTTGTTTGTATTACCCACGACTATGGCTAGTAGCTCGAATTTAATGAATGTAACAATTTCGGGTATTTTAATAAGTATTTTAAATAGACCCTATTATAATATCAGAGGATTTTATTAAAAAGTGTTTTAGCTATCGTAAGGTAAAAACCCGACATGTTTATTTGTGGCGTGGTCTTACGAGATTCTTTTGGATTTTCAAAGGATTTTCAGAACTTTAATAATCAATTTGAGTGTGGTTTTCTCACGCTGGTATTCTAGACTGACTCGAGTGGTATTTTACTATAATGCTTGGGTCAGACCGAGTATTATAGAATACAAGATATGATGCCGTGGAGCTCAGGAGACGAGTTGGATGGCGATATGTACTTCCATACTTGATTATTATTCCACTGTCTATTCAGGTTTGAGGACAAGTTTATATGACTGTACAGTTGTATGTTATTGATGTTGTTGAACTCTGATGATGTATTCTGATGATGTATGAGTAAAACAGATATAGTTTTCTTTTGTGTAAAGATCTATTATTATCTACTATATTTTATTCCGCTGCGATGGTAAGATTATGTTGTTTCTTGTTTCCTCTTCTTCTATCTACTTCTTCTTTCACCCTAATGGTTCAGTTTTTCGAGCATCGAAAAATCGGGTCGTTACAGTTGGTATCAGAGCTTATGTTGGTGATAATCTTGGCTCTGGTGGGAAGTACTCATAGAATAGAGTCCGTAGTACTCTAGAATGAGCTTGAGTGTATTAATAGATATGAGCGCGTATTTGTTAGTGAGTATAAAATTGTTTTATATTGTGTTGACTTATCGGTTGAGTGTTTATGGATTCTGGTCGATATGTGGGACGCCATGTCATCGATAGGGATTTCTAAACTCTTAAACAAGATAAACCGACACGGTATGGTTTTTAAAATAGGGTAAATGAAATAATTTTACCCAAATTATATTTGTATATAAAAGAAATAATTTTCTGTAAATTATTATAGTTATATATGGTTGCTTGGTTGTTAGGAGATGATAATATTAAATTTTTATCATTTTTAGTGAAAGTTGAATAAAGAACTGAAAATTATAACCAAGATTAAGGAATAAATTTATACAACGAAATGGGATTTATGAATGAGAATTATAATTATGACTTATAACTGAATGAGGTGAATTCCAGAGTAATGTTGGATATAGATTGAAAGAATTTAAAATTTTGGGAAAGATTTAAATTCTTTTGGGTTTGGAAATGGTTTTCAAAGGTTTGGAGAAATAATAATGATATTATTTAGTAAATATTTTTAAATAGAATTCGAAATTTGGAAGATTTGGAATTTAAAAATACTTGAAATGTTTTTAAAGAGATAAAAGCATTTAACTCACTTCGGTCGCTAGGAAATAACTTCGGTGATGACTTCAGCATCATCGATGTTCAATTTCGAGTTTCTCGGAGAGAAATTGCTAGCAAATTGTTTTAAATTGGAATTGTTTGCAAAACTGGGTTTGGTTTTGAAATTCAAAGAGGTAATTGAATTTACCAAAGAATTTGGATACAGTTGATTTCAAATGATTTTTGAAATACTTAAGTGATTATTGAAGGCTTTGGAATTGGTTTAAAATGTTTTGAGTGTCTAAGTAATGGCCTAAGCACTAGAGGTTTAACTAAAATTGTTATGGATTATAAGCAGGTTTGGAAATTTATGAAGTTTGAAAATTTCCTGGAATGAAATTAACTTGTAAAAAAGTTAATAAGTTAGAAGAGTAAGTCGAATTAAATGTACTTAAGCTAAGTTTAATATTGAGTTGAATTTGAATTAAACTGAAAATAAAATTTAGTTGTATTTGAATAAAGTTGGAATGAAATTGAATTAAAATGAATTCAGGGAGTTATTGATAATATAAAATGAAATAAAATTCTTACTAAAATAAATGGAAGTAAGTTGAATTGGAGTTTATGAAATAAAAATGCATGCTTGGCTAAATAAGTGAAAAATCTCGAGTAAAATGAAATATGAATATAGTCAAGCTTAAAATGGGTAGAAGTATGAAAAATATAAGTGTGAAACTTATAAGCAAAAATGGTGAAGTAAAATAGTAAGCCAAAATAAAATTGTTTTGTATTTTGGAAATAAAATAGAAATCCAAACTTGAGTTACAAAAATAGAATTGAACTCAAGTAAAATAATTAAGTAATTTTTGAAGATAAAAACCACATATTGAATTGGAAGGGGGAGTAAACTAATTTGAAATAAATTAGAAAATTGAATATGTTAATGAGATTTAATTTGGCTAAATTGAAGTTGAATTGTGAAATTGGATTGTTAATAAAAAAATGGATTTTTGAAAAGAAGTTTGAGTTATAAAATTCAGTTTGAATTGTTAGTAAAGTAAATGGGTATTGGGCCACTCTTCTTAACTAGAAATTTCGGGGACAAAATTCTTTTAGGGGGGAGGAATGTGACAACCCGAAATTTTTGGATGTTTGAAATTGAAATATTTAATTGATTTTAAATATTTAAAAGTAAATTTTTAACTTGAATTCAAATATCACTATTTAATTGATAACTGAATTGAAAAATTTAAAGTAGGGTAAAATGTTGAATCTGGAGTTTTAAGCCTGTTAAAAATAATTTGAAGGCTTGTAAAATTTTTGATAGTTTTGAAGATAATAAAGGCTTTTAAATTGAAATTGGAAGTGATTTGTTCGGTTTTAAAAATATATTGTTTAAAATTGATATTTAAATAGCCTTCCGAGGCATAGTCTCGGATTTCAACGAAACCAGTTCCATTGATTCCGTAATATTGTATTATTATTGGATTTTAATTTTCGTAGTGTTTGGAATGATCGTTTTGCCGTACGGTAAGTAAACGCGCTAAAAATTAAATCGAAATTTAATATAATAACTGGGTTCAAAAATCTATCTTCTCCATACGATTGAATTAGGACTCGAAACCTTTTCCATTGCGTTCGGAATAGGGGTATAACATTATAAACACCTAGTGGCATGCCTTGATAGGAGGTTGAGATTTTAGGCTACATAAATTCGAGACGATTTAAATTTAAAATTTAAATATGATATATTTTTCCCCAGTCAAAATTCCTTCCCATCAGCCACCATTCTTTCATCTCAGCCATCCTATATTCCTGACCAAGCCGACCTATACCTCTCTGTTAAATCACGTACCCTCTCTCTTTCCTCTAGTTTAAATCTTTTCAAAGCCGCCTGTATTCTGCTCGGATTTGAAATCCTGTCATCCCTATCTATTTATTCCTTTCGTTCCTCAGTTCAACAGAACCCTCTTTGTTCATCTCGGAGCCCTATATCTAAAAAAAATAGAAATCGTAATTCATAAATATAAATAAAATAAATAAACAACGCGAGCGGCGGCTTGGCGATCGTCGCCTAGGGAGGCGACTCACGATCAACGTCAAGGCTAGCAGCGCGATACCTAGGTAGTCGCGACTTGTGTGGTGGCGATTGTAGTTTGGGCTTAATGCCGAGGGTTGAAGGCCGCGACTTAGGTGCAATGTCGTGGTAAGTACTGGCAGCATCGCGATGGAGTAGTTCGATCTGGAGAACGGCAGCGCGATGTCAAGCATTTCGACCTGCAATTAGAGGGTTGCTTTGTTGTAATGACGACTGAAATGGGATTAGGGGTTCAAGGCAGTGTGTGTCAAGTTCAAGTAAGGCATTCAGCAGGATATCGAAGGTAGAGCAGTGAGGCGTGTGTGCACTGGGGTTCAATGATCGCTGGTTCATGTTGCTATGTATTAATTCGCTCTCAACTACCTTGTTCTGGTCTAAAATCGTGGAGAGACAAGCCGGTTTAGGTCGTATTGCAAAACAAAAATCAAAGATGAGTTAATCTCACTCATCTGGGTTTTATTTAAATTTAAATGGTTAAATTTAAATAATTGGTTGAATGATTGAATTGATTTGATGTGCTATATTATATATAGTAATATATATATATATATATATATATATTAGAGTGATTGATTTCCCGTATTATATAGCGGATGAGACCCTATACGCCGCATAATAGCGGATGATATTATATTAATCCCATATACCGCGATATTCCACCTCAAAGTGAAAGTGGTATTTTATTGTGCTAACATCTATGGATGCAGGGAAATAGGTAGGAGGGATCCAACTGGATTCCTCAAAATATTTAGATTTGTTAAAATATTCTATGATATAATTATTTGCTATCCTATGATGAATTATATTGATAATTGAAAATGTTGGATACTATGGATGATTTAAAATATTTCAGTGAACTGAGTTATTAAAATCTATAGAAATGAGATTTCTGAAAAGAAAATAAAGGAGTGAGTTTTGAGTAAAATAACCATAGAGATTTGAAAAAATTAAAAATGAATTAGAAAAGAATAAAAAGTTATTTTTGAATTCTAATAAATATAATTCCAAGTGCTGGAAATGAGATTTTGAATAAATGGGAATAAGTGATTTTATTTTTAAACTCAAGTGATATTATTTCAAGAAATAAAGAATTTATTTTGAAATTCAAGGTTTAAATTTAATGAAAAGGATCAAGAAGAAATTTGAGAAATATGAAATTGGTATTTTCATTTAAAAGATTTTAAAGTACAAGGATTAAAATTTATTACAAAATGGAGTAATTTGGAAATCAATTTGGAAATGGATTTAAGTGTTTGAAATGGGAATTTTAAGAAGGATGGGACTAAGAAATTTATATACTGGGTTTATTAAAGTGAAGTAATATATCAGTGGATATTTGAAAGAATAAATTCACGGTGGGAATTTATTACAGGAATGGGTAAATTTGTTTAAAAATAAATAGTGCTTTATTTTTAAGAAGATGTAAAAGAGAAGCGTATTTCCCTGGATAGCCAAGTACGTTTTCAAAACAAATGTAAAAGTATAAGTTAAAAGTTAAAAGTTGTTTTAAAAAGTATGTTTTAGAAAATTTATTATTTCTATCTGTTTAAATTCTAAAGTTAGTATTTTCTTTTAATTTATTATAGCAGCAATTATTTAAAGGTGGTTTGGTATTATGTTTTAAAAGTTAGAAATTCAGTTTTATATTGTACAAAGTAGTTTTATTTTAAATATTCTTAAAGCATATATTTTGAATAAGCATTAAAGTAATTTTTATTTTAAATGTTTTAAAGGATATTTTATAATAAAGTTTTTAAATTATTTTGAAAATCTTAAGTTTTTTGTGCTTGGTGTTTTCAGGGGGAATAAATATTTGGGAATTTATTCCATGAGAAGAGTGCGGTTTGAGAACTGTTTTCAAAAGGGTTGAAAATGGAAATATATCTTGTGAAGATATTTTGAGGTTAATAAATAATTCAGTAGAAATTATTTATGTTTGATGGATGTTTGTGAATGTTAATTGATAGTTAAATAACCGGCTATCAATGTTGGCCAATGCGTTGATCGTTTCGAAGAGACCGGGATAGGGATAAAATTCTCGAAAACCAATTCGATTTTTGTACGTTTTCGTGGGGAAAACAAGAGTTTGGATTCGAAGGTGGAGCGGTGAAGTGCAAAGGCTAGTCGCTACTAATCTTGAGAATGATTCCAAAATGGATGTAGTAGGAGTAGTGCCTTCGGTTCCATTCGAACCCGGGACAGACTTGTATGGATGAATGCTTTAAGAACATCGTCAGGTGTACTGTGAACATTCTAAGAGATGTGTTCGAAAAAGGTAATGCTTAGCCTCGAGCCTCATCAATCGAGAATGACTGAAAATCAGGGGATATGCAGCAAGGCTAAGTGGGTAGCATCCATTAGGGTAAGGTCATCCTTGTCTAGATGCCCCTTTTATTCGGCTTAGTGGTGCGGTTGTTGTTCCCAACAGTGGGGTGATCTTACTCGGGATTATCCAGTAAGGGGTAGTGCCGGTCTTGTGTTGCAGGGGATTAGGAGTAATCCTCGGCACGGTGATCTAGGCCACGTACTGTTACAGGTGGTACCCCAGTGCCTAGTCATTAGTTGGGAATCCATTCTCCCTACGTGTCTTTTTCGGTTTTGTTTGTATTACCCACGACTATGGCTAGTAGCTGGAATTTAATGAATGTAACAATTTCGGCTATTTTAATTAGTATTTGTAAATAGACCCTATTATAATATCAGAGGATTTTTATTAAATGGTGTTTTAGCATCGTAAGGTAAACGGCTGACATGTTTATTTGTAGCGTGTCTTACGAGATGCTTTTGGATTTTCAAAGGATTTTTGGAACTTTAATAATCAATTTGAGTGTGGTTTTCTCACGCTGGTATTCCAGACTGACTTGGGTGTTATTTTACTATAATGCTCGGGTCAGACCGAGTATTATAGAATATAAGATATGATGTTGTGGAGCTCAAGAGACGAGCTGGATGGCGATATGTACTTCCATACTTAATTATTATTCCGCTGTGTATTCAGTTTTGAGGACAAGTTTATATGACTGTCCAGTTGTATGTTATTGATGTTGTTGAACTCCGATGATGTTTTCTGATGATGTATCAGTAAACAGATATAGTTTTCTTTTGTGTAAAGATCTATTATTATTTACTATATTTTATTCCGCTGCGATGGTAAGATTCTGTTGTTGCTTGTTTCCTCTTCTTCTATCTACTTCTTCTTTCACCCTAACGGTTCGGTTTTTCGAGCGTCGAAAAATCGGGTCGCTACAGTTGGTATCAGAGCTTAGGTTGGCGATAACCTTGGCTTTCGTGGGAATTACTCATAGAATAGAGTCCGTAGTACTCTAGAATGAGCTTGAGTGTATTAATAAATATGAGCGCGTATTTGTTAGTGAGTATAAAATTGTTTTATATTGTGTTGACTTATCGGTTGAGTGTTTAATTCTGATCGATATGTGGGATGCCATATCATCGATAGGGATTCCTAAACTCTTAAACAAGATAAACCGACAAGGTATGGTTTTTAAAATAGGATAAATGAAATAATTTTACCCAAATTATAATTGTATATAAAAGAAATAATTTTCTGTAAATTATTATAGTTATATATGGTTGCTTGGTTGTTAGGGGACGATAATATTAAATTATTATTATTGTTAAGTGAAAGTTGAATAAAGAATTGGAAATTATAACCAAGACTAAGGAATAAATTTATATAACGAAATGGGATTTATGAATGAGAATTATAAATGTGACTTATAATTGAATGAGATGAATTCCAGAGTAATGTTGGATATAGATTGAAAGAATTTAAAATTCGAAATTTTGGGAAAGATTTAAATTCTTTTGGGTTTGGAAATGGTTTTTAAAGGTTTGGAGAAATAATAGTGATATTATTTGGGAAATATTGGAATCTGGAAGATTTTGAATTTGAAAATATTTGAAATGTTTTAAAGAGATAAAAGCATTTAACTCTCTTCGGTCGCTGGGAAATAACTTCGGTGATGACTTCAGCATTCTCGATGTTCATTTTCGAGTTTCCCAGAGGGAAATTGCTACCAAATTGTTTTAAACTGGAATTGTTTGCAAAACTGGGTTTGGTTTTGAAATTCAAAGTGGTAAATGAATTTATCGAAGAATGTTGGATATAATTGATTTCAAATGATTTTTGAAATACTTAAGTGATTAGTGAAGGCTCTAGAATTGGTTTAAAATGTTTTGAGTGTCTAAGTTATGGCTTAAGCTCTAGAGGTTTAACTAAGAATGTTATGGATTATAAGCAGGTTTGGAAATTTATGAAGTTTGAAAATTTCCTGGAATGAAATTAACTTGTAAAAAAGTTAATAAGTTGGAAGAGTAAGTCGAATTAAATGTACTTAAGCTAAGTTTAATATTGAGTTGAATTTGAATCAAACTGGAAATAAAATTTAGTTGTATTTGAATAAAGTTGGAATGGAATTGAATTAAAATGAATTCAGGGAGTTATTGATAATATAAAATGAAATAAAATTCTTACTTAAATAAATGGAAGTAAGTTAAATTGGAGTTGATGAAATAAAAATGCATGCTTGGCTAAATAAGTGTACAATCTCGAGTAAAAATGAAATATGAATATAATCAAGCTTAAAATGGGTAGAAGTATGAAAAATATAAGTGTGAGACTTATAAGAAAAAATGGTGAAATAAAACAGTAAGCCAAAATAAAATTGTTTTGTATTTTGGAAATAGAATAGATATCCAAACTTGAATTACAAAAATAGAATTGAACTCATGTAAAATAATGAAGTGATTTTTAAAGATAAAAACCAAATATTTAATTGGAAGTGGGAGTAAACTAATTTGGAATAAATTAGAAAATTGAATATGTTAATGAGATTTAATTTGGTTAAATAAAAGTTGAATTGTGAAATTGGATTGTTAATAAAAAAAATAGATTTTTGAAAAGAAGTTTGAGTTATAAAATTCAGCTTGAATTGTTAGTAAAGTAAATGGGTATTGGACTATTCTTCTTAAATAGAAATTTCGGGGACGAAATTCGTTTAAGGGGGGAGGAATGTGACGACCCGGAATTTTTGGATGTTTGAAATCCGAATATTTAATTGATTTTAAATATTAAAAAGGAAATTTTTAACTTGAATTCAAATATTACTATTTATTTGATAATTGAATTATTGAATTAAAAAATTTGAAGTTGGGTAAAATGTTGAATCTGGAGTTTTAAGCCTGTTAAAAATAATTTGAAGGCTTGTAAAATTTATATTGATAGTTTTGAAGGTAATAAAAGCTTTTAAATTGAAATTGGAAGTGATTTGTTCGGTTTTAAAAATATATCGTTTAAAATTGATATTTAAATAGCCTTTCGAGACACAGTCTCGGATTTTAATGAAACCAGTTCCATTGAATCCGTAATATTGTATTATTATCGGATTTCAATTTTCGTATTGTATGGAGTGATCGTTTGGCCGTACGGTAAGTAAACGCGCTAAAAATTAAATCGAAATTTAATATAATAACTGAGTTCAAAAAGCTATCTTCTCCATACGATTGAATTAGGACTCGAAACCTTTTCTATTGTGTTCGGAATAGGGGTATAACATTATAAGCGCCTAGCGGCATGCCTCGATAGGAGGTCGAGATTTTAGGCTACATAAATTTGAGACGGTATAAATTTAAAATTTAAATATAAAATATATTTTTGCCCAGTCAAAACTCATTCCCATCAGCCACCATTCTTTCATCTCAGCCATCCTATATTCCTGACCAAGCCGACCTATACCTCTCTGTTAAATCATGTACCCTCTCTCTTTCCCTCAGTTCAAATCTTTTCAAAGTCGTCTGTATTCTGCTCGGATTTGAAATCCTGTCGTCCCTATCTATTTATTCCTTTCGTTCCTCAGTTCCACAAAACCCTCTTCATTCATCTCGGAGATCTATCTCTAAAAAAAAATAGAAATCGTGACTTCATAAATATAAATAAAATAAACAAACAACGCCAGCGGCGGCTTGGCGATCGTCGCCTAGGGAGGCGACTCACGATCAACGTCAAGGCTAGCAGCGCGATACCTAGGTAGTCGCGACTTGTGTGGTGGCGATTGTAGTTTGGGCTTAATGCCGAGGGTTGAAGGCCGCGACTTAGGTGCGATGTCGTGGTATATGCTGGCAGCGTCGCGATGGAGTAGCTCGATCTGGAGAACGACGACGCGATGTCAAGCATTTCGACCTGCAATTTGAGGGTTTCTTTGCTGCAATGACGACTGAAATTGGACTAGGGGTTCAAGGCAGTGTGCGTTAAGTTCAAACAGGGCATTCAGCAGGATATCTAAGGTAGAGCAGCAAGGCGTGTGTGCACTTGGGTTCAATGATCGCTGGTTCGTGTTGCTATTTACTAGTTCGCTCTCAACTGCCTCGTTTTGGCTAAAATCATGGAGAGACAAGAAGGTTTGGGTCGTATTGCAAAGAAAAAATCAAAGGTGAGTTAATCTCACTCATCTGGGTTTTATTTAAATTTAAATGGTGAAATTTAAATAATTGGTTGAATGATTGAATTGATTTGACGTGCTATATTATATATATATATATATATATATATATATATATATATATATTGAAGTGATTGATTTCCCGCATTATATAGCGGATGAGACCCTATGCACCGCATAATAGCGGATGATATTATATTAATCCCATATACTGCGATATTTCACCTCGAAGTGGAATTGATATTTTATTGTGCTAACATCTATGGCTGCAGGGAAACAGGTTGGAGGGATCCAACTGGATTCCTCAAAATATTTAGTTTTGTTAAAATATTATGTGATATAATTATTTGCTATCCTGTGATGAATTATATTGATAATTGGAAATGTTGGACACTATGGTTGATTTAAAATATTTCGTTGAACTGATTTATCAAAATCTATAGAAATGGGATTTCTGAAAAGAAAATAAAAGAGTGAATTTTGAGTAAAATAAACATAGAGATTTGAATAAATTAAAATGAATTGGAAAAGAATAAAAAGTGATTTTTGAATTCTAATAAATATATTCCAAGTGCGGGAAATGAGATTTTGAATAAATGGGAATAAGTGATTTTATTTTTTTCAAGTGATATATTTCAAGAAATAAAGAATTTATTTTGAAATTCGAGGTTTAAATTTAATGAAAAGGATCAAGAAGAAATTTGAGAAATATGAAATTGGTATTTTCAGTTAAAAGATTTTAAAGTACAAGTAAGAATAAAAATTTATTTCAAAATGGTGTAATTTGCAAATCAATTTGGAAATGCATTTAAGTGTTTGAAATTGGAATTTTAAGAAGGACGGGACTAAGAAATTTATATACTGGGTTTATAAAAGTGAATTAATATATATTAGTGGATATTTGGAAGAATAAATTCACGGTGGTAATTTATTAAAGGAATGGGTAAATTTGTTTAAAAATAAATAGTGATTTATTTTTAAAAAGATGCGAAAGAAAAGCGTATTTCCCTGGATAGCCAAGTACGTTTTCAAAACAAATGTAAAAGTATAAGTTAAAAGTTGTTTTAAAAAGTATGTTTTAGAAAATTTATTATTTCTAACTGTTTAAGTTCTAAAGTAAGTATTTTCTTTTAATCTATTATAGCAGTAATTATTTAAAGGTGGCTAGGTATTATGTTTTAAAAGTTAGAAATTCCGTTTTATATTGTACAAAGTAGTTTTATTTTAAATATTATTAAAGTATATATTTTGAATAAGTATTAAAGTAATTTTTAAATTAAATGTTTTAAAGGATATCTTATAATAAAGTGTTTTAAATTATTTTAAAAATCTAAAGTTTTTTGTGCTTGGTGTTTTCAGGAGGAATAAATATTTGGGAATTTATTCCATGAGAAGAGTGTGGTTTGAAAACTGTTTTCAAAAGGGTTGAAAATGGAAATATATCTTGCGAAGATATTTTGAGGTTAATAAATAATTCAGGATAAATTATTTATGTTTGATGGATGTTTGTGAATGTTAATTGATAGTTAAATAACCGACTATCAATGTTGGCTAATGCGCTGATCGTTTCGAAGAGATGGGGACCGAGATCAAATTCTCGAAAACCACTTCGATCCGGTTTGTACGTTTTCGTGGGGAAAACAAGAGTTTGGATTCGAAGGTGGAGCAGTGAAGTGCAAGGGCTAGTCGCTACTAATCCTGAGGTTGATTCCAAAATGGATGTAGTAGTAGTAGTGCCTTCGGTTCCATTCAAACCCGGGACGGACTGGTATGGATGAATGCTTTCAGAACATCGTCAGGTGGATGGTGAGCATACTAAGAGATGTGTTCTAAAAAGGTAACGCTTAGTCTCGAGCCTCATCTACCGGGAATGACTGAAAATCAAGGGATATGCAGCAAGGCTAAGTGGGTAGCACCCATTAGGGTAAGGTCATCCCTGCCTTGATGTCCCTTTTATTCGGATTAGTGGTGCGGTTGCTGATCCCAACAGTGGGGTGATCTTACTCGGGATTATCTAGTAAGGGGTAGTCCTGGTTTTGTGTTGCAGGGGATTGGGAGAAATCCTTAGTACGGTGATCTAGGCCACGTACTGTGACAGGTGGTACCCCAGTGCCTAGTCATTAGTTGGAAATCCATTCTCCCTACGTGCCTTTTTCAGTTTTGTTTGTATTACCCACAACTGTGGCTAGTAGCTGAAATTTAGCGAATGTAACAATTTCGGCTATTTTAATAAGTATTTGTAAATAGACCCTATTATTATATCAGAGGATTTTATTAAAAAGTGTTTTAGCTATCGTAAGGTAAAAACCCAACATGTTTATTTGTGGCGTGGTCTTACGAGATGCTTTTGGATTTTCAAAGGATTTTTGGAACTTTAATAATCAATTTGAGTGTGGTTTTCTCACGTTGATATTTCAGACTGACTCCGGTATCATTTTACTATAATGCTCGGGTCAGACCGAGTATTATAGAATACCGGATATGATGCTGTGGAGCTCAGGAGACGAGCTGGATGGTGATACGTACTTCCGTACTTGATTATGATTCCGCTGTGTATTCAGTTTTGAGGACAAGTTTATATGACTGTCCAGTTGTACGTTATTGATGTTATTGAACTCTGAAGATGTATTCTGATAATGTATGAGTAAAATAGATATAGTTTTATTTTGTGTAAAGATCTGTTATTATCTACTATATTTTATTCCGCAGCGATGGTAAGATTCTGTTGTTATTTGTTTCCTCTTCTTGTATCTACTTCTTCTTTCACCCTAATGGTTCGGTTTTTCGAGCGTCGAAAAATAGGGTCGTAACAATTGGTTTGGCGAATTTCTCAATTTTGGTATTTTGAAGTCAAAATCTTTAAAGATCCTATCTTAAATGTTTGGACATGTTATTTGGGGTGCATCGAAGAGCCTATAAGATTGGGTTGTCGCTTGGCATAAATCCCTAGCCTCTTTCGCTCATTCAATCGCCTCCGAATTGATTTAGCCATCAATGGCCTAAGCAAATTTCTACCCAGTTCAGGCAACCGGACATCTGGTTGAACCTACCAGATGTTTGGTAGGGGCTGAAAAAAAATATAAAATAAGGGATAAATAAAATTCCAAATCCCAGGACCAGACATCTGGTTAAATCCAACCAGACGTCTGGGAGGCTTCAGGAAAAAAAATTTAATGTATGAAAATCCAAAATCCAAGGTCATACGTCTGGTTAAACCCACCAGACGTCTGGTTAAACCCACCAGACGTCTGGTTAAACCCACCAGATGTCTGCTGCTATTGAATTTTTTCCTATTTGCCATTTTTGAGTGGATTTTCAATTTTTGTCGATATTTGACGATGCAAATAGCTATTATCAATCAATACCGACTTCGATGACTTCTTTTCTGGATTTTTGATGTTTCCATTTGATGGATTTGATATTGATTTCCATGATTTTGATTCACTTTATTGAAATGTGGATGTTGATGATAGACTGTAATTACAATCGTTTCTATGATTTGTCACTTTAATATACAAAGGTTTCTATACTAGTAGTAAACACTCAAACTCTTTCACAAAAATGATTTCAATATTACTTTTAATTCAAGGCTTGATTTTAAAACCGTTTTCCAATCTATTAGTATATAAAAACCTTTACCTCATTCGTATGAGAAATCCAATTAAACGACTTAGCAAAACAAGTGGTATGAAACACTTACATTTACTTCGCCGGTTATTTCTTGGACTTATTTGATTGAAATCTCATGACAATCTTCGAGTGGAAATTTACAATTTGTTCGTAAATATTTAAGTTAAGCCAGTGGTTATGGGACATGAAGCTAAACTCATTTATTTAGTAGCTTAGTGTCTTCTTTTTGGTCAACGATGATCATTTTTTAATTTTGGGTGGAAATCTACAATTTGTTCGTAAGTATTTAAGTTAAGCCAGTGGTTATAAGACATGAAGCTAAACTCATTTATTTACTAGCTTGGTGTAATTTACTTATTCTATGGAGCTTCGTCTCAATTTTATGGGCTAGCGACCCATGTTTTTTTTAACCGTTTTATGGAGTTCGATTCTAGAGTGTACGACTAGATTACGTTGTTGTTCTGGCTTATTTGAGTTTCAGGTTCCTTGGGCATACCGTTGAACTAGATCGTTACACCGGCTCTATGGGTTAGCGACCCATGGGATAGTGTCCCGTTTATGATACAAGTGTTGGTGAGTTTTTATGCTCCTATTTATGATACACCTCCCTCTTTTTTTGTTATTTTTTGGATTTCTACTTGATGATTTCTGGAATTTATGTTTCACTAATTTTTGCGATTTGCATTGATATGTTTTGTCAATATTTGAGGTTTGGTGAATAAGCTAAAGAATATGATATACTTTTTGGGTATTTGAGGAGATTTCAGATATTGTATGATTTTCATTGTTATCAAATATATACTTGTTACAGTATAGCATAATTGTTATCATATATTTTTATCATATCTCTTATCCTACCTCATCTTATATGATATTTATAGCTAGACTGATCCGTTTATTATTTTCCTTCTTAAATAATACTCGGGTCAGACCGAAGTGTTTCAGGTGCTTCCACTTGACTTCTTAGCAGGGACAAGCTTCCGAATTTTGGCTAACTACTTTAGCTTAGTAGTTTTTTGTTTTTATACATTCGAGATAGAGACTCTTTGATTTATACTTATTCTTTTGTGTAGCACATGTACCTATTCTTTTGGCATGTAGTGGATATTGTATGACCACTACTGTGATGTTCACTTCTATGTGTTATATTCATATCCGATTCCGCCTTAATGATATTAATATATGTGATTAATTTTGTGTTATGCTTATTTTATATTTATTTTCGAAGGCCACATAGCCACCGTGTAGTAGCTTTGATTTTGTATTTGATATGTCAAATTTCCTCTTAAAAAGAAATGCATGACCTTCTTTCTGCCATATCGGTACTCGCACATCAATTACACATATGGTCGCTCCTCAACAGCCTTATTCTTCATGCTAGTTGATGGCATTATCCTGTAGTGTTCTTGGCTAGTGTGAGTATAGAGGTGGGGTGTCACATCTTGGTATCAGAGCCAAACTTCGGAACAATATATAATATTATGACAAGAGTCATTGTCCTAAGTCTCTCTTAGGAATCCTGCCTTAGGATTTAATCCGAATCTTAGAAATTCTATCCTATTTTCTTTAATGATGCTTTGTTTTAACAATCAAGAATTCATTCTAAGAATACCCTTTTTCCTCTTCATTCTTTCTTTTTTCTTAGAGAAGAAGAGATGGTTGGACCTGGTAGTGCTAGCACTGGTCAATATAGTGGTCCTCCTCTAGATGGCATATTCATGTCTGCCCAACAAATTTTGGATCTTGTAAAGAATCAAAGGTTCATTTGTGCATTGAATAAGAACCGCAAAAAGTTTTTACCTTTGAAATTAGAAGCGCCTTTCGGCCAACTTGTAGATATCACTCTTCAAATTGAAGAGGCCGATAAAGGAAGTGATAGTGATGTTGGAGGTGCTAAGAAGAGCCATATTATGACGACCCGGAATTTTTGAGCATTTAAAATTGGAATATTTAATTGATTTTAAATATTTAAAAGTTAATTTTTAACTTGAATTCAAATATCACTATTTATTTGATAATTAAAATTTTGAATTAAATAATTTGAAGTTGGATAAAAGGTTGAATCTGGAGTTTTAAGCCTGTTAAATATAATTAGAAGGCTTGTAAAATTTATATTGATAGTGCTGAGGATAATGATGTTTTAACATTGAATCTAACAGTGATTTGTTTAGTTTTGAAATTTTATCGTTTTAAATTGAATTTAGAAATAGTCTTCCGAGGCACATTCTCGGAATTCGACGAAACTAGTTCCATTGGATCCATAATATTGTATTATTATCGGATTTTGATTTTCGTAGCGTTTGGAGTGGTCGTGTGATCGTACGGTAGATAAACGCATTTAAATCTACATCAAAAATTTAATATAAATAACCAAGTCCAAAAAGCTATTTTCTCCATACGATCGAATTAGGACTCGAAACCTTTTCCATTATGTTTGGAATATGGGTATAACATTATAAACTCCAGCGGCACGCCTCTATACATTGTCAAGATTTTAAGTTGCGAATTCAAGATGATTTAAATTTAAACTTAAATTTAAATATAGCATTGTATTTGTTTGACTGGTAAATATTTTCCATTTGCTGCCTTTCTTTCAAATCAAAACTTTATCCTTTCACTTCAGAAAACACAGTAGCCGACCAATACAGTCCGTGTCTTCTCTAACACGCTTTCCTTTTTTTATTCTCGCTCTTGTTCATTTTGCAGAAGCTCGTTCAAAATATAAAATAAAATCGTAGCTACAGAACAAAGATTAATGGCCGTTAAATAAAATAAAAATAAGAGAGACGAAATCGAATTCGATTTCGACTAGAAATCGCGAATCCTCTTTTCATTTTCCCTCTGTACGAAATAAAGGCGGTGTAACCGAGTTCGATCAAACTCGCGAGTGACCGGTGCGTGTTGAAGGGTGGAGGCGCGACAAGGATCGAAGCCGAGGTGAGGGTTTCGTGAGCCAAATATGTGTGCGTCTGGTTCGCGTAAGGCTGGGTTCGAGATGATGACTTCGGCAACAGGGCAAGCACTCGTGAAGAGGAAGGGGGGGTCGATTTCATCATTGCCGGTCGTCGCATGTTCGACGGGAGGGCATAGTGATGTCGAGCAACGAGGAGGCTAGAGTTAGCGAGTTTGTAGGAGGAGAACGTGATGGCATTCACGTATTTCCCCGCTCGGGGTCATGTGCGACAGTAAGGTATAGACTTTTTTTAAAATTTTGTATATACATATGTAGTTATATAGATGTTAGAAATTTTAATAGCAATAAACTATATGTTCAGTTTAAAATTTAATATATATGTATGGATAGGAATAGAAAAATAGAAAAAAAAGAGAAAATGTTTACTTTTTAATTTTAAAATTTCAAAAGTTAAACTTATATATATACTAGAAATTTATATGAGACTTTGGAAGAAAATTTTATAAGGAATTGGTGATAAAATTGTACAGTTGACTTCTTTAATATTTTGGACTGCAAATTAAAAACAAAGGTGAGTTACTCTCACTCATCTGGTTTTAAATTTAAACTTAAATGGTTAAATTTAAATAATTGGTTGAATGGTTGAATTGATTTGATGTGCTATATTATAGTATATAATACATCTTAGAATGATTGATTTCCCACATTATATAGCGGATGAGACCCTATGCACCGCATAATAGCGGATGATATTATATTAATCCCATATACCGCAATATTCCACCTCGAAGTAGTATTGGTATTTTATGTCGTGCTAACATCTGTGGATGCTGGGAAAACAGGTTGAAGGGATCCAACTTGATTCCTCAACATTTATTTAAATTATTTAATATTCTCTGTTGTGATTATTTGATATTCTACGATCAATTATATTGGAATATTAAATGCTATGGTTTGCTTGAATATATTTCGATACTCTGAGTTATCAAAATATATAAATTGAATTTTTGAAAAGAAAATAAAGAGTGAATTTTTAAGTAAAATAATTATAGAAAATTTGAATAAATTTAAGAATGAACTGGAAAAGAAATAAAGTGATTTTAAAATTCTAATAAATAAATTCCGAGTGTGGAAAAGGGGGAATTTTGATAAACAGAGAAATAATGAATTTTTAAAAACTTAGGTGACCTTACTTAAAGGAATATAGGATTATTTTAAAATTCAAGGTATAAATTTATTTAAAAGGATAACGAAGGAATTTTTGGAAATCTAAAATTGGTATTTTCAGTTAAAAGATTTTAAATCATAAGTAAGAAATAAAGATTTGAAGTTAATGGGTTTTGGAATAAATTGAGTAAGCGAAGAAATTTATTTCAAAATGAAGTAAATAGGGAATCAATTTGGAAATTATTCTAAGTGTTTTGGAATCGAAATTTCAAAGGAAGTTGGGTATATAAAACTTATAAACTTGGTTTATAAAGGTAAAGCAATATATCAATAGATATTTGGAAGAATAAATTCAAGATGGGAATTTATTAAGGAGTGGGTAAATTTGTTTAGAAATAAATAGTGATTTATTTTTAAAGGATGTGAAGTGAAGTATATTTCCCTGGATAGCCAAGTACGTTTTCAACGTAAATTTTTAAATATAAGTTATGTTGTTTTAAAAAAGCATGTTTTAGAAATTTCATTTCTAAATGTTTAAATTTTAAAGTAAGTCTTTTTCAAATCTATTACTAGTAGTAATTATTTAAGGCGACTTGGTATTTTGTTTTAAAAAGAGAAATTTAGTTTTATATTCTATAAAGTAGCTTTATTTTAAATATTCTTAAAGTATATATATTTTTAATAAGTATTAAAGCAGTTTTTAATTTAAATATTTTAAAGCATATTTTACAATAAATGTTTTAAATTATTTTAAAGTCTAAAGTTTTGTGCTTGGTGATTTCAGTGGAAATAGAAAATATTTGGGAAATTTATTCTGTAAAAGGAAGATAGTTTGAAACTGTTTTCAAAAAGGTTTGAAAAGTGGAATTATATCTTGCGAAGATAGTTTGAGATAAATAAATAATTTAAGAAATTATTTATTGTTTGATGGTTGTTGTGAATGTTAATTGATAGTTAAATAACCGACTATCAACATTGGACAATGCGTGGATCGTTTCGAAGAGACCATAATTGGGATTTATTTCTCGAAAACTACTTCGATCCGGTTTGTACGTTTTCGTGGAAAAACGAGTTTGGATTCGAAGATGGAACAGTGAAGTGCAAGGGCTAGTCGCTACTAATCCTGAGGATATTTCCAAAAGGGATGTAGTAGGAATAGTGCCTTCGGTTCCGTTCGAACTAGGGACGGACTTGTATCGATGAATGCTTTCAGAACATCATCAGGCGGACGATGAGCATTCTAAGTGAAACGTTCAAAAAGGTAATGCTTAGCCTCAAGCCTCATCAACCGGGAATGACTGAAAATCAGGAGTTATGAAGCAAGGCTTGGTGGGCAGCACCCATTTTCGGGTGAGGTCATCCCTGTCTAGATGTCCCTTTCATTTCGGCTTAGTGGTGCGGTTGGTGATCCCAACCGCGGGGTGATCTTACTCAGGATTATCCAGTAAGGGATAGTCTGGGTCTTGTGTTGCCGAGAGTCGGGAGTGATCCTTGGTACCGTGATCTAGACCACGTACTCTGACAGGTGGTATCCCAGTGCCTAGTCATTAGTTGGAAATCCGTTCTCCCTACGCGCCTTGTACGAGTTTTGTTTGTATTACCCACTTTGTGGCTAGTAGCTGGAATTTAATAGATGTAACAACTTCGGCTATTTTAATAAGTATTTGTATATAGACCCTATTATAATATCATAGGATTTTAATAAAAAGTGTTTTAGCTATCGTAAGGTAAAAACCCGACATGTTTATTTATGGCATGGTCTTATGAGATGCTTTTGTTTTCAAAAGGATTTTTGAAACTTTAATAATCAATTTGAGTGTGATTTCTCATGATGGTATTCCAGACTGACTCGGGTGTTATTTAATTGTAATGCTCGGGTCAGACCGAGTATTATAGGATACATAAAAGGATGCTATGGAGATCTGGAGACGAGCTGGATGGCGATATGTACTTCCGTACTTGCTATTATTATTCCGCTGTGTATCCAGTTGTATGTTATTGATGTTGTTGAACTCTAATGATGTACTCTGATGATGAATGTATAAACAGATATAGTATTTGTTTTTATGTAAAGATCATTGAATATCTATTATATTTTATTCCGCTGCGATGGTTAGATTCTGATGTTGTTTTCTATTTTCTTCTTCTACCTCTTCTTCTTTAACCCAAATGGTTCGTATTTCTATACATCTTGAGTTGATTAATGGAGAATAGTTTTGACTCAAGGGGTACGGATTTGCGGGTCGTTACAGTTGGTATCAGAGCTTAGGTTGGTGATAACCTTGGCTCTGGTGGAAATTACTCATTAAAAAGAGTCCGTAGTACTCTAGAATGAGTTTGATTGTATTAATAGATATGAGCGCATATTTGTTAGTGAATATAAAATTGTTTTATATTGTGTTGATTTATCGGTTGAGTGTTAATGGATTCTGGTCGATGTGTGGTATGCCATTCATCGGTAGGGGTTTCTAAACTCTTAAACAAGATAAACTGACACAGTATTGTTTTAAATAGGGTAAATGAAATAATTTTACCCAAATTATTTTCATACAGAAAGGGAATAATTTTTCGTGAATTATTATAGTTATATATGGATGCTTGGTTGTTAGAAAGTGATAATATTAAATTATTATCATTGTATGAGAAATGAATAAGAAATTGAAATAATAACCAAAGATGAAGGAATAAATTAATAAATAAATGGGATTTGTAAATGTGATTTATAATTGAATAAGGAATTGGAATCATAATTAAAAACTAGAAATAAATTCATATGCAAATGAAATTTGTAAATGTAAACTATAAATGTAAATTATAGTGCGATTAATAATTAAAATAAGATAAAATTTCAAAGTAATGTTTGAATATAAATTTAAAGGATTTGGAATTTGAAAATTTGGAAATTTAAATTCCTTTGAATTTGAGAATGGTTCTCAAAAAGTTAGGAAAAATAATATATATTTGAGAAATATTTTTGAATCGGATTTGAAATCTAGAGAGATTTGGAATTTAAAATATTTGAAGGGTTTTAAAGGAGATAAAAGCATTGAACTCCTTCGGTCGCTGGCAAATAATTTCGGTGATGACTGCAGCATCATCCATGTTCATTTTAGAGTTTCCAAGAAGTGGATTGCTACCTGAATGTTTTGCATTAATGTTTGGTTGTGAAAGTTGGTTTGATTTGAAAATGCAAAGGAATAGTTTGGTTTATATATATATGTTTTCAAAATTAAATTTGGAACCTTTTAGTAATGAGTTTAAACGTGTAAGCAAAAGGGAATTGAAACTGAATGTTGAACTTAAGTTTGAATGGAAAAAATTTGTTTAGTCAAGTTGGACTAAATAAAAAAAAGTTTTGAGATTAAAATTAGTAAGTAACTGATTGATTTATATTATATGCAAATGAAATGAAACTGAATATTGGATGATGTTTGATTTAAAATTGTGTAAAATAAAGTGCAGAATTAGTTCAAATAGACTAATTTTTTTTTAATATTTGGAAATAAAATTTATTCTTGGTTGAAAATGAATTTGTGAATGAATAAATGAATTTATAATTGTAAGTAAATGAACTGAAATTGGATATTGGAATGATATTAAATGGAATTAAGACCTTGCTTAACAATATTCAGAAGAATGGTATGTAGCTAGATTTTACTGGAGTTAAGTTAAATAAAATTGAATTGAAATGAATTCAGTTGAGTTATAGATAATATTGAATGGAATAAAAATCTTACTTAAATAAATAAATGTAAACTAAGTAAGTTCTGAATTGGATTAAAATAGATTTGGTGTGAGTTGTAAACAAATCCAATTCAAGCATAAATTGAATGGCCTTATTACTTATAAATTCGATAATGAATTGTTAATGTGAATTAAAATTTAAAAATTGATAAGAGAATAAACTAATCGAATAAATTAGTAAAATGGTTGGGATTTCATCAAAGGACAAATCAAATCAAGGATTTGAAATGAAAGTTGGTGGAATAAAATAAACTTAATTTATTGGGTGGAATAGTTTGAAGAAAATAAATAACTGAAGTAAATTGTGAGATAGTTATTTAATATATTTGTTGTCGAGTTTGATAGAATGGTTTGGAAATCAAACTTTATAAATATGAAAGAAAATGCAATAAAAAGTTTATGAATAAATTAAAATGGTTTGGAATCAAGTGTAAATTGAGATGGAATCAATTTAAAATGGTTTGAAGCTTAAATAATTATTTATTCACATTAATATTGTCAAATTGCATAAGAAAATGGGTCGTTCGATGTAAACGAGATTAGAGAAAATTATATGAGTTATTAGAAGTGAAATAGGATGATTTTGAAATCAACTGGAATGAATATGAGTTTGTTTTGCTTAAAATGAATTAAATATAAGCGAGTAAGTTGTAAATCACTTAAACTGAATGGAATAGTTTGGAAATTGGTAGTAAGCAATTGTAATAAGAGTTGGAACCTTACCTTTGTGCTTATGAAAGTATATATCAAGCATTGTTTCAGGATCCATGTTTTGGCTATTTAAATTTAAGTGAAATGCTATAAACTTCCTACATATAGTACTTATATGTTTAAATTAAGTAAGTGCAGGTACCGGGAAGCCGTTTGGCTGGATTTTGGGCACGCTAATTGCTAAATAATAAGCCGCTTGCTTAAAAATGCTAAATAAAGGTACGCCTACGAAATAAAAAATAGGAAATATGAACTGTTTTTGTTTTTCCGACCGGGTGGGTCGATGTATATATATTTATATCTCTTGGCATATTGCAAAAGCTCCTCCGTACAAAGGAGACTGCCAAAATTTTCCGAAAATTTTGGGAGTTAGAAAATTTTAGAAATTTTTAGGAAAATTTTTGTGAGTAACAAAATAATTTGAAATTTGAAATTGAAATAAATTATTGGACGAAACTAATTTAAAATAATGATATGAATCGGTTATAAATGGAAAATAATTTAATATTCAGAGTTGAAGATAAATTAAATTCATATGGAAATGGGAGAACCAATTTGAATAAAAGTAGATATAAACTAAAGTGGAAGTGAAAATAAATATAAGAAGTGTATAAAATACTTATATTGAACTTAAAGAAGAAATGGTGAAATTCTTAAGTAATATGGGTGTCGGGAAAATATTTTGAATAAGAAATTGAGTGAAGATTTAATAAACATATATGTACATCATACGGCTTGAATGAATAGATATTGACATTTTGTAAGGAAGTCAATAAAATGTTTTTGAATGTTGTGATTGGATATTATTACTAAGTAGGATATGCAGGTATTATAAAGGGAAATGAAAATTGGTTTTGATTTCAGAAGATAAATTTGACTTGCTCGACAAAAAAGTATGTATTTAAATTTCTGTATGAAATTTGATTGGGTTTTTGATCTAGCGACTTAGCTTTTGTTTTCTTTTGAATTTGGGAGCCCGTAGAGGCATTTTGTAGTTGTACCGAGCTAGCCGCGCAAAGGAGACGCTGGCAAAAATTTTCGGATTAGAAAATTTATGAGAAAATTTTGATAATTCATCATTTGGTTTTAAATTGAAATTTGAAGATTAAGCACATAATATTACTTGAAAACTATGGGAGAGTTTGGGAAAGTTAGTAAGAATGGTAATGTGTCTTTTATAAAAAGAAAGTTGGTAGGATGTTGAATTTTTGGATTTAGGAAAATAGTAATGGGTATGGATCATTCTTCTTAACAAGTAATTTCGGGGACGAAATTCTTTTAAAGGGGGAGGAATTTGACGACCCAGAATTTTTGAGCATTTAAAATTGGAATATTTAATCGATTTTAAATATTTAAAAGTTAATTTTTAACTTGAATTCAAATATCACTATTTATTTGATAATTAAAATTTTGAATTAAATAATTTGAAGTTGGATAAAATGTTGAATCCGGAGTTTTAAGCCTGTTAAAAATAATATGAAGGCTTGTAAAATTTATATTAATAGTGTTGAGGATAATAGAAGTTTTAACATTGAATCTAATAGTGATTTGTTCAGTTTTGAAATTTTATCGTTTTAAATTGAATTTAAAAATAGCTTTCGAGGCACAGTCTCGGAATCCGACGAAACCCGTTCCATTGGATCCATAATATTGTATTATTATCAGATTTTAATTTTCGTAGAGTTTGGAGTGGTCGTGTGATCGTACAGTAGATAAACACGTTTAAATCTATATCGAAAATTTAATATAAATAACCAAGTCCAAAAAGTTATCTTCTCCATACGATCGAATTAGGACTCGAAACCTTTTCCATTATGTTCGAAATAGGGATATAACATTATAAACGCCTAGCGGCACGCCTCGATTGTAACGAACCCGAATTTTTGAACCCGAAAATTCCAGGAAGTTACAGTTAGTATCAGATAGAGGTTAAGCGAAAACCTTGGCTCTGGTGGGTTTACTCATTAAGGATAGGGTCGATGGTACCCTAGAATGAGTTGAGTGTGTGTGTGTGTGTGTGTGTGTGTGTATGAGAGCGTACTTGTTATTTTCCTATATAAAGATTTTAAATGATTTTATATAAGAACATATTTGATATATATATATATATATATATATATATATATATATAAAGCAATATTTCTTAACCAATAAATGTTAAGGTAATAGGTTGTTAAATTATTGGAATTAAATTTAGAGGTAACATAAATAGAACCAAATTGAAATTAAATAAAGATAAGTTTGAAATGGATTCAAACTGAAATTAAATCTTGAATTTGGGGAAAAGTTCCAGAATAAGATAATAATGAACTGGTTTCCAGATATGATAATCTTGGCTACTATTATAAATAGTTATTGTATTTAATAATGATATAATTGTTAATAAGTTAGCCAAATGAAGTAAACTTTTAAGATGAATATAACTTCTAAATAAAAGTGGGTTATAAATAATGGAATTTTAAAACCTAAGTCTAGAAACATTTAAATCGTTTCAAAATGTTAAGAGAAATTTGTTTTGAATTGAAACCAAAGGTGGTTTAAAATTTAAGGATAACTTAGTGTGTAATGGAAATAATATGTATATATGCGGAATATATATAATATCAAAAATAGTTTGAACGAACTTTAAATGTTGAGCTTTAAATTTGGAATGAGATATGATACCCAAGGTGATAGTTTGAACTTATAAGATTTATAATGTGAAGTTTAAAATTTTAAATGGGAATTCAAATTGGGTAAGGTTGGCTGGATTAAGCAAATGGAATTTGACTTTGGGAAAGTTAAATAAGTTAACAAGCAACCTGAATGGGAAATTTTAAGATGAAATTGGAAGTTTGTGTGATCTCAAAATGGGTTTGAGATCTGGAAATTTGAAAATGGATGGATATTTTAAAATAAATTGGATGATGTCATCCTATTGTTATTAAAAATCTTTAAATTATGAATTGGATTTGTTTAAATAAATGAGAAATGAAGTGTGGTAATATATCCATTATTAAAATGAAAGGAAAATTTAACTTTAATTTGAAATTAAGGGTAAGGAGTTACTTTGAACTGAAAATTTGAATAACTGTATTTGTAAATTAAAATTTGTTTAAGAACTAATTTCAAAACTGGAAGATAAAATCGAGTAATAAATTAAAATTTTAAGATAAAATTATTTTTAAACTCTTATTTAAACTTTGAAAAGGGTTAAGTAAAGATAATTTACAATGGAATTTTGAAAATTGGACTCAGAATTAAATTGTTTAAAGATTTGAATGGTTGATTTAAATAAAAAAATAAAATAAAAAAATATAAATAAAGGTTAATTTGATTTAAGAGGTTAAATCAACATTTGGAAATTTAACTCGAATTTATATAATTCGAGATGGTTTAAAGTTGAAACTTGAATTGAAGTTATTCAAATTGGAATTGGGTCAATTTAAATGGAAGTGGAAATTTAAATTGAATTGATGGGGAAGTGAACAAATTTGACTCGGGACCATTTTCAATATAAATTGTTTTATATAAACTTATTTTTTTCCAAGCTATTTAATATATACAACCTTTCTTATTAAACCCAAAACTATCTTATACTTATTTTATAACTATGTTTAGAGTTATTTAACTATTTTGTAATTGTTTTATAAACTACTTACTGTTTTTCAACTGTTTTATAACTAATTACTATTTTAAACTATTTTGTGATTATCTAACTATTTTATAACTATTTGACTATTTTCCAACTATTTTATCGTTATTTAACTATTTTACAGCTATTTTACAAACTAATAATTATTTTTCAACTACTTTTCTATTTTTAAAATTTTCAAGCTATTTTCTAAATATAAACTGGTCGAAGTTCAAACTGTTATTGATTAAATACCCAACTGAGATAAGAACTGAAGTGATAATCCAATGGAATTGAAACAATTGTAATTATGTGGATTGAAATTAAAGGGAATGTGAATAGAAAGGAAATTGATTGAGTTAATAATCAATGAAGATATTTACGTAGGATGTACGTATATTATGCAATTCGCATAGTGATTTGATCCAGATTCGAGCATAGAATTTCGAGATAGTTTATCGATCCGAGTTGGGATTTTTCACTCGATTTTCGACGGTGAACCGCATATGGACTGTTGATTGGTTCTGGATGTTCTCTATCATAGTTATGGCTATGCAAGGAGAATGACGGCTTCTGATCAAGAAACTATATCTGAGCCGCAATAGGAAGTCGGGTGTACGATACTAGTTCGGAAGTGAAATTGTGTGATCGAGTAAGCGATCAGATTAGTATAGCGTACAAATGGTATGTGTGCATCGTATGGATTTGAACGAAATTTATATTGGGAATTTGTGAATAAGAAATGTGAAATAGTTTTTGAAATTGAAGGAATATTTTGTGAAATATACAATGAATAAAGGTGGAAATTGGATATTTCTATGGTAAAAATTTACTTTATGGAAGTGAGTAAATTTGGTAAGTGACTTTATAAGATAGTGATCAAATGTGAATATTTGATTTAGAACAAAACAAAGTTATATATCTTTGTTATATAAGATAAAACTCCCCTTGTTGAATCTATAGCCAGAAGGAAATGGTTTTTGAAAGTATTTGAAGTATAAAAAAGGGTTTCATAAAAGTTTAAAATGATCCAAAGATTTTTCAAATTATATATATATATAGGATTTTGGAAAACGGTTTTGGGTACCTTTGGATATGGAAAGGCTTTTGATTTTTGGGTAAAATCAATATTGGAATTTGGAAAGCCTAGTTTGAGAATTATCGATTTTTGGATAATCGATTTTGTGTAAAGGAGCTTTGTATGAGATCATACTAGGTGTATGATTTGAAAGATACTATATGTGTATAGTATAAAGTGTTTTGATAACGGCTCTGGGGAAAAAGGCGCTCCCTTGAAATGAACTTCTCTGGAGTGCCATCGGGTGGTGCTGCCTTGAACCCTAAGGGGGGGTTCTAAAGTTGATCCTGTGAGGAGTCCGGACAAAACTAGTTCCTGAGGATTATGAGTAGTATGTAGTGAAAGTCGATGGACGCTGATGCCCACAGAGGCATTTGGGTTATGCTATGATGACAGTGTAACTCGATGTCACTACGATCTATTGTAGACCATAGCGAAAGTCGTGTATGCTGCTGAGAGCCAATGGTCTACGTTTGATTTTATATCGGTAGACTACGACCTATGGTAACATAGAGAAAGTCATGTGTGCCGCTGAGAGCCCACAGTCTGGTTTGATTTTACATCAGCAGACCGCGACCTATGTAAGAGTGGAGAAGTTTCATTTTTGACAGCGAAAATCGAGGGCGCTGATGCCTACAGTTACATGGACTTTTGCTGCGATGGCAACGTAACCCTGGAATGTAACTGCGATCTGTTGTGGGTTCATGGCGTAATCGAGGTGCGTGGAGTGCCTACAGTTACATGGACTTTTATTGCGATGACAACGTAACCCAGGATGTAACTGCGACCATAGATGGGGGTGATGATTTCTAGAGCATTCTCACCAAAGATATTTTCTCGATTTCAAAATTGTTTTCTATTTTTTCAATAAAATTATTTTTTAAAATATTTTCACTGGATGTTGGAAACAGGTCTGCCAAGCACTTATAGATTTTCAGTCGTACGCCTGATCAACATATGGCCGAATTTCTATGAGAACAAGGATGGTCTTGTCTAAACTTTGAATTATAAAGGTATTTTTATAAAAAACTATTTTAGCATTTTTAAAAGTAGTTTAAAAATGATCAAAGAAATTTATCTTATTTTACGCATTTTAATAATTCTGGCTTCGTTCCTTTTCGAGGACAAAAAGATTCAAAGGGGGGAGGAATGTGACAACCCGGGATTTTGGCAATATTATTTTAGTAAGCATTTAATCTAATTAATTAGAATACAACTCATCATTTTAAATAATAATAATAAATAAGATTTTAGCCTCTACCATTAATCTATATACATAGATATATATATATATACATATATATATATATACACATTTTGAAAGAAAACTATGATTTTAAAAAAAAATTCAAATAAAATATTTCAAAAATATTTACAATAAAAATCTATCTTATTCAATTTAACCAAAATCTCTAAATATTAAACATAAGTGTAAATATATATGAATATGAATTAAAGTGTTTGATAGTTAAACTTAAAATAGGAATAGGTATAAAAAAATAAGTATATAAGATAAATTATATGGTTATATGAAAATTAAAGTAAAAATATAAGACATAAAACATAAGATAAATACATATAAATACATAGGATATATGCAAGGAAATAAGACAAGAGAAAATATATGTACATATACATATCAAAGGGGATATGCATGTGAACATGAAAGGGGACACATACATTTAATGCCTATACCATCAAGCGTATAAAACATCATATATCAACTTTAATAAAATCAACTCATTTTCGACAAATCATATCCGGTCAAGGCTGTTGACCATGGTACAAAAAAAGAAGGGTGGATAAAAAGAAAGAAAAAATATAAAAGAAAAAGCAAACAGAAGCTTGTTGTAGAAGGCAGCCTACTTCTCTATATATGCCTCTACATTTGCCTCATTCTTTCATTGATTCGAACTAATACCAGTAAAAGATTAAGCAACATTCTCATTTTAAATAAAGAAGATAATAAAATATGCCATTAGTAAAATCAACTCAAGTAGTAGAATTTTGAAGCCTGGAGAGAACAATAAAGAGCAGTGTCTTCCTTTAAGAGAACGTGAGTATTCCAACCTGGTTCCTCTGTTTATTTCTTTTTTGAAAGCCTGTGAGTAACATCACTGTTAAATGTTTAGATATATGATTCTGTTGCATGCTTATCTCTGGAATAAGTTTGTTGGTGAGTATATTTTAAGTAAATTTCTGTGTGTGCATGCATGAACATATGGGTATGTACCTTGCTGTGTAATTGGATTTTTCTCTGATTCTAGTTTGAAACTCAAGATCAAATCAAAAATCATATGCTCACGATCCAATCTTTGTTTAGAATTAAGTCTTAAACAAAATATGATTTTTATACCATAGATTTTAGTTTAAATTTTTTTTAAGTTAAAATAAAATCTGTATTTTCTCTGGAAATTATAAACAACAGAGCAACCTTAAAATAAGCCAAAATTAAATTATCATGATTGATGGATTCAGGGATATAAATCAAATATTCAAACTAAAACTTGATTTTTGAAACTAAGATCAGGATTTTTAGACGAGGGATTTGGGTGTAACTCTGGTTTGACCAGAAAATTGAGTTTGAGTAAATTTCCGGCGATCTAGTTGATCTAGGGTGTCGTGATTCTTCTGGGAGGTGGAAGGGTGATCGGAGAATCAAGTAAAAATATTGGATGGGAGTTCAGATGATCGGGGAAGTGGCAGTGACTATTTTCAGTTCGTAAACCTAGTTTTGACTAGGTTGAGTATTTTGATCGGCAAGGCTTCTTAGGTTGATCGAGTGTAACAAGGTTCTGGGTAAAGGAAGCTTGGATGTTGACGAAGGATTGGCCGGAGTTTAGACCTTCTAATGGTCGGAGATTCGAGAACGAGGCGGTTTTAGGTTATGATGGGTGATTCCAGGCTGTGTTCTAGGCTTAGTTTGAACTCTCGAATTCAATTTCGAGTTTGTGGTGATGAACTGATGGTCGTGATGTTGTGCAAGGTGGATTGCTGAGGGGATGAAGCTATAGTGGATGACCGACGATGGTCAGAGCCACCGGACATGTGCACGGCGCACATATTTGATTTCTGGTGGAGTTTTGTTTGAAATAGGAAGTGGACTCGAGTTTCTCGGGTAAAGTTCAGGGAAGACTCGAAGGCTTGTGATGTTTGGCTCGAAGCAAATTAGGGAAGGGTCGAGTAGTTTTTGGTTACATGTTTAAAAGAAACCTGTCTGTTTCTAACCTTTAAACTGTTTTTTTTAAAAAAAAAGAAATTTTGGAAGCAAGATTTAAATAAGTTTTAAATTCCAGTTTAAAATATGAATTCAATTAAATTTTCCGTACAGATTTTAAATCCATCAGTTTAAATTTAAAACCGAATTCTTAAATATAAAGAAGAGATTTAAACTAAGTTTAAATAGATTTTTTTTGATTCAAATCAAATTCGATTTGTATTTTGGTTTAGAGATTAGTAAGTCTTTGAAATTTAATTTGTTTTAACAACTTAAAGGTGTTTAAAGTAAAATTAAATTTTTTGAATTTTTAAAAATGAACTGGGTTTAAATCCTTTGAATTCCTTACAGGACAAGTATTTCTTTAACATGTGATTTAAAAAGTTTTTAATTTGTTTAAACTTCGTAAAGTCAAATTTGTATTCATTTTGAATCTTATATTTAGAATGAAATTTTAAAGCAAATTCAAAATAATATGTTTTCAAATGATTGGCTAATGGCACTTTAGTCATAATTAAGAAATATTTTTGTCTTAAAGTTAAATTAAGATTTAATTTATGATTAAGGATTAATAAATAGTAAATGATTAAGGGTTAATTAATGTGTAACTAAAGATCATTAATTAGATAATTAAAGGTTATTAATTAATGATTAAATATTTATTAATTACGCAATTAATTTATAATCAAGGTAATTAATCAAGTAATTAAGGATTAATTAAGTTATAATTAAGCACTTAATTAATTAAATAATTAAAGATTAATGTATTGGTTATTTATCAATTCTCACTTCGAGTTTTTAAGAAAGACATTTTCATTTTGATATCTTTCTTGTTATCTGCCCCGTCATGCATAGGATAACTTAATTAATAATGATTAGTGTAAGATTTATTACTTGGAGAAGTAATTAAAGAATTGTTAATAGTAAATGAAGATCATTAACTTGGGATTATTAAATATTAATTAATGTAATTTATTTTAGTAATTAATTAGATTAATTAAATAAAGATAATCATTGTAGGAATCGTTTAAATATAATTACTAAATGTATTACTTAGTGAAGTAATTAGTGATGATAATTGCAGGATGTAATAAATTGTAGATTGGAAATAGTTTTGGATGAAATGGTTAAGAATATTTAATCTATTTGATCAATTAAAGTTAAATTACCTAATGTAATTAAAATTTATCAAGGAGGATTAATTAAGAGGAATGGTCATTGGATGTTTAATTAATTGGGTTGTAAATATTTAATAAGCAGGAGTTGAAGGTAATTAAAGTAAATGATTTATTCAATTATGGTTAATTAAATTAATTAGAGATGGTATGATTGATTAATCTTTGTCACGACCAGAACTCGATGTTCGACAAACAACATCAAATTCGTATCACCGGAGCTTGCAACACCATTAGATGATAAATAACACAGCGGAAATAAAAACGATATCACTGATACAACATGAATACAATATCCAATACATCAATTAGATACAATGATAATCATCAATATCAGAGAATATACAACATAAAATACAGCGGAACACGATACAATATGAGATAAGTCTTCACAGAATCCAATACTGCAACTCTGATCCAAAAGCTCCAAAGTCAAAGCTCCAAAACTTCAAGCTCAATCCACCATCAAGATTGCACCAAGATAAGCAAGGTCAGTCGTCCAAGGACTGAACTAGCTCCAAATAATCTACTAGACCCGAGTATTTGAAAAGCCAAACACTAGACTGTCCGTGTGGAAAATTATGGTCACCTAGAGTTTAGGAAAGGAACAATAAACTCGGAGTCAGTCATGGGACTGGTGTGAGCAAACAAAAACGGTTTGTCTTTAAAAACAATCAAAGATTTTAAATTTGAAATTCATAATGCTTTTTGGAAAATGAAACTACCATAAGGCCTCCCGCCACACACACCATGCAAACGTAGAATTGGAGGAGATTTCTCCTTAGGATAGTCAAAAATGCTTGATACGTAAACTCATTTGATATTATTATCATTAGCGCAAAGTGGAAAACATTTCGAAGGTATAATATTAATCTTAGCCAGCATAGACATTTCGAACTATGCCTACTACAGCTACCATCCAAACAGTTGAGCGCCACCATAAGTAGATGGCAGGTTATAAAACTAAAACCGTACAGGGCGCGTATTGTTTATTTGGATTTCCCAACAAATGGTCAGGCTAAGGAACTTCCTATTGCCGCATGGGAATGATTCTGGCGGGACGCTCCGAGAACCTACCCGGTTCTCTCCCAACACAAGGCCGGTTTCCTCCCCGCCCGGGAGTAATACCTACAGATATGCCACCCTCGGTCCGTTGGGACCTTTATACGAGAGCTCTCAACACCAACAACATCACACAATAATAAATATACTACAGTGCCCACATGAGTAAGTATTTGGGCTCTATACCATGATACTACCCTTTTCCAGAAGAAATGGTCACACACTAGGGAAGCTACCACTAAAACCTTGTCGCATCTTTCCAGTTTCGACCATTACCGGTTTCTGAGGCTCGATGAGGTTCCGTCCACAAAGCTACGCTTTACACTAAAGCCATGCTTTGATCACAAATGATCAACCAATGATCAACACACATCAACACATTGCACGCCACACTACCAAATTGGGAATATATCGCTGATAACCTTCAACTACATAACCTCAGAGCTCGTACGTCTCAAAGAAGGGTGTTAAGATAAGAGAATAAATTCTCAGCCACCAACATATATGTATTTGAAAGAAATCTGCTTTATATCTCAAAGTGTAGTGTCAGACATACAACCATACAATTCTGTCCCGGGTTCGAACAGAACCGAAGGCACTTCCGAAGAAGCCCTTGTAATCCGGGTATTCACAATCCCGATCGGACTTCCCATCACTTAGGAAATCTCTATACCGTAGCTACTCAGTGCAGAGACAATCGATAGGTCATCCTATCGTTCTTGCAAATACCCGGTCTTCACCACCGTTCTTCAAATGCTATCCATAACGACGTATCATTATTCGAAATGGGTTATATGATACAAAGTCCTCTCTCGGCTAAAACGAATAATGAGTGCAATATTTATAAACATGTGGATATGGGATTTCAATTAAGTTGTTCGAAACTTTCTTTCAAATGGTTTAAATTACCATTTCAAATCTTTTAAACAAAAAATTTGTTTCACAAAGTTCACCCAGTTTCACAAAGATCCATTCACGGATTCCAAACAATTTCCATTTCAATTGGAATAACTCATTTAAATCTTTAAATCAAGATTTATCTCATAGCTTTCAAAACTCATTTCCAAAGATTCTTCCATAATTTGGAAAACTATTTCAATTCAAATTTGAAATTCCTTTGATATAAATTCGAAATTCATTTCTTATAGGAAAGCTTTTATCATTTGAAAACAACAGTTTTATTTCGGAAAACCTCAATTTCATTTATACAGGTTAAAATCTTTGGGTTAATTCAAATTCCTACAACAATACTTTAAAAATTGGTTAAAACCCATATAAGCTTGTACACCGTTTTTAAATCATAAATACAAATTATAAAATTCAATTTCAGATATTGAATTCCAATCTAAATCAAATTATTCAAATTTCAAATCTTAACCAAGTAATTGAGAATAACTTTTATTTATATTTAATTCAATTCCATTTCCAAAACTATTTGAATTTCAAATTCAAAATTATTAAAATCCGTGACTTAACCGATTTCCACGTGCAATCCATATTTGTGTGTGTATAAGTGTAGTCCAGGGGTTATACACATTGGTGCACAAAATCAATCATCACAGGTATATCAATATCGATAAGCGGTATGAACTATAACGCTTATCTTCATTCACCGATTCACAGGTAAAGTAAATTTATCAATCACAAAGATTCATCAATACAATTCGATGTGGATTTCGGATAACCAACTGGAATCCAACTCCCTGTCGCATCGAAATTCAAATGCCGTTTTATGGGCAAAAACGGTTTTTCATATAAATACAAATCACGAATCACAGTTCAGCACAGAGCAATCTACATCACAGAGTATCACAAACAAAACAGGAATATCAATTCAGTGCAGAACAATAGTTAATTATTTTTCAATCAAGGCGAATGTGGTTTAAAAGAATTAACCACATAATTATTTTTATTGATTTATTTAGATCAATAATTAACTATTCTTGATGATAAATTAATAAAAAATTTAATTAATTATTCCTTAATCAATTATCTTAATTGACTACTAATTATAACTTAATTAACTTTTATTATCTAGTTAACAATTCTTAATTAAAAATATATTATTAAACGTTTAATTGTTAATTAACCAAATCTTTAATTTCAAATTGATAAATCCCAAATCACTTAGTTAATTACAAGTTTTAATTAACCATTCTTAATTACCATTTTTTAAATAATTATTTGTCTTAATTAACATGTTAAAAATCTTCTTTAAACTTTAAAAAACAAATTCTTACTAACTTGAAAACTTTAGTGGTAACTAAATTTCATAACTTGTTTTACATTAACTACTTAATAATCATATTAATTGGATTTTAAAACCCTGTTAAGTACTTACTTAATTCATTAACTTGTAATAAAACCTTGACTTAAATTTGTCATACGTTAATTAGATATTATCACTTAAATTTGTTTTAAATGGTTTACCTAACATACTAATTAGCTCGTAGGTTTGGAAAACGACCCGAGCAAGTTTCTAGTTTACACGAGTAACACTCGAGTCTTTCCACCTTTTTCTCGAGTCCTCTCCCTTCACGTTCGTTTCTTCTTCTTCCCCTTTTTATTTTTTCCCAGTGAGTTAAATTTAAGTTTTAAATAACGATGACAACAAGCAACAGGCTCACGTACTCGAGTACGAATCCGAAGATTTCTTCGAGCTATCGTCACGTTTTCACGAGAGCGACATCGAGTTCATCATCTTCGTCCCCAAACCAAAAAACCGCATTAAATCCAGATACATACGTACGAGACTGCACGTGCACAATTCACCGGAGAGATTTCGATCACCATCACCGCTGTCAACAAGTCGTTGCGGACCTCCTCTATCAATTCCGACCATCCAGCTTCAGCTCTGAGCTTGAAGTCGAAACCAAGCCCGAACTCACCTAATCTGGAAAAAACTTAGCCACCAGAAACTACTTCGAACGGCCAACCACGATCACCAGAGACCACGCGACTTCTGTCAGAGGTTTTCCTGACGTTAATGCGTCGTTCACCACCAGTGTGATCATCTTCGGTGCGATGACGAAGCTACGGTATTGCGAAATCCAACCCTGAATAAAACAAGGGAGAAAACCCTAAATCGTTCTCGTTCATCACCCACGATGAAATAGAAAATCAACGAGCATTTTTCCCTAACTCGTCAACCTCTAAGCTTCCTCTGACACGAATCTCGAAGCTCGATTTTACATTGATTATCAGAAATCGACATGTGAACCTTTTTCGTTCAACCTTAAATTTTTCGATCATTACTTTCTTAAAAAACACGATATCTTCATCTAAAATCACCATTTTGTAATACGAACATGTTTATATAATCAGATTTTAATTTCAAAAAGTTCAATTTCTGATATATGATGATCTTACTGTAATCACCTAATTCCTAAATATTTCTTGAATATCTTCTACTTGGAATTATTTTTAAATTAAGTTTACATCTATCATCATCTTTTGTTTAGAAATCAAAACCTAAAATTCATTGTACATAGAGAATTGAATTTAAATTTGGTGTGCTTAAGCCTATTTATAACAGAGCAGGTGTACAGACATGCACAGGTCTTTTAATCTTTATATACATGCATTTATATTTATAACTAGATATTATCACACAATTATTTAAGCAAAATCCAGATCATACATCAAAGATTGCCAAGATAAAGGAGGTTTAAAAGAAAGTTTGCTCACATGAAAACAAGATTTGGACAGAGAGCTGCTTTTGTTTGAAAACTGCTGATTGATTTTTTTTCTTGAGTCCTGTTTTGCTTTTGTTGAACTTGAATAATGTTTCTATATTTTCTTCTTTTCTGGAATGCTTAATTTTTTTTCTTTCTGGTATATTAGGTTATGGACGAGCTGGAATAAAAAATACACACACATATATCTAGAAAGAGCAGTTTGTATAAGTAGGTGTTTACAGGGAAGGTTTTATCCATTCAAGCCTCTTTTGTTTTGAAGAGATTTTTTTTTTATCTTTGACTAAAGATATTTTATCTTTGTTTACTGATACGATTCTAACAAATTTTCGGCTGAAAGGATTTGTTTTGTGCTGAGGAGATGTTAATAAATGCATGTGTTTCTCGTTTTGTTTATAGCAAATCTATTTGCTTTGTACTTCTTTGTTTTGTTTTGTAGATTATTTTCTTTTGTTTGTTTCTCTTTTGTAAATTTTATTACATAGATATTTTTATCTATCTTCTTGCATACACAACTCACATCAAATATATATGTACTTCATATGTTTACTTAAGTATTAATATTTTGTTTTTACTAAAATAATCTTGAATTTTATTTCTATTTAAAGTTTAACTTTCAAACATCTAATTTATGTACTCATATTTGTATACTTATATTTGTATTGATAGAATAATTTTTTTTTAATTTTAAACATTTTATAACCTTTTTAAAGAAAATGAATTAAAACACAATTTATAAATAATCATACATATTTTTTTTCTAAAGTATAATCTTCAAATCCCGTTTATTTTGAATACATTTTGAATTTCCAAATCAAAATTTTATTTATGATCCAATTCAATTGAAATATTCATTTTGAGTTTCAAATCAAATTTTAAAATAAATAAGTATATACATCTTATTAAATTTGGAAAAATTCAAACAAATGTACAATTTAACCCAAAAATTTAATTTAATTACAATTCAAATTCGTCTTTAAACTGGGATCGCTATAGATGTCCCCCCTTAAGAAATTTCTTCCCCGAAATTTGCCAAAGAGACAACAAGGATGGATGAAAGATAGAGAAATATCTTTCCAAATCAAACTGAATGTTTATTCTGAATTTGGCTTATCAAATCAGAATATCAACAATAGATATGAGAACAAACTCAATCAACTACGAAACAATTGGGTTACTTGATCTACGAAGTATACGGGGGTATTGGTCAGTTCGAAGGGATAACTAACCATTTGTAGATTATACCGAAAGCTAATGAAACAGACAGAAATAGATTCGATTTCGATCTCAGATTCAAGATTTAACTTGTTTACAAATTGTTGAGAAATAAAACTATGGGAATTTCTCATGTCGAACAGAGCTCGAACAATTTAATCGTAAACGGGAAGGTTACCTTATAAAATTTCTTTTCCTTAATTAACTTTTGAGGTTGAAGAATCGTCTTTGATCGCATACGCCCTCGCTGCTTGAGCTTGCTTCAGTGCTGGGCAATTCATGATCCTATGTCTCGGCTTATGGAAGTAACAACATTCCTTAGATTCCTGTTCTAGCTTCATAAATGGCTCTCTCATTCCTTGTTTCCTGGGATTCTTACAATTGTTCAAATAATAGCCTTTCTCCAAGCAGTTGAAACAAGTAACATCTTTCACCTTTTTCTTCTGTATACTCTTGTTTCCTTTATCTTTCCTCGGTTTCTTTCCACCAAATTTCTTTTTCCTCCAATTTAGATTATTTGTATTTCCATTTTCCTCCGGATCTTTGCTTATCCAGAGTATCGTATCTATAGCCCATATCAATTAATTCAGAGAAAGATTCCTTTACGTGAGTAGTCATCCTTTCCTAAAACTCCTTGTTCATTCCCCAAATAAACTTTCCATTCTTCTTTAACGGTGTATTCATCAATTCTGGACCAAATCGAGATAATTCATTGAATTTTTTTAAGTACTCCTCAAGTGATAAACTTCCTTGCTTCTAACCCATGAACTCTTGGTACACTCTAGAGATACCAGCAGACGGCATATATCGCTGCCCGAACACTTCCTTGAAACGATTCCAAGTGAATTCATCCGCCGGCTCATCCAATGTAACTGTTTCCCACCAAACTAAAGCCTCTTCCTGGAGTTGTCAGGAAGCTATCAATCGCATTTGATCATCTTCTAATTTTAGTCCCTCGAAAATCCTTTCGCACGATCGAATCCAGCCTTGTGCCTCGATAACGGATTCTTTGCCAGTGAATGGTTTTCCACCAAGTCTAGAAAAGCTTCGATATAGATCAGCCAAATTTGATTGAGATTGAATAGGAATATCTGTCGTTGTAGGGCTTTGACCAGCTGTAGTGGTACTTCCCTATCCCCTATCTCGTCCTCTTCTTCCACTCATTCTTACAATCTGTAAATAGTAAGAAGACCGATTTAGGCATTCGGACGAAATATCTCAGAGAATAACAATTGATAAAGAGAATAGACAAAGAAATTTGGGTTTTGGTTCCACTGGTTGTACTCATTCTAGGGTATACTTCATCCTATCTCTAATGAGCCATCTAATGTGTTACACTCCGTAGCTAAATTTCTTACTCAACCTTTAGCTCTAATACCAAACTATCACGACCCGTACTCGATGTTCGACAAACAACATCAAATTCGTATCGCCGGAGCTTGCAACACCATTAGATGATAAATAACACAGCGGAAATAAAAATGATATCACTGATACAACATGAATACAATATCTAATACATCAATTTGATACAATGATAATCATCAATATCAGAGAATATACAACATAAAATACAGTGGAACACGATACAATATAAGGTAAGTCTTCACAGAATCCAATACTGCAACTCTGATCCAAAAGCTCCAAAGTCAAAGCTCCAAAACTTCAAGCTCGATCCACCATTAAGATTGCACCAAGATAAGCAAGGTCAGTCGTCCAAGGACTGAACTAGCTCCAGATAATCTACTAGACCTGACTATCTGAAAAGCCAAACTCTAGACTGCCCGTGTGGAAAATTGTGGGCACCCAGAGTTTAGGAAAGGAACAATAAACTCCGAGTCAGTCATGGGACTAGTGTGAGCAAACAAAAAAGGTTTATCCTTAAAAACAATCAAAGATTTTAAATTTGAAATTCGCAATGCTTTTTGAAAAATGAAACTACCATAGGGCCTCCCGCCACACACACCATGCAAACGCCGAATTGGAGGAGATTTCTCCTTATGATAGTAAAAAATGCTTGATACGTAAACTCATTTGATATTATTATCATTGGTGCAAAGTGGAAAACATTTCGAAAGTATAATATTAATCTTAGCCAGCATAGACATTTCGAACTATGCCTACTATAGCTACCATCCAAACAGTGGGGCGCCACCATAAGTAGATGGCAGGTTATACAACTAAAATCGTACAGGGCGCATACTGTTTCTTTGGATTTCCCAACAAATGGTTAGGCTAAGGAACTTCCTATTGCCACATGGGAACGCCTCTGGCGGGACGCCCCGAAAACCTACCCGGCTCTCTGCCAACACAAGGCCGGTTTCCTCCCTGCTCAGGAGTAATACCTACAGATATGCCACCCCCGGTCCTTTGGGGCCTTTATACGAGAGCTCTCAACACCAACAACATCACACAGTAATAAATATACTACAGCTCCCACATGAGTAAGTATATGGGCTTAATACCATGATACTACCCTTTTCCAGAAGGAATGGTCACACCCTAGGGAAGCTACCCCTGAAACCTTGCCGCATCTTTCCTGTTTCTACCATTACCGGTTTGTGAGGCTCGATGAGGTTTTGTCCACAAAGATACGCTTTACACTAAAGCCATGCTTTGATCACAAATGATCAACCAATGATCAACACACAGCAGCACTTAGCACTCTACACCACCAAATTAGGAGTATATCGCTGATAACCTTCAACTATATAACCTCTGAGCTCGTACGTCTCAGAGAAGGGTGTTAAGCTAAGAGAATAAATTCTCCGCCACCAACATATATGTATTTGGAAGAAATCTGCTTTATATCTCAAAGTGTAGTGTTATACATACAACCATACAAGTCTGTCCCGGGTTCGAACAGAATTGAAGGCACTTCCGAAGAAGCCCTTGCAATTCGAGTATTCATAATCCCGATCGGACTTCCCATCACTTAGGAAATCTCTATACCGTAACTACTCAGTGCAGAGACAATCGATAGGTCATCCTATCGTTCTCGCAAATACCCGTTCTTCACCACCGGTCTTCAAATGTTATCCACAACGACGTATCATTATTCGAAATGGATTATGTGACACAAAGTCCTCTCCCGGCTAAACCGAATAATGAGCGCAATATTTAAAAACATATGGATATGGGATTTCAGTTAAGTCACAACTTAATAGTTCGAAACTTTCTTTCAAATGATTTAAATTACCATTTCAAATCTTTTAAACAAAATGATTTGTTTCACAAAGTTCACCTAGTTCCAGAAAGATCCATTCACGGATTCCAAACAATTTCCATTTCAATTGGATTAAGTCATTTAAATCTTTAAATCAAGATTTATCTCATAGCTTTCATAACTCGTTTCCAAAGATTCTTCCATAATTTGGAAATCTATTCAATTCAAACTTGAAATTCCTTTAATATAAATTGGAAATTCATTTCTTATAGGAAAGCTTTTATCATTTGAAAACAACAGTTTTATTTCGAAAAACCCCGATTTCATTTATACAGGTTAAAATCTTTGAGTTAATTCAAATTCCCACAACAATACTTTAAAAATGGGTTAAAAGCTTGTATACCGCTTTTAAATCATAAATACAAATTATAAAATTCAATTTCAGATATTGAATTCCAATCTAAATCAAATTATTCAAATTTCAAATCTTAACCAAGTAATTGAGAATAACTTTTATTTATATTTAATTCAATTCTATTTCCAAAACTATGTGAATTTCTAATTCAAAATTATTAAAATATGTGACTTAACCGATTTCCACATGCAATCCATATTTGTGTATGTATAAGTGTAGTACAGGGGTTTTACACAATAGTGCACAACATCAATCATCACAGATATATCAATATCGATAAGCGGTATAAACTATAACGCTTATCTTCATTCACAGATTCACAGGTAAAGTAAATTTATTAATCATAAAGATTCATCATTACAATTCGATGTGGGTTTCAGATAACCAACTGGAATCCGACTCTGTAATGACCAGTAAAATTTTGATAATGTTTAATGGTTTTATTTAGCATATTTAATTTGATTTGAGAAATTTTAAATAATAGTATTTTGAAACAAAATTTTACATTTGGATTACGTATAGTTAAATGTGGCAAATGATAAATTTTCATCAAAAATTAAGAAAGTATATTTTAGGGTGTGATTTTGTTCAATTTAAGTCAGTAATAATTGATGTTCATAAAATAATTTATTTTGGGAAATTCAAGGCACAGCTGTTTTATTTGCCATCATTTCTTTTATTTATTTTCAAACGGTTCATTTTGCCTTTATAACGTGTCCTTCCATATTTATTCTTGCTGTCCAATCAAGCTATTAATTGCTTCGATTGTTTCTAAAATAGTGTGTAGCTGTTACTTTTTCTACCGTTAAAATTTCAGTTGCTTAATAATTTTTCGAATTCACAGATAGACTTCCCCATTCCTAACCATTAATAAACTTTGAAATCATCGTCCTTGCTTTTCGTTATTCCTCGTTTTATAATAATAATTGAAATTTATAGCCGTTTCAGTATATAACTTTTACACGTTTTATACTCATTTAATTTCAGCAGTCCATTGCCTTTAATTTTTAAACTGTTCCATTTTCTTCCCAGGCAACAGCTCGCATTCCATTTCGCTTACAAATCAGTTTCCACTTTTACTCACCTGCTCACCTTTTCTTCCATCTATCCGTTTAATAGTTATATATAAGTTATAATACGTTTCCCTGATTTATCTCCTTTCCTTTTTCATTGACATATTAATTCTGGAAAGTGATTAATTTAAAAACCCATCTTTCCCTCATTTCTTTAAACTTTCAGCTAAATTTTAGCTTGTGACTGTTGCTGTACATTTCATTAAAGAGGTACGTTACCTTATTAATCTTCGGAATTTAAGGGTGAAAATTTTATTTTTCTAACCTATCCTTTCCTACACTCCCTGTTTCCACTTCTTTCATTATGACCGTTCATTATATATATACACTACAGCTAGAAAGTTATAAACGTATAAACTTAGATACGTTTTGTATTTATTAAAAATTTAAAGCTCACCTTAAATTTTGCAAAGCGTTTTTCCTCTGCCGTTATAACTTTGGGTTTATACCTACTGTTGCTTTCTCTTCCTCCCTGAAGCCTATTTTCTTTCTTTCCCAAGTTGTTACAGCGCCTCTTCAAGGCCATAACCGCATACCCACGCCACATCTCACCACGTGCTTCTAGTCCAGGCGACATCCGCCATGATGGCCGAGCACAGTGTTTCCTTCCCTCCTGTTCCATTTTGCATTCCCTAGGCACAGCCGATACCCCTATCGCCATCACCCATCAGACACTCGTCACCACTAGCTTGCATACGTTCGCATATATTAGGTATAGTACTTCTGTCTGTTAGCACATATATATATCAGTGAATTTGTTACATGGGTTATATTATCTTGAGTTTCCCTGTTTCCAGTTTAATAATATATTATACAAATTTTGCAGCGTCTACTATATGGTTTATATATATGTCAAAGTTAATCTTTTATATATATAAATGTATTTGTGTATATATGTAAATATGCTGTTATATTAGTTTATAAAATAAAATTTTCCTTTTTCGGCTACTATATGTAAAGATGCTTTTTGATCTAATTTGTTTAAGCTTAGTATTTTGTTTTTTTATGTATAATATTTTAAATGTGAATTTGATTTAGGTGAAGCTTTTCGTATCATGTTATTAAATGAAATAATATAAGGTGATTTAAAAATATATATACTTCTTTTTTTTTGAATCATTTTGGGGTTTTGTTGGTTTTGTTATATATTACTCTTTCTTAATGCAATGTACTGGAAACAAAAAAATAGGTGAATGAGAAAAAGAACGAAAACCATATATATATATATATATATATATATATATATATATATATATATATATAAGCATTCGAGTTTATACATTTGGTCGGTAAGTATATGGTATTTATAATAGTTTTGAAAGTAAATTTTAAGCATGTCTAAGCGGTTTATGTCGTAATGGCTATATTATTATTTAAATATAAGTATCACATGCGCAGGTTTTAAGTGTATATAGTATATTTATAATTATAAAGTTTATTAAGTTATAAAAGTTTATACAGTTTATATTTTATAAGATAAAGTTTAAAAGTTATATACGCGGCAGTTGATATGTTGCAATGAACATACATTATATATAAGTTTTTAGTATTATTTCAACATATATTTTGCATATATGTTTGATTTTTTTATTGTATAAGTGTTTGGTTTAAAAACAATGATTTGAAATGTATGTATATTAAATTTAGAATATGTTTTATATATGTAAATAGTTATATGTAATTATATATATAATTGTAAGTTCACTTATATCATTCATCTTCATCGATCTAGTTCTAATTTGAATTCAATTTTTTTTCTTCTTCCATTTATTAGCTTTGTTCGTCGTGCCTGTTTTCTTTGTCGAATCGTGTCTATCTAGCGTTGCTTTGAAATTCGTAACTAAACTTCATTGTCAATTCTCTTTAGCCTCGGAAGATGAGCAATCACTCACGATTAATGTTCTTCAATTTAACCCAAAATATTTGACTAAAGATATTTTATCTTTGTTTACTGATATGATTCTAACAAATTTTCGGCTGAAAGGATTTGTTTGTGCTGAGGAGATGTTAATAAATGCATGTGTTTCTCATTTTGTTTACAGCAAATCTATTTGCTTTGTACTTCTTTGTTTTGTTTTGTAGATTTTTTTCTTTTGTTTGTTTCTTCTTTTGTAAATTTTATTACATAGATATTTTTATCTATCTTGCATACACAACTCACGTCAAATATATATGTACTTCATATGTTTACTTAAGTATTAATATTTTATTTTTACGAAAATAATCTTGAATTTTATTTCTATTTAAAGTTTAACTTTCAAACATCTAATTTATATGCTCATTTTTGTATACTTATATTTGTATTGATAGAATAATTTTATTTTATTTTAAACATTTTATAACCTTTTTAAAGAAAATGAATTAAAATACAATTTATAAATAATCATACATATTTTTTTTTCCAAAGTATAATCTTCAAATCCCATTTATTTTGAATTTCCAAATCAAAATTTTATTTATGATCCAATTCAATTGAAAATATTCATTTTGAGTTTCAAATCAAATTTTAAAATAAATAAGTATATACATGTTATAAATTTGAAAAAATTCAAACAAATCTACAATTTAACCCAAAAATTTAATTTAATTACAAATTCAAATTCGTCTTTAAACTGGAATCGTTACAATCTTTCTCATAAATGATTGAATGATATGGAATGTGTTGGGATTATTTGATATTTTTGATATGGAATATTAGTAATATGACTGGATTGAACGGTTATAATGTGGTTATCTTTCTATGATGAATTGTTGTGTTAAAATGACATCTTGTACATAAAGTTGAGTTACATTTCACTTGAATAACTTGGATTAGAATGATATTGAATTCGAAGAGACCGGGGTCGGGTATCAGTAATACCCGAAACCACTTCAATTCTTATGTTTACAAAATCGTTCTTTTTAAAACTTCACAAATTATAAATCTTATTACTCATAAGATTTCATTTATAGCCTTATTTTCGACATTAACAGAACTCCTTTTAAAATTCCATTATTTTTTTATTTATAAAATATATATCTTATAAATCTCATGTATAAACCATTTATGCTTCATCAAAGATTTCCATTTAAATGCAAAAATCCGATTTATAAGTTAATTACTTAAAATATTTTATTTTACAACATCTATTTATTTTATAACTTCTCAATTTATAAGTCTATAATTTCATTCACTTAAAAATCCATTTTTTATACTTCATTTTAACACTTAACAAACTCGTTTTATAGTTCCTATATTATTAATTTATAAATATCAATTTTAAAAATCTTTTATATGGATTCAAAATTCCAAATTAAACCATTTTATAGTTTAGTCACTATTTATTTCCAAAAATCTCAATTTGGTTATATTTTTCAAAAATCATAATTTTTCATAACATAAAAATTTATAACGTTTTAATTATTTAAACTGAATTAATTCGAAAATTTAATAAAAAGTATACTTTCAAAAATCACTTTAAATTTCTTTAAAAAAAATCAAAATCATTATTTTAAAAACTTCAAAAATGGATCCGATGATGCGACAGCACCCAATAGTCAATCACGACAACAAACATCGTATATCATCATATGATAATCAACAAACATCAAAATATCTGTAATCAAATAAATATTGGTGAGGAATCCAGTTGGATCCCTCCAATCTATTTTTCTATATCCACAAACATTAGCATAATACCAATTCTGTTCCAGTACGGAATTATCGCGGTATATGGGATTTATAAAATATTATCCGCTTAAAAGACGGCGCAATAGGGTCTCATCCGCTATATAATGCGGGAAATCAACTCCAAGTACATACATAATACCAATTTCACTGTACTGTGAAATATTCGCGGTATATGTTTTTAATAAATAACCTCCTCTTACTAACGGCACATAATGTCTATTTAACAATCTATAGATAATAATCATCATCCAAGCATTCAATCAACAATTTTAAATCCAACTATTTGAAATTTAAATCGAAACTATACGATTGAATGAGAAGTTCTCACCTTGGTTTCAATTCCGTTTTCACGTTTTATTTCGAATAAAATTAAACGAGCGTTTAATTTTACCCGAAATTTTCACTAACTCCAAACGGCTCCAATCCAGTTCCATTGCGTAGTGTTCGTCTATACGAACCCAACGCAACTTGTTTCGTGCGTTTTCGACCTCGTATGTATAAGATACCGCGTTACAAAGTTATACGAACTTTTAATATAAATAGATTTACAACATTTATTTTATTTTTTATACCCAGACAAATCTAGACCATTGATTTTTGAATTGAACCATCCAGGCCGTCCCACGCAATGCTCCATCTTCTTCCAGGTTGTTGTCGAACGCAAGAACCCATTGAGCCGCCGACCTAGGGCTCCAAACCGCACCACCTACACGCATCTTCAACTCGATCAACTACCGCCAAACGAAAGCCCTTGCTTCACTCCACCTTCACCATCAATAGCCTGAAGCTCGGCCACCTCCTCTACCCAAAAAAACCTGCGCAACTTAGCATGAACGCGGGCCAAAATCTCCTCCAAACGACGACGATTCGCCGGATCCACCGTTGGATATATAGATCACACTATGCTCTTTAATTTGTTAGTTGAAAGTTTTTGATAAGGATTAACGGATTGGAAGATAATTGGAGAGAAAGGATTGAACGTTTCTGGCCATTAAAAATAATATGGCGGCTAGGGTTTGAGATTGAGAGGGTTTGCAAATGTGAATAATATGGTGCTTTTATAGAAAATTTCTTGAATTACTATTCATCCAAAATTTTCCGAACTCCAAAGGAAGCGTGCCGGTTGGCGTTTCTATGGTTTACCCCGCGTTCCGAACACAATGGAACGTGTTTCGGGAGCCAATTCGATCATCTGTGCGAGTTATGGAATTAAACGATCAATTTAAAATTAAATCGGTAAATCAAATTTCTAGGCGTTTTAACTTGCCTCGGACAAACGGTAAATCCGATTGACACGAAATTTGAAATCTTACAATAATTTCACATTACGGATCCAATGAAACTGGTTTCGTTGAAATCCGAGACTGTTTTAAAAATGACTATTTTAACTCGCCAAATTAATATTAAAACAATTTCGATGCGTTCGAGCTGCCACGGTCAAACGAAAACTCCAATTGCTACGATAATTGAAATCCGATAATAACAAACTATTACTGATCCAATGGAACTAGTTTCGTCCAATTCTGAGACTGTTCGAAAAATGGCTAATTTCACTAGTCGATAATAAATATTAAAATATTCAATTTTCACAAATAAACTTTTAATTCAATTTTAAAAGTTCTATAACATCTCTATAACTTCAATATGATAAAATAAAATTTTACAAATAATTTAATCATATTAAACCCGATTTTCAATTATTTCAACTATTTAATTATCGATTTAATTATTCAATTAAATCCAGATATTCGAAAAATAAGTTATTCGACTGTTTAATTTCACTCATTAATATTTAAAATTAATTAAATATACAAATTTTAATTGACAGAAATTCTTGGTCGTTACAGCCAAATTTGCGTGCGTGTGGTTCGCGTGAGGCTGGGTTCGAGATGATGACTTCGGCAACAGGGCAGGCACTCGCGAAGGGAAAGGGGGGTCGATTTCGTCATTGCTGGTGGTCGCGTGTTCGATGGGAGGGCGTAGTGACGTCGAGCAACGCGGAGACTAGGGTTAGCGAGTTTGTAGGAGGAGAACGTGATGGCATTCACGTATTTCTCTGCTCGGGGTCATGTGCGACAGTATGGTATAGACTTTTTTTAAAATTCTGTATATACATATGTAGCTATATAGATGTTAGAAATTTTAATAGCAGTAAACTATATAACAGTTCAAAATTTAATATATATGTATGGATAGGAATAGAAAAAAGAAAAAAAAGAGAAAATGTTTACTGTTTAATTTTAAAAATTCAGATGTTAAACTTATATATATATATATATATATATATATATATAGACTAGAAATTTATATGAGACTTTGGAAGAAAATTTTATAAGGTATTGGTGATAAAATTGTACAGTTGACTTATTTAATTTTTTGGTTACTAAAAAAAGAAAAGAAAAGAAAAGAGAAGAATTAGTTTAAAATTAATTAATAGTTAAGTTAATTAAATATATTATTTGACTACTTCAAATATTAATAAATTATATAATGATTGTACAAGATCTGAATTGTGAAGAAAACAAGCTGGTTGGTTTGGACTGCAAATTAAAAACAAAGGTGAGTTAATCTCACTCATCTGGTTTTAAATTTAAACTTAAATGGTTAAATTTAAATAGTTGGTTGAATGGTTGAATTGATTTGATGTGCTATATTATAGTATATAGTACATCTTGGAATGATTAATTTCCCGCATTATATAGCGGATGAGACCCTATGCACCGTATAATAGCGGATGATATTATATTAACCTCATATACCGCGATATTCCACCTCGAGGTGGAATTGGTATTTTATGTTGTGCTAACATCAGTGGATGCAGGGAAAGCAGGTTGGAGGGATCCAACTAGATTCCTCAACATTTATTTAAATTATCTAATATTCTCTGTTGTGATTATTTGATATTCTATGATGAATTATATTAGAATATTGAATGCTATGGTTTGCTTGAATATATTTCGATACTCTGAGTTATCGAAATATATAAATTGGATTTTTGAAAAGAAAATAAAGAGTGAATTTTTAAGTAAAATAATTATAGAAAATTTGAATAAATTTAAGAATGAATTGGAAAAGAAATAAAGTGATTTTAAAATTCTAATAAATAAATTCTGAGTGTGGGAAAGGGGGAATTTTGAATAAACAGAGAAATAACGAATTTTTAAAAACTTATTATTTAAAGGAATAAAGGTTTATTTTAAAATTCAAGGTTCAAATTTATTTAAAAGGATAACAAAGGAATTTTTGGAATTCTAAAATTGGTATTTTTCAGTTAAAAGATTTTAAATCATAAGTAAGAAATAAAAATTTGAAGTTAATGGGTTTTGGAATAAATTGAGTAAGCGAAGAAATTTATTTCAAAATGAAGTAAATCGGGAATCAATTTGGAAATTGTTCTAAGTGTTTTGGAATCGAAATTTTAAAGGAAGTTGGGTATATAACACTTATAAACTTGGTTTACAAAGGTAAAGCAATATATCAGTAGGTATTTGGAAGAATAAATTCATGATGAGAATTTATTAAGAAATGGGTAAATTTGTTTAAAAATAAATAGTGATTTATTTTTAAATTTATTTTAAAGGATGTGAAGGGAAGTATATTTCCCTGGATAGCTAAGTACGTTTTCAACGTAAATTTTTAAATATAAGTTGTGTTGTTTTAAAAAGCACGTTTTAGAAATTTATCATTTCTAAATGTTTAAATTTTAAGTCTTTTTCAAATCTATTTCTAGTAGTAATTATTTAAGGCGACTTGGTATTTTGTTTTAAAAAGAGAAATTTATTTTTATATTCTATAAAGTAGCTTTATTTTAAATATTCTTAAAGTACATATATTTTTAATAAGTATTAAAGTAATTTTTAATTTAAACATTTTAAAGCATATTTTACAATAAATGTTTTAAATTATTTTAAAAGTCTAAAGTTTTGTGCTTGGTGATTTCAGTGGAAATAGAAAATATTTGGGAAATTTATTCTGTAAAAGGAAGATAGTTTGAAACTGTTTTAAAAAAGGTTTGAAAAGTGGAATTATATCTTGCGAAGGTAGTTTGAGATAAATAAATAATTTGGGAAATTATTTATTGTTTGATGGTTGTTGTGAATGTTAATTGATAGTTAAATAACCGACTATCAATATTGGACAATGCGTGGATCGTTTCGAAAAGACCGGGATCGGGATTTATTTCTTGAAAACCACTTCGATCCGGTTTGTGGTTTTCGTGGAAAGACGAGTTTGGATTCGAAGATGGAGCAGTGAAGTGCAAGGGCTAGTCGCTACTAATCCTGAGGATATTTCCAAAATGGACGTAGTAGGAATAGTGCCTTCGGTTCCGTTCGAACCCGGGACAGACTTGTATGGATGAATGCTTTCAGAACATCGTCAGATGGGCGATGAGCATTCTAAGTGAAACATTCAAAAAGGTAACGCTTAGCCTTAAGCCTCATCAACCAGGAATGACTGAAAATCAGGGGTTATGCAGCAAGGCTTGGTGGGCAGCACCCATTTCCGAGTGAGGTCATCCTTGTCTGGATGTCCCTTTCATTTCGGCTTAGTGGTGTGGTTGCCGATCCCAACCTCGGGGTGATCTTACTAGGGATTATCCAATAAGGGATAGTCCGGGTCTTGTGTTGCAGGGGGTCGGGAGTGATCCTCGGTACTGTGATCTAGACCACGTACTGTGACAGGTGGTACCCCAGTGCCTAGTCATTAGTTGGAAATCCATTCTTCCTACGCGCCTTTTACAAGGTTTGTTTGTATTACCCACTTTGTGGCTAGTAGCTAGAATTTAATAGATGTAACAATTTCAGCCATTTTAATTAGTATTTGTATATAGACCCTATTATAATATCAGAGGATTTTAATAAAAAGTGTTTTAGCTATCGTAAGGTAAAAATCCGACATGTTTATTTATGGCGTGGTCTTACGAGATGCTTTTGTTTTCAAAAGGATTTTTGAAACTTTAATAATCAATTTGAGTGTGATTTCTCACGCTGGTATTCCAGACTGACTCGGGTGTTATTTAACTGTAATGCTCGGGTCAGACCGAGTATTATAGGATACAGGAAAGGATGGTGTGGAGCTCTAGAGACGAGCTGGATGGCGATACGTACTTCCGTACTTGCTATTATTATTCCGCTGTGTATCCAGTTGTATGTTATTGATATTGTTGAACTCTGATGATGTACTCATGATGTATGTATAAATAGATATAGTATTTGTTTTTATGTAAAGATCATTGAATATCTATTATATTTTATTCCGCTGCAATGGTTAGATTCTGATGTTGTTTTCTATTTTCTTCTTCTACCTCTTCTTCTTTAACCCAAATGGTTCGTATTTCTGTACATCTTGAGTTGATTAATGGAGAATAGTGTTGACTCAAGTGGTATGGATTTGTGGGTCATTACACTTAATAACAACAAGAAGAGGCATGTTAAGTTCAAAACTAGTCCCAACAAGAAAGGGAAGAAAGAAACTTCGGTAGCAAAGACTCCTACCCCTGATTGTGGAGTATGTTACAATTGTAGTTATAAGGACCACTGTGAAAATAGGTGTCTGAAACACCCTTATTTCCTCTATTGCAAAAGTTTCGGTCATCATACATCTGCATGTCCCAAACTTCAAAGCAAGAAAGAGGGAAAGATGAGTGTTTTGCAAGCCTCTAGTAACACTTCTCTTGGTCAAGGTATTTATCATTCTGTCTTTGATAGCATTATTATATTCCGTGATTGTCCTTTTAGTGTTCTTTTTGATACGGGTGCATCTAACTCTTTTATATCAAAGGAACTTGTTGATACTTTGTCTTTAATGTTATGGGCTTGATGACTTCATTGAGAATTGCGAATCTGGTTGGTGGATCCGCAACACTCAATTTAATTTGTAAGAATGTTGAACTTATTCTATGTAATTATGCTTTCCATGCCAATTTACATGTTATGCGTTATTTAGGTTTCAGAATGATTTTGGGAATGGATTAGCTTAATCGTTATGAATCCCACACCCTATGTCCCAAGAGGACTATCCGTCTTCGACATCCCCAATCTTTCATGTAGATTTCTATTGTTCTTAAAGATTCAGATTTTGACTCGGTGGCATCCTTATATTCTTTAAATCTACTATGATGATGATAAAGATGACGACGAATATGCCATTTCCCTCATTCATATTGTTCGTGAATTTCTCAATATATTTGAGCCCATTTTAGGATTACAACGTAAGTGAACAATTGAATTCAGAATTAGTCTAATCCCTGGAGCTCTACCTACCACTCGTCCTCCTTCTCGTATATACAATAAGGAAAATTAAGAGATAGGTAAACAGTTATCCGAATTTGAACCGAAATAGTTTACTCATCTAGTTCCTCTCCTTGGGGAGCTTCGGCTATCTTTGTGAAGAATGCCGATGGTACACTTAGGCTTTGCGCTGAATACCGCAAACTAAATGGTCTAACAATCAAGAATAAATATCCCTTACCTCGGATTGATGATTATTTTGTCAACTTTGCCGTGCTAGAGTCTTTTCATAGTTAGACTTAGCAATTAGTTTTCATCAGCTTTGTATTACAGAGGATAGCATTCCTTTGACATCGCTCCGTACTCGTTATGGATCTTATGAATGGCGTGTGCCATGTGGTTAAACGAATGCTCGAACTTATTTCGTTGACCTTATGAATCGAGTTCTCAAAGACTTCCTTGATCGATTTGTTCTCATCTTTATCGATTATATTCTTGTTTATTCAAAACCAAGGAAGACATGAAAAACATCTTCGAATTGTGTTGGAAACTCTTAGGAGCAATAAATTGAAAGAAAAATTTTCTAAGTGCCAATTTTGGCAATCCCATGTGAAATTTTTAGGTCATGTTATTTTTGAATCTAGAATTTTCATAAATACTTCAAAGATTGAGGTGATTCAAAATTGGAAGAGACCGGAGAGTGACGGAAATTCGTAACTTTGTTGGATTGGTGGGCGATTACCGTCAGTTCATAAAGACTTTTCTAAAATTTCCGCACCTCTTACTAATTTGACAAAGAAGGGAGTTAAGAACATTTGGTCAGGCAAATGTGAAGCTGCTTTTTAGAAATTAAAAGAACTCTTTTCTGATGCTCCTATTGTTATGATTCCCGAAGGGACCTAAGACTTGATTGTTTATACCGATGCTAGTCATGTTGGTTTGGGAGCCGTTCACATGCAAAGGGAACGTGTTATCTCTCATGCTTCTAGGCAATTAAAGCCACTGAGACTAGATATGCCACTCATGATTTAGAGCTCGCGACCATTGTTTTCGCCCTTAGAATTTGACGTCATTATCTTTTGGGAAAGAAATTTTTTCTCTCCACCGTTCATAAATCTTTGAAATATTTGTCCTCTCAAAAGGAACTTAATTTGCGTCAATAACATTGACTCGAATTCCTTGCATCTTATGATCTTGATATTCTTTATACTCCCGAAAAGGGAAATCATATTGCTGATGCCCTTAGTCGTAAGCATTAAGTAGTTGTTTCCATGATGATATCTGAATGGAATGATCTCGAGACTTTATCCACTTGTGTAATTCGAGATCATGACCCCAATTCATGTTCATCTCTTGTATTATGTAGCCTTGAGGCTCATCCTTCTCTTTTAGACTGCATCCTTGAAGCTCAAAAGAAAGATCCCGAGTGGGCACTTCTTAGCCAAAGTTGTAGGATAAGAATAATGTTGATGGTTTGAAATACTTTGAAATCGATGCTCGCAAAGGCATTCAAAAATTTGGTAGATTCATTGTGTCAAATATTAGCAATCTTCAAAAAATGTTTTAGAAGATTCTCATCGTTCTAAATTTACCATTCATCCTAATAGTAGTAAAATGTACGCGGACATGAAGCGACTTCATTCTTAGGATGGAATGAAATTTGATATTGCTAACTTCATTAAGCATTGCATGACTTGCCAACTTGTTAAGGCCGAGCATCAAAGGACCGGTGGGTTATTGCAACCTTTAGACATTCTCGTTTGGAAGTGGGATCAAATTTCCATGAACATTATTGATGGTCTTCACCATTCACATTTGGGTCATGACAGACTATGAGTGATAGTAGGTAGACTTACAAAAGCCGTCCATTTTCTTCCCGTTCGATCCAACCGAACCGTAACACTTTTGGCTAAACTCTATATTAAAGAAATTGTTAAATTACATGGAGTTCCTACTTCTATTATTAGTGATCATGATACATTATTTACTAGTGGATTTTGGAAGGGTCTTCAAAAAGCTTTGGGAACGAAGCTTAATTTTAGCACCGTTTATCATCCTCAGTCCAATGGACAAACAGAGCATGTGAATCAAACTCTTGAAGGTCTTCTTCATTTATGTGTTATTGATTTTGGTAGAAGTTGGGAAGATCATATTTCTCTTATTGAGTTTTCTTACAATAATAGCCTCCAATCTTGTATTGGTATGACACCTTTCGAGGCACTCTACGTAAGGCCATGCCGTTCTCCTTCGTGTTGGCTTGGAACCAGTAAGAAGCTGGTTTTAGGTCCAGATTTTATTCATGATGCAACAGAAAAAGGTTGACCTTATTCGTCATAGGATGATAGAAGCTCAAAGTAGACAAAAATTTTATGCCGATAACTGAAGAAGGAAATTAGAATTTTCTGTTCTTGAGCCCAGTATTATTGAAGAAATTGAAGTTTCACCTAATTTGACCTATGAGCAACATCCTATTCGTATCATTGCTACGGAGGCAAAACGCCTTCGAACTAAAGATGTTCCGCTTATGAAAGTTCATGTGAGAAATGCGGAATACGGATCTTAAGGTTAGGATTAACACTAGAGGGGGGGGGGTGAATAGTGTTTATAAAGAATTACTAAATCTTTTTGAGTTTATGTTAATTTAAACACAGATGTGTGCAATATACAGACACAGATATGATCACAGAAATAAACGCAGATGCATAAATAAGATAAAAAGCAGTAAAGGAAAGAACACACCGGATTTTATACTGGTTCGGAGTTACCCTACATCCAGTCCCGCAACACGAGTACGGATTTTCTTTCAAAAGCAATCTTTACAATTACACCCTCGATTTCAAGGCTACGAGGTACACCCTCCAGAATCACAATCCTCTGGGTAGAGATACTTGATTTTCCGGGCTACAAGTTCATCCACTTGATTTTACGAGCAACAAGTTCACCCAATTGATTTTCCAAGGCTACAATCACACCTTATCTCGCTTGATTGATTTTTAAGGCTACAATCACACCTTTTCTCGCAAAGTTGATTACAAAAGCCCTATAACTCTGAATAGCACTGAGGATCTTGTTGAGATAGTGATAGAGAATCAAACTACGAATGATCGAGTTCAATTCAATGTAGATTTCGGAAAAGTAATGATAAGAATTTTTATTAAGAAAAGTGGAAGAAGAAGAGGAGTGAAAAACCATAAAATCTGATGTAAAATTCGTTGAAACTGACCCCTATTTATAGTAGAACAACAGTCATATCCATTCGTGAAGAGTTATGGCGAATGGACACTTCTTTTGAAATTGAAATTTTGAACTCAACTGACACCATGTCGACATGGTCACCATGAGTATGTCGACATCCCAAAGCATTTTTTTGATGATTTGATTTTCTTTGAACATAACCTTTATCTTATATTAAAACTATTTTAAACTTTATAAATATACTTGACTATAGTTAAAATTCATAAGTAAAAATAGAGAATAATATATATAGAATTTAACTATAATTTTATATTTAAATCTAAGTATAAATATTTAAAAGTTAAATATATTATACTAAAAGATAGTTTAAAATCAGGAGTAATTTGACTTTGAAATTAAAGATGATTTTGAGGCTAAAATTATTTAAAAACAGGATAGATGTTTTTGACGCTTTTAAAAGGAAGGTTTTGAAATCATTTTGAAAACAAGATATAATTATGAAAAAAATCATTTTGAATAAAAGGTTAGCGGATACAAAACAATGTTCCACTAGATATTTCGTAGGTTCCATCCTTCTTAGGGTTCCATCCCTTTAATAGGCTCGAAGTGGATTCCATTCCACGAATAAATTGGATTTTAAGATGCCAGTGCTTTTCTAGGAGTTTTAACAAAATTTTCTAGCTAAAGAATAAACTACTTGAATTCTTGAACTCTTGATAATCATGATACTCATGAGTCTTCAATCTTGATATCTTGAATCTCTATACTGTATAGTCTTCATTCTTGGTACCTGCATGGTTAAATCCTGCATATATATCTAAACTTATAATGTTAGTATTTATATTTCATAATCTATTCTAAGGTTGTTTTCATCAAAACCATCATCTCACGGACTAACAATCTCCCCCTTTTTTATGATGACAACCTTTGTTTATAAAATATTACTTCTATCCTAATAACTCCTCCTAAAACTAATAACTTCCCCTCAATCTATGCCTAACTACCATATTTTATACTTCTCCTCCTTTGTCATCAACAAAAACAAACTCTAAATTTTATAACTCCAAACTATATAACTCCCCCCTAAATCTAATACCCTATGATATGTGATTATAATGATTGTGTTATCATAAATAATCAACACTTCGATAATCCTAATCCTAAACTACTAACTATTCTAAGTATATGATAATACTAATCCTAAACTACTAACTATTCTAAGTATATGATAACCATATAGTTATATTTATTAATAGGGAGGAACACATATAAGAACACAATTTATTAATCATATAATTATATTTACATTTTCGTTGTAAACATAAGAAGGAATAAACAACAAAGGTAAAGAAAGAGAAGAAACTAATGTATGTTTTTGAACATAGGAGATCTATGAATCGAACAGTTTGGATAATGAAAACAGAAATTTCCACGTTGTTCGACTAGATTCCCATCTTTGTCAAAACACACTTCTCCAACGCACACAACTTTGTCGTCATCCTCCGCTTGTGCTTCTTCCATGGGTTCTTCTTCTTCTTCTTCGCTGGCCTTTTGTTTTTGATTGAGTGAAGAATCTTCATCAATCAAGATAGGGTTGGCTTGATTATCCATTAGAAATTTTTGCAAATTCCTAAGAATCTTGCCTTGTCTCTCTTGTTCCTTTGCCATACAGAGTTGAATCACTTGAATTTCAGTCATCATCTGAAGTGCATCCTTCAGAGACTCCTCCATTTTTGTTACACGAGCGAGAGTAGTATGTTGAAATGGACCAGAAGTAGGAGAGGGGAACGAAAATGTTGAATTTTTGTTTGATTTGGAAGATGATGCCATGATTTTATTTATTTCAGAAGATAGAATAGAAAGAGAGCAGAGAGAATGATCAAAAATTCGAAAATAACCAATTTTTTGAATTTTGGTGGGTCGACATGGGTATATGGGGGATGTCGACATGTTCTTTTATATTTCTATTATTTGATTTATTTTAGCATTAATTATTATATTATAATAGATATTTATATTTTATATTTCATTTATTGAACAAATACCTAATTCTCTTCTTAATTTAGTAAATATAGATTCATTTAAGGGTTTTGTTAAAATATCATCAATTTGATTCTCAGAATTGATATAATCGAGAGTAACTACTTCCTTACTTATATTATCTCTGAGAAAATGATGTCTGATATCAATATGTTTAGTTCGAGCATGATGAGTAGTATTTTTGGATAAATTTATTGCACTAGTATTATCACAATAAATTGGTGATTTTGAGTTATTTAAAGCATAATCTTTTAAAGTTTGTTGCATGTATATTACTTGAGAACAAGCCAAAGCAGCAGAAATATACTCTGCTTCAGTTGTTGATAAAGAAACTGTGTTTTGCTTTTTACTAAACCAGGAAACCAGAGAAAGCCCCAAAAAGTTACAAGTCCCACTTGTACTTTTTCGGTCTGATTTACAGCCAGCATAATCAGCATCACAGTAAGATATTAAGTCAAAAGAATCATTTTTAGGGTTAAATAAACCATAATCGGATGTGTGTTTAACATATATTATGATTCGTTTTACGGATTTTAATTGGGTCTCTTTAGGTTGGGATTGATATCTGGCACAGAGATAAACACTATACATGATATCCGGTCTACTAGCAGCAATATAGAGTAGTGATCCAATCATTCCTCTATATAATTTTTGATCTACATCTTTCGAGAGATCTTCTTTACTAAGGTACACTTTGGTTTCCATGGGAGTGGGTTTTCCACTTGCAGTAGTCAAATCAAATTTACTAATTAGGTGTTGAGCATATTTTTCTTGACTAATAAAGATACCATTATCTAATTGTTTTATTTGTAATCCTAAAAAGAAATTTAATTCACCCATATGACTCATCTCAAACTCTTTTGTCATTATTTCAAAAAATTCTTTATTCATTTCAAAATTAATTGATCCAAAAATGATATCATCTACATAAACTTGTACTTGTTGAATATCATTTTTATTTCTTTTAATAAAAAGAGTATTATCTACTTTACCAATTTCAAAATTTGATTGTAATAAATAAGATCTTTGTCTATCATACCAGGCTCTAAGAGCTTGTTTTAGACCATATAAAGCTTTCTTAAGTTTGCAAATATGATTTGGTAATTTATCATTTTCAGAAAGTGGTGGTTGTTCAACATATACTTCTTCTTTTACAAATCCATTTAAAAAGGCACTTTTAACATCCAATTGAAATAATTTGAAATTATTATGATTTGCGAAAGCAAGTAGAATCCTAATGGCTTCTAATCTTGCTACGGGAGCAAAGGTTTCATCAAAATCTATTCCGTCTTCTTGACAATAACCTTGAGCGACTAATCGAGCTTTATTTCTAACTACCTCTCCATGTTCATTCAATTTATTTTTATAAACCCATTTAGTTCCAATTGTAGTTTTATTTTTAGGTCTAGGAACAAGTTCTCAAACACCATTTCTAGTAAACTGATTTAATTCTTCCTGCATAGCCAAAATCCATGAATCATCAGTTGATGCTTCTTTTGGATTTTTGGGTTCAATAGTTGATATAAAACTACATTACTCATTCGACTTAGTTGATTTCTACTTTTAACAACAGATTGCATATCTCCCAGTATATTTTCTATAGGATGATCTTTTAAAAGTTTAGTCCTTTTATTAGGATGATTAATTTCCATATTAGTTTCAATTGATTCTTGATTTTGAGTTATTGAATCCTCTACATCATTTGTATCTTCAAAATTTTTGAAATTTTCATCAAATGAAACATGCATTGTTTCTTCAATAGCGTTAGTTTTTAAATTAAACACTCTAAATGCTTTACTTCTATTAGAGTATCCGATAAAGATTCCTTTGTTGGATTTAGGATCAAATTTATCTAAATTATTTTTTGTATTTAAAATAAAGCATAACTTCCAAAATTTTGAAATAAGATACCTTAGGTTTCTTTGAATAAAGAAGTTCATAAGATGTCTTATCAGTTTAAGGTCTAATTAAAATTCTATTTAAAATATAACAGGCGCTAGCAACTACTTCTGCCCAAATTCTTTGGTAAATTACTATCTGAGAGCATAGTTCTCGCACACTCTTGAATCGACCTATTTTTACGTTCTACTACTCCGTTTTGTTGTGGAGTTCTTGGAAATGAAAAATTGTGAGTTATTTCCTTTTTATTGCAGAATTCCTCAAACTTTTCATTTTCAAATTCACCACCGTGATCACTTCGAATAGTTATAATTTTTAGAGAAAATTGATTTTGAATTCTTTTTGAAAAGGTCTTAAAACATTAAAAGTATCACTTTTTTGTTCCAAAAATATTGTCCATGTAAATCTAGAATAATCATCTACTATTACAAAAACATACTTACTATGATTTATTGACTGAATTTGAGATGGACCAAATAAATCAAGATGAAGTAATTCAAGAGGTTTTAAAGTTGAAATCGTATCTTTTAATTTAAAAGAACTTTTTCTACGTTTTCCTAATTGACAAGCATCACATAGACTATCTACTTTAAAATTCATTTTAGGAAGCCCTTTTACTAGATCATGTTTTGACAATCTAGATAAGAGTTTGAAATTTAAATGCCCAAATCTCTTATGCCAAATCCAAGGGTCACTTGTATTTGCCAACAGACACAGATTATCATTTGAAACTTTCATACTAAGAATATAAATATTCTTTTTCCTGACTCCCTCAAATATAATGATTGAATTATTATCTTCAATGTGACATTTATCTTTTTCAGATTTAATTTTATATCCTTTATCGCATAGTTGACTTATACTTAGCAGATTATGTTTCAGATTCTTAACTAGCAAAACATTAGTAATAGTAGGAGTTTTAAAATTACCGACTTTGTCGATGCCAATCACATATCCTTATGAATTGTCTCCAAAATTAACCAGTCCTCCATCTTTGTATATAATATCATTCAGTATATCTGGATTTTCAGTTATGTGTCTAGAACATCCACTATCAAGTATGCATTTGTTCTTTCTGATCTGCACAATTTGTCCGTTGTGGATTGATTCCTCAAAAGCCATAAAGCATGGTTCCTACACATCAAATAATTTTGGTAGATAACTTGAATTTGAATATTGATTATATGCAGACTCATGAAACAATGATGATTTGAATATTTCTAAACTAGTATTAACAAATATAGCCGTTTTGAAAAATTTTCAAAAATCAGATTATGAAACTTTGAAAACCTTGCTCTGATACCAGTTGTGGGAAATGCAGATTCGGATCTTAAGGCTAGGATTAACACTAGAGGGGGGGGGGGTGAATAGTGTTTATAAAGAATTACTAAATCCTTTTGAGTTTATGTCAATTTAAACACAGATGTGCGCAATATACAGACACATATATGATCACAAAAACAAACACAGATGCAGAAATAAAATAAAAAGCAGTAAAGGAAAGAACACACCGGATTTTAAACTAGTTCAGAGTTACCCTACATCCAGTCCCGCAACATAAGTACGGATTTCCTTTCAAAAGCAATCTTTACAATTACACCCTCGATTCAAGGCTACGAGGTGCACCCTCCAGAATCACAATCCTCTGGGTAGAGATACTTGATTTTCCAGGCTACAAGTTTACCCACTTGATTTTATGGGCAACAAGTTCACCCAATTGATTTCCCAAGGCTGCTATCACACCTTATCACGTTTGATTGATTTTCAAGGCTACAATCACACCTTTTCTCGCTAATTGATTACAAAAGCCCTATAACTCTGAATAGCACTGAGGATCTTGTTGAGATAGTGATAGAGAATCAAACAACGAATGATCGAGTTCTATTCAATGTAGATTTCGGAAGAGTAATGATAAGAATTTTTATTAAGAAAAGTGGAAGAAGAAGAGGAGTGAAAAACCAGAAAATCTAATGTAAAATTCGTTGAAACTGACCCCTATTTATAGTAGAACAACAGTCATGTCCATTCATGAAGAGTTATGGCGAATAGACACTTCTTTTGAAATTGAAATTTTGAACTTAACTGACACCATGTCGACATGGTCACCATGAGTATGTCGACATCCCAAAGAATTTTTTGATGATTTGATTTTATTTGAAAATAACCTTTATCTTATATTAAAACTATTTTAAACTTTATAAATATACTTGACTATAGTTAAAATTCATAAGTAAATATAGAGAATAATATATATAGAATGTAACTATAATTTTATATTTAAATCTAAGTATAAATATTTAAAAGTTAAATATATTATATTAAAAGATAGTTTAAAATCAAGAGTAATTTGACTTTGAAATTAAAGATGATTTTGAGGCTAAAATTGTTTAAAAACAGGATAGATGTTTTTGATGCTTTAAAAAGGAAGGTTTTGAAATAATTTTAAAAACAAGATATAATTTTGAAAAAAAATCATTTTGAATAAAAGGTTAGCGGATACAAAACAATGTTCCATTAGATTTTTCATAGGTTCCATCCTACTTAGGGTTTCATCCCTTTAACAAGCTCGAAGTGGATTCCATTCCATGAATAAATTGGATTTTAAGATGCCAGTGCTTTTCTAGGAGTTTTCACAAAATTTTCTAATTAAAGAATAAATTACTTGAATTCTTGAACTCTTGATATTCTTGATACTCATGAGTCTTCAATCTTGATATCTTGAATCTCTATACTATACAGTCTTCATTCTTGGTACCTGCATGGTTGAATCCTGCATATATATCTAAACTTATAATGTTAGTATTTATATTTTATAATCTATTCTAAGGTTGTTGTCATCAAAACCATCATCTCAAGGACTAACAGTTCAATGGTCCTCAAATACTAAGGATTGTTCTTGGGAATCTAGAGTATTCATCGAGCAAACACATCCGAATTTACTTTCTCGTGCTTCTTACGGTGAACTTCTCATTTCAATTTTTTTCTTTTGTGTTATTATACCTTAGAGTGGTTGTTACTCCTTATTTTCTTATTAAATATTGTGAGGATGCAATTTCTTTAAGGAGGGGAGTCTATAACAACCCGCATATTTTACGATTATATATTCAAATGTTTTATTTAAATACAGCATCCTCAGTTGAATTAAAGTCTGAAATGTGACCTTTTGTAAACAGTCGAATTCGGACTCGAGACTACTATCATTGATTTTAAAACGACGTTTACAACTTATTTAAGTATAAACATCGATATCTTTTATGCTGGTTAGGATTTTAATATTTTCAATTGGGCTTTGGGTTGGGTTCTAGCCCATTAACCCAATAAGAGACCCAAACACTTCTACCTAATAGCTCCCACTCCACTCCTCTTCATTCATTCATTCATTCCATTTTCTATATTCCTAATACTCAGGCCCTAGGAAGAATGGTGGGAAGAGGAAACTAAAATTCCTAAGCCCTAGTTCTCTTAGGAATTCGAGTTCAAGTTCTAAAATTAAAAAGAATCTTAAGTAAGCATCCTCTTCACCTTCTCCATCTCATTTCCTCTTAAATTTTCATAATATCCTATAACCTAACTTAGGAAATATTTGCATATGATCATAGATTGGAGCTTCCAGAGTTGTGATTGAAGTAGAGTTGATCTTTGCTTGTTTGAGAGCTTCTCGATTGTTGTTTTTGAGTTTAAATGCGAGTTCTTGAACTCACATATATGTCTATAGCTTTCATTATTGTTAGGAATGAATTTCTAATATTTCATGTTCAATTGCTTTTGATTTGAATTGGTTTGGCGAATTTCCAAATTTTGGTATTTCAAATTCAAAATATTTAAAGATTCTATCTTAGATGTTTGGACATGTTATTTGGGGTGTATCAAAGAGCCTATAAGATTGGGTTTTCGATTGGCATAAATCCGTACCCTCCATCGCTCGTCTGATCACCTTCGAATTGATTTGGCCATCAACGGCCTAGGCAAATTTCTGCCTAGCTCAGACAACCAGACATCAAGTTGAACCTACTAAACGTCTGGTAGGGGCTTCTGATAAAAAAATATAAAACGAAAGATAAAATAAAATTCCAAAGCCCAGGACCAAATGTCTGGTTAAATCTAACCAAACTTCTTGGAGGCTTCAGGAAAAAAAGAAGTTAATGTATAAAAATACAGAACCCAAGGTTAGACGTCTGGTTAAACCCACAAGACGTCTGTCCTGTTGAATTTTTGCCTATTTTTCTATTTTAAGTTGATTTCCAACTGTTATCCATCATTGACCATTCGAATAGCTATTATCAATCAACACCGACTTTGGTGACTTCTTTTTTGGATTTTTGGTGTTTCCGTTTGAGGGATTTGATATTGATTTCCATGGTTTTTATTCACGTTATAGAAATGTGGATTTTTGGTGATAGATTGTTTTTACAATCGTTTCTATGATTTTTCACTTTAAAATACAAAGGCTTCTATACTAGTAGTAAACGCTCAAACTCTTTCACAAAGATGGTTTCAACATTACTTTTAATTCAAAGCTCGTTTTTAAAACTGTTTTCTAATCTATTAGTATATACAAACCTTTACCTCATTCGTATAAGAAATCCAATTAAACGACTTAGCAAAACAAGTGGTACAAAACACTTGCGTTTACTTCGTCGGTTAATTATTGGACTTGTTCGATTGAAATCTCATGACAATCTTCGAGTGAAAATCTACAATTTGTTTGTAAATATTTAAGTTAAGCCAGTGGTAATAGGACATGAAGCTAAACTCATTTATTTACTTGCTTAGTGTAATTTACACTTCTTTTTTTATCAATGATAATCATTTTGTATTTTCGAGTGGAAATCTACAATTTGTTCGTAAATATGTAAGTTAAGCCAGTGGTTATGGGACATGAAGCTAAACTCATTTATTTACTAGCATGGTGTAATTTACACTTATTCTATTGAGCTTCGTCTATTTTTTATGGGCCAGCGACCTATGGTTTTTTTAACCGTTTTATGGATCTGTTCATCGAGCATGCCGTTGGACTACGTAGCTGTTTCGGCTTATTGAGTTTTAGGTTCCTATGGCATACCGTTGAACTATGTCATTGCACCGGCTCTGTGGGTTAGCAACCCATGGAATATTTTTTCCATTTATGATACACATGTTGGTGAGTTTTCATGCTCCCATTTATGATAGGCCTCCCCTTTTATTTGTGATTTCTGTATTTCTAATTGATGATTTTTGGAATTCATGTTTTACCAATTTTTGCGATTTGCATTGATATGTTTTGTCAATATTTGAGGTTTGGTAAATAAGCTAAAGAATATGATATTATTTTTTGGGCATTTGAGGAGAATTGAGATATTATATGATTTTCATTATTATAAATATATACTTGTCACGATATGGCATTATTGTTATCATATATTTTTGTCATATCTCTTATCCTATCTCATCTTGTATGATATTTATAGCTAGACTGATCTGTTTATTATTTTCTTTCTTAAATAATACTCGGGTCAGACCGAGATGTTTCAGGTGCTTCCACTTGACTTCTTAGTAGGGACTAGCTTTTGACTTTTGACTAACTACTTTAGCTTAGTAGTTTTTTTTATACGTTCGAGATAAAGACTCCTTGATGTATACTTATTCTTTTGTGTAGCACATGTACCTATTCTTTTTGCATGTAGTAGATCTTGTATGACCACTACTATGATGTTCATTTCTATGTGTTACATTCATATTGTTTCCGCCTTAGTGATATGAATATCTGTGATTGATTTTGTGTTATGCTTATTTTATATTTGTTTCCAAAGGCCACATAGCCACTGTGTAGTAGCTTTGAGTTTGTATTTGACATGTCAGATTTGCTCTTGAAATAAAATGCATGACCTTCTATCTAGCATATCGCTTTTTGCACAAATCAATTACATAGATGGTCGCTCCTCAACAACCTTACTCTTCGTGCTAGTCGACGACATTACCATATAGTGTTCTTGGTTGGTGTAAGTATAGGATGGGGCATCACATATCTAGAGCTGAAACAACTCCAGATTTTGCCCTACCAATGCAACGGTGGACCTGTGGGCAGTTGCTTGGAGGCGTTTCAGCTCTAGGAAGACTCCACTGATTCTCCGATTCGATTGTTCATTTTTTTCCTTGTTGTTTTGCTTGGACTTTAACATCATTTTAAAGCTTATTTATGATGAACTAATTATGCATTTCTAAGTTCTTGAATCTAACTTTGATGATCTTATTGGCATGGAAGTCTTGCTCTATGATTATTGACAAATGCAAGATTTAATTGCACTAGTTTGCAAACCTATTTATAAAGGAAATTCTTTTTGGAAATAAATTGATTTATATATATATGGAAAATATGTTTATTTTAGACATGAATGATTTTAGGATATATATATATATATATATATATAGAGAGAGAGAGAGAGAGAGAATATGTATATTTTGGACGTGAATGATTTTAGGAAATATATTATTGTTATCCAGCATATTACCCCAGTTATATCCTATCATCGAGGCCAGTAGCCCATAGCAATGATTATAGGGTCCAAAAATTAAGCATGGATGATAATATGAAGAAGGAGCATGGCAGCTCACTACTCCCCTAAGGTGGATCAAGTGCAATCCATATTCAAATCTATGGATTGTATCGTATTGATTCTGCAACTCAAATTTATAACAATGATCGATCAATAACTCAAAATCTACACATGCTATCGATATGAAACTTGGAGTACAAGCTTATTACAACAAATGGAACACCCCTTATGGATTTCATTCCAATTGAAGTAAGCTGAAGGGATCGACATAACTCCCATTGGAGGGATCGACAGAAATCAGATTCAAGCAACACTACTTTACAAAAAATGCGATATCTCGTAAATCGTACGTTGGAATTGCAAAAAGTTTAGGGGGGCAAGTAGCTAACACCATAGGACACCCCTCACAGGGATCGCTTCCCACTTGAACACCCTAATAGGGATCAGTACCGATCCCTATTATGCGCCGTGATGGGCCTGGAAATTTTTGGGTGATCTCGTCTTGGTCTCCCAAACGTTCTACAGAAATTTCAATCTGATCCGCGCACGTCTTCCCCTATAAATATAGCAGGAATGGCATTAGAAAAAGGTCATTCTTTCAGTTGCAAAGGCTCTTCCACTTTTATTCTTCAATCTTGTACTAATGGATTCTAGTTGATCCAAACATTCTTATAATCATAATCAAGTGCAAGATTAATAAAAATATGAAGCGGACGTAGGCCAAGATTGCCGAGCCACTATAAAAATCTGGGTTCTCATATTCGTGAGATAGATCCAGCGTTCTGCCGATAAACTTCCTATTCTACTTAGATTCGAAGGAAATATAAAGGAAGCTGATTGCCATGGTTAGAAGAAATAAATCAACTTCTCTCAGAGTTGAAAGAAATGATGATGCCAGTGTTCTTATTTGGAGTTGTTCATGTGTTCATGTCCACTTGAAAGGGATCAGATTCACTCATGCAAGCAAGTTCTTGGGATCAGATGCTGAAGTTAGTACTCAAGTTAGTTAAAGGCCGATCCCTCTCTCAAAGATAGAATGGCCGATCCCTCTCTCAAGGCCAAAATGGCCGATCCATCCATCGAGGCCATCATGACTGATCCCTCCTTCTTGGGGTCTAGCACCGATCCCTTCACGTCCGATCCCTCCATATGACCAATCCCTCCATACTTCGTATGACCAATCCCTAAATACTTGTATATGCTTAATACCGATCCCTCCAAAGACATCAATTCCGATCCCTCCAAAACAGCTATACCGAACCATCCAACATATATGTATACCAATCCCTCTAGCATATATATCGATCACTTCGAAAATTGTATATACCGATCCCTCTACAAGGTATATATCTCGATCCCTCTGTAAGGTGCATATACTCATCGCTCCAAAAAGTATATACACCGATCCCACTGCAAGGTGTATATACTGATCGCTCTAAAAAGTATATATCTATCCTCCTGCAATGTGTGTATACCGATCCTTATGTATATACTGATCCCTCTATAAGGTGTGCATACCGATTCCTTTGCAAGATGTATATACTGATCCCTCTATAGGGTCAACATACCGACCCCTATGCTACCGACCCCTTACTAAGGCAATCCAGCTGACCCCTATGCTACCGATCCCTCACCAAGGAAATTCAGTCGATCCTATACCACCAATCTTGTTGGTGCGCAATTTAAATGGATTGATTCACGAATAAAAATAAAGCATCCTTTGTGAATCAATAAAAAGATATGGATCGGGTACGATCCATTTAAAAAATAGCTCTAAAGATGGTTTGTTTGATCAGCTTCCCTTACATCCTGCTACAGCGCATTGTCCGTGCATTGTGGATTCAAAACTCAACTTGAAGATGGTGCATTCTATCTGCTTCCCCTATGACTGACTGGGGCATAGGGAAGCAAGCGGAAGCTGCTGAATTGCAACTAAGGAATCGACAAGGAACCGCTATTCGAACGGTACACCCAAAGGATGGAAAACCAAGATGACATGACACAAACTGAGATTTGTTACTAGATCTGGCATCTAGGGTAGATTACGACTGCTCTTAACTGACTAGCTTCCAAACATTTGACTTGCTAGCTATGATACGAGGGTTTGTGTGACAACCACCCTACGTCGCTTATTATGCTATCTCAAAGTATATCAATCCATCATCAAAGTCAAAGCTGAAGTAGTCACTCATTCGACTCGGAGAAAACCCAAGAAGTTCTAGCCCAAGGTCAAACTAGGGTAAAACTAAGATTTTCCCCAAGAAAACACCAGTATGAGTCCAAGCACCGTTCGTCACTAACCCATCACTTCAGATTTAACGAATCCAAGCGAACCAGAGGCTGACTCCAAGCACATAGCAAATCTTCTCGGGTCAAACTCTAAGTAAGTTATCATTAATCCATCAAACGTTGAACAATCCTACATACAACATTCACAATCATTAAAAACAGCCATAACTTGAAAACGGATCGGACTAATGACGACTGAAGCAATTCCCTCAGTCGAGGCCCATTCACTGAAGCTATTCGATAAATAGAATATGCCAAGAGATTCATTATGCTAACTATGCCGGTGTATTCTAGATACATAGACCGCCAATAGCATCTCAGGAAATATAAAGGGCACATGAATTCCGCCAGAACGACGAATGCAATTAAATGCCGATTCTTTCCCATATTCCTAAGGGGAGTAGTGATCGATAATGTGATTTACACGATTACCACCCAGGTCCTTCTCCTCTTTTAATCAACATGCTAAGAAGTTCATCGAGCAATTCAGAATGCTTGCGACTTGCCCTAAGGATGCGATGCCTTTATCCAACTTATCCCAAGCATCAGGCAAGCCGCTCAAAGACTTTTGGTAGAGATTTAAAACTGCTATCACTAAAGTGACCAATCCCAGTGAGAATATCAAACTGATGGCATTGATAAGTGGAATCGACCCCAAGATAGACTTTTGCGACTGGTAAGCTTGAGAATCTCCTACGAGCTTCGATTGTTTCTATTACAAAGTGAACCAGATCCTAAGCAAAGAGGAGGTAGAGTAGATTAGGAGAAAGAATAATGCATGCACGTTGGCTAAAGCAATTCAAAGGCGAGGGCAGCATTGAGGCCTTAGACGAGGACTCGGATTCTTGGAGGCGACCCAAGATTCCAAATTCGACTCATATAATCCTTTGAATGATTCAATCACAATTTGGAGACTCATGACTCAAAGCAGTACTAGAAACCAGCCTCGAGAGAGTCCATCGAAACCTAGAAGAAATCTCGGAAATTTTTGTTTCAAGATACATATGGTCATAACACTAGCAATTGTAGACACCTTCGAGATGTGATCGGAAAGCAGATCTGGAAAGCAAAGCTTCAACAATATGTATAAGCCCCGCAGAATGGTAGGTAGGGTACGTTCAACTCTTACTAATAATGGCTTTTGATTATCAATTGACCACTTACGGTCAACTTCCATCTGAGGCGGGATGGGGCAGAGTGGAATAGCGAGCATTCGACTCTGCTTCACTTATCAATAAGATTTATTTCAATTTCAATTATGTTGTGAACTATGACCTACTTGAATTAAACTAATAGGATATGTAACCAAGTACCTAGAGTTGGCACCAACCAACCTCCATGGACCATGACCGGACCTTCTAAGCATTACAAGATGAGCATGATTCGACTGCTCATCGGCTACCATATGCCCCTAAATTGGGGCCAAGGACTCAAAATGGAAAGTGCGTGTGACTCGACCATCCACTTCCTACTCTTTGCTTTAATTCTTACAGATCATCTATGCCTTCCTCAAAGCCTGACAAGGTCAGAATCCAGTACAAAGTGGACACAACTGACCGTCTACTCATCAACTTCCGCGCTTGACTTAAAGACCTCAGTAACACTTAGAGTGGATGCAATCCGACCATCCACTCCCTAGCTTATACTTGAAGTTTTCCAAAATACTTATGCCTCTCCAAAAGCTCAGCATAACCGAGGTCCAACTAAAGTGGATGCGATTTGACCATCCACACTTCAACTTCTGCCCTAGACATAAGATGCAGTTCAAAAGCTCAACTTAAAATAGGCATGACTAACGACCTACTCATCAACCACAACCCTCAACACATGGAAACAACTACAGCCTGGGGTGGATGTGACTTGATCATCCACCCGCAAACTCTCTCCCTCAACATGCGGGGAGGAGTAATAAGCAAATTGGACGAGACCTCACTGTCCAACATAGGCATGGATGTGATCAAGCCATCCATTACTTACTACCTTCCTCGACTTGATTGGAGGAGCTACAATCACCAAGTGGACATGAATCGACTGTTTATTTGTCAACTTTTGTCCTTAATGCTGGAGGGAAAATTTGATTCCATAGATGAATGTTCGACCGTTCATTCGACAACTCTTACCTTAACTTTGACAACTAGAGTATAATCAAAAATGGGAGCGATTAACAAACCATTGACTAAATCTAGTCCCTAGAGTGCAGACTGGAGTATAAACACCAAAAAGATGGATGCGGTATGACCGTCCATCGACCAACTCTGGTCCTCAGAGCGCATAATGAAGTATAAATATCAAATGAGTGTAACTGAACACCCACTGACCAACTTTGGTCCCTAGAGCACAAATTGGAGTATGAACATCAATTGGGTATGACTGACCACCCATCCACTAACTCTATTTCCTAGAGCGTAGACTGGAGTTAAACATCAAATAGTGTGACTAACCATCCATCGACAACAATGTTCCCCAGAGCGCAGAATAGAATATCATCATCAAATGGATGTGCATGACCACCCATCGATCAACTATAGTCCCCAGAGTGCAGACTAGAGTATAAACATCAAATAGGTGTGACTGACCACCCATCGACCAACTCTGGTCCCTAGAGCGCAGGTTGGAGTATAAACATCAAATGGATATGATTGATCACCGTTATAAAAATCAAGTTCCCGGGGCATGGAGTGGAGTATAAAAACAAAAACATGGATGTGATTTGACTGTCTATTGATCAACTCTGGTCCCTTAATGCGATTTGAAGTATAAATACCATAAAAGTGGACATAGTTCGACCGTCCGCTCATCAACTCTTGCACTTGACTTAGGGGCAAACACATGACCTTGTTTGTGCCTGAGGTATAGCGAACTATCTAAGCCTTCCCCAAACATCGACAAGCCCAAAATCCGAACCAAGACAAGGATGCACTTCGACCATCCAACAAATAACCCTGGCCTCTCAGCGTCGATTGGAGTATAATCACATAACCACCCGCTAGCAAACTCTTATCCCTAGAGTAGGATATAAGAAAATCAATGATTGTGGTCCATCCACTCAATATTCCATAAACTCCAACCTGAACTCGATAGAAGGAGTATAAACACGGTACAGATGGAATTTGACCGTCCACGAACTAGTTCTGCTAACCAAAGAATAGGAATGAGAGTACAAACCATTACAAGCTGAATACGACATCTCACTATAGCTCTGGCTGGCTGATCTTTATAACTTGAGGCAACGACTGCAAGGAGCCTCAATACATAACCAATTGAACCGATGTCCAAAGTTAAGGGTGACCAGCTATATCATACTACGGGGTCGAAAGGCAATGAATCCAAGCTATCCATATTGTTCTACTAGGTCAACAGTCAATATCGATCCACACCAAACACAAACGGACGTGACCCGAATTACATCCGAAATACTTCGATCACCAGAGTGTGGATAGGAGAATAAACAACGAATGAGCGTGACTTGATCGTTAATTCTCCAGCACCCTCCTTTGATCCGTTAGGAGGAGTATGAAACCGGATGAGCATAAAACGACTGTACCTAAGCTAACTCTAACCCTAGTTCTGGTGGGAGAATATAGATCAAAATGGATGCAACTAACCATCCAACTTCGAATGATCCAACACGACAATTCAGTTGTTGACTCTTACCATGATCTAACTAGAAGAGCAATACGAAATGGACATAGCTCGTCCATCTGCACACTAATCCTTGCCCATGGTCCAGTAGGGAGAGCATCAATCCTGATTAACATAACTTACCTTCCTACTTATTGACGTATGCCCTAGACTTAGGGGCACGAGCAAGAAACAGGATGAATATGAACCGACCATTCAATGATGCTTTAAGGCTTTGGTGCTTAAGGTAGGAGTATAAACACGACTAGGACGAGACTTGACCATCTATGCAGTAAATTTATCAAACTGAGAGTGGAAGTGTGATCATTCGAAGACTGACTGCGATAGCTCAATACTGTGATTCATACCTAGCATTTACAATGACTCGAGTCCACGACCGAAAGGATGCCTAGAGATAGAATCATTGAATCAATATCCAAGCTCGTTGGCAACTAATCATTACTTCAACCCAAACCACGAGTAATGGATCATATGTACGTTGAATGGAAAGCACATTAGTCGAACATACAAGAAGATTAAAACTCAAAGCAAGAGCCATCTATGCAGTTGCACACAAAACAAGGATGAACCTTACTCGACATTTGATTCAACGTGCTTCTAAGCCTGTTTTTCGGCCATTTGCAGATAATCGCTCAAAGAATTTGAAGCCCTCACCATCAAATCAATAACTCATAACAAAACTTTGGGATTCAATCGGAATAACTGTCAACATTGACCGTCCCAACCAAATTTCATGTTGATTGTTACGCGAAATAGTTATGTTTGGACTTAAGGATTCCAAGGCTGCACCAGCTGAGCTGTTAATCAACATTACAGTCAGCCACGACAACCCTTCACGGGTACTGAAGATCGGATCATAGTTCAGTGCAATGATGATGAAAGAATTAGTTGGCTTTCTCTGAATGAATCTTGACGTGTTCATTTGGACCCATTCTGACATGCATACGATCTTACCAACTATCGTGAGCCATGCATTGAATATCAACCCGAGGCATATCCCGGTGAAATAAAAGCAACGTGGCATGGATCCAGAGGGATTTGCTGCACTTGGAGAGGATGTGGATAAAATCAAAGACAATAGGTTTACCCATGATGCCTTCTACTTAAAATGGGTATCCAATCCAGTTCTTATGAGAAAAGCTAATGGAAAGTAGCAATCATGCGTTGACTACTCAGACCTCAACAAGGCATGCTTGAAAGACAGCTTTCCACTTCTGAGGATCGACCAGCTGGTTGACTCAACAGCTGAATATAAACTACTTTCATTTATGGATGTATACTTCAGATACAACTAGATCACAATGCACTTCCCTGACCAGAAGCTCACCAGCTTCATTAGCGATCTAGGGCTATATTATTATGTTGTGATGTCGTTTGAACTAAATAATGCTGAAGCTACTTATCAGAGTCTGATCAACATGATGTTCAAAGAACACATCAGGCGATCAACGAAAGTATATATGGATGATATGCTCGTGAAGTCATGACGATCAAACGACCACATCGATGACTTAGCAGAGATGTTGAATGTTCTATGAAAATGTAGAATGAAATTAAATCCCTTGGAATGCTCTTTTGGGTTGCATCAGGAAAACTTTAGGGTTTAATTGTCTGCTCTCGCTGAATCGAAGTCGATCTCAAAAATATTCAAGCAATTCGAAACATCCAAGTGTTGAAGACGATTATGGAGGTACAGAGCTCAAATGAGAAGGTTACCGCCCTAAACCGCTTTATCTCCAGAGCCACCGAAAAGTGTATTCCCTTCTTTGACTTAATCATAAGAGGGAAAATAAACTTTGAGTGGATGTAGGATTGCGTAGATGCGTTTCAAGTTCTAGTAGATCACTTTGAGAGACCCATCCAATCCAAGCCATTGGATCGTGATGACTTGTATTTCTATTTAGTGTGTCTATATAGGCCATAAGTGCTACATTATTACATAAAGAGAATCAGATCCAGAGGTCTGTATATATTATGTTTGCAAGTGATTGATAGGTGCTGGTAGAAACTACCCAAAGCTAAAAAAGCTCATGTCCTACCTGTTGGTTGCATCACAAAAGCTTTGCCATTACTTCTAAGCTCACCCCCGGCAACGTTTACATCGACCAGCCATTATAGCAGGTCCTACGACAACCTTAGACGTTTAGAAAGTTGCTCAAATGGAATTTCAAGCTAAGCAAATTCGATATTGTTTATCTCCCATGGAGAGCTATCCAAGGACAAACATTAATAGACTTCATATCTAAATCCACTGCATTAGACTGCAATACGAACGACGGTGGAGAACCGACCAACCGATGGAAAATGTGCATGGATGGAGCCCCCAATGATCAATGTTCTAGCATCAGTGCTATATTAATGACTCCTGAGGAACAACCAATCTGCTATGCCCTGAAACTCGACTTCCCTACAATAAATAATGAAGATAAGTATGAAGACGTGATCGCCAAGCTCAAACTTGCTAGAGAATTGGAAGTGGAAGCTTTACATATCTTTTGTGATTCTTGATTAGCAGTATGCCAAGTCAAGGAAGATTATCTTGTTGAATATGCGAGTATATGATTTTTGTTTGATGATAATAAACATATATATATACATACATTCATTGAAATGTATTTGTTAATGTACTATTTTATTTTTCACATGATCGAATAAATATTTGCTGAATAAAATAAATAACACAAAGTTTAAATTCAAATAGATATTTTATTCAAAAAAATATTTATTACAATTTCGAATAGTACAAATTCGAGCTCTTACTGTACATACACAATTTTGATTACAACATAAATTCAGTTGCATCACATATTTCTAATTTATAAATGCATCTCACTACAATTCACTCATTCACTCGTATTTTATCTTCAACATGAATACAGCATCTGAGCAATCTGCAAAAATAAATACTGACGTAGTAAAATTGGAAAGAAATTTTTTTTGCAGTATAAAATAAAATGTAATTTTGAAAATATTATTTGCCTTAGTTATTTGGGTTGTTCGTCATCATTTAATTAGAATTCATCATACACGAACAAGTTGTGACATGTACAGTGTATCACTGTACATGCCACAAGGCCGTGCACACCGATATATACACTTGATAAAATTACAGGGACATGTGAGCGCAGGTCAAACCCAAAATGCCGGGTTCAACTCAAGTGCAACAAAAATAATGTCACAATATCAGCACAAGGTCAAACCCGATCTTTAAGCCAGATTCAACTCAGGTCCAATACAAAAGTATGGGTTAAGATACATACAACACAAGCTCAACCAAAAATTCGGATGTACACTTGAATTCAATCTGTGAATCAAGTCACGGTTCGAACCAGATGAACGGAAACACCAAGTGTACATGTACACAGTAAAACAACATGTACATAATGTCAACTGGTGATAGTGATCAAGTATCGAGTCGAGTCAAAGGCAGAGCTACCGAACATACAAATAGTTTGATATGTCAAGGCTGAAATCGAACAAAGACAAAGAGGAACAATTCAAGTTCAAATATACAAGTACAGCTAGCAAAACCAAAATGGATAGCAGCTACAACACAAATGCAAACTGCCTCGATACATACATATGGCCAAGCAATGCAAGTGAGACAAGACAACAAATACACTTGCAACTGAAACCGTCTCGAAGTAAATGAAAACAAATGCAAAGACCAGTGATGCAACTTGATACAGCATAGACCAGAGAACAAAATAGGTATACACATGAATATATCCAAGGCACAGCAGAATGAAAGTGTACAAACAGTGGTGAATGTAGATACAACATGCACCAGATTAGGTCAAAGTAAACCAAATGATCAGATGTCCAGAGATTAGACCCAAAGCAACTCGAGTAGCTAATTGAACCAGCTCTCAAGTCCAGATGACACAAAGTATGAAAACAATGAACCAATACAATGTGAAATAGCTCGAATGAAAGTGCAGACCATACATATATACAGAGTTGACACAATAAAAACATAAAGAATGCAATATACTCAAATGGACATGACTCAAAACATCATCGTTGAAGACGAGAAGAATCAAGTAGAGACAGTACAAAACCAAGTAAAGCAGACTACCATGAGCAACTGAGACATCACATACATATATGCGTACAAATGAAGACACAGTGGAAGTTCAATTCAGACAACAGTTTTATTTCAACAAAGTCAAGGCATGGTGAAAATGAAAACTACTGACTTCAAATTATGGAATATAAAAGAATATCACATTTGAACAAAGCATCAACAACAACAAATATACATTTCCATGAAGATTCAATGGAGCCAGTAGCAACAGTGTTTCAAACGAAGTCAAAAATATCAACACAAAATGACCATGACGAAGTCAACAAAGTGCCAGAAAACAAAAGCAGTGACAGTGCCGAAGTTGAACAAGTCAAAAATCGACACCGTGGTGGCCAAGCAAAGTCAAAATCAAAGCCATGTTAACCAAGCCAAAAATATATGAATTGAAAATGTCAGAAATCATCATAATCATCAATGCAAAATCGAACGGCGAGCCAAAAATTATCAGACGAACTCATGTGAAATATACGAACGAAAAATAAGGAAATCGATTCCTATATAAGCCCTATAACATCATCGGCAATAGGCACTGAGTTCAAACAAACTAACGAGTAAAGCAAAAAGGCATAAATTACATACCGAAGTCTAAATCAAACTCGATTGAATTGAAGTAGCCGTATAAGAATCGAGGAAATGATCGATTGCCGAAGCAAAGCAATACAATAGCCATTGTAATCAACCAACAATCAATCGGCGCCTCAATTGCCAAAACCCTCATTTTTAATCAAAGAGGAACGAATGAGAATAAGCAACAAGAAGCCACCATTTTTCACAAGGAAGCGGGACGATAAAAATAAAGGGAATAATATTTCACTTAATAAAAATTTGGGCCGGCCTTTACCTTTGCGTTGGGTTATAATTATAAAGCTTATAATTATTTAATTAGGGTTTTTGTTTTATAATTGTTTTTAAATTTATTTTTCTCTTTTAAACCATTGTAATTACTAATCGTGTGACTAGGGGACAAACTACGTGGCGTAGTTTGAGAATTCTCAACTCAGTGGCTGAGTTGTGGCAGGGTTTTGAGCGTAGAGTTAAGGCTAGTCGATAGCGGGTGTCGCGAGTTTACGTGTGTAAGCGTCTGACTGCTTAATTTCTAGTAGAAACCTTAAGGCAGCACGTAGGCAGGGTTTTGCCGAAGCTGGGTAAATTCTGTGTCGTTCTATTTCTACATTTATTATTCTGCTATTATCTGTGCTGCTATTTTGGTATATCTGTGAAAATATTTTATAAACTTTCGCTAATTTTTTAATTGATAGCATCACCCTATTCACCCCCTCTAGGGTGAAATCGATCGTACAAGTGGTATCAGAGCAAGGTACAAAAGCCATTTTTGTTTTAATTCTTTTTTGATTTCTCAAAATCAATTTTTGTTTTAAAAATTTGAATTTTTAAAATGGCTTCTTTTAATAATGCTTTTGCGGAGGGTCAGTCCATAGTTAGACCACCAATGTTCAATGGTGAACATGCTTACTGGAAAAATAGGATGGAAATTTTTCTGAATACTATTGACGCTTGGGATATTGTTGAGACAGGGTATAGAGCACTAACTACGATTGTAAATAATCAGGAAATAAATAAACCAAAGGATCAATGGACAGATCTAGAAAATAAGTTACAGAATACTAATGCCAATGCTATGAATTCGATTATTTGTTCATTAGATCAGTTTGAATTTGATCGTGTCTCACATTGTCTAGCTGCGCATGAAATATGGCACACACTAGAAGTGACTCATGAATGAACATGTCAAGTCAAAGAATCTCGCCTTGCCATGCTAAGTAGCGAATACGAGAATTTCACAATGGCCATGGAAGAAAATGTTAAAGAGATGTATGGACGGCTTTCCAATATCGTATACAAATCAAAAGCTCTCGGAAAATCATACATGGAATTGGAAATAGTCCGGAAAATTCTTAGAGTCCTTCCACGAAGTTTTGAAGCAAAAGTAACTGCCATTGAAGAAACGAAAAACTTAAAACAAATCAAAGTTGAAGAACTCATCAGAAATCTCACCACTTATGAGCTAGAAATGAAATTCAAGGAAGAGCGTGAAGGAGGTGATACTCGAAAGAAATCGACAGCTCTCAAAGGAACAACTGATAGTGATGACGACGACGACGAGGATGGAGCAGCAGATTGGAAATAGTAATAAAGAGATTAAAAAGGTGGAACCCCAAATACGGAAATCCAGCTCTAAATCAAAAATTAAAAAGCAGAATAATCAAAGTTTTAGATAACACAGAACAATAAAAAATCATCAATCACAACTGCAATAAACACGGACACATCAAGCCCAATTGTCCTCGACTTCAACACGGCCAAGAAAAGAAGTCAAAAAGGAAAAGTTTTGCAGCCACATGGAATACAAGTGATGAAGATAATAAAAGTACATGCAGTAAGAGTGAGAAAGAAGATATGTGCCTTCAAGGTAATATAACTGATAGCGACGATGACGAGCCAAGCGAAGTATCAAAACTCACTCACTCAGAATTACTTGTATATTTCCACAAAGTAAATGGCTGCTTTGAACGACTTAGGGAGAAGTATGCCAAACTTGAATCACAAAGAGATAGTTTGATAGAAATAAATGAACAACTTGAACAATTAGTTAAAAACTATCAAAACAAATGCCCTAAGTGTGATAAGTGTCCAACATTCGAAAAAGAAATTAAAAAATCAGAAATTAAAATTAAATCGTTTGAAAATGAAATTATGATTTTAAAGGAAAGTGAAAATACTACGAGAGAGAGCTCTATTAAAAGGTGCACACAATTGTTAAACGAAAATGAATCTCTCAAAATACAAGTCCAACAACTGTCAACGACTTTAGATAAATTTTCAAAAAGTGTAAAATCGTTGAATATGCTATTAGAAAAACAAACTGTTAATACAGTTAAAAAAGGACTTGGGTATAATCAATCTAAAAATGTTAGAAATGAGATTAATCAAGTAAATTCAATATGCACAATTTGTAGAAAATTTGGACACAGTCAAAATATTTGTTGGTATAGACCCAAACACGTGAAAACTATACCAATTTGGGTTCCAAAAGGCACAAATATAAAATCTCTCGAAGTTAAAAAAATCTGGGTGCTGAAAGGAACATATATAAATAGTTTTGGGTCTCTACAAAATTATTTTCCAAAATATTCTGCCACTAACAATCATGGACCTATAAAAACAAATAGGTCACAAAAATCTTTTATCGTGTAGGAGTGGTGGCAGGCTAAGGAACAACAACAATGTTATCTGGATTCTGGCTGTTCCAGAAACACAACGGGCGACAAAGCAAAGTTTCTTAGCCTAGTACAAAGGTGACAGAATCACAATGGCAACAACGAAAAAATAATATCGTAAAGGTAAAAGAGGTAATGGTATATTCATCTTGAACAATATATTAATGTGATAATCTGCACCATATCAGAATTGAATTAAATAAGCCAGTAATGTGATGATGAAATGAATGATGATTTTGATTCTGACTTATTCAAAATAGTTGGCCAATTATATTCTTATGCCAAGAACACTATAAAAATCACTAGAATCTTTGAATTACTTCATATATATTAGTTTGGATTAATAATAGTGTTTTATTGGATGATAATACATTCGATTATTTTACGGCTGACACTATATTCACGGTTTTTTGTTTATTTACACGGCTCCAGTTAAAATCTGTAACGGCCCGTAATTTCGCTACTTCGGAAATGAGAGATTTCGTTCGTTCTAAATTTAAAAGGAGTTTAATTCTTAAAATAAATATGTTATATATAATAAATAATTATCTATTCTTATAGTTAATAAATTAAAAAGTATAAATTTGGATTTTAGAACAAATCAACAAAAGCTAAGTTTTGTTAATAATAAATAAAGGCTTAAATAAATGAATTTAAATATTTATTTAAAAAGGTTAATCTTATTTAAAACATCTAATAAAGATAATAAAAGTAAATTTATATATTTAAAAGTATGTTAATAATCGTTTTACAAAAATAACAAAAATTTGTCGCATTTTGTCAGTTTTACATACGTTGTGGAAATAGAGATTTTGATATTATTTAAATATGATTTTTAAATATAAAGAGACTTGTTTTAATTTATTTAAAGAAGTAAAAATTTCATTTTAAAGTTTGGTTTACTTCAATATATAGCTTAATAAAAACGTCAAATTTTGATTGTAAAAATTTGTCGTCAAAAAACACCTTTTTTAACCAAAACAAGTTGTCCACAAGTTGTTGCAACTTCATACATTTTATAACTTATAAATACAAGTTTACAAACTATTTAAACTCTTTATATTTAGCACTAAAGAAAAAACGAGTTTACTTTTGAAAATATTTACATAAATGATAAAAATAATGTTAATACATGATTTGACAAAAGAGTGTAAAAGTAAAGAAATAAATCAACATCATTACATAAATTTCTTTTTTCTTATACATGATATAACTTGTACACCTAGAATTCAAGCAAATGGAAAGTGAAAAGATAACTAACTAAAGGAATTAATGACACATATGCTCACCATTAATGCATACATACTAATCCATTTAATGCAAGTCAAATCAAGCAAAAGTCTTCTTTTTAAAGTTTAAGAAAATATGGCAAACATCATTTCATAAGAACAAATTCAAATCAAACCATTTCTTCTCCATTAAGCTAAGGTCAAATCAAGGGTAAAAAAGTAAATGAAAAGTCAAAAAGTAAAGAAGGGTATTTTAGTCATTTTTCATCCAAAGCTCAAATATAAATATGCATCCGTACTTTTCATTTTTTACACTTCATTCACTACCTTCTTCTTTACTTTCTTCTTCTTCTTCACCTCTATTTCCATGGCTTCCCACCTCTTTATTTCTCTTCTACCTTCAAGCTACCACCTCCATACTCCAAATCATCACCTTACATCACAGTACACACGCCAATCTACCAACTATCCACCTCCTCCTCACCCAAAACCCATGCCTACCCTTCCCTACACCCACCTACCCCTTCCAAACCCCAAGGCCGTATCCCCTAAGCCCAAGTCGAGTCCCTACACCCCTAGGCCGAGCACCACCTCACCAAAACCCAAGCCTACACACCTCAAAGCCTCCACACTCACATACCCAAGGCCGTACAACCATTCCCCTCCAAAAGCTTTCGGCCAAAATAAAAAAAAGAAAAGGAAAAGGAAAAGGAAAAGGAAAACAAAAGCGTTCGGAAAGGAAACAGCAAAAGGGGAGACATTGGAAATAGCACGTTAGCGAGAGACGGAAATCTTACGTTAAAGTTTGACGGAGTGGACATGAAGGTGAGAAATTCTCACCGCTTTTTGAATTATATTGATTATCATGTTTAATTGTTATGTTAGATAATCACTATTTGATGATATGATGTTTGATTGAATGTTTGAATATGTTAGATAATCCATAGTAATGTTATGACATTTACCGTATTGAAAATGTTAATGTTATATGATTGTTGTTTGGATATGATGATAATTTGGATATCAAATTCCTATTAATTAAGTAATCCTTTTGTTTAAAAAGACCATACTTTAGTAATATGAGATATTGTGGAAAATAAGTCTCTTTTCATTAAGAAGTAAAATTAAAGTTAAAATGAAAGAGAATTTGAAATTTGAAGTGAAATGGATTTAAAAAGGATAGCTAATTTGAAATTGAAATTGAAATTGAAATCGATCTTGGAAAAGTGAAGTTTAGTTTGAGATTGAATTGAAGTTTAAATTGAAATAAGATTTGAAATCTAAATTTTAAATGTGTTCAATTTGAGATTAGAATTGAAATTGAATTGAAATTGGAATTTAAAATTTAATATTAAAATAATGGGAATATAATAATATTATAATATAGTAATAGCGAGAAGATATTTTAAAATACTTTAAAAAGTGAAAATATTGATTTAAAATGATTTGTAATGGTTTTTTAAGTGTTGAAATTCAATTTGAATAAATTATTTCAAGTATTGAAAATAAGTTAAAACTAGACGCGTCGCGCAATGGTAGTTCGAGGTTTCGCACTGAAAAGTTCAAATGAATGTGTAGAGTGGAATATGGCTCGGAATTCTTCGAGATAAGAAAATTCCGGACTATTTTATCCATATCTTCTAAACGAAGAAAGAAAATCAAAATTTTGTTGAGTAGATTTTGAAATAAGTCCAAATCTATTTTGTAGAAAAATCGTGCTAATGCAGTTTAGTGACCATAACGGGAAATCTGTTTAAATGAACATTTTTAGTTATGGAAAAATATGAAATTTTTTTGATAAATCTATTTAAATGATTTAAAAGAGATTTGGAACAAAAAATATGAATTTTCAAATATTTAAAAGTTTTTTGACTCAAATAAGCTTATATGGCACGTTCCGCAGCACTTTTCGGCTGCGAATTCTATAAATTTTGGAATGTGAGTTTAAATGTAACGACGTTTCCTAGAATAAACTGTGAATTTTTAAAAATGATAATTAAGCCTTTTGAAAGATAATTTGGAATATTTATAAGCAATTCCAAAATAAGTTGAAAATCTGAGTATGCGGAAACGACCAGTACATTTGTCCCGCCTGTGAGATCTGGGAAGATAAAATAAGTGTTTAATCAAGGTTAGGGTTGGAGAAACCAGTGCCCTGAACTTACCTGGCCTATATTTTCTTTTCTTAGGCGACGGGTGGAACAGATCGAAGGGAAAGCCCGGAGCTCTTAAATAAAAAGACTGCATTAAGTTTTTAAATTAAAAGAAGATTGGTATTATCCAAATGTTAAGCAATCTCCAAAAATGAATGATCTCTATGATCCTATTTACTTTAAATTTTTTGTTAAGATTGATTTAGGGTTTATCGTAAACGATGTCTTAAAGAACATTTTTTGATCCGCCTAAAAGTTAAGAAATTTGGGTCGGGAGTTAAGTAAGGAAATTTGAGATATTTTCCAAAGTAAAAGAATGAATAACTTAGAATTATTCTATATTAAAAGAAAGAGATTTCCAAATCATCCGAAAAGAATTAAAGTGAAAAGAGACTTAATAAATCCTATATATTCATATTCACTTTTTATCGATAATTGGATTTCGAAGGAACCAGAGTCGGATTTTGATTATTCCTATCCAAAAACCACTTCGAACCAATGTATACATTCGAACGTGAAGACATGTTGAAGATGATGATTATTAAAGACCGTGGATCTTTATAGGGTGAAGTGTGCTTGTTGAACATGCTCTGGGTAGCTCCCATAATAGAGTTATTTATAGCGGCGGTCTCCTCATGATGGAGATTTTTTTGGATTGCAAGGACTACTCGATACTAGTGGTAGTAGAAGAGTGCCTTCGGTTTGTCCTGTTCCTGGACAACTTTTGTGGACGTTTGTCTTACATTGCATTTCTAAAGATTACGTACATTGGTTTTTACAAACGTACATCAGTGGTGGCGAAGAAAGCAACTTCTCTTAGCTTAACACCCTCCTTGAGACGTACAATCTCAAGGGTTGTGTTTTGTGGAAGGCAATTAGTAGTCAACGGAATGGCAATGTGGCACTCAAAGTTATGATATGTGCTTTGTGAAAAGGTAATCATAGCCTCAAGCGTCATCAAACCGGAAATGACCGAAATAAGATTAGATGCAGTAAGGCTAAGTGGGTCATTCCCAAGTAGGGTATGATCATCCCCTTCTAGATATATATCTTCCCGCTATGACGTTCGGGATGTATATTAATGTGGTGTATGGAAAACGAGTGCTCGGTTATAGGTCGATAACGACCGGGGGATGACATATTCGGTACTATCTAGTTACAGAGGTAGGCCGGTCTTGTGTTGGTAGAGGAGCTTTGTGATGGTTCCTCGGGACATCCACCCAAAGGTGTACCCCTTCGGATGGTAGATCCTGCGCCTGGTCATTTGAATCCATTCTCCAATAAGAACCTACGGTTTTGTTTGTATTGGCGTAACGAATAGCCTCGAAATGCTATATGGGTAACCATTTCAGACAAGATTAATAAGTTTATTTGCAAATGTTCTCAAAGAGATGTCATTAAATTAATATCAAACGTTTTGATATAAAAGTGTTTTACTTATCATTAGGTAAAAACTCATCCGTGTTTATGTGTGGGCGTGGCCTTATGAGGCACTCTTTATTTTCAAAAAGAATTTATAAAAAGCCTGATATATGACACTGTCACTAATTATTGAGTTTTTCTCACGCTGGTTTATCAAGCCTGATCTGGGTATTTTCAATACTCGGGTCAGATCCGAGTAGTTTCAGGATAGTCGAAGACGGTTGGAGTTTCCAGAGGAGAGATGGAGGTATTCATCGACGTATTAGCATATTCTATTATCCGCTATACTTAGTGTATTTTGTTTGATGCTTGTCAGCATTTGTAAGGGTAGGTTTTATAACTGCCCAAGCTGAATCTAGGTTAGACTCTGATATATGTATTTTAAAGTTTTTCGCTGTAAAAGTATTTGTTCAATATTATATGTTATTCCATTCAAATGAGATTCTGTTCTGTCTACTTTTCTTTATCACCCTTAAAGATCCGTCTTTTCGTGCAATTTGAGTTGGACATGTGTGGTTTATTGTCGATTCAAAGGGTACAGAAAAATGGATCTTTACATTTGGTATCAAAGATGAAGGTTAAGCGAGAACCTTGGCTCTGTTATAGGTAAAGTCTCATCAGAGATAGGATTAGTAATATCCTTGGACGAGTAACTCATTAGAGATAGGGTTAGTAACACTCTCGAATGAGTTATGAGAGTATTATTATATTGATCGTGTATTTGTTAATTTTATAAAAATGATTTTGTTTTTAAAAGATATTTGTAAATGAAATAATTTTACCTTGGGTTTATATTATAAATATTAAAGGGGATATTATTATCTTTTGGGTTAGAAATTAAGGATTGATTGTAATTTTGCTTAGTGAAACTAAAATATTAATATCTTGTGATTAGACTTGCACAATTTGACTATAAGATATTCCATATAGAATCAATTAGTTGAAAGCTAGAATTTAGAACTTTAATCATATACCTTGGATATTTAGTATTAATAAATAATAATGATTAAGTGATTATCATAATGGAAGGATTTAAAAGCTAAGTACAAATATCTTGTGAAGCAAAATTCATAATTTGATCATGAGATATTTGATGATAATACTGAAGCTAGAAGTGTAATTAAAGAAAGTAAAAAGGAAATGTATACTTAGAAAAATTCTTATCCATAAGGTAGGAACAAGGGTAAACCTAAGTTAGGACTTTTTTTTACTAAATATAATATAAAAGTATAAGTTCTATAACTTATAAAGGAAATAAGGTAATTTGAAATTTAGACACTTTGATTAGGTTAAAAATTAAAGTGAAATTAGGAATAAGAGATACAAGAAATATCATTCTAATATAAAAATTTGAATTAGTGATACAATTAGGGTAACATTTGTAATTCAAAATGAAGTAAGAATAGAAATGGATATTTCTGAATAATAGGGTTAATAGGTTGATTGATGGATGAAAATTTTAAATAACAAATACCACATGAATTAAGTTTCATAATTTGACGATAAGGTATTTGATGGATTTAAGATTAAGAAATTTGATTTAGAAAATGGATAGGTAAATAAGTTAAATAGTTAATCATAGAATCGGTGAGAAAAATGTGTATACTTAGTAAAGTTGCCTTATTAATATATGGATTGGATAATTAATATTAGCTAAATGAAAATCTTAGGTAAAGAAAACTTAGGGTTGAGTTTTATTACTTATTAATTTGAGACAATAGTAGAGTTCCATATTAGTTAAACACCTTAGTTGAAGTAATAACAATTTACAGTTTGGGGATATGTATATATACTCTTAAGAAGTAAAGGTATATTATACAAGTTTAAGTCGTATATGTATGCTTAAGTAATAATGTATTTAGAAGGAAGTAAATGGTTGTGAAATAAACGTGGATTAATAGAAATTTTGAAGAAATGTATTAGGTAAAGATAAATGTGAATAAGTACATAAGTTAAACATAGATCATTTCAGCACATAAATTTGATCTAAGATTCGAGAACATAACTTTAAGATGTTTACACCAATCCGAAAAATGATTTATCAGTCGATTCTTGACGGCGAACATTGATGAGGGTTTATGATTATATAAACGAGTTTTCTATCATAGTTGAGAGCTATGCAAGGAAAGCAAGGGTTTATGATCAAAAAGTCTAATCAAAATCCGCACTAGAAAATCGAGGGATCGATACTAGTTCAAAAGAAAAGTCGTGGATTCTTATAATAGATCGAATCAAATATCACATATAGTATGATGTGTTGGGTCTGTCTACTTAGTAGTTGGGTAGTTATCTCAAATAGTAGGCACGAAGATATAGTGGTTGGACTGATGTTTTGGTATGCATATATATAGACCTCAGGTATAGTACATGCTCAGGACAGAGGATGAGTTATGTGGATATATTCATTTATGTTGATATAGTATCAGTGTGGTTGTTTTTGGATGTATAGGCTTGTTGGGTTGTTGCATATATTATCTTAAGTGTGCAGTATGCACTATGATGAGTAGGATATAAGTTTGACTTAATGTATGTACATATAACCGTAAGTACGTGATAGATACTCAGGTTAATGTGGGGAATCTTTATATGTATGCTTGGCATCATTTGTTTTAGTGTTGTGATGATATCGATCTTCTTCTTTTCTATCATCAGTAGAAATAGGTCAAATTATTTGAGGATATGAGTATGAGATGGATTCCTTTATCTAACTTTCATTTCGAGGATGAAATGCTTTTAAGTAGGGGAGAATGTAACGAGCCGTAATTTCGCTACTTCGGAAATGAGAGATTTCGTTCGTTTTAAATTTAAAAGGAGTTTAAATCTTAAAATAAATATGTTATATATAATAAGTAATTATCTATTCTTATAGTTAATGAATTAAAAAGTATAAATTTGGATTTTAGAACAAATTGACAAAAGTTAAGTTTTGTTAATAATAAATAAAGGCTTAAATAAATAGATTTAAATATTCATTTAGAAAGGTAAATCTTATTTAAAGCATCTAATAAAGATAATAAAAGTAAATTTATATATTTAAAAGTATGTTAATAATCGTTTTACAAAAAAACTAAAATTTGTCGCATGTTGTCAATTTTACATACACTGTAAAAATAGAGATTTTGATATTATTTAAATATGATTTTTAAATATAAACAGACTTGTTTTAATTTATTTAAAGAAGTAAAAAGTTCATTTTAAAGTTTGGTTTACTTCAATATATATCTTAATAAAAACGTCAAATTTTGACTGTAAAATTCATCGTCAAAAAACGCCGTTTTTAACCAAACAAGCTGTCGACAAGTGTTGCAACTTGATACATTTTCTAACTTATAAATACAAGTTTACAAACTATTTAAACACTTTACATTTAACACTAAAAGACAAAAGGAGTTTACTTTTGAAAATATTTACATAAATGATAAAAATAATGTTAATACATGATTTGACAAAAGAGTGTAAAAGTAAGCAAATAAATCAACATCATTACATAACTTTCTTTTCTCTTACACATGATATAACTTATACACCTAGAATTCAAGCAAATGGAAAGTGAAATGATAACTAACTAAAGGAATTAATAACACATATGCTCACCATTAATGCATACTTACTAATCCATTTAATGCAAGTAAAATCAAGCAAAAGTCTTCTTTTTAAAGTTTAAGAAAATAAGGCAAACATCATTTCATAAGTGCAAATTCAAATCAAATCATTTCTTCTCCATTAAGCAAAGGTCAAATCAGGGGTAAAAAGTAAATGAAAAGTCAAAAAAGTAGAGAAGGGTATTTTAGTCATTTGCCATCCAAAGCTCAAATATAAATATACATCCATACCTTTCATTTTTCACACTCCATTCACTACCTTCTTCTTTACTTTCTTCTTCTTCTTCACCTCCATTTCCATGGCTCCTCACCTCTTCATTTCTCTTATACCTTCAAGCTATCATCTCCATACTCCAAACCATCACCTTACATCATCTTACACAAGCCAAATTATCACCTATCCACCTCCTCCTCATCCAAAACCCACGCCTACCCTTCCCTACACCCACCTACCCCTTCCAAACCCCAAGGCTATACCCCCTAAGCCCAGCCGAGTCCCTACACCCCTAGGTCGAGCACCACCTCACCAAAACCCAAGCCTACACACCCCAAACCCTCCACACTCACATACCCAAGGCCGTACAACCGTTCCCCTCCAAAAGCTTTCGGCCAAAATAAAAAAAATAAAAAAAAAAGAGAAGAAAAGAAAAGGAAAAAGAAAAGGAAAACAAAAGCGTTCGGAAAGGAAACGACAAAAGGTGAGACGTTGGAAATAACACGTTAGCGAGAGACTGAAATCTTACGTTAAAGTTTGACGGGGTGGATATGAAGGTGAGAAATTCTCACCGCTTTTTGAATTATATTGATTATCATGTTTAATTGTTATGTTAGATAATCACTATTTGATGATATGGATGTTTGATTGATTGTTTGAATATATTAGATAATCCATAGTAATGTTATGACATTCACCATATTGAAAATGTTAATGTTATATGATTGTTGTTTGGATATGTTGATAATTTAGATATCAAATTCCTATTAATCAAGTAATTCCTTTGTTTAAAAAGTCCATACTTTAGTAATATGAGATATTGTGGAAAAATAAGTCTCTTTTCATTTAGAAATAAAATTAAAGTTAAATGAAAGAGAATTTGAAATTTGAAGTGAAACGGATTTGAAAAGGATAGCTAATTAGAAATTGAAATCGAGATGAATAGTGAAATTGAAATTGAAATCTATTTTGAAAAAGTGAAGTTTAGTTTGAGATTGAATTGAAGTTTAAATTGAAATAAGATTTGAAATCTAAGTTTAAATGTGTTTAATTTGAGATTAGAATTGAAATTGAATTGAATTGGAATTTAAAATTTAGTATTAAAATAATGGGAATTTAATAATGTTATAATATATGGTAATAGTGAGAAGATATTTTAAAATACTTTAAAAAGTGAAATATTGGTTTAAAATGATTTCTAATGATTTCTTAAGTGTTGAAATCCAATTTGAATAAATTATTTCAAGTATTGAAAAATAAGTTAAAACTAGACGCGTCGCGCAACGGTAGTTCGCGATTTCGCACCGAAAAGTTCAAATGAATGTGTAGAGTGGAATATGGCTCGGAATTCTTCGAGATAAGAAAATTCCGGATTATTTTATCCATATCTTCTAAATGAAGAAAGAAAATCAAAATTTTGTTGAGTAGGTTTTGAAATAACTCCAAATCAGTTTTCTATAAAAATCGCGCTAGCGCAGTTTAGTGACCATAACGGGAAATCTGTTTAAATGAACGTTTTTAATTATGGAAAAATATGGAATAAATTTGATAAATCTATTTAAATGATTTAAAATATATTTGGATCAAAAAATATGAATTTTCAAATATTTAAAAGTTGTTTGATTCAAATCAGCTTATATGGCACTTTCTGCAGCACTTTTCTGCTGTGAATTCTATAAATTTTGGAATATGAGTTTAAATGTAACGACGTTTCCTAGAATAAATTGTGAATGTTTTAAAAAGGATAATTAAGAGTTTTGAAAGATAATTTGGAATATTTATAAGTAATTCCAAAATAAGTTGAAAATTTGAGTATGCGGAAACGACTAGTACATTTGTCCCTTCCGTGAGATCTGGGAGGATAAAATAAGGTGTTTAACTAAGATTAAGGATGAAGCAACCAGTACCCTGAACTTACCTGGCCTATGTTTTCTTTTCTTAGGCGACGAGTGTAACAGATCGAAGGGAAAGCCCGAATGTTCTTAAATAAAAAGTCTGTACTAAGTTTTTGTACTAAAAGAAGATTGGTATTATCCAAATGTTAAGCAATCTCAAAAAATGAATGATCTCTATGATCCTATTTACTTCAAAATGTTTGTTAATATTGATTTAGGGTTTATCGTAAACGATGTCTTAAAGAACATTGTTTTTGGCCCACCTAAAAGTTAAGAAATTTGGATCGAGAGTTAAGTAAGGAAATTTGAGATATTTTCCAAAGTAGAAGAATGATTAACTTAGAATTATTCTATATTAAAAGAAAGAGATTTCGAAATCATCCGAAAAGGAATTAAAGTGAAAAGTGACATAATAAATCCTATATACTCATATTCATTTTTTATCGATAATTGGATTTCGAAGGAACCGGAGTCGAATTTGGATTATTCCTATCCGAAAACCACTTCAAACCAACGTATACGTTCGAACGTGAAGATATGTTGAAGATTGAAGACCGTGGATCTTTATAGCGTGAAGACTGCTTGTTGAACATGCTCTGGGTAGAGTTATTTATAGCAGTGGTCTCCTCGTGATGGAGATTTTTTTCGGATTGTAAGGACTACTCGCTACTAGTGGTAGTAGGAGAGTGCCTTCGATTTGCCCTGTTCCTGGACAACTTGTATGGACGTTTGTTTGACATTGCATTTCTAAAGATTACGTGCGTTGGTTTTTACAAACGTACATCAGTGGTGGCGGAGAAGGCAACTTCTCTTAGCTTAACACCCTCCTTGAGACGTATAAGCTCGAGGGTTGTATTTTGTGGAAGGCAATTAGTAGTCAACGAAAATGGCAATGTGGCACTCAAAGATATGATATGTGCTTTACGAAAAGGTAATCGTAGCCTCAAGCGTCATCAAACAGGAAATGAATGAAATAGGATTAGATGCAGCAAGGCTAAGTGGGTCATTTCCAAGTAGGGTTGATCATCCCCTTCTAAATATATTCCTTCCCGCTATGATGTTCGGGATGTATATTAATGTGGTGTATGGAAAACGAGCACTCGGTTAAAGGTCGGTAACGATCGGGGGATGACATATTCGGTACTATCTAGTTACAGAGGTAGGCCGGTCTTGTGTTGGTGGAGGAGCTTTGTGATGGTTCCTCGGGACATCTATCTAGAGGTGTACCCCTTCGGAAGGTAGATCCTGCGCTTGGTCGTTTGTATGGAAATCCATTCTCCAATAAGAACCTACAGTTTTGTTTGTATTGGCGTAATGAATAGCCTCGAAATGCTATATGGGTAACCATTTCGGATAAGATTAATAAGTTTATTTGCTAATGTTTTCAAAGAGATGTCATTAAGAATAATATCAAAAGTTTTGATATAAAAGTGTTTTAGATATCATAAGGAAAAAACCATCCGTGTTTATGTGTGGGCGTGGTCTTATGAGATACTCTTTATTTTCAAAAATTATAAAAAGGCTAATATATGACACTGTCATTAATTATTGAGTTTTTCTCACGCTGGTTTATCAAGCCTGATCCGGGTATTTTCAATACTCGGGTCAGATCCGAGCAGTTTCAGGATAGTCGAAGACGGTTAGAGTTTATAGAGGAGAGCTAGAGATATTCATCGACGTATGAGCATATTCTATTATCCGCTATACTTAGTGTATTTTGTTTGATGTTTGCTGCATTTGTAAGGGCAGGTTTTATAACTGTCCAAGCTGAATCTAGGTTAGACTCTGATATACGTATTTAAAAGTTTTTAGCTGTAAAAATATTTGTTCAATATTATATGTTATTCCATTCGAGTGAGATTTTGTTCTGTCTACTTTTCTTTATCACCCTTAAAGATCCGTCTTTTCGTGCAATTTGAGTTGGACATGTGTGGTTTTTTATCGATTCAATAAGTACGGAAAAACAGGTCTTTACAAAATCCAAAATAATTTCATTTAAAAAGGTCTTCAAGAATTTGTTGTAATTTCACGGTCTGATCTACATCATCCAAAAAAAATGATAATCTCGAGTGAAAGGAAAATTCAGATGTAGATTACACTAGCACTTTAGTTGATAGAAAAATTACTAGTGAAACGTGATATACGATGAGACATTTAGTAACTGCATCATTTTGCAAAGAAAATATCTGCATATTTTCACTTCAAATAATTTTCAAATTACAGACTTTTTTTAAAACCCCTTCTAGAAAATCATTTTTGACTTTGTTTCAGATTAGTCATTTTGGAAAATTTGGTTTTATAATTATTTTTGAATACGATTTTAAATGATTACATTGACTAATCTGACTTCCTAATGATTGTGGAAAAGATAAATAGTGACTGAAAAAGTGATGTGTGTTAATATTAATAATATATTATAACCTGAGACGGTATATTTAGTAAATTTTTTTAGAAATTTGAACAGGGGTTATAAAAACTTTTTGTTGGTAAAAAGTCCATGACCATCTCTATTTCTATCATATTTCTAACGACCATCACTCATCAAAATTCAATATAGTTTGTCGATATGTGGTACTTTAAACAGGAATCATTCATTTTTTCATTTTATATTCTTTAATAAAATAATAATAATAGTAAAATAAAATAAAATCCAAAGTATTCACTCTCATTTAAAAGTCCTCACGGTTATGCATGGGTGAATTACTTGGTATTTCTGAATATGTGCTTCCATGCTCATTTAAAAATCCTCACGGTTATGCATGTATGGAACACATATCAAAATTGATTTGTTAAATAAACAAGTCGACTCTAATCCCATTAAAAGTCCTCACGGTTATGCCTGGTCAGAAGATACTTGAATTCATTTAAAATAATAATAATATGGAATACTACTAATCTCATTTGAAAGTCCTAACGGTTATGCATGGTTAGTATATATCCAAATCCTGATATAAATATAGCAAAAATAGACACAACTGTATGGTTTTATATGATGACATCATTCCCATCAATCTAAAAGTGGAATATGTGCCTAACAGAGTATTTAAATTTTTGTTTGATTTTTTATTGAAATTTAATATTTATATTCGATTAAGTTTTTAATGTTGTATTAATATCTATCACTTTCTCTATTTTTCTAACACTATTATTTTTTTGCTGATAACAAAAGGGGGAGAGAAAAGTTAAGATTTTTTTCAAATAAAATAAAGTAAAGGTCAAATATTTTCTATTTGCATCTAGGCTCATTTGCATATTTTTAATTATATGCATATATGAAGGGAGAGCTTTGTGTAGAGAGGAAGCATTTAAATAGGGGGAGCAAATAGAGTATATCAATGATCAAATACATTTAACATATTCAAAATCTTAAATATATGTTGGTTATCATCAAAAGGGGGAGATTGTTGAATATGCGAGTATATGATTTTTGTTTGTGATAATAAACATATATATATATATATTCATTTAAATGTATTTGTTAATGTACTATTTAATTTTTCACATGATTAAATAAATATTTGTTAAATAAAATAATTAACACAAAGTTTAAATTTAAATAGATATTTTATTCAAACAAATATTTATTACAATTTTGAATAGTACAAATTCGAGCTCTCACTATACATACACAATTTTGATTACGATATAAATTCAATTACATCACAATATTTATAATTTACAAATGCAACTCACTATAATTCACTCATTCACTCGTATTTTATCTTCAACATGAATCCAGCATCTGAGCAATCTGCAAAAATAAATACTGACGTAGTAAAATTAAAAAGAAAATATTTTTGCAGTATAAAATAAAATGTAATTTTGAAAATATTATTTGCCTCAGTTATTTGGGTTGTTCGTCATCATTTAATTCGAACTCATCATACACGAACAGCTTGTGACATGCACAGTGTATCACTGTACATGCCACAAGGCCGTGCACACCGATATATACACTTGATAAAATTGCAGGGACAGGTGAGCACAAGTCATACCCAAAACACCGGGTTCAACTCAGGTGCAACAAAAATAATGTCACAATATCAGTACAAGGTCAAACCCGAGCTTTAAGCTGGATTCAACTTAGGTGCAATACAAAACTATGGGTCAAGATACATACAACATAAGCTCAACCAAAAATTCGGATGTACACTTGAATTCAAACTGTGAATCAAGTCACGGTTCGAACCATATGAATGGCAACACCAAGTGTACATGTACACAGTAAAACAACATGTACATAATGTCAGCTGGTGACAGTGATAAAGTATCAAGTCGAGCCAAAGGCAAAGCTACCGAACATACAAGTAGTTCCATATGTCAAGGCTGAACTTGAACAAAGACAAAGAGGAATAATTCAAGTTCAAATATACAAGTACAGCTAGCAAAACCAAAATGGACAACAGCTACAACACAAATGCAAACTGCCTCGATGCATACATATGGACAAGCAATGCAAGTGACATGACTACAAATACACTTGCAAATGAAACCATCTCGAAGTAAATGAAAAAAATGCAAAGACCAGTGATGCAACTCGATACAGCATAGACCAGAGAAAAAAATAAGTATGCACATGAATATGTCCAAGACATAGCAGAATGAAAGTGTACAAACAGTGGTGAATGCAGATACAACATGCACCAGATCAGGTCAAAGTAAACCAGATAATCAGATGTCCAAAGACTAGACCCAAAGCAACTCGAGCTAGCTAATTGAACCAGCTCTCAAGTCCATATGACACAAAGTATGAAAACAATGAACCAATACAATGTGAACTAGCTCGAATGAAAGTGTAGACCATATATATATATACACACACACAGAGTTGACATAATAAAAACATAAAGACTGCAATATACTCAAATGGACATGACTCAAAACATCATCGTTGAAGATGAGAAGAATCAAGCGGAGACAGCACAAAACCAAGTAAAGCAGACTACCATGAGCAACTGAGACATCACATACATATATGTGTACAAATGAAGACACGGTGGAAGTTCAGACAATAGTTTTATTTTAACAAAGTCAAGGCATGGTGAAAATGAAAACTACTAACTTCAAATTATGGAACAGAAAAGAATATCACATTTGAACAAAGAATCAAGGAACAACAAGTATACATGTCCATAAAGATTCAGTGGAGCCAGTAGAAACAGTGTTTCAAACGAAGTCAAAAATATCAACACAAAATGACCATGACCGAAGTCAACAAAGTGCCAGAAAACAAAAGCAGTGATAGTGCCGAAGTTGAACAAGTCAGAAATCGACACCGTGGTGGCCAAGCAAAGTCAAAATTGAAGCCTTGTTAACCAAGCCAAAAATATACGAATTGAAAATGTCAGAAATCATCACAATCATCAATGCAAAATCGAACGGCAAGCCAAAAATTATCAGACGAACTCATATGAAATGTAGGAACGAAAAATAAGGAATTCGATTCCTATATAATCTCTATAACATCATCGGAAAAAGGCATCGAGTTCAAACAAACTAACGAGTAAAGCAAAAAGGCATAAACTACATACTGAAGTCTAAATCGAACTCGATCGAATTGAAGCAGCCGTATGAGAATCAAGGAAACGGTCGATTGCCAAAGCAAAGCTGTACAATAAACATTGTAATCAACCAACAATCAATCGGCGCCTCATTTGCCAAAACCCTAATTTTAATCAGAGAGGAACGAACGAGAACGAGCAACGGAGCCACCATTTTTCACAAGGAAGCGGGCTGATAAAAATAAAGGGAATAATATTTCACTTAACAAAAATTTGGGCCGGCCTTTACCTTTTGATTGGGTTATAGTTATAAGGCTTATAATTCTTTAATTATGGTTTTTGTTTTATAATTGTTTTAAATTTGTATTTTTCTCTTTTAAACCATTGTAATTACTAGTCATGTGACTAGGGGACAAACTACGTGGCGTAGTTTGAGAATTGGCAACTCAGTGGCTGAGTTGTGGCGGGGTTTTTTTAGTGTAGAGTTAAGGCTAGTCGATAGCGGGTGTCGCGAATTTACGTGTGTAAGCGTCTAACTGCTTAATTTCTAGTAGAAACCTTGGGAGAGGCACTTAGGCAGGGTTTTGCCGAAGCTGGGTAAATTCTGTGTCGTTCTATTTCTGCATTTATTACTCTGCTATTATATGTGCTACTATTTTGATATATCTGTGTTGAAAATATTTTATAAACTTCCACAATAATTTTTATAATTAGAAGCATCATCCAATTCACCCCCTTCTAGGGTGAAATCGATCCTACATACCTTGCTAACAAGCAATGACTTGCTCCTTATCTCGGTCGGTCCAAGAGCCACTAACCAACTTCGAGTATCACACCATTACATACATCCTCAGAAAACAAAATGAAAAAAATGAGTCACTGCTTTTGACGGTCAGTTTAAAGGATGCGCAACAAAAAGACTTTGTACCGATTAAAGTACTTAACATTCCACACATTAACAGATTGAGATTGACTAGATCTTGGAGACGGAGCTAGAAAAGGAGTCATGGATGTCTCCTATCAAAGACCATCTATAATGGGGGATCCTTCCTAGATAGAGGAATGAAAAACGACAGGTCCTCCCTAAAGCTTCATGCTGCATCATCCAAGAAGGAGTAATGTATAAAAAGGGTTTCTTCATTCCTCCGCTTTAGTGTATCGCCTATGATGAAATCAAACGGGTCTTGAGAGAAGTCCATGAAGAAGAATGCGACAATCACACCAGAGGGGAAAAACCTGACAAAAAATACTCTACTATGGGTATTACTAGCCAACTTTTAATCGAGACGCAGCTGATCACGCTAGACAACGCAATGAGTGATAAACGTTAGCAAAAATTCCGAGAGCCTCGCCGATGGAAATTACTCAAATAGCCAGTCCCTAGTCGTTTTCCACTTGGGGTATTGACGTCATCAGCTTCTTGCCGAGTCTAAAGGTGGTGCAAAATATACCATCGTAGTAGTTGATTACTTCACCAAATAGGCTAAATCAGAACTTTAAACCATGATCACGACAAAAAAAATAATCAACTTCATTGTCCTGAACATCATTTGTTACTTGGGTCTTCAATAAACCGTTATAATAAATAATGGAACCCACTTTGGCAGCACTAAATTTAAAGACTTTACCATTGGCAACACATTAAAAAGAGACTTACAGCAGTTGCTCGCCCTCAAGCAAATGGACCGGTTGAAGCTATGAACAAAATTATAAAGTCCATTCTGAAGTAACGTTTGAAAAAGGCTAGAGGCAAGTGGGTGCATGAACTCCCAACAATATTATGGCTTATAGAACCACTCACAAGTCTGCGACTAGCTATACTTCATTCGCCATTTCATATGGCTTCGAGGTCGCCATCCTTGTAGAACTTGAAGTCCCCTCTTATCGAATGACTTACTACGACCCCTATTTCATTATAACATAATACATAAACAAGGAATTGCAATACAATTGCAATTAAAGTAAAAGGAATTGGTGGCCACTGTGAGCGTACGAACACATTTGAGAGCCGATGACAAGAACGTGTACCGGTACATGCATATGTATATTCAAAAGATTCGACTTTTTGAAACCAAAAGAAATTTGATTTTCACCTGGAGTTATTAAAGAAAAGACTAGATTAGATAGCCAAAGCTTACTAGCCCTATAGAACTGGACACAGATATAACTAATGGAGTACAATCCAGAATTTATACTATTGGAAATCGACCAAATATCGTGAAGATCAAAGAGGGATACAACACTTCGGGAAGATAGTTTAATGAAAGGATAGCGACTATATAGGAAATTGGATGGATTTCATTTTGGAGACTCAACCTGCTTCAATTTAAAGCACATCATGTATTCAACAAGACGTACTTTGGAGGGCGATTGTTGTCCAACATTTGGACCCGAGTATATTCAAACTGACCGAACAAGTTAGACTCGACTGTCATTAAGGCCAGTAACCTAGAGTGGTTATTTTGGTGCCAAAAAATCAAACATAGATGATAATATGAAGCAGAAGCATGCAAGCTCGATACTCCCTGAAGATGGATTGGGTGCAATCCATATTCAACACCATGGATCATGTCGTATCGATTCCATAACTCAATTTTGCAGCTAAGATAGGTAACAACTCAAAATCGACACATGCTATCAACATGAAGCTTAGAGTACAAGATTACTACAACATGTGGAATACCCGCTAGGAATTTCATTCCAATTGAAGATAGTTTGAGGGACTGACAAAACTTCCTTTGGAGGGATCGGCGGAAATAAGAATTCAAGAAATAGTACTTCATGGAAAATGCAATATCTCACAAACCATATGTTGGAATTGCATGAAATTTTGGGAGTAAGTTGCTAACATCATAATACCCCTCATAAAGACCATAGTCCATTTGGAAACACTAATAGGGATTACTACCGATCCCTATTATCGGCCTTGATAGGCCTGGAAATTTTTGGGTGGTCTCGTCTTTGTCTCCTGAACCTTCTATCGAAATTTCAGTCCAATCCGTGCACGCCTTCCCCTATGACATCAAAAGTGATTTAAAATGTGTTAAGTGATAGGACGATTTGGATTTTAACTTTTTTGTTGCAATAAATGCTTTCGAGAAAGTGAGGAAGACATAAACCAAAAAAAAATTGTTTTTATAATAAGTGATTTCCGAAAGGAGATGTTTTATATAGTATACGAGATTTATTCATATTCTACATTTGATATTAATATTCGAGGTGGGTAACTTATATATATTTCAAGGTTAAGAATATCTTCCATTCAAGGTCTAAGAGGTAGTGATGCCCCAACTTGTTTGGATTCATTGTTAACTAATAAATAGTTTAAATTCGACAATGAAAATTGATATTAATGTATAATTGATTAGATTCCTATACTAGGTTTTTGGGTTGTCGTAACCATGTTTTATGCGACATGCATTTTGACCTAATAAAGCGTGTTTTGGAAAACATTAAGCTTTCATCAAAGATAAGTAAACGTACTTATTATGGATTTAAGTATATAGAGGCATTTTCTAGGTGTTGAAAATGAAATAGTTTGTGAATATTCTTATACCATTAAGATAAGTATATGAGAAAGTTTTTTATTTAAATATCAAAAGAATTAAAGTGGCTTTGAAAATATATCTTCGTAAAGATATTTTGGTATTTGGAAAGTGATATAATTAATAAAATATTAATGAAAGAGGCCTATTGATTATTTGTGTACTAATTTTTATTTTTGGTTCCTTGACTGGATGTGTAAACTAATTATTTTATTTGAGTTGAGCAGAGTTACTATGGCTCTCCAGTCTATCGAGATTCCTTCATGGTTGAAGGATAGCAAGTTGAGAGTTGGAAACATGATAATTCTACGAGACTTGTTTTCCATAAAAGGTTAAGGGCCTCTTATTAGTTGTTGGTCCAGAGAGACCAGGATAAAATTTATCCAAAAACCACTTCTGACCAACATATGCATTCGAAAGTAAAATTTTCTAAAAGACAATTGTTTTGAAGATGAAGGTCTTTATGATGTAGGGCTGTTTTCCACTAACCTCTCAGGTGATTCCTATATTATATATATTTGGCGGTAGTAGTACTTCAGTTTGAAAATCTTCGATGTTAGGACCGGTCACAACTAATCATGTGGATGATTCCTAAACTGGATGTAGTTGGAGTACCTTCGGTTTATCCTATTTTCCTGGCAACTTGTATGGACGAATGTCTAGCATTGCATTTCTAAGGCTGCGTACATTGTTTTTACAAACGTACATCTGTTTGGTGGTGTAGTAGGTAACCTTCTTATACTTAACACCCTTCCACAAGGCATATGAACTCAAGGGTTGTACTTTCATGGAAATCAATTAATATGTTGTTCGAAATGATAATGTGGCATTCAAAGTGGAATTTTGTCATGTGAAAGGTAAAACGTTACCTCAAATCTCATAAATTGGAAACGACAAAACAAGATAGATACGGTAGGGTTAAGTGGGTCGTTCTCATTAGAAGATGTTCATCATCTTTCTAGATTACCCCTATATTTCGGTTTTCTTGTGTATGTTGTCGCCACTGATAGGTTAGGAAAAACCGGGGTGATGATACATTAAGTACTATCTATGGTAGAGGTAGGCCAGTCCTATGTCAGTTTAGGGCAGCAAGACCGTGCCTCGATGCATTCTTCTAGAGATGTACCGTCGAGAGGTGGTCTCTTTCCTTGGCATTGTTGGAAATCCATTCTCCAATACGCGCCATTATGATTTTGATTGTAGAGCCTAGTATGCTGGAATTTCGTTAATGTAACAATTTCAATTATTTAAATATGTTATTTCAAAAAGGCTTTCAAAGAATGTCATCAGAAAAAATATCAAATGATTTGATAATTTTTTTTGGCTACCATAAGGTAAAAACCCATCCGTGTTTATGTGCAGCATGGTCTTACGAGATACCTTTATATAAAAAAAAATTCTAGCGTTAAAATCTAATCAAGATGCGTTTTCTCACATTGCTTTACTAGACTGATCCCGGACGTTCTTCCCTTTTAATTCTTGGGTCAGACGGAATATATTTACATATTAGTTTCAGATGCATTGTAGAGGAGCTTGGAGAAAGAGGCTTCATCGATATCTAGTTTTATTATTTCCACTGTATTGGTTGTTTAAAATTATTAGCATTTGTGACGTGTTGTTATAACTGTCCAGGCCGATGATTAGTGATTTGTTGTTGTACTCTAATGGATATGTATATTATTGTTTTTCCTCTTGTAAAGATCACTGTTATATTATAAAATTGTTACGTTGTATTGGAAGATTCTATGATTGTTTAGTTTCTTCTTCTTCTATTCTCTTTCTTTCTTTTATCCTTGACGATCGGTGTCTTCGACACTTGAATGCACGACATGCAATATAGTGGATGTATTAGTATCGATTTTCATGGGTCCAAAATCTCGGGTTGTTACATTTGTATTGATGGTGTTTTGTTGAGATTGAGAGGTATATTTGGGCAGTGTTTCGTGCTAGCCTAATTATATGGTAATATATCCTCTATTGATATTTCTAGATTTGATGTCGATTTTGAGATATATATGGCTTTACTTAGGACTTTGTGTCTATCGTACAGTCATTTCCCATCAAGATACTTTCTGATTATGTAGATATGAGGAGATGAGATTATACTAGTGACATATGATCTGAGTATAGTGGTTCTCAGTATATTAATGGGCAGCTTATTCTATTTGATATTGATGGTGATTTGTCGAGATTGAGAGATATATTTGGGCGGTGTTTCGTGCTAGCTTGATTATACTTGGTGATATCCCCTCTATTGATATTTTAGGATTTGATGTTGATTTTGAGATATGAATGATTCAACCATTTGTGTTGATTCTATAATTTATGATTTGATATGTTTCTATATGGATGATAACATTTTTTGATATAAGAATTGAGAGTTGCAAATGAATTTGAGATATTTGGACGTTGTGATATCTTGATGATTATTTATTACATTATATACATTCTTTGATATGCTATCATTTGAATTGATTATCGATATTAGTGTTATTGAATTATTATTTTGTGTTTATATTATGTTACCATTATTATATCCCTTAATTAGATATAGTCAGATCGATGTGTTATTTTGTAATACTCGAGTCAATCAGAGACATTTTAGATACCAGGACAACATGTCCAACATTTATTTCAGTGGCATAGAGGAGACATATATTAAGATGCTGTATGATATTATTATGTTATTGGTTCATGTATATACTAGATTTAGAGTTGTTTATTGATTTCCATTCACATTGTATGGAAATAAATAACATTTGAAAATCCATATTTGAACTGTATCATATATTGTATATTATTATATATATTATTATTGCAATTGGCTATGTGTTCTCTATTATTCATTATATATTATGTATTTTTCTATCCTAGATGTACTTGTATTTATTGTTTTGTACCAAGGCTGTGTATGTACAATTGAGTTAGATAGATGATGTTTTAATACATACCGGTATTAGTCCAAGATAATATTCATATATGTACTCCATTTAGCCTCATTTTCCGTATCATCTGACAATATTACTCTGTAATACTCTTGGATGGTATGGATACAGAGGTGGGGTGTTTCAATCCCACTTTGGACCAAGATATTATCCCTGCTACTATCCATAACTCAGCACCTCATCACTATCCATCATTATCGCAGTACCACATCCTCGTCGTAGTGCATACCGAGGAACTCCCGTAGTGCCTGGTGTCACAATAGTTAGCCATATTCTATTTGTTTTTAAAGACTTCCATGAAGGGTTATCTACTTTTTCCCATAAGAAACAATCTAGTAAACAACCGTGGTGGTGCATGACCTAAACGTGATCTACTCAGGAGACGTAGTCGTTTCGATGTTTCCTTTATCTTTTTGCTGACCCCTCAAAACTGATGATGTTCTCGACCTAGGTGTAGCTCTTACTCCTTAAGATGGTACCAAACACAAATTGACGTAGCATCAAGCCTTACTCACTATCCCATTTAGACTGCATATGGAAATCATGGTAATACCCGCTTGTTACTTAATACCCCCTAAAAGGTTGAAGCATACTACTTGTCCATTGACACTCTGACTGAGGGAAACCTTCCTACTTGGGTATCCTTCACCTATACGTGAACGTATATAACTCTATGGGTCCTGTAGTTGGATATGTCTCATATCAGTATAATGTATACACAACTACTAGCAGCCTCTTACGGTGGGCAGACTTCTATTATGTAACACTACTAACCTCGCATTCTAACCCATTTTAATAACTATGCCATTCTTATCTGATCTAAGTTATTTACTAACATAATAGTCCATACCCGTCATAAACACATACTTGGGGTTACATATACAAATATATACACGTATATATATGTATGTATGTATGTATGTATTCATATTTGTTTAATTTTTATGCCTCCAACGTTCAACTATTAGTAATATTCCTTTACTTTTTCGTGCATTTACTTCTTATTCAATTTATATCGATTTAATATCATTTATCGCTTTTATTAGAAGATCTAAATATCTTTTCCTATTCACGTTTTCATGCCTTATTGGATTCTCATTTCTATTCCCATTTAACCTTTACTACCATCCCTTATTTAGTAGACTTTCCATGCTCTTTTTATTTACATTAATTACTTATCTACCTATTTGTTTTATATTATTTGACTTATGTTCTGCCTTTATCGCATATATATTAATTGTTCACTTAACCACTTTTATTATTACATTTACAACTCTTTAATTAATTCTCAAGGATTTCCACAGTTTAATGCATTTGAATTACATCCTGCACTAAAGGAAATGTTAACACTATTAATTTCTATGTCTTATCCAAAAGGAGAATTTGTACTACGTTTGAAATTATAAGGAATTATCTTTTTCATAGCTATTGGCATAGATAGTACAAAATACGGTAAATATCCATATTTTCTGCATCTCTTTCTTTTAGGCGTAATCCTTGTTATTTCAAACATTACACATTTATTTATGAATCTGAACTTAATAATGTATTGAAATTTTCATTGCAAGACTATACATTCCAATGAATTATAACACTACTTAAATCTATATAGTTTGTTATGATTACTCTTATTTACATTTTTCTTACATAAGTCATTTAAATCTAAAAATCTAGAATTTTCACATAATTTATCAATTACTGGGACCACTATTACCTAATACTTTTCAGATTCATATTCATGCAATAAAAAAATTAAATTATCAATCACAGAATATGCAAGACTAGTTTATAAATTCATTATGCGTGCATAGTTTTAGCCTACAACTCTAAATTTAGATTATGCATATGGGAATAAATTTACAATGATATATATTTAATATTATATAAAAATATATAATTTCCCACTCATCTTTTTAACTTTCCAAATTTCCAGATCTAATTCCTGTTATTTCAGTTTGGCCCCATTTTTCTCCCTATTTGAATACAAATATCGTAAGCAATATGTATTTCTATCAGAAATCTAGATCAGAGAAGAGATTTGGACTTAATTTAGATTTTCAATCCGGATTATAATTTACCTTGGCTTTAACAATTTGATTCGACCCTATTTTTCTTCTTAATTATCCCCTCCCATTCTCCATTTATAAATACGTATATGAAACCATTTTGAGAATTAAGAATTTTGTGGAGAAGAGAAAATGGTAAAGCTCCGTCATCAATCTAGAAAATATGAGAAGAAAGTGATACATTTGGCTCATTTTTGCAGCGGTTCAAATCAGTACTAGCCATTAGATTAAATTATGTTAAATCCGACCACTCGGCCATATCAAAATCTCCTATTTAACAACTCAACCTGTGACGACCCGAAATTTTTGAGAATTTGAAAACGGAATATTTAGTTGATTTTAAATATTTAAAAGTTAATTTTTTAACTTGAATTTCAAATATCACTATTTATTTGGGTAATTTAATTAGTAAACTAAATAATTTAAAGCTGGGTAAAATGTTGAATCTTTAGTTTTAAGCTGGATGGAAATAATTTAAAGGCTTGTAAAATTTATATTGATAACACTGAAGATAATAGAAGTTGTAAAATTGAATTTAAAAATAGCCTTCCGAGGCACAGTCTTGGAATCTGACGAAATCAGTTCCGTTGGATCTGTAATATTGTATTATTATCGGATTTCAAATTTCGTAGTGATCGGAGTTGTTGTGTGAGTGTATGGTATATAAACGTCTTGAAATAATTATTCGAGACGATTTGAAAATAGAGTATAATATATACATTGTCCAGTCAAAGCTATATCAACATCAGATCTCTTTGCTTTCTTTTCCATCACTATGGCAAAGCGTCTTCAATACGCAAGGCATCTTCCTCTATCTACTTAAATGTTCGCGCAGCTGGAATTAAAAATCAAAACCCAAATTAATGGCAAACCTAAGAACCCAAAATACGATCTTCCTTTTCTTCTCCTTTTAAACGCCGAGCTCCTCAAATCGAATGCAAACCAAACCCTTAGCTTCATCTCGTTTTCCAATCTCGAACCAATTCGAGAATATCGAATGCGCTTGACTCGGCGTTAGGGTTGTGGTGGCATTTTTCCGGGTAGGCAAGGTCGCGAATCGAGGGTGGGAGGCGGCTGTGTTTTTGGACATTTCGATGTCGCGGGAGTGATGGGAAGCGAATGTGGCCGAAGGCAAACTAGCGAGGCAGTTGGAAGTCGCAATGGTAAGAGATTCACAATGGTCACCATGGGGATTTGGGCGATTTAGGGTTTGTCACGTCCGTGATTGGGTTGGGGCGCGCTTGCGTACGCACTCACGCAAGGGGGTCGAGGCGACGACCTCTGGTCGACGAGCAGTGGAAGCTCGATCGGGCGAGACTGCTAAGGTAAGGAAGTTTCTTTTATTTTAACATGTATATACCGTAGAAAGAAAATATACAATAAAGATTAAAATAATTCAATTTTTATTTAACAAATATATAAAGATATATAGAGATTTTAACAATATTGTAGAGTTTGTTCAAGTTGGATTTTTGAATCTACATTAGGTATTATATATATATATATATATATATATATATATATATTGGTGATTTCAAAAGAAAAGAAAAGAATAAATACTTATATATATTTCCACTCACTGTTTCAATTAAAACAAATATTAAGATAGTTAACTTATTCAACTGCTTATTAAATTTATTTTAGTTATTAAGGATCTGTAAAGGAAAAGTAGTTAGAAATAAAATTTCAATTTAAATTAAATAAAATGGAAATTTAATTTCGACAAGTTCGAATATTAATAAATCATCTAATATTTATACAAGGTCAAGAAAATGGTGAAAACAAACCAAGATGGAAGTTGGTTGTCAAACAAAAGCAAAGTTGAGTAAATCTCACCCAGTTAATTTAAATTTAAATTTAAATGATTAAATTTAAATAATTGTTTGAATGGTTGAATTGATTGATGTGCTATAGTATGGTATATTTTGGAATTGGTATTATATGTTGTGCTAACGTCTGTGGATGCAGGGAAAACAGGTTGGAGGGATCCAATTGGACCCCTCAACATTTATTATTTAATATTCTCTGTTGTGATTACTTGATATTCTATGATGAATATATGGGAATATTGAATGTTATAATTTGATTGGATATATTTGGGTATAATGAATTACCGGAAATATATAAATTGGATTTTGGAAAAAAATAAAGGAAGTAAATTTGTAAACGAAATAACCGTAGAAAATTTAATAAATTAAGAATGAATTGAAAAAGAAATGGAAGTATGTTAAATACTAATAAATAACTTCGTGTATGAAAAGAAAAGGGTTTGAATAAACAGTAATTAATAAATTGTAAAATTATGTGATATTAATTTAAATGAATGAAGAATTATTTTAAAACTTAAAGTTTTAAATTTATTTAAAGGAATAAGAATTAAACTGAGAAATCTAAATTGGAATTTCAATTAAAAGTATTTTAAATCATAATTAAGAAATGAAATCTGAAATTAAAGGATTTTTGAATAAATAAAGTAAATTGGAAATGAAGTTTGAAATTGATTTAAGTGTTTGAAATTGGATATTTGGGAGAATAAATTCAAGGTGGAAATTTATTAAAGGAATGATAAAAATTGTTTAAAAATAAATAGTGATTTATTTTTAAGGGTTGTGAGGAGAAGTATGTTTCTCTGGATAGCCGAGTACATTTCAAGTAAATTTTTAAATATAAGATAAAAGTTTAATGTTGTTTTTTTTTAAAATGTCTTGGAAAATTTATTATTTCTGAATGTTTAAAATTCTAAAGTAAATATTTTTTAAATCTATTATTGTAATAATTATTTAAAGGTGACTAAGTATTTTGTTTTAAAAAGTGAAAACTAGTTTTATATTTATAAAGTAACATTATTTTCAAATATTCATATAGTATGTATTTTTAGCAAATTATTGAAGTAGTTTTTAACTTAAATGTGTTAAAGTACATTTCAAAGAAAGAGATTTTTAAATTATTTTAAAAATCTAAAGTTTGTGCTTGGTGATTCCAGTGGAAATAGAAATACTTGGAATTTATTCTGAGAAAAGAATATAGTTTTGAAAACTGTTTTTCAAAAAGGTTTGAAAAGTGAAAATACACTTGTAAGGATATTTTTGAGGTAAATAAATAATTTGGAAAATTATTTATTGTTTGATGGATGTTGTGAATATTAATTGATAGTTAAATCACCGACTATCAATATTGGACAAATGCGTTGATCGTTTCGAAGAGACTGGGATCGAGATTTATTTCTCGAAACCACTTCGATCCGGTTTGTACGCTTCGTGCGAAACGAGTTTGGATTCGAAGATGGAGCAGTGAAATGCAAGGCCTAGTCGCTACTAATCCTGAGGATATTTCCAAAATGGATGTAGTAGGAATAGTGCCTTCGTGCCGTTCGGACCCGGGACAGACTTGTATGGATGAATGCTTGCGAAACATCGTCAGGGGGACGATGAGCATTCTGTGGGATATGTTCTTAAAAAGGTAACGCTTAGCCTCAAGCCTCATCAAATGGGAATGACTGAAAATCAGGGGTTATGCAGCAAGGCTAGGTAGGTAGCACCCAAGCAGGGTGAGGTCATCCCTGTCTAGATGTCCCTTTTTATTTCGGCTTAGCGGGCGGTTGCTGATCCCAACCGCGGGGTGATCTCACTCGGGATTATCCAGTAAGGGGTAGTCCCGGCTTGTGTTGCAGGGGAGCGGGCGTACTCCTCGGTACGGTGATCTAGGCCTCGTACTATGGCAGGTGGTACCCCAGTGCCTAGTCATTAGTTGGAAATCCATTTCTCCCTACGAGCCTTGTACGAGTTTTGTTTGTATTACCCACTTTGTGGCTAGTAGATGGAATTTAATAATGTAACAATTTAGGCCATTTTATAAGTATTTGTAAATAGACCTTATTATAATATCAGAGGATCTTATAAAAATTTTTTTAGCTATCGTAAGGTAAAAACCCGACATGTTTATTTGTGGCGTGGTCTTACGGGATGCTTTGTTTTCAAAGGATATATTTGAAACTTTAATAATCAAATGAATGTGATTTTCTCACGCTGGTATTACAGACTGACTCGGGTGTTATTTAAGTGTAATGCTCGGGCCAGACCGAGTATTATAGGGTACAGGATGGTGCTGTGGAGCTCAGGAGACAAGCTGGATGATTATACGTACTTCCGTACTTGTTTATATATATTCCGCTGTGTTGTTTAGTTGTGTATCCAGTTGTATGTTATTGATGTTGAGCTATGATTGATGTACTCCGATGATGAAATATATAAACGGATATATTTGATTTGAGTAAAGATCATTTATTATCTATTGTATTTTATTCCGCTGCGATGGTTAGACTCTGTTGTTATTTTCTATTTTCTTCTTCTAACCTCTTCTTCTTTTACCCAAATGGTTCATATTTCTGTGCAACTTGAGTTGAATGTTGTGGAATAGTGTAGGCTCAGGAGGTACAGATTTGCGGGTCGTTACACTTGGTATCAGAGCTTAGGTTGGTGATAACCTTGGCTCTGGTGGGAAATTACTCAATTAGAGTCTGCAGTACTCTAGAGTGAGTTTGAGCGTATTAATATTTATGAGCGTGTATTTGCTAGTGAATATAAAATTGTTTCTATACTGTGTTGACTTATCGGTTGAGTGTTTATAAATTCTGGTCGGTGCGGGAAGTACAACCGTATCGATAGGAGTTTCTAAACTCTTAAACGAGATAAACCGACATAGTATTGTTTTTAAAGTGGGTAAGTGAAATAACTTTACCTAAAATTATATTCTGATATAAAAGAAATAATTTTGTGAAAATATTATATATTTGATTGTTTGGATGTGGATATCTTAATTAAATAGAAATCTAAAATTTAATCTAAAGTTTGAAATGGTTATAATTAAATAAATTCTACAAATATAAATTATATAAAAGAGGGATAACTAAATTTGAATTAAACCAGAATTTAAATCCCGGAAATTTGGGAAAGGGTTTTAAATGTACTAAAAATAAGGGTTTGGGAAATTTAAAATCTTGGAAATGTTTGTGCGACGCCCCACCTCTATACCCACGCTAGCCAAGAACACTACTGTGAATGTTGTCAACTAGCACGGAGAATAAGGCTGTTGAGGAGCGACCATCTGTATAATTGCTTTGTGCGAGTTCCGATGTTCTAGATAAAAATATAACTTTTCATCTCAAGAGGAAATCCGACATACCGACACAAACTCAAAGCTACTACACAGTGGCTATAAAGGTCTTCGGAAACAAATATAGAAATAAACATAACATAAATCAGTCACAGGACAATTCATATCACAAAGGCGGAAATAGATATGAATATTACACATGAAAGTGTAAATCAGAGTAGTGGTCTAAAAAGATCCACAATATCACAAAAGAATAGTTACATGAACTACACAAAAGAATAAGTATACATTATGGAGTCTATATCTCAAATGTATACAACAAAAACTACTAATCTAAGTAGTTAACCAAAAGTCAGAGGAATCAATCCCAAGAGAGAAGTCAAGCAGAAGCACCTGTAACATCTCGGTCTGACCCGAGTATTATTTAATAAGAAAATAATAAACGGATCAGTCTAGCTATAAATATCAGGTGAAACGATATAGAATAAGAGATATGACAAAACACATAATAATCACTATGCCAAGCTGTGATATATATAAGTAATTGAAAATCAACAAAAGATTAATCAATATCACCAAGTCTACACAAGAATCAAGGAAATGTCATACTCCTTATTTCGTTCACCAAACCAAAAATATTGACGATAATATCAACGTCAATCACAAAAGTCAATGACACACGAATTCACCAATGCACAAATATTGACAATAATATCAATGTCAATTACAAAAGTCAATGACACGCAAATTCACCAATGCACAAATATTGATAAAACTTATCAATGGAAATCACGAAAATTGGTGAAACACAAATTCTAGAAATCATCTCAAGAAATCCAGAAATCACAAAGGGGGGGAGGCCTATCACAAACGGGAGCATAAAGCTCACCAACACGTGTATCACAAACGGAACGCTAATTCCATGGTCGCTAACCATCACAAATTGAGCCGAAGCTCCACAAATGGCCCGAAGACCATGGGTCGCTACCCCACCAAATTGAGTCGAAACTCCACAAAACGGGGTTTCGTCTCCCACACAGACAAAGAGACATCGCACATTGCTAGTCTAAATCGCAAAGATGATCGTCATGATCAACGAGCAGTGTCGATTACAGTAAGCTAGTAAATATATGAGCTTAGCATCATGTCCCATAACCACTAGCTTAACTTAAATATTTACGAACAAATTGTATATCTCCACTAGAAAATTGTCACAAGAGTTTCAATCGAACAAGTCCAAGAATTAACCAACAAAGTGAACGCAAGCGTTTCATACCACTTGTTTTACTAAGTCGTTTAATTAGATTTCTCATACGAGTGAGGTAAAGGTTTATATATACTAATAGATTGGAAAACGGTTTTATAAACGAATTTGGTATTAAAATAGTATTGAAATCGTTTGAGGAAAGAGTTTTGATATTTACTACTAGTATAGAAAACCTTTATATTTTTAAAGTGACATAGCACAAGGGGGATTGTAGAAACAATCAATCACAAAGATCACATTCGAAGATGTGAATAAAAATCCAACGAAATCGATAAAGGATTCATCGAAGTGGATATATCTAAAATTCCCAAAGAAAATAAGTCATCAAAGATGATAACAAATGATGACAATAAATAGGATCATCACGAATCGATTAAAATTGGAAATTCAATCCAAAAAGGCAAATTGGACTCAAACAGCAGGTTCAGTCGACTGAACAGAGTTTTCAGTCGACTGACCCTGTACCTGGAAATTTTCCAGGTTCAGGAAACTTTCTGTTTCCAAGTTCAGTCGACTGTGCAGAGTTTTTCAGTCGACTGAATCATGCCTGGAAACTTTCAGGTTCCAGGTTCAGTCGACTGAACAGAGTTTTCAGTCGACTGAATCATGCTTGGGCTGTTTTTCAGCCTATTCAAATGAAGAGCAAATTCTTCCAAAATTCAACCGGACGAACATTGGCTCTAAGGGTTTATGCCAATCGGCAACCCGGCCCTATATGCTCCTCGGTGCATCACTAAAAGCACGATCAAACATCCATATAAGGATTTTCACACAAATTTGACTTAAAAACCCAAAAATTGGAATATTCACAAAACCAATCCAAATCAAGAGAAAATGCACATGAAGAAGTGTTAGGAATTCATACCCAACAACCAAAGATAATTATAGTCATAGATGTGAGATAAAAATCTCACCTTTTCTCAAAATCAAACAAGAAGAAGCTTGAAAGCAAATGGAGAATCAACCTCTCTTCAACATAACCCAATTGAGCTTGAATCTAAGCTCAAAAACAAGAACATTCCCGAAATTAGGTTTAGGAATTTCTGAAATTGGTAAGAGAATAAGTTGGAGAAGAAGAAGAGAAGCTTACCAATGGGTTCTTCTTGAGTTTGGAGCTAGGAATTTGATTTGCAAGAGAAACTAGGGTTTTGGAGTTTTTAATTTCCAACCTCTCCCACCATTAATGTTATAAAAACTGAAAAGAGAAGAGAATGAGGGTGAGTGGGGAAGAGTGGCTCAGATTTGAGCATAAGTTAACATAGGGCTGAGCCCAAACCAAACCCAAAGTGAAAAGTAGCAAAAATCAACTTTCTCCAAACATATCGAAGCTTATACTCAAAAAGGTCGCAAACGGCATTTTAAACTCAATGGGAGTGGTCCCGAGTCCTAATTCGACCGTATGCAAAAAGTAGCTTTTCGGTCTAAAATCCGACTAACGATAAAATATTTAAATAAAATATTTAAATATAAAATCGATAAATATGCGGGTTGTTACAGACTCCCCTCCTTAAAGAAATTGCGTCCTCGCAATATTTAAGAAGAGAACATAAAGTAACAACCATAAAAGCATATTCAACACAAAAGAAATTTGAAATAAGAAGTTCACCTCAAAGAGTATGAGAAAGTAAGTCCGGATGTGTTCGCTCGATGTACTCTCTAGATTCCCAAGAACAATCCTTAGGATTTGAAGACCATTGAACTTTAACAAGCGGAACATCTTTATTTCGAAGTCGTTTGACTTCCGAAGCAATGATACGAGTAGGATGTTGCTCATAAGTTAAATTAGGCGAAACTTCAATCTCTTCCACAACACCGGGCTCAAGAACAGAATCGGAATCTCGAAGACATTTCCGAAGTTGAGAAACGTGAAACACGTCATGGATAGCAGAAAATTGAGCCGGTAATAAAAGGCGATAAGCCATGTAACCAATACGTTCAATGATAGGAAATGGCCTAATATATCGAGGCGCCAATTTTCCCGATCGACTGAAACGTACAACACCTTTCATAGGTGAAACACGAATGAACACAAGATCTCCCTCAGAAAATTCTAACTTCCTTCTCCGGTTATCGGCATAGGATTTTTGTCTACTCTGGGCTTCTTTCATCCTATGACGAATAAGATCAATCTTTTCTGTGGAATCACGAATAAAATCTGGACCTAAAACCAGCTTCTCACCGGCCTCAAGCCAACAAGAAGGAGATCGGCATGGCCTTCCATAGAGTGCCTCAAAAGGTGCCATACCAATACTAGACTGGAAGTTATTATTATAGGAAAATTCAACAAGTGAAATATGATCTTCCCAACTTCCACCAAAATCAAGAACACAAGCACGAAGAAGATCTTCAAGAGTTTGATTCACACGCTCGGTTTGTCCATCGGACTGGGGGTGATAAGCGGTGCTAAAATTAAGCTTCGTTCCTAAAGCTTTTTGAAGACTCTTCCAAAATCCACCAGTAAACAATGGATCACGATCGCTAACAATAGAAGTAGGAACTCCATGCAATTTAACAATTTCTTTGATAAAGATTTTGGCCAAAAGAGGAACGGTTCAATTAGATTGAACGGGAATAAAACGGGCGGATTTAGTAAGTCTATCAACGATCACCCATAAGCTATCATGACTCGAACGAGAACGGGGAAGGCCGTCAATAAAATCCATGGAAATTTGATCCCACTTCCAAATAGGAATTTCTAAAGGTTGCAATAACCCACTGGGCCTTTGATGTTCGGCTTTAACGAGTTGGCAAGTCATGCAACGCTTAACGAAGTTAGCGATGTCAAGTTTCATTCCCTCCCAATAATAAAGTCGCTTCATATCCGCGTATATTTTACTACTACCGGGATGAATGATGAATTTAGAACGATGTGAATCTTCTAAAATATCTTTACGAAGATCACTAATATTTGGCACGATGAGTCTACCAAATCTCCGAACGCCGCCACGAGAATCGATATCAAGGTCTTTCAATCCTTCAATATCAATCTTATCCTTAATATTTTGGCTAAGAAGAGCCAATTCGGGATCTAGCCTTTGAGCTTCAAGAATGCGGTCTAAAAGAGAAGGATGAGCCTCCAGGCTACATAAAACAAGAGATGAACATAAATCGGATACGCGGTCTCGAATCTCACAAATGGATAAGATCTCGAGATCGTTCCATTCGGACATCATCATAGAAACAACAGCTTGTTGTTTACGGCTAAGAGCATCGGCGACACGATTACCCTTACCGGGGGTATAAAGAATATCAAGATCATAAGGAGCAAGGAACTCGAGCCAACGCTGTTGATGCAAATTAAGTTCCTTTTGGGAGAATAAATATTTCAAAGACTTATGATCCGTGTAAAGAACAAATTTCTCTCCCAAGAGATAATGACGCCAAATCCGAAGAGCAAAAACAATAGCCGCGAGTTCTAAATCATGAGTGGCATATCTAGTCTCGGCAGGCTTCAATTGCCTAGAAGCGTAAGCAATAACACGTTCTCTTTGCATAAGAACGGCACCCAAACCAACGCGACTAGCATCGGTATAAACAACGAAATCTTGATTCCCCTCGGGAATAACAAGAATAGGAGCATTAGATAGCAGTTCCTTTAATTTCCGAAAAGAAGCCTCACATTTGTCCGACCAAATGTATTTAACACCTTTCTTCGTCAAGCTAGTGAGAGGCACGGCAATCTTAGAAAATTCTTTGATAAAACGACGGTAATAGCCCGCCAATCCGAGAAAACTACGAATCTCTGTCACACTCTCCGGTCTTTTCCAATCTTGAATCGCTTCAATCTTTGAAGGATCCACGGAAATTCCGGATTCGGAAATAATGTGACCGAGAAACTTCACACGAGATTGCCAAAAGTGGCATTTAGAAAATTTTGCCTTTAATTGATTACTCCTAAGAGTTTCCAACACAATCCGAAGATGTTTTTCATGCTCCTCTTCGGTTTTTGAATACAAAGAATATCATCAATAAAGATGAGAACAAATCGATCAAGAAAATCTTTGAAGACTCGATTCATAAGGTCAACGAAATAAGCAGGGGCATTCGTTAACCCAAATGGCATCACAAGCCATTCATAAGATCCATAACGAGTACAGAACGAGGTCAATGGAATACTATCCTCTGCAATACGAAGCTGATGAAATCCAGTAGCTAAGTCTAATTGTGAAAAGACTTTGGCACCACTAAGTTGATCGAATAGATCATCAATCCGAGGTAAAGGATATTTATTTTTGATAGTAAGATCATTAAGCTTGCGGTAGTCAACGCAAAGCCTAAGTGTTCCATCGGATTTCTTCACGAAAATAGCTGAAGCTCCCCAAGGCGAGGAACTAGAGCGAATAAATGGCTTCGTCTCCAATTCGGATAATTGCTTACGCATCTCCTCGTTTTCTTTATTAGACATACGATACGGAGGACGAGTGATAGGTTGAGCTCCAAGAATAAGATTAATTCTGAACTCAATTGCTCGCTTAGGTGGTAATCCTAAAACGGGCTCGAATATGTCGGAAAATTCACGAACGACGTGAATAAGAGAAATAATATCACCCTCATCATCATCATCGTCATCACGAGGGTTTAAAGAATATAAAGATGCGACCAAGCTGGAATCTGAATCTCTAAGATTAATAGAAATCTGCTTAACAGATTAAGGATGTCGAAGATGAATAGTCCGCTTAGGACATAGGATATGAGCTTCATAACGGTTAAGCCAATCCATTCCCAAAATCATTCCAAAGCCTAAATAACGCATGACATGCAAATCAGCTAGGAAAGGAAAATCACACAAAATAATTTCGACATCTTTACACAATAAACTGATTGTTGCGGATCCACCAACCGGATTCGCAATTCTCAAAGAAGTCATTAAACACAAAACATCCAAAGAAAAAGTATCTACAAGTTCTTTTGATATAAAAGAATGGGACGCACCCGTATCAAAAAGAACTCGAATAGGATGATCACGAAATAAAATAATTCCATCAAGGATAGAATGAGACATACCTTGACCACGAGATGTGTTGCCAGGGGCTTGAGAAATATTTAACTTTCCCTCCTTCCTGCCCTGAAGCTTGGGGCATGAAGATATAACATGTCCGGGAACTTTGCAGTAGCGACAAGAGAGAGACTTTGGGCACTTGTTCGCATAATGGTCCTTCGAACCACAATTATAGCATTTCCCTTGAGTAGAGGAAAAGGTCTTTTCAGTAGGATTTGCTTGCCTCCCTTTCTTATTGGGATAAGGGCCTTTGAATTTGCTTGGCCTCTTCTTGTTATTGTTGAAGTTTGGTTTGGAACCCACCACTTCAACATCATTCTCTCTATCCGCCTCTTCAAGACGAAGAGCGATATCAACGAGTTGGTTGAAAGAAACTTCTAATTTTAGAAGTAATGTCTTCTTGAGACTTTTGTTTAAGCCATAAACAAATCTCTGATTCTTCTTCAGAGGGGTGTTGATGTATTCAACCCCATATTTGGAAAGCGACTCGAAGGAGGCGACGTAATCAGTCACGGAGGACTCATCTTGAATGTCACTTTCTCTGCTTCTGGTACAAATTTCAACTCGAAGCGTTCTCGGAATTTCTCCCAGGTGAGATCTGCTTCATTAATCTCAGAAATAAGAAGCTCGTACCAGTCCAATGCTCTTTCTCGGAGCATACTAGAGGCCACCTGAACTCGGTGAAGGTCAATAAGATTCATGCGCGAAAAGATGCGATCGCATGTTCTAAGCCAAGCTTGTACTTCAATAACAGTTTCGGAACCTTTGAATGGCTCCCCACCCAAATTGGTGTAATCGCTGCACAAGCGTGCAAATCCCGACTTTGGGTGAGTAGGTTCCGGGTTTGCTCCAGCTGCTTGAGCATTAGTTACCAAATCAAGAAGCTGTTGAGCAGTCATAAAAACTCCATCCTGGGGTGGAGTGCTAGATGGCACGGCTCTGAGGCGGCCAGGTCTAGACATTTCTCTTCCTTTTGAAAGAAAGAAGAAGAAGAAAAAGGTTATTCACCAAATTGAATATCAAGCAATCTTGATAGATGAATAAGGAATCATAAGGAAAATAGGATGAATCGGTACGAAGACTCGAATTAAATCCTAAAGCACGACTCCTAAGATGGACTTAGGACGATGATCCTTGTTATAATATTCCATATTGTTCCGAAGTTTGGCTCTGATACCAAACTGTGACGCCCCACCTCTATACCCACGCTAGCCAAGAACACTACTGTGAATGCTGTCAACTAGCACGGAGAATAAGGCTTTTGAGGAGTGACCATCTGTATAATTGCTTTGTGCGAGTTCCGATGTGCCAGATAAAAATATAACTTTTCATCTCAAGAGGAAATCCGACATACCGACACAAACTCAAAGCTACTACACAGTGGCTATAAAGGTCTTCGGAAACAAATATAGAAATAAACATAACATAAATCAGTCACAGGACAATTCATATCACAAAGGCGGAAATAGATATGAATATTACACATGAAAGTGTAAATCAGAGTAGTGGTCTAAAAAGATCCACAATATCACAAAAGAATAGTTACATGAACTACACAAAAGAATAAGTATACATTATGGAGTCTATATCTCAAATGTATACAACAAAAACTACTAATCTAAGTAGTTAACCAAAAGTCAGAGGAATCAATCCCAAGAGAGAAGTCAAGCAGAAGCACCTGTAACATCTCGGTCTGACCCGAGTATTATTTAATAAGAAAATAATAAACGGATCAGTCTAGCTATAAATATCAGGTGAAACAATATAGAATAAGAGATATGACAAAACACATAATAATCACTATGCCAAGCTGTGATATATATAAGTAATTGAAAATCAACAAGAGATTAATCAATATCACCAAGTCTACACAAGAATCAAGGAAATGTCATACTCCTTATTTCGTTCACCAAACCACAAATATTGACGATAATATCAACGTCAATCACAAAAGTCAATGACACACGAATTCACCAATGCACAAATATTGACAATAATATCAATGTCAATCACAAAAGTCAATGACACACGAATTCACCAATGCACAAATATTGATAAAACTTATCAATGGAAATCACGAAAATTGGTGAAACACTAATTCTAGAAATCATCTCAAGAAATCCAGAAATCACAAAGAGGGGGAGGCCTATCACAAACGGGAGCATAAAGCTCACCAACACGTGTATCACAAACGGAACGCTAATTCCGTGGTCGCTAACCATCACAAATTGAGCCGAAGCTCCACAAACGGCCCGAAGACCATGGGTCGCTACCCCACCAAATTGAGTCGAAACTCCACAAAACGGGGTTTAGTCTCCCACGCAGACAAAGAGACATCGCACATTGCTAGTCTAAATCGGAAAGATGATCGTCATGATCAACGAGCAGTGTCGATTACAGTAAGCTAGTAAATATATGAGCTTAGCATCATGTCCCATAACCACTAGCTTAACTTAAATATTTACGAACAAATTGTATATCTCCACTAGAAAATTGTCACAAGAGTTTCAATCGAACAACTCCAAGAATTAACCAACAAAGTGAACGCAAGCGTTTCATACCACTTGTTTTACTAAGTCGTTTAATTAGATTTCTCATACGAGTGAGGTAAAGGTTTATATATACTAATAGATTGGAAAACGGTTTTGTAAACGAATTTGGTATTAAAATAGTATTGAAATCATTTGAGGAAAGAGTTTTGATATTTACTACTAGTATAGAAAACCTTTATATTTTTAAAGTGACAAAGCACAAGGGGGATTGTAGAAACAATCAATCACAAAGATCACATTCGAAGATGTGAATAAAAATCCAACGAAATCAATAAAGGATCCATCGAAGTGGATATATCTAAAATTCCCAAAGAAAATAAGTCATCAAAGATGATAACAAATGATGACAATAAATAGGATCATCACGAATCGATTAAAATTGGAAATTCAATCCAAAAAGGCAAATTGGACTCAAACAGCAGGTTCAGTCGACTGAACAGAGTTTTCAGTCGACTGGCCCTGTACCTGGAAATTTTCCAGGTTCAGGAAACTTTCTATTTCCAGGTTCAGTCGACTGTGCAGAGTTTTTCAGTCGACTGAATCATGCCTGGAAACTTTCGGGTTTCAGGTTCAGTCGACTGAATCATGCCTGGGCTGTTTTTCAGCCTATTCAAATGAAGAGCAAATTCTTCCAAAATGCAACCGGACGAACATTAGCTCTAAGGGTTTATGCCAATCGGCAACCCGGCCCTATATGCTCCTCGGTGCATCACTAAAAGCACGATCAAACATCCATATAAGGATTTTCACACAAATTTGACTTAAAAACCCAAAAACTGGAATATTCACAAAACCAATCCAAATCAAGAGCAAATGCACATGAAGAAGTGTTAGGAATTCATACCCAACAACCAAAGATAATTATAGTCATAGATGTGAGATAAAAATCTCACCTTTTCTCAAAATCAAACAAGAAGAAGCTTGAAAGCAAATGGAGAATCAACCTCTCTTCAACACAACCCAATTGAGCTTGAATCTAAGCTCAAAAACAAGAACATTCCCGAAATTAGGTTTAGGAATTTCTGAAATTGGTAAGAGAATAAGTTGGAGAAGAAGAAGAGAAGCTTACCAATGGGTTCTTCTTGAGTTTGGAGCTAGGAATTTGATTTGCAAGAGAAACTAGGGTTTTGGAGTTTTTAATTTCCAATCTCTCCCACCATTAATGTTATAAAAACTGAAAAGAGAAGAGAATGAGGGTGAGTGGGGAAGAGTGGCTCAGATTTGAGCATAAGTTAACATAGGGCTGAGCCCAAACCAAACCCAAAGTGAAAAGTAGCAAAAATCAACTTTCTCCAAACATATCGAAGCTTATACTCAAAAAGGTCGCAAACGGCATTTTAAACTCAATGGGAGTGGTCCCGAGTCCTAATTCGACCGTATGCAAAAAGCAGCTTTTCGGACTAAAATTCGACTAACGATAAAATATTTAAATAAAATATTTAAATATAAAATCTATAAATATGCGGGTTGTTACAGTTTGGGAATGTTTTCCAAAGTATTTGAAGGCAATGATGAAATATTAATTTCGGAAATATTTTTGAATGGAAACTGTTTTGAAATGAATTTGGGAAGTAAGAAAGCATTGAACTCACTTCAGTCGCTGAAAAATAATCCTGATGATGCTGGCCACATCATTAGAATTCATTTTCGAGTTTCTAAAGTGATGGATTGCTACCCAAAATAGTTGGTTATGATATTGTTTGGACTTGTTGGGTATAATAGTTGTTTTCGAAATTTCAAAAAAAGGGAAAATTGTTTTGGTAAAAGCAGATCGTTTTGGAATCTGGAGATTGGGTTTGATATGCCAAGAGGGAATATGTTGATTTTTATTTCAAATGGTTTTGAAATAAATCCGGGTAATAGAATTCTGGAAATTCTGCTTAAAATAAAAATGTGAAAATTTAAGATAAATCAACTATAACTTATAAAATGCAGTTGATTTAAATAAAAACAGAGGTTGATATTAATAAGGAAGGGAAATGAAATTTTATCCTGGGATTAAATAAAATTTGAGCATATGAAGGTGAATGGAATATATTTGAATTTAACTTAAGATAAGTTAAATAAAATTAAGAATTTGAAATTGAATTAAATCTAAATGAATTGGTATTAAATTGAATTTGATATAACGGTGAAATGTAAATTGCTTATAATTGCATAAAGAAATTCATATTCTTAAGTTATTAAGTGTTATAATTTGAATTTGTGATTATAAAATGGAAATGGACTTAAATAAGCAATCTAAACTCTTGAATAGAAGTGAAATTGTAATTCATTAATGGAAAGAGTTGAATGGTGTGGCAAATTCAAAACTTAACCATAAATGAAATGTGAAGTTAATGAAGCAAAGTGAGAATATAAGGGTGGATGTTCTTAAGTTAGCAAATAAGTCTTGAACTTATGTATGGCGAAAATGAAATTTGTTTTGATAATTAAATTGAAATTAAATCTCAGCTGTGTAATAAATAATATTGAAAGAAATTTAGATTCTATTTAAAGGAGTGAAAAGGAAAGGTAGAAAATTAAATTTGCTAAATGAAATAATTGGAAAATGGTCATACTATAAATGAATTCAGAGTGAATTGAGGAAGCGAATTAAAACCTAATATGGATTAGGTTAGAGACTAAATTGAATTACAATTAAATGGAATTTGTATTATAATGGATATAATTTTGATAATTGGTCAAAATTTGAAAGATAAATAAAAAAATTCCAGTTTGGAATGGGATTTAATTATGGTAATAAGTATTGGAAGTGTGAAAGAATACTGGTATTGGATTTTAATAGTGATGGTTGAACCGTAAATAAAATCCAAGTGTGTGAAATGATTTGAAGTGACCTTATTATCAATAAAAGATTAAATTATTGAATATAAACTAGAATTGGATGGATATACTAGTTTGAAATTTAAAATTGGTAAATGTTTAAGCTAGTTGAATCAAAATTAATAAATAGTTGATTTGGAAAAGAATCGATTAAAATGGAAATAAAGAAAGATATTATGAAATTGGAAGTTATTGAAGGAAATAGTGAGATGGTTATTGTTAAGCTTATGGGATAGCTTTAAATGATATTTCATTAGATAATAAATTGAAATGCAAGTGAATGAATTTTAATTGATTATTGTGATGTGATATGAATATAAGGGTTGTAAATAACTCAGAATGGAATGATAATAATATAAACTTCAGGTAGGTAATGAACCTAAAGTAAAGGTTCGGTTTTGACTTAATAATAATAATGACATGATAAATTTGTTTGGATTGTTGATAAATATGAAGAAAATTCCGAATAAAATAAATTAATATAAACTGAGTTGGAATAAATTTTAAAGGGATGAAAGCTTAAGGAATGGTTATTTGATTTGGGTAACATCAATTTACATTGAAATTGGTTGTTTGTTGTAAATAGAGTAAATGATTTAAATGAAACAATGAAGTTTGTTTTTGGATAAATTGAAATTGGTTAAAATCTTGGTAAGTGGATTTGTGTATAAATGAAAGTGAGATATAATATAAATGCAAATGTATCAAATTGAAATGAAATTTGCTTGGTGAATCAATTCGAAAATTGGGTAGAGTATGAATTGAAATAGCGAAACTTGCATGTAAATCCTTTGTGTGAAATAAAATGGAATTTGGCATTAGAAAAGGAACTTTTTGCATGTTATAAAATATGGTTTACTTATGAAACCATGCAAATTGTTGATTGGATTGTGAAATGGACATGTCTGGCTTAAATTTATATTGGGAATGTTGTTAAAATGTTCATACTATTGGAAACTGATGTGTTTGTTGAGTATAGCACAGGTGCGGGAGGCGATTGATAGAGTGGAGCGCGTATATGCGATAATATTAGCCGCTTGCTTTTAAAATTTTCTAAAAAGGTATGCCTACGCAATAAAAATAGGAAATATGAACTGATTTTGGTTTTCCCGACCGTGTGGGTTGACGTATATATATTTATCTGTATTGCGATATCGCAAAAGCTCCTCCGTACAAAGGAGACTCTGCCAAAATTTTCCAAATATTTTAGGAGTTAGATATTTTTGGAAATTTTTGAAAATTTTGTTAACGCTAAAACAATTTCAAATTTGAGAATCTATTGAAGGAACTTAGGGATGTAAAAGTTTGCATGTAAACTTTTGTTTGGAATTTAACAATAAATTAGTAGTTGAAACTAATTTAAAGAATGATAAATTAATTATTGTTCGGGATAGATGAATTGGAAAGTCAATTATAAGTGGATATAAAAGCTAAAGTGATAAAATAATAATATAAGAATATATAGAATGCTTATATTAAATTTAAGAAATGAATTGTAAAACTCTTAAATAAATTTGGTTTTGAGAAAATTATTCTTAGTGAATAATTGAATAGAAATTAAACTGAAATTGTGAAGTGGGATTGTTGTGAATAAGTGAATAGAAATCAATGAATGTAAATACGAAGGGTGTACGTATATTTTTTTATTCGCATAAGCAATTTGGTCCGGATTCGAGCACAGAATTTCGAGATAGTTTTATCGATTCGAGTTAGGATTTTTCACTCGATTTTCGATGGCGAACCTAGATATGGATTGTTGATTAATTCTGGAAATTCTCTATCATAGTTATGACTATGCAAGGAGAATGACGGTTTCTAATCAAGAAACCAGATCTGAGTCCGCACTAGGAAGTCGGGTAGACGATACTAGTTCGAAAGTGAAATTATGTGATCGAGTGAGCGATCGGATTTGGTATCGCGTACGAAGGATATATGTACATCGTACGGACTTAAATGGAAATGAGTATTGAAATTTTGAAAAGGAGTCAATAAATGATTTTGAATATTATGATTGTATATTATTACTAAATAGGATTCATAGGTACTATAAAGGAAAAGGAAAATTGTTTTTGAGTTCAGAAGATAAATTGAATTGCCCGACTAAAAAGGTATGTGTTTAAATTTCTGTATGGAATTTGATTGGGTTTTTGGATCTAGCCACTTAGCTTTTTGATTTTCTTTTTGAGATTTGGGGGCCGTAGAGCCATTTTGTAGTTGTACCGAGCTAGCCGCTCAAAGGAGATGCTGGCGAAATTTTTCGAAAATTTAAGGAGTTAGAAAAATTATGAGAAAATTTTGATAATTCAAATTTGGTTTTAAATTTAATTTTGAATTGTTAAGTTAGTAAGATGGTTTGGGTATTGTTAAAAACTATTTGGATTTGAGGAAGAGGGTAAGCGGGTATTGGACCATTCTTCCTAACAGTAATTTCGGGGACGAAATTCTTTTAAGGGGGGAGGAATGCGACGACCCAAAATTTTTGAGTATTTGAAAACGGAATTTTTAATTGATTTTAAATATTTAAAAGTTAATTTTTTAACTTGAATTTCAAATATCACTATTTATTTGGGTAATTTAATTAGTAAATTAAATAATTTAAAGCTGAGTAAAATGTTGAATCTTCAGTTTTAAGCCATTTGAAGGCTTGTAAAATTTATATTGATAACACTGAAGATAATAGAAGTTGTAAAATTGAATTTAAAAATAGCCTTCCGAGGCACAGTCTCGGAATCTGACAAAATCAGTTCCATTGGATCCGTAATATTGTATTATTATTGGATTTCAAATTTCGTAGTGATCGGAGTTGTTGTGTGAGTGTACGGTATATAAACGTCTTGAAATAATTATTCAAGACGATTTGAAAATAGAGTATAATATATACATTGTCCAGTCAAAGCTATATCAACATCAGATCTCTTTGCTTTCTTTTCCATCACTGTAGCAAAGCGTCTTCAATACGCAAGGCATCTTCCTCCATCTACTTAAAAGTTCGCGCAGCTAGAATTAAAAATCAAAACCCAAATTAATGGAAAACCTAAGAACCCAAAATACGATCTTCCTTTTCTTCTCCTTTTAAACGTCGAGCTCCTCAAATCGAATGCAAACCAAACCCTTAGCTTCATCTCGTTTTCCAATCTCGAACCAATTCGAGAATATCGAATGCGCTCGACTCGGCGTTAGGGTTGTGGTGGCGTTCTTCCGGGTAGGCAAGGTCGTGAATCAAGGGTGGGAGGCGGCTGTGTTTTTGGGCATTTCGATGTCGCGGGAGTGATGGGAAGCGAATGTGGCCGAAGGAAAACTAGCAAGGCAGTTGGAAGTCGCGATGGTAAGAGATTCATGATGGTCACGTTGGGGATTTGGGCGATTTAGGGTTTGTCGCAGCCGTGATTGGGTTGGGGCGCGCTTGCGTACGCACTCACGCAAGGGGGTCGAGGCGACGACCTCTGGTCGACGAGCAGTGGAGGCTCGATCGGGCGAGACTGCTGAGGTAAGGCAGTTTCTTTTATTTTAACATGATATACTACAGAAAGAAAATATACAGTAAAGATTAAAATAATTCAATTTTAGTTTAACAAATATATATAGATATATAGAGATTTTAACAATATTGTAGAGTTTGTTCAAGTTGGATTTTTGATTCTACATTAGCTATATATATTTATATATATATATATATATATTGGTGATTTCAAAAGAAAAGAAAAGAATAAATACTTATATATATTTCCACTCACTGTTTCAATTAAAATAAATATTAAGATGGTTAACTTATTCAACTGCTTATTAAATTTATTTTAGTTATTAAGGATCTGTAAAGGAAAAGTAGTTAGAAATAAAATTTTAATTTAAATTAAATAAATAAATGGAAATTTAATTTCGACAAATTCGAATATTAATAAATCATCTAATATTTATACAAGGTCAAGAAAATGGTGAAAACAAACCAAGATGGAAGTGGGTTGTCAAACAAAAGCAAAGGTGAGTAAATCTCACTCGGTTAATTTAAATTTAAATGATTAAATTTAAATAATTAAATTTAAATAATTATTTGAATGGTTGAATTGATTGATGTGCTATAGTATGGTATATTTTGGAATTGGTATTACATGTTGTGCCAACGTCTGTGGATGTAGGGAAAACAGGTTGGAGGGATCCAACTGGACCCCTCAACATTTATTATTTAATATTCTCTGTTGTGATTACTTGATATTCTATGATGAATATATTGGAATATTGAATGTTATGATTTGATTGGATATATTTGGGTATAATGAATTACCGGAAATATACAAATTGGATTTTGGAAAGAAAATAAAGGAAGGAAATTTTGTAAACGAAATAATCGTAGAAAATTTAATAAATTAAGAATGAATTGAAAAAGAAATGGAAGTATGTTAAATACTAATAAATAACTTCGAGTATGAAAAGAAAAAGGTTTGAATAAACAGTAATTAATAAATTGTAAAATTATGTGATATTAATTTAAATGAATAAAGAATTATTTTAAAACTTAGAGTTTTAAATTTATTTAAAGGAATAAGAATTAAATTGAGAAATCTAAATTGGTATTTCAATTAAAAGTATTTTAAATCATAATTAAGAAATGAAATATGAAATTAAAGGATTTTTGAATAAATGAAGTAAATTGGAAATGAAGTTTGAAATTGATTTAAGTGTTTGAAATTGGATATTTAGGAGAATAAATTCAAGGTGGGAATTTATTAAAGGAATGCGAAAAATTGTCTAAAAATGAATAGTAATTTATTTTTAAGGGTTGTGAGGAGAAGTATATTTCTTTGGATAGCCGAGTACATTTTAAGTAAAATTTTAAATATAAGATAAAAGTTTAATGTTGTTTTTTTTAAAAAAAAATGTTTTATAAAATTTATTATTTCTGAATGTTTAAAATTCTAAAGTAAATATTTTTCAAATCTATTATTGTAATAATTATTTAAAGGTGACTAAATATTTTGTTTTAAAAGTGAAAACTAACATTATTTTCAAATATTCATATAGTATGTATTTTTAACAAATTATTGAAGTAGTTTTTAACTTAAATGTGTTAAAGTACATTTCAAAGAAAGAGATTTTTAAATTGTTTTAAAAATATAAAGTTTGTGCTTGGTGATTCCAGTGGAAATAGAAATACTTGGAATTTTTTCTGGGAAAAGAATATAGTTTTGAAAACTGTTTTTCAGAAAGGTTTGAAAAGTGAAAATATATCTTGTAAGGATATTTTTGAGGTAAATAAATAATTTGGAAAATTATTCATTGTTTGATGGATGTTGTGAATATTAATTGATAGTTGAATCATCGACTATCAATACTGGACAAATGCGTTGATCGTTTCGAAGAGACCGAGATTGAGATTTATTTCTCGAAAACCACTTCGATCCGGTTTGTGCGCTTCATGGGAAACGAGTTTGGATTTGAAGATGGAGCAGTGAAGTGCAAGGGCTAGTCGCTACTAATTGTGAGGATATTTCCAAAATGGATGTAGTAGATGAATGCTTGCATAGATGAATGCTTGCGATAACCCGGGACGGACTTGTATAGATGAATGCTTGCGAAACATCGTCAGGGGGACGATGGGCATTCTAAGGGATATGTTCTTAAAAAGGTAACGCTTAGCCTCAAGCCTCATCAAATGGGAATGACTGAAAATCAGGGGTTATGCAGCAAGGCTAGGTGGGTAGCACCCAAGTAGGGCGAGGTCATCCCTGTCTAGATGTCCCATTTTATTTTGGCTTAGTGGGCGATTGCTGATCCCAACCGCAGGGTGATCTCACTCGGGATTATCCAGTAAGGGGTAGTCTCGGCCTTGTGTTGTAGGGGAGTGGGCGTACTTCTCGGTACGGTGATCTAGGCCCCGTACTGTGGCAGGTGGTACCCCAGTGCCTAGTCATTAGTTGGAAATCCATTTCTCCCTACGAGCCTTGTACGAGTTTTGCTTGTATTACCCACTTTGTGGCTAGTAGCTGGAATTTAATAATGTAACAATTTCGGCTATTTTATAAGTATTTGTAAATAGGCCCTATTATAATATCAGAGGATTTTATAAAAATTGTTTTAGCTATCGTAAGGTAAAAACCCGACATGTTTATGGTCTTACAGGATGCTTTGTTTTCAAAGGATATTCTTGAAACTTTAATAATCAAATGAGTGTGATTTTCTCACGCTGGTATTCTAGACTGACTCGGGTGTTATTTAACTGTAATGCTTGGGTCAGACCAAGTATTATTGGGTACAGGATGGTGCTGTGGAGCTCAGGAGACGAGCTGGATGACTATACGTACTTCCGTACTTGTTTATATATATTCCGCTGTGTTGTTTAGTTGTGTATCCAGTTGTATGTTATTTATGTTGAGCTATGATTGATGTACTCTGATGATGTAATATAGAAACAGATATATTTGATTTGAGTAAAGATAATCTATTATCTATTATATTTTATTCCGCTGCGATGGTTAGATTCTGTTGTTATTTTCTATTTTCTTCTTCTACCTCTTCTTCTTTTACCCAAATGGTTCGTATTTCTATGCAACTTGAGTTGAATGTTGTGGAATAGTGTTGCTCAAGAGGTACAGATTTGCGGGTCGTTACACAACCGATCGGCCATCACCTCCTACCGTTCCTCTACTAGCGATCGACCAACCCAAGCTAGGGGTCGATTGGTCGATATTAATTATTTTAGTTAATTATTGCCATTTAATTTTGTCGATTTGTTTCCTTATATAGCCGATCGAGACTAATTCTTTATGTGTTCACTTACTTAAACATTAAGAAAACATTTTCATTAATTAATGTTAATTTGTTTTTGCTGATTGCATTTTATTTCCTTAATTACAGATATAACTATTTTCAATTTAGAATCTTCAAATGTCAATAAATTTTTCACTTGAATATTTCTTTTTAATTACTTAACGTTATACCATGGGATATTACATTTTTTAATGAGTTATATTCGATTTTTAAATACCCACTAGTGTTATCCCAAAGGAATATTCATGTATATATATCCCATATAGCCTCATTCTTAGTATTATCTAGCAGTAGTACCTAGTAGTACTTTTGGATAGTATAGGTGTAGGGGTGGGGTGTTTCATTTGGTATTAGTTCCTATTTAAAAGAATACATTATATTCAAGAGACACAAGTCAAGGCCTTAGATGAGACTTAAAGTCTCTGTTCCTTTAGTGTGTTGGGTAGTTACCCTATGATAAAGGATAGTAGGATCATACGATGATTACTGGGATAATCATCTGGGGATGTATTTGTTATTATATGTATATATAATATTTTCACTTCTAAATTCTATGAAACAACTAGTAGTATGGTAGAGTTGGCCCGACCGGAAGTGTCAGTGTTTGTATTGAATATTAGACCTTTAGTGGCATAATATTGTATTGTTGTGTTTGGATTTGATTTTAACTAGAGTGCACAACGGAAATTGATAAATATATTTTCCACTAGTTCCATTGATCATTGTTTCTTATGTTTGTTTGGTTATTGAAAACTTTTTGCGTTGGATTTAATTTTGATTATTGTTTGGCTAAATATTCGTATGTATTTATCGAAGTTGTAGAATGAATTCAATTTTTATCTTTACCTGTTATGAATAAATGTGTATGTTGTTTTTTTAATATTATATAATGTTTATTGAAATAGCTCATTATTTTAATATATATTTAAAGGGCACTTTAAAATGTTTGGATGTTACTAAATATTAGTTAGAAATAAAGATTTTAACACACACGCGCGCGCACACACATACGCATACATATATGTATAAGTATATATGTGTATAAATATGTATGTATGTATAGTTTTCATTAATTTTTTTAGAAACCAAGCAAATGTTTTAATTAGAAATCTCTTATAATGTGTACATTATAAGTATGGTATTGAATTAAGTTTTAAAATAAATTAATAAAAGCTCTGCAGAAGTAAGTATATTAGCGAACTTGTGAAGATAATATTTATAGACATTTTTGAAATGAAATTGTATTAACTTGTCCGTTAAGTGCTTTAAGAATTTTGGTTGAGGCGTGGCGAACGTTATCGACAAAAATTTGTGATGACCCGCCTTTCATTCCACAGAAAGACGTATCATCATTAAGAAAGAAATAGGTAGAAAAGAGAATAGATAGAAAGAAAGAACAACAATACCAGAATCTCACAGTGAAAATGGAAAAATATAATACTTCACATAGATATTACATAGTCATTACACATCAAAGCCAATACAGTTACATATCATCACATTAGACAGTCGTAACACCTGTCTATCCTTTACATTCCAAAGTACAACAGATGATACAAACACAGCAGAAATAGATATATAGATACGCAAAGACTCCTCCTCCAAGCTTCCCAAAATTCGTCAAGCAAGCCTGATTACTTGGCTACTCATAAAAATTTGAGTACCCAAGATTTTAAGAAAAAATAGAATAAACTTCGGGTCAGACATGGGTCAGGTGTGAGTAAACGGTTATGTTGTTTAACTTAGAAAAACCCTTTGAAAATAAAAGGTATCTCGTAAGACTCTCCGCAAATAAATACGGACAAGTTTTTCCCTTACGATAACCAAAACATTTGATAGGAAATCTGGTTATATTATAATAGTGTCTAGGGTTTTCAAATAAATATTCACATAGTCAAATTGTTACATTCATTAAAATCCAGCATACATAGGTATACAATCAAGTCCAATATCACTTATTGGAGATTGGATTCCATACGACGGCAGGGCTACTGGTGTACTGCCCATCACAGTACGTGGTCTAGATCATTGTACTGAGGATCCACCCTGATCCCCTGTAACACAAGACCAAAGCTACCCCTTACTGGATAGTTCGAATAAGACAACCCCACGGTTGTGGCCAACAACCGCCCACACAGCCGAACAAAGGGACCTCCAGACGGGGGAAAATCTTATCCTACTTGGGTGCTTCCCACTTAGCCTTGCATGCATCTCCCCTGTTTTAGCCATTCCCAGTTGATGAGGCTTGAGGCTACAATTACCTTATGAACACTTATCTTGGAATGCTCATCGTCCTCTATTGATGATGACATGATAGCATTCATCCATACAAGTTCATTCCGTGTTCGAACGAAACCGAAGGCACTATCTCGCTACACTCATTTCGGAATCACGCTCTGAGTTAATGACAATAGCCCTTGGACTCTAAAACTTCATCTCAATATGTACTTGAGATTTCACGACCTATTGTTTAACTTGGATCGATGTGGTTTTCGGATAACAAATTTTGATATCCGATCCCAGTCTCATCGAATCCAAATGTTTCTTTTTAAGGCCAAGTTGTTTAAGGTTTAAGCAATTTAAATTCAATCCAAAACTTTGTATATACACAACAATTTAGCACAGATAAATAACACACATTAATCACAGCTAAATCCAAAGTATATCACATCATAAAATATCGTAGAGTATCATACTATAAATATTAATCCAGACATTCTATATAATCAATCATCCATAAGCAAGACTTATTAATCCATACTATAATTAATTCAATTAACTCAAATAAAATTAATTTACTTATGAATTAATCACCAAACCTTGCTTAATTAATCATTTAATTAATTACAAACCATTTGAATTAATTAATCATTCTTTAATTACTTTGCAAATTAATTAATTATTTAATTACTGATTAATTATCCTTTAATTATTAATTAACTAATCCTTAATCAATAATTAATTAACCCTAACTATTAATTAATAAATCCTTAATTATTAATTTATTAATACTTAATTACAAATTAATTAATCTCTAATTACTTAATTAATTAATCCTTAATTACAAATTAATTAATCTCTAATTACTTAATTAATTAACCCTTAATTACAAATTAATCTCTAATTAATTAATTTATAACCCTTAATTATTAGTTAATTAACCCTTAATTACAAATTAATTAATCTCTAATTACATAATTAATTAATCCTTAATTAAAATTAATTAATATCTAATTACTTAATTAAATAATCCTTAAATACAAATTAATTAATCTCAAATTAATTAATTTATAACCCTTAATTATTAATTAATTAATCCTTAATCATTTATTAATTAATTTCTCTTTAATTACTTCATTAATTTAATTAATCTATAATTGCTAATTAATTAACTAGCTAATCTTCAATTACCCAAAACCTTAATTAATTTTAAGATAAAACATTTATTGTTATTAATTACTTAATTATCATTAACATATAAATTTAAAACATCTTATCTTTTAATTAACTATTTGATTAAACCGTTTAATTTAAGTTTTGACAATAAACTTAAGAATTCAACTTAATTAATTCAAGTAATCATACAACTTCTGAAACCAATTATTTAAAAGCATTTATTATATAAAAGAAAATTGATTTAAGAAATAACTTATACTTGATTTATTTTAAATTTTAAAATCCTACTTATTTAAACTTTAAAACTTGTAACAACAACTACCCGAGTCAGACTGGGTTCCAAACCAGAGTCCAACCTGAGAAAACTACCTTTTTTTTAAACTGGATATGTTTAAAACTTTAAAACCGTTAACAAAGCACACTCACAAATGACAGGAAGCCCAAATCGAGTCACAATCCAACTTCCTCGAGACCCAACGTTATCGATAAAAAATTTGTGACGACCCGCCTTTCATTCCACAGAAAGATGTATCATCATTAAGAAAGAAATAGGTAGAAAAAGAGAATAGATAGAAAGAAAGAATAACAATATCAGAATCTCACGGCAGAAACGAAAAAAAATATAATACTTCACATAGATATTACATAGTCATAACACATCAGAGTCAATAGAATTACACATCATCACATTAGACAGTCGTGAAGACCTGTTTATCCATTACATTCCAAAATCAATAGATGATACAAACACAGCGAAAATAGATATATAGATACGCAAGACTCCTGCTCCAAGCTTCCCAAAATTCATCAAGCAAACCCGATTACTTAGCTACTCATAAAAATTTGAGTACCTAAGAGTTTAAGAAGAATGGAATAAACTCCGGGTCAGACATGGGTTTGGTGTGAGTAAACGATTAAGTTGTTTAACTTGGAAAAACCCTTTGAAAATAAAAGGTATCTCGTAAGACTCTCCGCAAATAAACATGGACAAGTTTTTCCCTCACGATAACCAAAACATTTGATAGAAAATCTGGTTATGTTATAATAATGTCTAGGGTTTTCAAATAAATATTCACATAGCCGAAATTGTTACACTCATTAAATTCCAGCATACATATGTATACAATCAAGTCCGAGATCACTTATTGGAGATTGGATTCCATACAATGGCAGGGCTACTAAGGTACTGCCAGTCACAGTACGTGGTCTAGATCACTATATTGAGGATCCACCCTGATCCCCTACAACATAAGACCGAAGCTACCCCCTATTGGATAGTTCGAATAAGACAACCCCGCGGTTGTGGCCAACAACCGCCCACACAGCCGAACAAAGGGACATCTAGACAGGGGGAAATCTTATCCTACTTGGGTGTTATCCACTTAGCCTTGCGTGAACCTTCCCTGTTTTAGCCATTCCCGGTTGATGAGGCTTGAGGCTACGATTAACTTTTAGAACACTTATCTTGGAATGCTCATTGTTCTCCATTGACGATGGTCTGGTAGCATTCATCCATACAAGTTCGTTCTGGGTTCGAACGAAACGGAAGGCACTATCTTGCTACACTCATTTTGGAATCACCCTCAGAGTTAACGACAATAGCCCTTGCACTCTGAAACTTCATCTCGATCTACACTTGAGATTTCACGACCTATTGTTTAACTTGGATCGATTTGGTTTTTGATAACAAATTTTGATATTCGATCCCGGTCTCATCGAATCCAAACGTTTCTTTTTAAGGCCAAGTTGTTTAAGGTTTAAACAATTTAAATTCAATCCAAAAACTTTGTATACACACAGAAATTTAGCATAGATAAATAACACACATTAATCACAGCTATATCCAAATTATATCACACAAAGAATATCACAGATTATCATACTATAAATATTAATCCAGACATTCTATACAATCAATCATCCATAAGCAAGACTTATTAATCCATACTATAATTAATTTAATTAACTCAAATTAAATTAATTTACTTATAAATTAATCACCTAACCTTGCTTAATTAATCATTTAATTAATTAAAAATCATTTGAATTAATTAGTCATTCTTTAATTACTTTACAAATTAAATAATTAATCTTTAATTACTAATTGATTACCCTTTAATTATTTATTAACTAATCCTTAATCAATAATTAATCAACCCAAATTATTAATTAATAAATCCTTAATTATTAATTTATTAATCCTTAATTGCAAATTAATTAATATCTAATTACTTAATTAATTGATCCTTAATTACAAATTAATTAATCTTTAATTACTTAATTAATTAATCCTTAATTACAAATTAATTAATCTCTAATTAATTCATTTATAACCCTGAATTATTAATTAATTAATCCTTAATTAAATTAATTAATCTCTAATTAATTAATTATTTATAACCCTTAATTATTAATTAATTAATCCTTAATCATTTATTAATTAATTTCCTTTTATTTACTTCATTAATTTAATTAGTCTATAATTGATAATTAGTTAATTAGTTAATCTTCAATTACCCAAAACCTTAATTAATTTTAAGATAAAACATTTATCTTTATTAATTACTTATTATCATTAACGCATAAATTTAAAACATTTTATCTTTTAATTAACTATTTGATCAAACCATTTAACTTAAGTTTTGAAAATAAACTTAAGAATTTAACTTAATTAATTTAAGTAAAATAAATCATACAACCTCTAAAATCAATTATTTAAAAGCATTTATTATACAAAATAAAATTGATTTAAGAAATAACTTATACTTGATTTATTTTAAATTTTAAAAACTTGCTTATTTAGACTTCAAAACTTGTAACAACAACTACCCGAGTCAGATTGGGTACCAAAACCGAGTCCATCCCGAGAAAATTACTTTTTTAAACTTAATATGTTTAAAACTTTAAAACTGTTTACAAAGCACACTCACGAATGACACAAAGCCCAACTCGAGTCACCACCCAACTTCCTCGAGACCCAACCCGAGACCACCATTCTCTTCCACGAACCATCCAATTACCATGCATATCTGACACCGTACACATGCATAGGCGAATGCCGCTCCAATCACCACCGCCATCTCCAACATGTCGACGACAACCACCCCAAGCAGTCCGACCACCCAGATCATCCAATCCAACCGGAAATCGAAATCGAGCAAAACTGGAACAACTGGAACAAACTCGATCGATCAGAACCACCTCGACCCGATGCTACCGACCACCAGCAACCATGAAACCCCGTCCACACCTTTACCGACCAACCACTCAACTTTTCCCCTAACTCTGATGAACTCCGACGCTCCGGTGACGACACTAACCAAGTTCCTAACCTCGGCCAAACCCAAAGCTAAAACCCTACTCCGATGATTCGCCGCCGCCTCCACGGTGATTGATAAATCCCATGACTATTTTTGTCGAGACCATCGATCTCCAAGCCACCTCCAGTCGCGATCCCGACCACCCGAGCCTTTTGATCACCAAAAAAGCCCCAAAACCCAAAATCCGACCAACCCGAGATTCCCCACTCGATCTAACACTAAATATATGGATTTTACTTTTAAAATTCATGATTTTCGATGGTGATTAAGATTACATAAATGAATCAAATAATTGCGATGTTTGAATTTATCATGTTTTAAAGTTTCCACTGTTTTTTCTTGATTTTCCAGAAATCTCTAAACTAATCATACTTAAAACTATTTTTAAATTTAAGATCTTACTATTTTAAACAATTTTTGTTGGAACAACATGGTCTAAATGGAATTAGAGGATGTGATCTTGATTTTTGAAAAGTTTTGAAAACCTATTAGACAAGAATAGGGGATATATCCTTATTCCGTACATGCACACATACATTTACACACACACACATAGACATGTAAGCAAATTTTACATCTATACAACAATTTTCACTACTTACATCAAATATTTATCACATGCGAGCAAGCTTAAATAGATTTAAGATTTTTAATAGAAAGTTTACTCACCTAAATAATGTTGAACAGAGAGCTTTATGCTTGGGAAAACTGGAAATGCTTGATGATCTTTTGAAAATTTGTAGATTGGAAATCACTTTTTGATCTGAAACTTGGATGCTTGCTTTAAAAACTGAGATGATTTTGCTTGATCTAGTTGAGTTTGCTACCGGTTTGAGGTAATGGTTTTGAAAGATTTTTGTTGTTAATTTTTTGGTTGTATATTTTTCTTTGATTGTTTTTCTGGTTTTAGTTTTTACAAGCTTTTGGTTCTTAAGTTTGAAAATAAGGATAGAAAAGAAAATGAGAGAGTAAAGTATATGTATATTTATAGCCTTAATTCTCTAATAATTTTAAAAATAAAAAAAAATGAATAAATGTGACACTTGTTTAAATGCATGCCACTAATCTTACACTTGTAATATGCATGTGTTAATTAATTTTTAATATGTTTTTATAAATCTTTATATTTATTTTCTCTTTAGTTAATACATTTTCTTAATTTATATTTATAAAATCTTTTAAAGAAAATAATATAAAACTAATTATATACTAATAAAAATCATATATATATATTTTTAAATCCAATTTATTTTAAGATATTAATCTTGTGAATTTAAACTCAAATTCAATTTAAAATCAACTCTCATATATATACAACCATAAACAACACATATTTTATTTTATTTTAAATAATAATTTGCCAATTTTAAATAATTATAAAAGAAGATTATCACATATTTATTTCCTGAAATTCTGGGATATCACAAAATACCTAAATACCAGAACGAGGTATTTAGACACAATCGTTTTGAAAAGTTTAAATATTTTTTCAAGATTTCAATATTTTGAAAGGTTTAAAAAGTTATTTAAAGAGTATAATATTTTTGAATGATTCAAATGTTTTGATAAGTTTAACATGTTTTGTAAAGACTTTTGTGATTGGAACGATTGGATAGTTTTGGAAAAAATATAGTTAATTGGAAAAGCATATGAAATAATTTAAGAAAGTGTTTTGAAAGGGAAACAATATTTTAAAGAAACATTTGAGATATATTTTGAAAACGATAAGTGATGGTTTAAAAAAGGATATAAAATAATTTTTTAAGGAAAATATTGTTTTGAAATGATGTTTTCATAAAGTATGATATATGAAAACATGTAGGAATTTTTGAGGTTTTAGAAAGTGGTTATGATGATATGAACAATTTGGGAAATTTTATTAGCATTGTTTGAAAATAAAGTTATGAAAAAAATTTATGAACTATATTTTGGAAATTTAAATAATTTTGAGTATTTTGATTTTATGATTATGTGACATTATAGAAGATATACAGTGATTCATAAATTCCTTAAGGGACAGTTTAGTATGGAAAGGTATATTACTTGGAAAAGTAGAAATATTATTTGGGAAAAGATTTGGTGAATATTTTGACATGAAAGTATATTTATTATTTTGACACAATAATGGATTGTAAAAGTTATTTTATAAGTGTAAATACATATAAGTATGGATTTACAATAGAATATGCAATAAATTTGTAAAGTGATGAATACTTTAATTTATGTGAATATGAAATAATTGAAAATGCTTGAATACTTTAATTGCGTGAATACAAATATTTTAGAGAAGCTCAATTTTCTGAATTGGAAATTTTAGAAATTAAGGAAGTTTTGTAAAATGAGAATGTACCATTATGTTCACAGGTGTTAATAAAATTATATTATACTAATGTACAAATGTGTTTGTACTTAAGTGAATTTGTAAAGTCAATATGTAAAGAAACTTCGGAGAGATATTTAGAAATGAATTTATTAAATTAAAGTATTTTGTAGTTGGAAATAATTTCTAGCCTTGGTATACATATTTTTGAAATAAAAAGTAGTTTACAAATTATTAATTGTTATATCTGAGAACTAATTCATGGGTTAAGTATTTCAATATTTTTAAGATGAACCTGAGCCTTTGATAAGCCACCGATGAAAGGTCTACTGACTGCTTATGTGCTACTCTAATTGTGATATTCCGTAATTTTAGACATCTGTAATTGATAAAATAGAATACTGAATTGTAGATTGAATAAATGAATCTAATCAAGGAAATATTTATATTTGCAATTGTGTTGTGTAAACATATATAGATTTTAAATAGAATTATTATATACAAGTTGAAATTGTATTTGTTTAAATATATATATACAACTGATCTAAAATTTGATTTGAATTTGGATATTTAAATTTACATTCAAAGGATATATATATCTATATCTTAAATCATACCTTGGTTTTTAAAATGTATCTTTATTTTGTTAAGAACATAAGTTATTTGTATTATTTTCTTCCTAAAGTAACTTATTTATATAAATTAGAATATGTATGTATAAATTAGAAAATTAATTACAAAAGCTTTATAAATAAATAAATTATACATAATTACAAATGTAAGTATAGGAATGTATCTAATTACAAGTATAAATGAATTATACATTGTAATTGACAAATATTAACTAAAATCTAAAAGCTTAAATTTATAAAAGATAAATACATTATATACATGTAAATATTACATAAATACATAGATATGGCTTAAATAAATTAATGAAAGGCAAGTATAACACTTGTAAGTATATTAAAGGGGTTAAAGACATTTGTAAAGATAAATGCATATGTGTAAGCTATTTAACAACTAAAAGGACAAATGTCAACTTTTCTTTTTGATGATTAAAACAAATAAAACAAAATGAAAGAAGGGATTTACTTCCACTTTTCAGCTGAATTCTTTTCTCCACTTCAACTAAAATCTAAATATGAATCAAAAGAAGAAGTGGAATCTGAAATCAAAGCTCAAAGAAATAAAACCTGAAAATTAAATCCGAGACAAGGGATTTCAAAAATCAAAACCTGTCATTTAAGCCTGTAACCAATTTTCAAGCAAAGTTCTATTTAAAATTTGCAACCTGGGAAAGCATTTCAACTTTAAAGGAACTAAAGCAATGCAAAGTTTTCAGGATCAAAACAAAGGCATGCAAGCTTCAAATCCAGCTTTGAAAACTTCTGCATTTTATTTCAAAGGTGAGTAACTCTAATACTTTCTGGTATATCTTAAAGTTGCAAGTGATAATCCAAGAAAATAAATGTGAATTTTGCTGCGCATGTTGTTTTAAAACGATTATAAGTGTATATGACTATCAATAATTATATATGTGACTCGAAACAGTGGATAACTTCAATCCAAACCATGTAAACTTAGTCCGGGTAGTGAATGTTGAAATAATATTTGAAGAATGTTTTACATAAATATTGCCTGATGATTCTAAGATGAATGGATGTAAATATATATATATATATATATATATATATATATATATATATAAGAATTTACTAGTTTAAAAGCAAATCAAAATTTAGTTTAAGTAGCAGATTTTAAAGGAAGGTTGTTCTCTGTTTTTAAAGAACAGGTGAGTAAGCATTTTCATAATAAAAAGATACTTTAGTTAGTGTAGTTGTTGAATGTGAATTTCTGTGTTGGAATAATGCTTTGCATGTGTGTATATAAGTAAATCTATGTGTGTATGCATATGAGGGAAGTGTGCAGGTGGGTTGCCAGAGTATCCCTCTGTTCATAAGTTCAGAGTTTTAAGTTTTTTTTAAAAAAAAAAACATTCAAATATTCCCATCTTCTCTTGGTCAGATTTTGGAATTGAGACAAGAATGGTTTTTTTAAACCTTTTCTAAGATTTGAAATTTTAATTAAGTAGGAAAGCTAGAGTATCACCTGAGAAAAAAAGGGTGAATAACAGTGAAAATTTGATAAATGTTAAAATTCAAAACTCAACAACTTTCTGATTTTCTTTTATCTCGAATCGTTGACTTAAATTATGATTTTTAAGAGTAAATACATAAATTTTAGTCTTGGTTTGAATGTGTTGTTCTGGGTTAACCAGAATATGGATTTTTAAGGTTTTCGTGTAGTTGGAGTGGTTATGGCAGTCGAGGCCATTACAGGAAGAGGTCGGGGTATTGGGGTGATTGGCAAAAATGGCTGGAGGGTGGTTAATCCACCGAGGCATTGGGAATTGCTGGATTAAGTTAGTAACCCTAGTTTTGTCGAAATTAGGAAAATTAATCACTGTGGCTTCATTGGTGAATCGAGCTGCGAGTACTTCTACGAAAAGATGGCATGGGGACTTACGAGGCCGTAGACGGAGGTCGGTGAACTCTGGTGAACGACGATGGTGGTTTAGGGTTAGTTTTCTTGTGAGTTCTGGTTCCAGTTTTGATTGGAATACTCGAATTGATTTGGGGATTGGTGATGTTGAATTGATAGTCTAAGTTCACTCGTGAGTTCATTGCCGACATGTGGAAGGTATTGGCAAAGGTCACGGCGGCGTGAAGCGTCGGTGTACGTGCACGACAAAGTCGTTGTGTCAGTGTTATGGAGGTGGATGGTGTATCGGGTTTGGGTCTCGAAGGGAAGCTCGGGAAATTTGGGTTGGAGCTCGATATTGTACTCGAGGCATTCGCGTGATTTATCGTGGTTTGGGTTTCTTGGATTAGAATCACAATAACGTATTTGTATAAGCTATAAACCAGGGTGTTTTGTTGATGAAGATGTGACTGTGTGCATTGATTGGTTTTGAGTTATTCTCGGGTGGTTGAGAGATTTTCTCGAAGGTGATAAGGTGGTGACCCGAAGTCAGTTTGGAATAGACTCGAAGAAAAATTAAAATGGCTCGAGTATTATTTTTTGACAGGTTTTTAAACAAACAGAAAACCTGTTCTGTTTTTAAGCTTTAAAACAAGTTTTAAAATGCAAACTAAGAATTTTAAATAAGTTTAAATTTAAATTGTTTAATTACTTTGAATATGGTTAAATGATTTGAATTTTTAATTCTTTTAAACTCATGTTAAAATGAATGTTTTGAATTGTTTTAAAACCTTGTTTAAGTTAATTTGTATCTTAATTTAAAATAAAGTTTAAATGGAATTTAAAGTAAATTGAAAATAAATTGTTTTTAAATGCTTAATTAAGTAAGAAAGGATTATCTTAGAGATAAATAAAATTTAATGATTTGGATTCATTAAACAATTAAGTTTAATAATTAACTATTTAATTAATTAATAATATGGATGATTAATTAAATAATTAAGAGTTTTTAAATTGATTAATTAAAGACTTAAGATTTATTAATTAAGGTTAATTAACCTGTAATTAGGGATTATTAATTTAATTATAATTAATGATTAAAGATTTACTTAATCGAGTGATTAAGGATTAATTAAGTTGAAGATAACACTTAATTAATTCAATAATTAGTAATTAATTAATTGGTAATTAAATATTAATTAATTTGTATTTGTTGATGGTAAATCTGAGTTAATTATTTAAGAGAAGTAATAAAAGAATTAATTACTTAGTGTAATTAATTGGGTTAATGTGATTAGTTTAGATTAATTAATTTAGTTTAATTAATTTAAACACTTGATGATTGATGAATAATTACTTAATGTAATTGATGGAAGTGTAATTACTTAAGGAAGAAATTAATGGTAATTACTGAATGTAATTAAAGATGGAAGAAATTTAGATATAATTACTTTATAATTAATCAAGGGATTAATTAGAGAATAAATTAAGGATTAATTTATTCAATGAATTAATTAAGGGTAGTTAATTACTAGATGGTGTTAATCAAGGGTGATTAATAATTATGGTTAATAATTAATTAATGAGATAATTAAAGGTTAATTACTGTATTGGTTAAGGATGAATTAATTTGTGAAATTAATTAAGGGATAAATAGAATGATAGTGGAAGCCTTTGATTTATTGTTATCCCTAATATGTGGTTAGTAATGCTATGTGGTAAGGTATGTTTTGATTTAAACTATGATAATGTGGCTATCGATTTATAATGAATTACTGTGGCATCCTATATTAAAATTTGAATTGTACTCAACTTGAACAATTTAAGTTAAGATGATATCGGTTTCGAAGAGACCGGAGTCGGGTATTAGTAAATACCCGAAACCACTTCGATTCTTTATAAATTTCTAGGTGAAATCTATAAGATGGAATTATTTAAATGAATGAAACCATTTATTCTATGTTTTGGTACTTAGAAATTGATGGGTGAAATAAATGATGTCAATAGCAACTTGTGAAGTTGTAAATTGATAAGTTACCCCGGGTTTATATAAGTTGTGATTTGATATTCCATGTTAGATGAGTTACTCACGCTGGTTTCCAGCCTGACCCGGGTGTTACTTTGATGTAATGCTCGGGTCAGACCGAATATTACAGCTTTTCAGGTAAGGACGTTTTGGAGTTCAGGAGGCGAGCTGGATGGCAGGAACGTACGGAGTGGTTTCCTCTGTGTATATTACTGCTGATTAGCTGGGACATGTTTCAAATTTGTCATGTGTTGTGTAATAGTTTGTAACTCTGATGTATGATTGTATAAGAGTATTGATACAGTTCTTCTTTGTAAAACTGATATTATTTATTATTATATTTTGATCCGCTGCGAATGTGAGGTTTTCTATGTTTTGGTGTTTCTGTTCTTTCTTCTTCTTCTTCTTCTTCTTCTTCTTCTTCTTCTTCTTCTTTCTTTTTCTTCTTTTCTTAACTACTTGGAATTTTCTGAGTCGAAAATTCCGGGTCGTTACATTTGGTATCAGAGCAGAAGGTTATGCGAGAACCTTGGCTCTAGTGGGATTACTCATTAAGGATAGGTTAAGTGGTACCCTATAATGAGTTGAGTGCATAAATATGAGAGAGCGTACTTGTTATTTTCTTATATAAAGGTTTTTAAATGATTTCAAAAGTAAATGAATTTTATATAAGAAATAGATTATCTATTATATTAAGGAAATTGGTTGTAGTATTAATTAAACTAAAAGTAATAGTAAGAATTAAGTGGTAATAGAATTACAACCAAATTGAAATTAAATTAAAGACAAGTTTGAAATGGATTCAAACTGGAATTAAATCTTGAAACTGGGAAAGGGTTCAGGATAAGGATAATCAATTAATTTATGTAATTAATTAAACTTTATTTAATGAGATAAATTAATGGATAAAAATTGGAAATGGTAAATAAAGAGGGAGTTACTTAATGAAGTAACTAGGGGTAAGTAATTTAAGGGGCAATTACTTAATGAAGGTAATTAAGAAATAAGTTAATTACCGAATGATTAATTAATGATGTAATTAATTTAAAGAAATAACAAATAATATTATTTAATGCATTTGAATGAAATGATCCTATTTCAAATAAGAGTTGTTTGAAAATTTAAAAGGAATTTATCTGAATTTAAAACCAAAGGGTGGTTTAAATTTTAAAAATAACCAGGCGTGTAAAGGAAATAAGCTCTAAATATTGAGTTTTAAATTTGGATTAAGATATGATACCCAAAGTGATAAGTTTTTGAACTTAATAAGAGGGAAGATTTTTATGAGATGTTCAAAATTTGAAAATAGAAGTTAAAACTAGGTAAGGTTGACTGAATTAAGTGAATTGAGTTTAACTTGGAAGAGATTAAATAAGTTGGAATGATCAACCTGATTCGGAAATTTCAAGATGAAATTGGAATTTAACTTGGGAAGTTAAATGGTTAATCTGAACGGGGAGTTTATGTGATCTCAAATGGGTTTGAGATCTGGAATTTGGAATTAGATGGATGTTTTAAAATGGAATTTTGAAATTTGAACTCAGAATTGAATTGATTGAAAACTTTAAAGGAAAATTGATTTAAAGGAATTAAATCAACATTTGAAGTATTAACTCGAATTTTTTTATAATTCGAGATGATTTTGATTTGAAATTTGAATTAGTTAAAATTGAATTTGATTTGAATTAATTGAAATGATGATTGAAGATGTATAAGTATAAAAATTCAAATGGGAAATTTGAATTGGATTAATTTGAAATGATTTGAAATTTAAAGAGGGTTCAATTTGAAATTAGTCTGAATTGATTTGAATAATTTGGAATTGTAATTAAAGTTGAATAATTTTAAATTCAAATGGAATTTGAATTGAATTTGGAAGGAAATGAAGAATAATTCAACTTGATTTGGAAATGGAGTTTGAAATTGGGATTAATTCAAACTGGAGTTGAAATGAATTGAAATTGGAACTAGTTTAATTGAAATCTATTTGAATTAGTGGAATTTGAGATCAAGGTTGAATAAAGTTAAATTTGAAAAGAAACCGAGGATTAATTCAACTTTAATTGGGGTTGAATCAATTTCAATGGAAATTGGAGTTATTTAAATTGGAATTGGGTCAATTTAAATGGTAGAGGAAATTTAAATTGAATTGATCAGAATGGAAATTGGGAAGTGGACAGTTTTGACTCTGGACTATTTTTAATATAAATTGTTTTAATATAAACCTATTTTTCCTAGCTATTTATTATATATACAACCTTTCTTTTAAAAGCCAAACTATCTTACATTTGTTTTATAATTATTTTTGAAACTGTTTCATAATTTTCCAACTGTTTCATAAAATTACTATCTTTCTACTGTCTTGCAATTATCTAAATTTTCTATAATTATTTTAAATATTTTATAACTATTTTACACCTATTTTACAAACTAGTAATTATTTTTGAACTACTTATCTATTTTAAAAAATTTCAAGCTATTTTCTAAATAAACTGGTCGGAGTTCAGACTGTTATTGGTTAAATACCCAATCGAGATAAGAATAGAGGTAATAATCCAAATGGAATGAAGCAATAGTGAGTAAGTGAATGATAATCAAAATGAATGTGAATAGAAATGAAATTAATTTGGATAATAACCAATAAAGATAAATACGTAGGATGTATGTATGTTATTCTATTCGCATATTGATTTGATCCAAATTCGAGCACAGAATTTCGAGATAGTTTTATCGATCCGAGTGGTATTTTTCACTCGATTTTCGACGGCGAACCTGGATATGGATTGTTGATTGGTTCTGGATATTCTCTATCATAGTTATGACTATGCAAGGAGAATGACGGTTTCTGATCAAGAAACCAGATCTGTGTCCGCACTAGGAAGTCGGGTGGACAATACTAGTTCGGAAGTGAAATTGTGTGATCGAATGAGCGATCAGATTGGTATGGCGTATGAATGATATGTGAACATCGTACGGATTGGAATGAAAATGATATTAAAAAGAGTAATCAAATTTGAATATTTGATTTTGAATAAAAAAAGTTATATATCTTTGTTATATAAGATAAAAATTCCCTTGATGAATCTTTTACTGGAAGAAAATGGTTTTTTGGAAATGTTTGAAGTATAAAAGGAGTTTTATACAAGTTTGAAATGATCCAAAGTTTTAAAGATTTTATATATGTAAATATATATATATATATAGGATCATATGTGGATTTTGGAAAAAGGTTTTGGGAACCTATGGATTTGGAAAGGCTTTTGATTTTTGGGTAAAATCAATATGAGAATTTGGAAAGCCTAGTTTGAGAATTAGCGTTTTTGGAATAATCGATTTCGTGTAAAGGAGCTTTGTATGAGATCATACTAGGTGTATGATTTAAAGATACTATATATGTATAGTATAAAATGTTTTGATGATGGCTCTGGGAGAAAAGACGCTCCCTTGAAATGAACTTCTCAGGAGTACCACCGGGTGGTGCTGCCTTAGGCCCCAAGGGGGGCTCCTAAAGTTGATCCTGTGAGGAGTCCGGACTAAACTAGTTCCTGGGGATTATGAGTAGAGTATACCATAGCGGAAGTCGTGTGTGCCGCCGAGAGCCAACAGTCTGTGTTTGATTTTATATCGGTAGACTACGACCTATGGTATAACATAGAGAAAGTCGTGTGTGCCGCTGAGAGCCAATAGTCTGCGTTTGATTTTTATCGGTAGACTGCGAACTATGTAGGAGTGGAGAGGTTTCATTTCGAAAGAGAAAATCAGAGGTCGCTGAGAGCCTGCAGTTACATGGACTTTTGCTGTGACGGCAACGTAACCCTGGATGTAACTGTGATCTGTTGTGTGGGTTCCATGGCGTAATCGAGAGGCCGCGGAGAGCCTGCAGTTACATGGACTTTTGCTGCGACGACAACGTAACCCTGGAATGTAACTATGACCATGGATGGGGGTGATGATTTCCAGAGCATTCTCACCAAAGATATATCCTCTATTTTCAAAAACTGATTTCAATATTTTCAATAAAGTTATTTTTTCAAGTATTTTTACTAGGTGTTGAAAATGGGTCTGCTAAGTACTTATAGATTTTCAGTCCTACGCCTGATCAACGTATGACTGAATTTCTGTGAGAACGAAGATGGACTTGTTGAAACATCGAGTTATCAAAGTATTTTTACAAAAGTATTTTAGAAATATTATATAGATTTTTAAAGTATTTTAAAATGATCAAAAAGTGATTTATCTGATTTTAAGTATTAAATAAGTTTTGGCTTCGTTCCTTTTCGAGGACGAAAAGATTCAAAGGGGGAGGAATGTGATATTCCATAATTTTAGACATCTGTAATTGATAAAATAGAACACTGAATTGTAGATTGAATAAATGAATCTAATCAAGGAAATATTTATATTTGCAATTGTGTTGTGTAAACATATATAGATTTTAAATAGAATTATTATATACAAGTTGAAATTGTATTTGTTTAAATATATATATATATATATACAACTGATCTAAAATTTGATTTGAATTTGGATATTTAAATTTACATTCAAAGGATATATATCTATATCTTAAATCATACCTTGGTTTTTAAAATGTATCTTTATTTTGTTAAGAACATAAGTTATTTGTATTATTTTCTTCCTAAAGTAATTTATTTATATAAATTAGAATATGTATGTATAAATTAGAAAATTAATTACAAAAGCTTTATAAATAAATAAATTATACATAATTACAAATGTAAGTATAGGAATGTATCTAATTACAAGTATAAATGAATTATACATTGTAATTGACAAATATTAACTAAAATCTAAAAGCTTAAATTTATAAAAGATAAATACATTATATACATGTAAATATTACATAAATACATAGATATGGCTTAGATAAATTAATGAAAGGCAAGTATAACACTTGTAAGTATATTAAAGGGGTTAAAGACATTTGTAAAGATAAATGCATATGTGTAAGCTATTTAACAACTAAAAGGACAAATGTCAACATTTCTTTTTGATGATTAAAACAAATAAAACAAAATGAAAGAAGGGATTTGCTTCCACTTTTCAGCTGAATTCTTTCTCCACTTCAACTAAAATCTAAATATGAATCAAAAGAAGAAGTGGAATATGAAATCAAAGCTCAAAGAAATAAAACCTGAAAATTAAATCTGAGACAAGGGATTTCAAAAATCAAAACCTGTCATTTAAGCCTGTAACTAGTTTTCAAGCAAAGTTCTATTTAAAATTTGCAACCTAGGAAAGCATTTCAACTTTAAAGGAACCAAAGCAATGCAAAGTTTTCATGATCAAAACAAAGGCATGCAAGCTTCAAATCCAGCTTTTAAAACTTTTGCATTTTATTTCAAAGGTGAGTAACTCTAATACTTTCTGGTATATCTTAAAGTTGCAAGTGATAATCCATGAAAATAAATGTGAATTTTGCTGCGCATGTTGTTTTAAAACGATTATAAGTGTATATGACTATCAATAATTATATATGTGACTGGAAACAGTGGATAACTTCAATCCAAACCATGTAAACTTAGTCCGGGTAGTGAATGTTGAAATAATATTTGAAGAATGTTTTACATAAATATTGCCTGATGATTCTAAGATGAATGGATGTAAATATATATATAAGAATTTACTAATCTAAAAGCAAATCAAAATTCAGTTTAAGTAGCAGATTTTAAAGGAAGGTTGTTCTCTGTTTTTAAAGAACAGGTGAGTAAGCATTTTCATAATAAAAAAATACTTTAGTTAGTGTAGTTGTTGAATGTGAATTTCTGTGTTGGAATAATGCTTGGCATGTGTGTATATAAGTAAATCTATGTGTGTATGCATCTGAGGGAAGTGTGCAGGTGGGTTGCCAGAGTATCCCTCTGTTCATAAGTTCAGTGTTTTAAGTTTTTTTTTTATTTTTAAAAACATTCAAATCTTCCCATCTTCTCTTGGTCAGATTTAGGAATTGAGACAAGAATGGTTTGTTTAAACCTTTTCTAAGATTTGAAATTTTAATTAAGTAGGAAAGCTAGAGTATCACCTGAGAAAAAAAGGGTGAATAATAGTGAAAATTTGATAAATGTTAAAATTCAAAACTCAACAACTTTCTGATTTTCTTTTATCTTGAATCGTTGACTTAAATTATGATTTTTGAGTGTAAATTCATAAATTTTAGTCTTGGTTTGAATGTGTTGTTCTGGGTTAACCAGAATATGGATTTTTAAGGTTTTCGTGTAGTTGGAGTGGTTATGGTAGTCGAGGCCATTACTGGAAGAGGTCGGGGTATTGGGGTGATTGGCAAAAATGGCTGGAGGGTGGTTAATCCACCGAGGCATTGGGAATTCCTGGATTAAGTTAGTAACCCTAGTTTTTTCGAAATTAGGAAAATTAATCACCGTGGCTTCATTGGTGAATCGGGCAACGAGTACTTCTACGAAAAGATGGCATGGGGACTTGCGAGGCCGTAGACGGAGTTCGGTGAACTCTGGTGAACGACGATGGTGGTTTAGGGTTAGTTTTCTTGTGAGTTCTGGTTCCAGTTTTGACTGGAATACTCGAATTGATATGGGGATTGGTGATGTTGAATTGATGGTCGAAGTTGACTCGTGAGTTCGTCGCCGACATGTGGAAGGTATTGGCAAAGGTCACGGCGGCGTGAAGCGTCGGTGTACGTGCACGACAAAGTCGTTGTGTCAGTATTATGGAGGTGGATGGTGTCTCGGGTTTGGGTCTCGAAGGGAAGCTCGGGAAATTTGGGTTGGAGCTCGGTATTGTACTCGAGGCATTCGCGTGATTTATCATGGTTTGGGTTTCTTGGATCTAAAACACAATGACGTATTTGTATAAGCTATAAACCAGGGTGTTTTGCTGATGAAGATGTGACTGTGTGCATTGATTGGTTTCGAGTTATTCTCGGGTGGTTGAGAAATTTTCTCGAAGGTGATAAGGTGGTGACCCGAAGTCATTTTGGAAGAGACTCGAAGAAAAATTAAAATGGCTCGAGTATTATTTGTTGATAGGTTTTTAAACAAACAGAAAACCTATTCTGTTTTTAAGCTTTAAACAAGTTTTAAAATGTAAACTAAGAATTTTAAATAAGTTTAAATTTAAATTGTTTAATTACTTTAAATATGGTTAAATGATTTGAATTTTTAATTCTTTTAAACTCATGTTAAAATGAATGTTTTGAATTGTTTTAAAACCTTGTTTAAGTTAATTTGTATCTTAATTTAAAATGAAGTTTAAATGCAATTTAAAGTAAACTGAAAATAAATTGTTTTTAAATGCTTAATTAAGTAAGAAAGGATTATCTTAGAGATAAATAAAATTTAATGATTTGGATTCATTAAACAATTAATTTGGATAATTAACTATTTAATTAATTAATAATATGGATGATTAATTAAATAATTAAGAGTTTTTAAATTGATTAATTAAAGACTTAAGATTTATTAATTAAGGTTAATTAATCTGTAATTAGGGATTATTAATTTAATTATAATTAATGATTAAAGATTTACTTAATCGAGTGATTAAGGATTACTTAAGTTGAAGATAACACTTAATTAATTCAATAATTGGTAATTAATTAATTGGTAATTAAATATTAATTAATTTGTATTTGTTGATGGTAAATCTAAGTTAATTATTTAAGAGAAGTAATTAAAGAATTAATTACTTAATGTAATTAATTGGGTTAATGTGATTAGTTTAGATTAATTAATTTAGTTTAATTAATTTAAACACTTGATGATTGGTGAATAATTACTTAATGTAATTGATGGAAGTGTAATTACTTAAGGAAGAAATTAATGGTAATTACTGAATGTAATTAAAGATGGAAGAAATTTTGATATAATTACTTTGTAATTAATCAAGGGATTAATTAGAGAATAAATTAAGGATTAATTTATTCAATGAATTAATTAAGGGTAGTTAATTACTAGATGGTGTTAATCAAGGGTGATTAATAATTATGGTTAATAATTAATTAATGAGGTAATTAAAGGTTAATTACTGTATTGGTTAAGGATAAATTAATTTGTGAAATTAATTAAGGGATAAATAGAATGATAGTGGAAGCCTTTGATTTATTGTAATCCCTAATATGTGGTTAGTAATGCTATGTGGTAAGGTATGTTTTGATTTAAGCTATGATAATGTGGCTATCGATTTATAATGAATTTGTGACGCCCCACCTCTATACCCACGCTAGCCAAGAACACTACGGTGTAGTGTTGTCAACTAGCGCGGAGAATAAGGCTGTTGAGGAGCGACCATCCATGTAATTCCTTATCACATGGTGGCTATAAAATAATCTTCGGAAACAAATATAGAAGTAAGCATAACATGCGAATCAATCACAGATATCCATATCACAAAGGCGGAAAGAGATATGAATAAATATCACATAAAAGTGTACATCAGAGTAGTGGTCTAAGAAGATCCACGATAATACAAAAGAATAGCAACGCGTGCTATACAAAAGAATACAACTATGAGTCTATATCTCAAGTGTAAACAACAAAAGCTGCTAATCTAAACAAGTAGCCAAAAGTCTGAGTAGGGAATCACTGGGGGAGGAGTCAAGCAGTAGCACCTGTAACATCTCGGTCTGACCCGAGTATTATTTATAAGAAAATAATAAACGGATCAGTCTAGCTATAAATATCAGATGACATGATATAAAATAAAAGATATGGCATAAACATAAAATATCCATACTGACATACTACTATAAGTATGCAAATAATGATCAACAGGAGATCAACCGATAAGAGATAAATCAATATCACAAGAATCTTCTCAAAGATCCAAAGAGGGCATCATACCCTAAACTTGTACTCATGACAAGTCAAAGAGATAAATTCCAGAAATCAACACAAGAAATCCAGAAATCATAAAAAGGGAAAGAGGCCTATCACATGACGGTCCGAAGACCATGGGGAGCTACCCCATATGGATGAGTCTGAGTCACCCGAATGAGGTCAAGGCTAACCAAAAAGCAAAAAGGTATGTGTGAGTGGAATCACACAAGTGGTTTCTAGCCTAACCTTGCAATGAAAGAGACATCGCGCAATTGCTAGTCTAATTCATAAAGCGATCATCAAAATCAACGAGAAGTGTCAATTACACTAAGCTAGTAAATATAGAAGTTTGGCTTCATGTCCCATAACCACATGCTTAACTTAAATATTTACGAACAAACTGTAAATCTTCACTAATAAAATTGTCACAAGAGGTTCAATCGAACAAGTCCAAGAATTAACCGACGAAGTGAACGCAAGCGTTTCATACCACTTGTTTTACTAAGTCGTTTAATTAGATTTCTCATCCGAGTGAGGTAAAGGCTTGTATATACTAATAGATTGGAAAACGGTTTAAGAAAAGAGCTTTGTTATTAAAAATAGAGTTGAAATTGTTTGTTAAAAGAGTTTTGATATTTACTACTAGTATTGAAAACTTTATATTATAAAGTGACAAAACACATAAGCAAGTGTAGAAACAATCAGTCACAAAGATCGCATACGGAGATGCGAATAAAATCCAAGGAAATCAGCTCAATATTTTTCAGATAAGATCCCCTACGGAGGGGGGGTCCAGGGGGGGTGGCAACCCCCCAAGGTGGGGGTGCGGGGGCAACGCCACCGCTTACGGGGTTCGACCTGCCCGGTCAGGTCGCGGGGGTCCAGGGGGCAGCGCCCCCGGCGGGGTGCGGGGCAGCGCTCCGTCCAAAACGGTACGACTTAGTGAAGACAAAATGAGGTCTAACGACCTAAGGGGAATAGGGTCGAGCGACATAATGGTTGCGACCTAGGGGTCTAAGGAGTCAAGCGACCTAACTGGAGCAACCCTATGGTCATGCGACCTAAATGAACTCGCGACTTAATGGTGTGAAAGGCGTGCGACCTAATGTGTTACGACCTAAGGGTCGAGCGACTTAGTGGAACAAGGTCATACGACCTAATACTTGTAGTAGGGTTGGGCGACCTAATGGAGTAAACGGTCGAGCGACCTAACAAGTTATAGGTCATGCGACCTAGTGGGTTAACGGCCTAACGACCTAACGACCTAAAAACCCGCGACCTAAGGGTCGAACGACCTAAATGGTCCAGCGACCTAGCACTAAACAAGGCCGAGCGACCTAATGGTACCCGCGACCTAGAGGTCAAGCGACCTAGGGATGAAATGGCCAGAGGATATAGGCGAGCGACCTACGACCCACCTACCCACGACCTACGACCTAAGCTCAAACGCGAGCTGCGAGCTACGAGCTAGCGACCTAGCGAAGTGAGAGAGAGCGAGCGACCTACGACCTAAGGTCCATACGACCTATGACCTAACACCGAACAAGCATTTAGATGGCCCAGCGACCTATGGTACTAACTCGCGAGCGACCTAAGTCCTAGGTCGTGAGCGACCTAACTGCGAGTGAGCAAAAATGGCCAGAGCCAAAGCAGAGCGACCTAACGGCCATACGACCTACGACCTAAGGTCCTGAGCGACCTAACTCCGAAAACACGCAAATGGCCAGAACGACCTAGGGGTTAACTCGTACGCGACCTACGACCTAAGGTCCACACGACCTAACTCCGAGCGAGCTAAAAACGGCCAGAACGACCTAAATGCAGAAATTTCACCCAAACACCAAAAATCGGAGTTTTTCGCCAATCCAATCCAAACCAAAAGCAAATATGCATGCTAAAGTGATAGGGAATCATTCCCAACAGTCCAAGATAGATATAGACTAGATTTGTGAGATAAAAATCTCACCTTTGCTCCAAAACTCAATGAAAATGAAGAACAAAGCTTGAAGGCAAATGGAGAAGCAACCACAAGATTGAATCCGATGTCTTCTTCTTGAATTTTGAGTTGAATGTTGGAGTTGCAATAAAACAAAGACTTTGGAGTTTTAATTTCTCATTTCATTCACCATTTTTGTTGAAGCTTTAGTGTTAGGAAATGAAATGAAGCAATGAAGAAGAAGGGGGGTGGAACTTGGGCCTAATGGGCTAAAAGTTCAAACCAAAGGCTCGAGTGAAAAAGTGGTGAAATTCCACTAACCCCAAACATATCAATGTTTATACTTAGAAGATTGCAAACGATGTTTCGAACTCAATGGAAGTGGTCTCGAGTCCTAATTTGACCATTTGCAAAAAGTAGCTTCGGACCAAAATCCGATTAACGATAAAATATTTAAATATAAAAATCGATAAATATGCGGGTTGTTACAGAATTACTGTGACATCCTATATTAAAATTTGAATTGTACTCAACTTGAATAATTTAAGTTAAGATGATATAGGTTTCGAAGAGACCGGAGTCGGGTATTAGTAAATACCCGAAACCACTTCGATTCTTTTTAAATTTCTAGGTGAAATCTATAAGATGGAATTATTTAAATGAATGAAACCATTTATTCTAAGTTTTGGTACTTAGAAATTGATGGGTGAAATAAATGATGTCAATAGCAACTTGTGAAGTTGTAAATTGATAAGTTACCCCGGGTTTATATAAGTTGTGATTTGATATTCCATCTTAGATGAGTTACTCACGCTGGTTTCCAGCCTGACCCGGGTGTTACTTTGATGTAATGCTCGGGTTAGACCGAGTATTACAGCTTTTCAGGTAAGGACGTTTTGGAGTTCAGGAGGCGAGCTGGATGACAGAAACGTACGCAGTGGTTTCCTGTGAGGACCCGCAAATCCATACTCCTTGAATATACACTAATCTCCATAGATTAACTCAAGATGAACAGAAATACGAATTATCAATGTTTTAAGAAAAAGAAAGAGACAGAAGCAGAGAGGAAAGACAGAAAATGGAGGGAAAAAGAAAATAGAAAATAGAACGTAGAACGGAAAACAACAGAACAATAACAGAATCTCACAATTCGCAGCGGAACAACATATAATAAATAAGTGAATAATCTTTAAACAAAGAACTATATCAGTTATTACATTACATCACATTTCATTACATCATATCATCAGAGTGTACAACAATAACAACAACAAACAGCGGAAAAGAAATACTATATACTAGTAATACGCCATGCCATCCATCTTGCCTCCAGCAACTCCAGAATATCCAGAATATCCTGATAAACCTAACTCTTGACTGCCCGTGTGGAAATTGGTGGGCACCCAGAGTTTAGGAAGGAAAACAATAAACTCCGAGTCAGTCATGTGACTGGTGTGGGAACTCAAAACAGTTTATTTATCTTTAAAAATCAAAATAGAGGAATATTTTTAAAGTCAATTCGCAATGCTTTTAAAAATGAGACGACCATAAGGCCTCCTGCACACACACACAATGCAAACGCAGAATCGGAGGAGATTTCTCCTTATGATAGTCAAAGATGCTTGATACGCATTAAAAAGAAACATTTGATATTATTATTAGTGCATAGTGTAGGAAAAAATCATTTCGAAAGTAGAATATAAATCTTAGCCAACATACGACCATTATCGTATGCCTACTATAGCTACCATCTAAACAGTGGTGACCACCATAAGTAAATGGCAGGTTCTACAACTAATACCGTACAAGGTTTCGTATTGGGAATTGGATTTCCAACGAATGATCAGGCCAAGGAACTTCCTATTGCCGCACGAGAATGCCTCTGGATGGACATCCCCGAGAACCAAACCGGATCTCTACCAACACAAGGCCGGGTTACCCCTAACCGAGTAACAACTGACCGAATATGCCATCCCCCGGTCCTTTGGGACCTTTCACCGAGCGCTCGCAATCAATTCACACAATCATAAAGTGTTTTCAACATGAGTAAGTATCTGGGCTCCATACCATGATACCACCCTTTTCCAGAAGGAAATGCACATATCCTAAAGGGCGCTACCCCTCATAACCTTGCCGCATCTTTCCTGTTTTGACCATTCCCGAGGTGTGAGGCTCGACGAAGTCACGTCCACAAAAACATACTTTATACAAAAGCCATGCTTTGGGTCAACAAATGATCATAGAAATGATCACCAGGATAGACGATCAAACAAATGATTCTATCACAAATAATCAACACAATGATCATTTCACAGCAACACTCAGCATGTCACATTACCAAATTGGGAATATATCGCTGATAACCTTCAACTACATAACCTCTGAGCTCGTACGTCTCAGAGAAGGATGTTAAGCTAAAAGAATAAATTCTCCGCCACCAACAGAAATATATTTTAAAGAAATCTTCTTTATATCTCAATTTGTAACGTCAGACATACAATCCATACAAGTCTGTTCCGGGCTCGAACAAAACCGAAGGCACTTACAAAGAAGTCCTTGCAATCCGGATAATCTCTAATCACGTCCGGACCTCCCATCACATAGGGAGTCTCTATACCGTAGCTACTCGGTGCAAAGACAATCGACGAGTTGTCCTTTCGCTTTCAAAAAGATCCGGTCTTCAACACCGGTCTTCAAATGCAATTCATAACGACGTATCACATATTCGGAATGGGTTATACGACCCCATGGTCCTTTCCCGGTTAACCCGAATAGTGAGCGCTTATTCAAAAATAAGTGTGGCATTCAATTCAAACAAATCACATCAAATACCCATTCAAAGGGAAATATTGATAGTCGATTATTGAACTATCAATGAATATGCACACATCACCAGATTCCAAATAATTTTCCAAATTATTTATTTTCCAAAATATCTTTACAAGATATATATAATTTTCAATACTTCAAAAATAAATCAATTATTTTCATACAAATTCCACTTTCTTTTATAAATTCCTTAGTGAATTTATATTCCAAAATATCCATGCATATACGATTTCAATTTATCATTTCAATTTATCTTCAAAAAGATAAATTCTCAAAATATTCCCTTTATATCGGAAAACAATTCCATACTTATTAAATAAGTAATTCACAAATCTATTTATTTTCAGCACTTGGAAAATATTCAATATACTTAAATTGAGATTAAGTATATATTTCATTCTTTAAGGAAATCATTCTCTTAAACATATTTATTTGGGCCAAAACGAATGTTGCGTAAAACATCGTTACGACAACCCAAAATCACTAGTATAGGGATTCGAAATTAAAATAGATATATAAATCCCAATACTATACAAAACATTTCCTTTCGGAAATCATTTACTATAACAACAGTGTTATAGTCCACCATTTCCTTTTATTTCTCGAAAACGTCTATTTCAACAATGAATGTTGAAATCTAGGGTTTCGAATCTCAACACCTTTTAAAATATCATTAGATCGTTTTAATTCTATTTAAAACATCACATTCAAAACAATTTCTTTAACATATTATTCACTATTCAAAAACGTGAATATACTACGTTAACAAATTTCATCACTTCTATTCATTTTATTTTAAAGGATTTATTCACAGTCAAAAACGTGAATATAACTCCATTAATAGGTTTCAACAATTTACTTATTAAAATAAGTCGTTTGCGAATTTATAAAACAACGTTTATAAACTCCATTTCTATTTATTTTATAACAACTTCCTTTTATAAGTTCCTTTATTAACCTATTCAATTTATAACTCAATTATAAAACAAAAGTTCATGTTATAAGTTAAATACTTAGAATTTATTTGTTTGCACAATCGTTCCTTTAAACTTCATAATTATAAATCTTATAACTTATAAGATTCAATTATTTATCCAAATCTATTCTTTCAATAACTTTATAAATTTTATAAACCTACTGCTTATAAAATTCCATTTATAACTTCACCGTTTATAATCCTATGAATTTCATTCACTTATGCAATCCATTTTCACTTCATTCAAACTCTTATAAAAACTCATTTTATAATTCAAATGTTTTAATTTATAAATATCAATTTATAAATCCTTTATAAAATCAATTTATACTATTATTTTAAAACATCTTTAATCTCCTTTATAATTTCACCATTCTCTTGATTTATAAAATAATCAAATTTTATAAATCCTATTTTTTTTTAATTTTTTTTATAATAAATTCAAAAATCCAATTTAATTATTTTATAAAAAAAAAAACATTAACCCATATTTCTCAAAAATCAACTTTAACCGTATTTCTCAAAAATATAATTTTATATAACTTTTAAAAATTATAACGTTTATTTATTTAAAATGGACCAGTTCCAAACATATAGTATATTTTCAAAAATCACTTTAAAAATCATTTTAAAATTCCAAAATTTGGTCCAATGATGCTATATACCAAATAGCCAATCACGACAACAACGATATCATATATCGATATGATAATCCATCAAATATCAAAATATCTGAAATCAAAAATAAATACTGTTGAGGAATCCAGTTGGATCCCCCCAACCTGTTTTCCTGCATCCAAAAACATTAGCACAATACCAATTTCGCTCCAGTACGAAATTATCACGGTATATGGGATTTAAAATATTATCCGCTTAATAGACGGCGCAATAGGGTCTCATCCGCTATACAAATGCGGGAAATCAATAACTCCAATATATACATATGCCAATATATATATATTGCTATTATATATATAATACCAATTTCACTGTTTATGAAATATTCGCGGTATATGTTTTTACTAAATAACATCCGCTTACTAACGGCGCATAATGTCTATTTTAACAATCAATAGATAACAATCATCATTCAAACATGCATTCAAATATTTTAAATCTAACTATTTAAAATAAAATTGAAACTGATTCGATTGAGTGAGAAGTTCTCACCTTGATTTCAATTTCGTTTTAGCGATTTATTTCGAATAAAATTAAACGGACGTTTAACTTTACACGAAATTTTTACTAACTCCAAACGACTCCAATCCAACTCCATCGCGTAGTGTTCGTCCATACGATTCCAACGCAACTGGTTTCGTGCGTTTTCGACCTCGTATGAAAAAGTTATGCATTTTTAAAGATTCACGAATTTATATACATAAATTTACAACCTTTTATTTTAATTTATAAACCTAAGTTTAATCACAACCTTTGATTTCAATCCCCTGCAATCTAAGCCGTGCGCACCCCGTCCCCCCTTCTTCCTCTCTTCGTTCAACTACAGGTGATAAAATACGCATATGAACCCATTAGGCACGAAACTAGGTTTCCATATTGCAACTTCCTCGCTTGATAAAAAATCGATCAGGTGACGCCATTAGAAAGCTCTTCCCTCACTCCATGCTCGGCCTGAAGGGCTTGAAACTCGTCCCCTCCTCCTCTCTCGATTTGCGTGCGCAACGCGTTGCCTTCATCCCCAATTTGCCGTTGATCCATGAAGCTATTCGCGATCTTGACCGTTGATATTAAAGATCTCATCGAGCTCTTCAACTTTGATGTTGAACACTTTTTGAATCGATGAATGGATTAGAAGAATTTAAGGGAAAAAGGTCGCGTGTTTCTGGCCGTGGGTTGAGGGGGTGGCGGCTGCGTTTGACCTAGGGTTTATTTTTTATTTTTTATTTTTTTGTGAGAGAGGTGGTCTATTTATAGGATTTTCTCAACACTATTCAATCCGGAAATTCCAAACTCCGATTTACGCGCTGTAACCAGCGTTTCTAGGGTTTACCCCGCGTTCCGGACATAATGGAACAGGTTTCGAAAGCTAATTCGGACATCTGTGCGAGATTATGGCTATAAACGTTCAATTTGAATTAAACCGATTTAAACGATTTTCTAGGCGTTTTAATTTGTACCGGACAAACGATAAATCCAATTGACACAAAATTTGAAACCTTACCACAATATCACATTACGGATCCGATGAAACTGGTTTCGTCGAAATCCGAGACTGTTTGAAAAATGGCTATTTTAACTCGCCAAATTAATATTAAAAATAATTCGATGCGTTTCGAGCTGCCACGATCAAACGATTACTCCGATTGGTACGAAAATTGAAATCCAGTAATAACTAACTATTACGGATCCAACGGAACTAGTTTCGTCCAATTCTGAGATTGTTCAAAAATTGACTATTTTCAGTAGTCGATTTAATATTAAAATATTCAATTTTCACAAATTAACTTTTAATTCCATTTTAAAAGTTCTAAAATATCGTTCTAACTTCAATATGATAAAATAAAATTTTACAAATCATTTTCAATCATATTTAACTCAATTTTCAATTATTTCCATAATTTAACATATTAAATTATCGATTTAATTATCCAATTAAATCCAATTATTCGAAATAAAAATTTATTCGACTTATAAATTCACTTATTAATATTTAAAATTAATTAAATATTCAAATTTTAATTACTAAAAATCCTGAGTCGTTACAATCTTACCCCTTTAAAAGAATTTCGTCCTAGAAATTAACAAGTAAGAAAAGTTATAGAATTTATTAACTTTTCCAAAATTCATAGTTAAATTTCTTACAATAACTTTACTAAGTTTTCCATATCATACTTAGTTATCTTTTCAAAAACAACTACTATTGTTTAACTTTCAATTCCAAAATCAAAGTTAAAGTTTTCAAAATTTTCCAATTTCCTCAAATTTTTCTAACGCCTTAAATTTCCGGAAAAATTCGCCATAGTCTCCTTTGCGCGGCTCGATCCGAAAAAAAATGACAGTATATATATCACAAATATACATCTCATCAAGTAATGAGGCATCCCGCAGGAAAAAAGTATAAAAGTACGGTATGTAATCCGAGATATGTACCTTATATTTTATTAGCGAGCATATACGACTAATATAGCGCGAAAGCGAGCTCCAAATGCGAAGCAAACACGATCCGCACCTACTAAACACTCAACAAACAACATGAGAAACATGCATATAGACAATAGTATCAATATACAACATATAGCAACATAATAACTATATATGTCAACATAGCAAATGAAACAAAAGCAATATGTTCAACCATCAACCAACTATCATCCATAACCAATAAATATTCATTCATATTCTCATTAATATTCAATGAAATGGTTTTCAATCTAATCACATTTGATTTATTTACACTGGATTTTATCAACATTCATTCATATTCAAGTTGGTTCACTTCCAAATCAAATTCAATTCTATTTAAGATTCACTTAACTTCAAATTGGATTTCAATTATTTTAGCTTCCAATTTCATTAATACTTAATGAATTATATACAATCAATCAACTAACAACCATATAACAACCAAAGTATATTAATCACAACCAAATCCCTTTGCTTATATTCATTTTGGTTTAATTAAATTGATTTTCATTCAACTATTCAACTTTCCATAACATTAGATTTTAATGAATTAACACTTACATTCATTATTTCATATCAACTAAATCACATTCAATTGATTAACATCTAATCCATTAATTCAATTCAATTACAAAATTTGAATTTCATTTACATAACTGAAGCTCACATTTATCACTTAACTTTATTATTTTACTTTGATACTAATATCAACTTCATTCAACATCACTTAAGTTATATTCCATTTAACTTTAAATTCATTTTTATTTACAACTCATATTCATATAGTTTCACTTCTCATATATATAAGTTTATTTCATAATTATAAATCACTTTAATTATAATTCAATTCTTATAATTCATTTTCTTATACAATTATTCTTTTATTTAGATTATTCAAACATCTAAACAATCAACTTATATACACTTTAATAATTTTGAAAAATTATTTCTTTATATATAAAATATACTCAAGGTAAAATTATTTCATTTACCCAATTTAAAACAATACTGTGTCGAATTGTTCTATTCAAGTGTTTAGAAACCCCTTCGATTCAGTTTCGAGGCTGCGCCGACGAAGGTTCATATACCACTCAACAAACCAATCATCACAATATAAAACAATTTTATATTCACTAACAAATACGCTCTCATAGCTATTATTACACTCAACTCATTCTAGAGTACTACCGACTCTATCTCTAATGAGTAATACCCAACAGAACCATGGTTGTCGCTTAACCATATGCTCCGATACCACCTGTGAGGACCCGCAAATCCATACTCCTTGAATATACACTAATCTCCATAGATTAACTCAAGATGAACAGAAATACGAATTATCAATGTTTTAAGAAAAAGAAAGAGACAGAAGCAGAGAGGAAAGACAGAAAATGGAGGGAAAAAGAAAATAGAAAATAGAATGTAGAACGGAAAACAACAGAACAATAACAGAATCTCACAATTCGCAGCGGAACAACATATAATAAATAAGTGAATAATCTTTAAACAAAGAACTATATCAGTTATTACATTACATCACATTTCATTACATCATATCATCAGAGTGTACAACAATAACAACAACAAACAGCGGAAAAGAAATACTATATACTAGTAATACGCCATGCCATCCATCTTGCCTCCAGCAACTCCAGAATATCCAGAATATCCTGATAAACCTAACTCTTGACTGCCCGTGTGGAAATTGGTGGGCACCCAGAGTTTAGGAAGGAAAACAATAAACTCCGAGTCAGTCATGTGACTGGTGTGGGAACTCAAAACAGTTTATTTATCTTTAAAAATCAAAATAGAGGAATATTTTTAAAGTCAATTCGCAATGCTTTTAAAAATGAGACGACCATAAGGCCTCCTGCACACACACACAATGCAAACGCAGAATCGGAGGAGATTTCTCCTTATGATAGTCAAAGATGCTTGATACGCATTAAAAAGAAACATTTGATATTATTATTAGTGCATAGTGTAGGAAAAAATCATTTCGAAAGTAGAATATATAAATCTTAGCCAACATATGACCATTATCGTATGCCTACTATAGCTACCATCTAAACAGTGGTGACCACCATAAGTAAATGGCAGGTTCTACAACTAATACCGTACAAGGTTTCGTATTGGGAATTGGATTTCCAACGAATGATCAGGCCAAGGAACTTCCCATTGCCACATGAGAATGCCTCTGGATGGACATCCCCGAGAACCAAACCGGATCTCTACCAACACAAGGCCGGGTTACCCCTAACCGAGTAACAACTGACCGAATATGCCATCCCCCGGTCCTTTGGGACCTTTCACCGAGCGCTCGCAATCAATTCACACAATCATAAAGTGTTTTCAACATGAGTAAGTATCTGGGCTCCATACCATGATACCACCCTTTTCCAGAAGGAAATGCACATATCCTAAAGGGCGCTACCCCTCATAACCTTGCCGCATCTTTCCTGTTTTGACCATTCCCGAGGTGTGAGGCTCGACGAAGTCACGTCCACAAAAACATACTTTATACAAAAGCCATGCTTTGGGTCAACAAATGATCATAGAAATGATCACCAGGATAGACGATCAAACAAATGATTCTATCACAAATAATCAACACAATGATCATTTCACAGCAACACTCAGCATGTCACATTACCAAATTGGGAATATATCGCTGATAACCTTCAACTACATAACCTCTGAGCTCGTACGTCTCAGAGAAGGGTGTTAAGCTAAAAGAATAAATTCTCCGCCACCAACAGAAATATATTTTAAAGAAATCTGCTTTATATCTCAATTTGTAACGTCAGACATACAATCCATACAAGTCTGTTCCGGGCTCGAACAAAACCGAAGGCACTTACAAAGAAGTCCTTGCAATCCGGATAATCTCTAATCACGTCCGGACTTCCCATCACATAGGGAGTCTCTATACCGTAGCTACTCGGTGCAAAGACAATCGACGAGTTGTCCTTTCGCTTTCAAAAAGATCCGGTCTTCAACACCGGTCTTCAAATGCAATTCATAACGACGTATCACATATTCGGAATGGGTTATACGACCCCATGGTCCTTTCCCAGTTAACCCGAATAGTGAGCGCTTATTCAAAAATAAGTGTGGCATTCAATTCAAACAAATCACATCAAATACCCATTCAAAGGGAAATATTGATAGTCGATTATTGAACTATCAATGAATATGCACACATCACCAGATTCCAAATAATTTTCCAAATTATTTATTTTCCAAAATATCTTTACAAGATATATATAATTTTCAATACTTCAAAAATAAATCAATTATTTTCATACAAATTCCACTTTCTTTTATAAATTCCTTAGTGAATTTATATTCCAAAATATCCATGCATATACGATTTCAATTTATCATTTCAATTTATCTTCAAAAAGATAAATTCTCAAAATATTCCCTTTATATCGGAAAACAATTCCATACTTATTAAATAAGTAATTCACAAATCTATTTATTTTCAGCACTTGGAAAATATTCAATATACTTAAATTGAGATTAAGTATATATTTCATTCTTTAAGGAAATCATTCTCTTAAACATATTTATTTGGGCCAAAACGAATGTTGCGTAAAACATCGTTACGACAACCCAAAATCACTAGTATAGGGATTCGAAATTAAAATAGATATATAAATCCCAATACTATACAAAACATTTCCTTTCGGAAATCATTTACTATAACAACAGTGTTATAGTCCACCATTTCCTTTTATTTCTCGAAAACGTCTATTTCAACAATGAATGTTGAAATCTAGGGTTTCGAATCTCAACACCTTTTAAAACATCATTAGATCGTTTTAATTCTATTTAAAACATCACATTCAAAACAATTTCTTTAACATATTATTCACTATTCAAAAACGTGAATATACTACGTTAACAAATTTCATCACTTCTATTCATTTTATTTTAAAGGATTTATTCACAGTCAAAAACGTGAATATAACTCCATTAATAGGTTTCAACAATTTACTTATTAAAATAAGTCGTTTGCGAATTTATAAAACAACGTTTATAAACTCCATTTCTATTTATTTTATAACAACTTCCTTTTATAAATTCCTTTATTAACCTATTCAATTTATAACTCAATTATAAAACAAAAGTTCATGTTATAAGTTAAATACTTAGAATTTATTTGTTTGCACAATCGTTCCTTTAAACTTCATAATTATAAATCTTATAACTTATAAGATTCAATTATTTATCCAAATCTATTCTTTCAATAACTTTATAAATTTTATAAACCTACTGCTTATAAAATTCCATTTATAACTTCACCATTTATAATCCTATGAATTTCATTCACTTATGCAATCCATTTTCACTTCATTCAAACTCTTATAAAAACTCGTTTTATAATTCAAATGTTTTAATTTATAAATATCAATTTATAAATCCTTTATAAAATCAATTTATACTATTATTTTAAAACATCTTTAATCTCCTTTATAATTTCACCATTCTCTTGATTTATAAAATAATCAAATTTTATAAATCCTATTTTTTTTTTACTTTTTTTTATAATAAATTCAAAAATCCAATTTAATTATTTTATAAAAAAAAACATTAACCCATATTTCTCAAAAATCAACTTTAACCGTATTTCTCAAAAATATAATTTTATATAACTTTTAAAAATTATAACGTTTATTTATTTAAAATGGATCAGTTCCAAACATATAGTATATTTTCAAAAATCACTTTAAAAATCATTTTAAAATTCCAAAATTTGGTCCAATGATGCTACATACCAAATAGCCAATCACGACAACAACGATATCATATATCGATATGATAATCCATCAAATATCCAAATATCTGAAATCAAAAATAAATACTGTTGAGGAATCCAGTTGGATCCCCCTAACCTGTTTTCCTGCATCCAAAAACATTAGCACAATACCAATTTCGCTCCAGTACGAAATTATCGCGGTATATGGGATTTAAAATATTATCCGCTTAATAGACGGCGCAATAGGGTCTCATCCGCTATACAAATGCGGGAAATCAATAACTCCAATATATACATATGCCAATATATATATATTGCTATTATATATATAATACCAATTTCACTGTTTATGAAATATTCGCGGTATATGTTTTTACTAAATAACATCCGCTTACTAACGGCGCATAATGTCTATTTTAACAATCAATAGATAACAATCATCATTCAAACATGCATTCAAATATTTTAAATCTAACTATTTAAATTAAAATCGAAACTGATTCGATTGAGTGAGAAGTTCTCATCTTGATTTCAATTTCGTTTTAGCGATTTATTTCGAATAAAATTAAACGGACGTTTAATTTTACATGAAATTTTCACTAACTCCAAACGACTCCAATCCAACTCCATCGCGTAGTGTTCGTCCATACGATTCCAACGCAATTGGTTTCGCGCGTTTTCGACCTCGTATGAAAAAGTTATGCATTTTTAAAGATTCACGAATTTATATACATAAATTTACAACCTTTTATTTTAATTTATAAACCTAAGTTTAATCACAACCTTTGATTTCAATCCCCTGCAATCTAAGCCGTGCACACCCCGTCCCCCCTTCTTTCTCTCTTCTTTCAACTACAGGTGATAAAATACGCATATGAACCCATTAGGCACGAAACTAGGTTTCCATATTGCAACTTCCTCGCTTGATAAAAAATCGATCAGGTAACGCCATTAGAAAGCTCGTCCCTCACTCCATGCTCGGCCTGAAGGGCTTGAAACTCGGCCCCTCCTCCTCTCTCGATTTGCGTGCGCAACGCGTTGCCTTCATCCCCAATTTGCCGTTGATCCATGAAGCTATTCGCGATCTTGACCGTTGATATTAAAGATCTCATCGAGCTCTTCAACTTTGATGTTGAACACTTTTTGAATCGATGAATGGATTAGAAGAATTTAAGGGAAAAAGGTCGCGTGTTTCTGGCCGTGGGTTGAGGGGGTGGCGGCTGCGTTTGGCCTAAGGTTTATTTTTTTTATTTTTTATTTTTGTGAGAGAGGTGGTCTATTTATAGGATTTTCTCAACACTATTCAATCCGGAAATTCCAAACTCCGATTTACGCGCCGTAACCAGTGTTTCTAGGGTTTACCCCGCGTTCCGGACACAATGGAACAGGTTTCGAAAGCTAATTCGGACATCTGTGCGAGATTATGGCTATAAACGTTCAATTTGAATTAAACCGATTTAAACGATTTTCTAGGCGTTTTAATTTGTACCGGACAAACGATAAATCCAATTGACACGAAATTTGAAACCTTACCATAATATCACATTACGGATCCGATGAAACTAGTTTCGTCGAAATCCGAGACTGTTTGAAAAATGGCTATTTTAACTCGCCAAATTAATATTAAAAATAATTCGATGCGTTTCGAGCTGCCACGATCAAACGATTACTCCGATTGCTACGAAAATTGAAATCCGATAATAACTAACTATTACGGATCCAACGGAACTAGTTTCGTCCAATTCTGAGACTGTTCAAAAATTGACTATTTTCAGTAGTCGATTTAATATTAAAATATTCAATTTTCACAAATTAACTTTTAATTCCATTTTAAAAGTTCTAAAATATCATTCTAACTTCAATATGATAAAATAAAATTTTACAAATCATTTTCAATCATATTTAACTCAATTTTCAATTATTTCCATAATTTAACATATTAAATTATCGATTTAATTATCCAATTAAATCCAATTATTCGAAATAAAAATTTATTCGACTTATAAATTCACTTATTAATATTTAAAATTAATTAAATATTCAAATTTTAATTACTAAAAATCCTGGGTCGTTACATTTCCGCTGTGTATATTACCGCTGATTAGCTGGGACATGTTTCAAATTTGTCCTGTGTTGTGTAATAGTTTGTAACTCTGATGTATGATTGTATAAGAGTATTGATACAGTTCTTCTTTGTAAAACTGATATTATTTATTATTATATTTTGATCCGCTGCGAATGTGAGGTTTTCTATGTTTTGGTGTTTCTGTTCTTTCTTCTTCTTCTTCTTCTTCTTCTTCTTTCTTTTTCTTCTTTTCTTAACTATTTGGAATTTTCTGAGTCGAAAATTCCGGGTCGTTACACTAATTCTTACTAGACGAGTCGATGTTGATCACTATACACGCTGACTCGAAATAGTATAGTTAGACATTGGGAACTTATTTGATGGGTGTTTATTTAGCGTTTACATATAAATTGTAAATGGTATAGTTAAGTTAGGATTTATTGGCTTAGTAGTAGATTTTTCTCTAAAGGAAAATTGTGAGAACACAATTTTCTTAAGGTGATGTAATAAACCTGGTTTTGAGTAGTAATTAAATAATAAAATTGATTTAGTTGATTAAAATGGATTTTTAAATATTAAATTAGAATAATTTTGGAATTTTATTTAGGAATATTGAAATTTGATAACATAATAATTAGTGATGAAATTAAATTATTTTGGAAATTATTTAACAAATAGATTTGGATGGTGAATATGAGATATCTAAATTGAAAAAACTTAAATACGAAAATAATATTTTATTAAAGTTTTACAATGAATGAATAATATTGGTTTGGGAAAGAAATGATTTTGAAATGGAAATTTGAATAAATATTTTGTCAACTAAATCTAAGTTTCCCAAGCCCAAAATCATCAAAACATCCAGACTTTTCGTTTTCAAGATTTCTCCCTTCATTTTATAAATATAAGTGAGCTCACTATATTCAAATACTTCCTATCATATTTCTTGCTTGTCAACTTTAGGAAGCTAACCCTACTTCTTTACAAATCAAAACTTAATCAAAATAAACGATCCTAAGTCCCTAAATTGATAGGTACTCGTCCCAACACCTCGCTGTCCTATAAATTATGTGGAAGTTTAGGTATTGTTCATGCTATGGTGCTTCAAAAGTGGAAGAAGAGGAAGAAAGGAAGAGCTACTAATTCAGGTAATTAAACTTTTACTCAGGAATTTATGGTTAACCTCTACACTTGCATATATATGTTTGAAATTGAATTGTTGGTGGATGATGAAGCTTGTGCTCAATGAATTAGTGAAGAAATAAGCGAGATGAAGAGGTATAATGGCTAAAAGAAGATCGATAGGTCAACTACGGCTACACAAATTGCATTATCGGTGGATTGACCGTCGATGGTCGACCGATGGTGCCACGGGTCAACTGAAGCTGCGTAAAAAATACATAAAAATGAATAATAAATAAATTATATCAATATATATGTATATAATAAAGTATTTTTTTATTAAAAATAATTTTTTTTATTTAAAATGTAGCGTATTAAGAAATATTTTAGTAAGTATACACACAAATATACACACTACAACGACCCACAAATTTTAACTTTTCGAATGAGAATATTTAATCTATTGAAATATTAAAATTTGATTTGAATTTAATAAATAGAAAGAAAACAATTATTAATAAAACGAATAAATTATTAATTATGTATTTTTATATGAATTTTTAAGATTTTTCGATAATTTTCAATTTAGAAAGTATTTAAATATTGTTTGACATATTTTTCGGCAAATGTTAGTATTTTTGAGATTTCATAAAATAAGATAACCAGGGTACTTTATTGTTGTTGTGGGATCGTGTCGCATATTTGTGTGTGATCATATTTTTGTCATTCACAATTAGTAAGCGAATGAAATTCTATATAGCGACATATCAAAAATTGTAAAATAAAGTAACTCCTACCCTAAGAGTATTCTTCACTTTTCCATTCCCTCTCTTATTTTTGTTTTTCCCTCTCTTCCTCTTATAGTAAAATATTAAAATCTAACCTCCATTCAAAAATTAATTCTAATGACTTACAAAACGAAAAAATACAAAATCGGATCAGCTGGTTTTATTTTGGCTATAGCTTCAAAACCATGCCCATTTAGTCGAGTGCGGTGATTATTGGTAGGTGGGCATGTTGAGACAAACTAGTGATTTTTATTTTTGAGTGATTGGAGACGAATTCGGCCAAAGCAAGGTTGGATTTGGGTTTCTCGTGAGATGGAGCTTCAGTGGTGGTAATTTGGTGGGGTTTAATCGATGGCATATGGTCGTTGCCTTAGGGTTGTCATACGTGAATGCCCGCGGTCGCGCTCATATCCGGGTGATCGAGCTTGAAGTGTGGGGATGTATTTATTGATCACGTGAAGGGGAGTTCGTTTATGATGACCCGCAAATCCATACCCTTTGAATCGACAATAATCCACACATGTCCGACCCAAAAAGCATAGACTGATGGAAAGTCAAAAGAAAGAAAAGAAGAGAGAAGAAGAAGAGAAGAGAAGAAAGAGAGAAGACAGAACCAAACAGAACAATACAAAATCCCACATCGTAGTGGAAAACATATAATATCATATCAATGATCTTTACAAAATAGAAACTGTATATATACATACATCAATCGGAGTTAAATAATCAATCACGAATTATCAGCCTGGACAGTTATAATAACCTGTCCTCACAAATGCTGATAATAAACAACAACTAAGCAATGCAACGAATAATCAATAATCAAAACAGATACGTGTATACAAAAATGAAGATCTCCAGCTCTCCTGCTGAAGCCCCAAAAGCACCAGTCTAAACCTGTAAATATACTCCGTCTGACCCGAGCATTAAAAGGGAAGAACTCCTAGATCAGTCTGGTAAACCAGCGTGAAAAACACACTCAACTGGATTTATTAAATTACCAAACTTTTCCTTTATCAAAACAAAAGTATCTCGTAAGACAAGTCCACACATAAATATGGACATGTTTTTACCTTACGATAACTAAAACATTTCATATCAAATCCTCTTATATTATACTAGTGTCTAGTATATACAAATAATATTAATCATAGTCAAAATGGTTACCCATATAGTATTTCGAGGCTATTCATTACGCCTTTACAAACAAAATCACAGCTCGTAGTGGAGTTTGGATTTCCATACAAATGACCAGGTGAAGAGACTACCTTCCGAATGGGTACACCTCTAGATGGATGTCCGAGGCACAGAACATTCGCCCTCTACCAACACTAGACTGGCCCACCTCTATAAGTAGATGGTACCGAATATGCCATCCTTCGGTCATTCCTTACCTTTACCTAGGGCCCTCAAAGCATACAAACCATAATAATCAGATACACGACGTCATAGCGTGTAAATATATATCTAGAAGAGGATGATCATATCCTACTTGGGAATAACCCATTTAGCCCTGCTGAATCTAACCCTGTTTTAGTCATTTCCAGTTGATGATGCCTGAGGTAACGATTACCTTTCACAAACACACATCACATCACTTTGAATGCCACACGGCCATTTCCGTTGTCTACTAATTACCTTCCACAAAAATACCACCCTTAAGGTCATGCGTCTTAAGGAGGGTGTTAAGCTAAGTGAAGTTGCCTTCTCCGCCGCCACTAATGTACGTTTGTAAGAACCAATGTACATAATCTATAGAAATGCAATGTCAAACAAACATCCATACAAATTGTCCAGGAACAAGACAAACTGAAATTACTTTCCTATTAGGATTAGTAGTGAATAGTCCTTGAATTGGATATTTCATAATGAAGAGACCACTGCTACTATATGTATATTGGGATTTTAACCCTAAATTATCAACAAGCAGTCCCACTATGAAAATCCTAAATGTCAATATCACCACAATTTACACAAACTGAATGCATATACATTGGTCCGAAGTGGTTTTCAGATAAATCGATCTCGGTCTCTTCACACCAACAACGCAAAAGTGTTTCTCAACCTCACATAGAAACTAAGTCTAATAGACTTATCACAGCTCCAACTTTTAACTTGCTATCCTTCGGGCCACGAAGGAAGCTCGATAGAATGGAGTAACACTCCACACTACACGAATCAACATCCTCAAGACAAATGATGATCAAACCTACACAGAAGGCTACGTACTAAGTGCACAACTAAATAGTTCCCACGTTAAGTCGAGGAACTAAAACGGCCAATTTTGATAGTCGATTATTTAACTATCAAAACAAACAAATAGTTAGCACCATAATAATCACTTGACCCTTTTAATTAATCTTTTATTAATTAAATCACTTGCTAAATATTCACTTCAAATTATCTTTTAAAAAGATAAATTCTCAAAACCATTTCAACTTTCTATATTGGAAAACTGTTCCATATATTTATCTAAAAATAAGTAATTCACAATTCTCTTTATTTTCAACACTTAGAAAATATTCCATATACTTAAATCACGATTAAGTATATATTTCTTATTTTATAAGGAAAACATTCTTTTAAACATATTTAGTTGGGTCAAAACGAATGTTACGTAAAACATTGTTACGATAACCCAAAATCACTAGTATAGGGATTCGAAAATTAGATAGATATATAAATCCCATAGCTATACAAAAAGTTTCCTTTCGAAAATCATTTACCATAACAATAGTGCTATAGTCCATCATTTTTTCTCTCGAAACGTTATTTCAACAAATGAATGTTGTAATATATGGTTTAGATACTTAACACATTTTAAAACATATTTAAATTTAAAAGATCACTTTCTAAAACATATCCAATTTATTTATTATATTATTCACTGTCCAAAATCGTGAATATACTTCATTTACCAAATCTAATATTTCTACACATTTATTAAAGGATTATCAACTGTCTGGAATAGTGGATATAATACCTTTAGTAAACTTCTATACTTAACTTATCCAATTCAATTGATTTCACGTTTATAAAACAATGTTTATAAATTCCATTTATATTTTAATAAAAACTTCCAGTTATAAAATCCTTTTATTTACCACTTCCATTTATCTCATTTACGTGCCAAAAATCCAATTTATAAGTTAATTCACTTATAAATCATTTACTTACCAATTCATTCATTTATAACATCCCAAATTATAAATCTTATTCACTTATAAGATTCACTTACAACTTCATTTTAACATTTATAAAACTCCTTTACAATCCCATTATTTTGATTTATAAAATATCCATTTTATAAATCTTATATATAAACCGTTTATAATTAATCAACAATCTCAATTCAAACTATTTTGCCAAATAGTTCACTTTAAATTTCAAAAACCACCTTCCAATTATATTTCACAAAAATCATAATTTTTATAATATAAAAAGTATCACATTTATTTATTTAAAATAAATTCATTTTCATAACAATTTAAAGTTATATATTTCCAACATCACTTGAAAATCCTTTTTAAATTTGGAAATCATCACTTTAACATTTTTAAATTATCAAAATAAGCCCAATGTTGCAAAAGCACTAAATGCATTAATCACGGTATCCAAAACATCATATATCATATGATAACAACATATATCAAAATATTTGTAAATAAACCAATACTGGTGAGGAATCCAGTTGGATCCCTCCAACCTGTCACCTGCAACAAATACACGTATCAAAAATATATGTACAATATCTACTTTAAGGCAGATGCACATACAAAGGGTTATCCGTTCATACACGGGAACGTATAAGGTCTCGTCTGCTCCAATAGACAGGAATATATCCACATACTAATTAATATATAGATAATATATCATATATCATCCAAACAGTCATCAATATATAACAAATTTATTCTCGCTTATGTAAAAATATTAGTGAGTCAGAAAGAGTGAGTTGTACTCACAATGGATCCAATAGCAATTGTAGTGTTTTATTCCGAATAAATACCCAAAATTTACACTAGCTCCAATCAACTCCAAATCAGATCTAAAATGTAGAGTTCGTCAATACGGACCCAACGCAACTTGTTTCGTCAAAAAAGGACCTCGTATGAAGAAGTTGCGCTATTTTAAAGTTTATACAATTTAATATATATGTGTGTGTGTGTGTGTACATATGTATGTATGTATGTATGTATAAATTTCAACTTTTGTTTATTTTATTTAACCTAGCTTCAATTGGGCCATGCAATTTTGCATCATCAAATCAGGCCATCGTTTCTATTTCTTCCCCCAGGTTATCAAGTACGCGAGCAAACCCATGGTCGCCGATGGTCTTCAAATTTTTGCGCCACCATCGTCAACCTAGACGACGATCAACTATAGCATTCGATCAGCCACTGCAAGCTTTATCGACGGTATGAGCATCATCAACCTCAGCCTCCCCCTGCTCTCGAGATTCCCGCTCGAGCTTCGAACCTTCAAATGAAAATCGTCGTCGATTGGCTTCGTCAAAGACAATCTCCACCGTTGAAGTTGTTCGTCTTGTCGCCCTCTGCAACATTGTAGTTGATAATTTTTCATGATTGCTTATGGATTTGGAGAGATCGAGGGAAGACAGAGTGAATGATTTCGGCCTTTGAAATGTTAATGGCGGCTAGACCAAGTTCTATTGGGGTCTATGCAAAATAGAAAAAATGGCGGCCTTATATAGAAAATTCCAAACCACTATTCACCCGAAAAATTTTCAACCTCCAGACGAAGCATGCCACTTTGTGTTTATAATGTTTTACCCCTATTTGAACACAATGGAATATATCGAAAGCCAATTCGATCATATTTGAAAGATAGGTTTTAGAATCGACTTATTTAAATTATAAATTCACCTAAACAGAAACCTACGTGTTTTAAATTGCCACGACTAAACCGTAAATTTGATTGATACGAAATTTGAAATCTTACAATAATATAGCATTACACATCCAATGAAATTATTTTTGTCGAAATCCGAGACTGTTTGAAAGATAGCTATTTTTGCATGTTAATTGAATATTAAAATATTCAATTTCTATAAACAAACTTTTAATTCAATTTTAAAAAAATTCTATCGTCGTTATAATTCAAATAGAATTTAATTCAACTTTATAAAGCATTTTAATTCACATTAAATCCAAATTTCAATTATTTACACAATTTCAAATAATAAATTAACAATTTAATTATCCAATTAAATCACTATATTCGATATTTAAGTCATTTAGCTTATATAATTTGCTTATGAATATTTCAAATCAATTAAATATAAGAATTTCAAAAGACATCAATTTTGAGTCGTTACATCGTCGGTGAAGGCAGTGTGCAATTTCATGGACCGGAGGAGGAGTTCGATCATGCGTGCATGAGGGCGTGTTGTGTGTGTATAAGAGATAGTTTGAGAAGAAAGATTAGAGTAGGTTATTAAGTTAATTAAGTAATTTAAGTTAATTACTCATATTTTTAATCCATAAACTTATAAAATGAATAACTTATTCATACAGGATCCAATCGAGACATGGTCTTTTGCGTTGCTCTCATAAGAGCGTTATCTACACAATGGAGTTGATTTTATCGTGTTTAAAGCTAGTGAAATTTTGAGCTAGAACCTAGTGCCATTAGATTTTAGATCGAACTGGAACGCTCAAGCGTCAACTAGAGTTTTGATGAGTTAACTCACCTCCAGTTGAATAGTGTATGATATATGTAGTAGATATAAATTGTGACGCCCCACCTCTATACCCACGCTAACCAAGAACATTTCGGTGAATGCTGTCGACTAGCACGGAGAATAAGGCTGTTGAGGAGCGACCATCCATGTAATTTCTTTGCGCGAGTACCGATATGTCAGATAATATAACATGCATTCTATTTCAAGAGGAAATCCGACATACCGACACAAACTCAAAGCTACTACACGATGGCTATATAAATCCTTCGGAAAACAAATATAGAAATAAGCATAACACAAATCAGTCACAGACAATTCATATCACAAAGGCGGAATAAGATATGAATATTACACTAGAAAGTGTACATCAGAATAGTGGTCTTAAAAAGATCCACAATATCACAAAAGAATAGTTACACGAACTACACAAAAGAATAAGTATACATTAAGGAGTCTATATCTCAAATGTATACAACAAAATAACTACTAATCTAGTAGTTAACCCAAAAGTCAAGGAGTTAATCCCGGATGAGAAGTCAAGCAGAAGCACCTGCAACATCTCGGTCTGACCCGAGTATTATTTAATAAGAAAATAATAAACGGATCAGTCTAACTATAAATATCAGATGAAACGATATAGAATAAGAGATATGACTAAACAAATAATAATCACAATGCCAAGCTGTGATATATATATATATATATATACACACATATATACTTAGTTGATAATCATCAAGAGATTAATCAATGTCACCAAATCTACACAAGAATCAAAGAAACGTCATACTCCTAATTTCGTTCACCATACCATAAATATTGACGATAATATCAATGTCAATCACAAAAGTCAATGACACACAAATTCCAGAAGACTACACAAGAAATCCAGAAATCACAAAAGTCAATGACACACTAATTCCAGAAGACTACACAAGAAATCCAGAAATCACAAAAGTCAATGACACACTAATTCCAAAAGACTACACAAGAAATCCAGAAATCACAAAAGTCAATGACACACTAATTCCAGAAGACTACACAAGAAATCTAGAAATCACAAAAGGGGGGAGGCCTATCACAAACGGGAGCATAAAGCCCACCAACAGCTGTAACACATGAACGAGAAGCTATCTCATGGTAGCTAGCCATTAATTTGACACACGAATGGTCCGAAGACCTGACACACGAATGGTCCGAAGACCGTGGGTAGCTACCCCATAAATTTGACACACGAACGGGGTTTAGTCTCCCACGCAGACAAAGAGACATCGCACATTGCTAGTCTAAATCACAAAAAATGATCGTCATGATCATCGAGAAGTGTCAATCACACTAAGCTAGTAAATATAAAAGTTTAGCCTAATGTCCCATAACCACTTGCTTAACTTAAATATTTACGAACAAACTGTAAATCTCCACTAGAAAATTGTCACAAGATGTTCAATCGAACAAGTCCAAGAATTAACCGACAAAGTAAACGCAAGCGTTTCATACCACTTGTTCTACTAAGCCGTTTAATTAGATTTCTCATACGAGTGACGTAAAGGTTTGTATATACTAATAGATTGGAAAATGGTTTTATAAACGAATTTGGTATTAAAATAGTATTGAAATCGTTTGAGGAAAGAGTTTTGATATTTACTACTAGTATAGAAAACCTTTATATTTTTAAAGTGACAAATCACGAAGAAGATTGTAAGAACAATCAATCACAAAAAATTCACATACGAAGACGTGAATAAAATCCAACGAAATCGATAAAGGATCCATCGAAAGGGATATTCAAAAATCCCTAAAAAGAGTCATCAAAGTCATAATAGATGATAACAACAAATAGGATTATCACGAATCGATTTAAATTGGAAGTTCAATCCAAAAAGGCAAGTTGGACTCAAACAGCAGGTTCAGTCGACTGAACAGAGATTTTCAGTCGACTGACCCTGTACCTGGAAATTTTCCAGGTTCAGGAAACTTTCTGTTTCCAGTTTCAGTCGACTGTGCAGAGATTTTCAGTCGACTGAATCATGCCTGGGCTGTTTTTCAGCCTTATTCAAATCAAGAGCAAACTCTTCCAAAATACAACTGGACGAACATTGGCTCTAAGGGTTTATGCCAATCGGCGACCCGGCCCTATATGCTCCTCGATGCATCACCAAAAGCATGATCAAACATCCATAAAAGGATTTTCACACAAATTTGGTTTAAAAACCCAAAAATTGGAATATTCACAAAACCAATCCAAATCAAGAGCAAATGCACATGAAGAAGTGTTAGGAATTCATAACCCACAACCAAAGATAATTATAGTTATAGATGTGAGATAAAAATCTCACCTTTTCACAAAATCGAACAAGAAGAAGCTTGAAAGCAAATGGAGAATCAACCTCTCTTCAACACAACCCAAATGAGCTTGAATCTAAGCTCAAAAACAAGAACATTCCCAAGATTAGGTTTAGGAATATCTGAAATTGGTAAGAGAATAAGTTGGAGAAGAAGAAGAGAAGGTTACCAATGGGTTCTTCTTGAGTTTGGAGCAAGGAATTTGATTAGCAAGGGAAACTAGGGTTTTGGAATTTTAATTTCCAATCTCTCCCACCATTAACACTCTAAAAACTGAAATGAGAAGAGAATGACGGTGAGTGGGGAAGAGTGGCTAAGATTTGAGCATAAGTTAACATAGGGTTGAGCCCAAAAACCAAACCCAAAGTAAAAAGTAGCAGAAATCAACTTTCTCCAAACATATCGAAGCTTATACTCAAAAAGGTCGCAAACGGCATTTTAAACTCAATGGGAGTGGTCCCGAGCCCTAATTCGACCGTATGCAAAAAGTAGATTTTCGGACTAAAATCCGACTAACGATAAAATATTTAAATAAAATATTTAAATATAAAATTGATAAATATGCGGGTTGTTACAGACTCCCCTCCTTAAAGAAATTGCGTCCTCGCAATATTACAAGAAGAAGATATATAGTGACAACCATAAAAGCATATCCAACACAAAAGAAGTTTGAAATAAGAAGTTCACCTCAAAGAGCACGAGAAAGTAAGTTCGGATGTGTACGCTCGATGTACTCTCTAGATTCCCAAGAACAATCCTTAGGATTTGAAGACCATTGAACTTTAACAAGCGGAACATCTTTATTTCGAAGTCGTTTGACTTCCGAAGCAATGATACGAGTAGGATGTTGCTCATAAGTTAAATTAGGCGAAACTTCAATCTCTTCCACAACACCGGGCTCAAGAATAGAATCGGAATCTCGAAGACATTTCCGAAATTGAGAAACGTGAAACACGTCATGCATAGCAGAAAATTGAGCCGGTAATAAAAGGCGATAAGCCATGGAACCAATACGTTCAGTGATAGGAAATGGCCCAATATATCGAGGCGCTAACTTTCCCGATCGACTGAAACGTACAACACCTTTCATTGGTGAAACACAAATAAACACAAGATCTCCCACAGAAAATTCTAACTTCTTTCTCCGGTTATCGGCATAGGATTTTTGTCTACTTTGGGCTTCTTTCATCCTATGACGAATAAGATCAATCTTTTCTGTGGAATCACGAATAAAATCTGGACCTAAAGCCAGCTTCTCACCGGCCTCAAGCCAACAAGAAGGAGATCGACATGGCCTTCCATAAAGTGCCTCAAAAGGTGCCATACCAATACTAGATTGGAAGCTATTATTATAGGAAAATTCAACAAGTGAAATATGATCTTCCCAACTTCCACCAAAATCAAGAACACAAGCACGAAGAAGATCTTCAAGAGTTTGATTCACACGCTCGGTTTGTCCATCGGACTGGGGATGATAAGCGGTGCTAAAATTAAGCTTCGTTCCCAAAGCTTTTTGAAGACTCTTCCAAAATCCACTAGTAAACAATGGATCACGATCACTAACAATTGAAGTAGGAACTCCATGCAATTTAACAATCTCTTTAATAAAGAGTTTGGCCAAAAGAGGAACGGTTCGGTTAGACCGAACGGGAATAAAATGGGCGGATTTAGTAAGTCTATCAACAATTACCCATAAGCTATCATGACCCGAACGAGAACGGGGAAGGCCATCTATAAAATCCATGGAAATTTTGTCCCACTTCCAAACTGGAATTTCTAAAGGTTGCAATAACCCTCCGGGCCTTTGATGTTCGGCCTTAACGAGCTGGCAAGTCATGCAACGTTTAACGAAGTTAGCGATGTCAAGTTTCATTCCCTCCCAATAATAAAGTCGCTTCATATCCGCGTACATTTTACTACTACCGGGATGAATGGTAAATTTAGAGTGATGAGAATCTTCTAAAATATCTTTACGAAGATCCCTAACATTTGGCACGATAAGCCTACCAAATTTCCGAATGCCGCCACGAGAATCGATATTAAAGTCTTTCAAACCTTCAATATCAATTTTATCCTTAATATTTTGGCCAAGACGAACCAATTCAGTATCTAGCCTTTGAGCTTCAAGAATGCGGTCTAAAAGAGATGGATGAGCCTCAAGGCTACATAAAACAAATGATGAGCATAAATCGGAAACACGGTCTCGAATTTCGCTAGTGGATAAAATCTCGAGATCGTTCCATTCAGATATCATCATAGAAACAACAGCTTGTTGTTTATGGCTAAGAGCATCGGCGACAAGATTACCCTTACCGGGAGTATAAAGAATATCAAGATCATATGGTGCAAGAAATTCGAGCCAACGCTGTTGACGCAAATTAAGTTCCTTTTGTGAGAATAAATATTTCAAAGACTTATGATCTGTGTAAAGAACAAATTTCTCTCCTAAGAGATAATGACGCCAAATCCGAAGAGCAAAAACAATAGCCGCGAGCTCTAAATCATGAGTGGCATATCTAGTCAAAGCAGGCTTTAATTGCCTAGAAGCATAAGCAATAACGCGTTCCTTTTGCATAAGAACGGCACCCAAACCAATGCGACTAGCATCGGTATAAACAACGAAATCTTGATTCCCATCGGGAATAACAAGAATAGGAGCATCAGAAAGAAATTCTTTTAATTTCTGAAAAGAAGCTTCACATTTGTCCGACCAAATGTATTTAACACCTTTCTTCGTCAAGCTAGTGAGAGGCACGGAAATCTTAGAAAAGTCTTTGATAAAACGACGGTAATAGGCCGCCAATCCAAGAAAACTACGAATCTCTGTCACACTCTCCAGTCTCTTCCAATCTTGAATCGCTTCAATCTTTGAAGGATCCACGGAAATTTCGGATTCAGAAATAATGTGACCGAGAAACTTCACACGAGATTGCCAAAAGTGGCACTTAGAAAATTTTGCCTTTAATTGATTACTCCTAAGAGTTTCCAACACAATCCGAAGATGTTTTTCATGCTCCTCCTCGGTTTTAGAATAAACAAGAATATCATCGATAAAGATGAGAACAAACCGGTCGAGGAAGTCTTTAAAAACTCGATTCATTAAGTCAACGAAATAAGCCGGGGCATTACTTAACCCAAATGGCATAACAAGCCATTCATAAGATCCATACCGAGTACGGAACGATGTCAAAGGAATGCTATCCTCTGCAATACGAAGCTGATGAAAACCGGTAGCCAAGTCCAATTGTGAAAAGACTCTAGCACCACTAAGTTGATCGAATAGATCATCAATCCGAGGTAAAGGATATTTTATTTTTGATAGTAAGATCATTAAGCTTGCGGTAGTCAACGCAAAGCCTAAGTGTACCATCGGTTTTCTTCACAAAAATAGCTGAAGCTCCCCAAGGCGAGGAACTTGAGCGAATAAATTGCTTCGTTTCCAATTCAGATAATTGTTTATGCATCTCCTCGTTTTCTTTATTGGACATACGATAAGGAGGACGAGTGATAGGTTGAGCTCCCGGAATAAGATTAATTCTGAACTCAATTGCTCGCTTAGGTGGTAATCCTAAAACGGGCTCGAATACGTTGGAAAATTCACAAACGACGTGAATAAGAGAAATAATATCACCCTCATCATCATCATCGTCATCACGAGGATTTAAAGAATATAAAGATGCAACCAAAGAAGAATCTGAATCTTTAAGAATAACAGAAACCTGATTAACAGATTAAGGATGTCGAAGATGAATAGTCCGCTCAGGACATAGGATATGAGCTTCATAATGGTTAAGTCAATCCATTCCCAAAATCATTCCAAAGCCTAAATAACGCATGACATGCAAATCGGCTCGGAAAGATAAATCACACAAAATAATCTCGACATCTTTACACAATAAACTAATTGTTGCGGATCCACCAACCGGATTCGCAATTCTCAAAGAAGTCATTAAACACAAAACATCCAAAGAAAAAGTATCAACAAGTTCTTTTGATATAAAAGAATGGGACGCACCCGTATCAAAAAGAACTCGAATAGGATGATCACGAAACAAAATAATTCCATCTAGAATAGAATGAGAAATACCTTGGCCACGAGATGTGTTGCCAGGGGCTTGAGCAACATTTAACTTTCCCTCCCTCCTATTTTGAAGTTTGGGACACGCATGCATAAAATGGTCCGGGCTTTTGCAATAGCGACAAGTACGAGGCTTTGAACACTTGTTCGCAAAATGGTCTTTCGAACCACAATTATAGCCTTTCCCTTGAGTAGAGGAAAAGGTCTTTTCAACAGGAGTTGCTTGCCTCCCTTTCCTATTGGGATAAGGACCTTTGAATTTGCTTGGCCTCTTCTTGTTGTTGAAGTTTGGTTTGGAACCCACCACTTCAACATCATTCTCTCTATCCGCCTCTTCAAGACGAAGAGCGATATCAACGAGTTGGTCGAAAGAAACTTCTAACTTTAGAAGTAATGGCTTCTTGAGACTTTTGTTTAAGCCATAAACAAATCTCTGATTCTTCTTCAGAGGGGTGTTGATGTATTCAACCCCATATTTGGAAAGCGACTCGAAGGAGGCGACGTAATCAGTCACGGAGGACTCACCTTGAACAAGGTCTATAAATCGTCGAGCCAATGTCACTTTTTCAGCTTCTGGCACGAATTTCAACTCGAAGCGTTCCCGGAATTTCTCCCAGGTGAGATCCGCTTCATTAATCTCAGAAATAAGAAGCTCGTACCAGTCCAATGCTCTTTCTCGGAGCATACTTGAGGCCACCTGAACTCGGTGAAGGTCAATAAGATTCATGCGAGAAAAGATTCGATCGCATGTTCTAAGCCAAGCTTGTACTTCAATAACAGTTTCGGAACCTTTGAATGGCTCCCCACCCAAATTAGTGTAATCGCTACACAAGCGTGCAAATCCCGACTTTAGGTGAGTAGGTTCCGGGTTAACTCCAGCTGCTTGAGCATTAGTTACTAAATCAAGAAGCTGTTGAGCAGTCATAAAAACTCCATCTTGGGGTGGAGTGCTAGCTGGCACGGCTCTAGGACGGCCTGGTCTAGACATTTCTCTTCCTTTAGAAAGAAAGAAGAGGAATGAAAAGGTCATTCACCAAATTGAATATCAAGCAAATCTTGATAGACAAAACAAGGAATCATAAAAGCAAATAGGATAGAACGGTACGTAGCCCTGAATAAAAATCCTAAAGCACGACTCCTAAGATGAACTTAGGACGATGATCCTTGTTATAATATTCCATATTGTTCCGAAATTTGGCTCTGATACCAAGCTGTGACGCCCCACCTCTATACCCACGCTAGCCAAGAACATTTCGGTGAATGCTGTCGACTAGCACGGAGAATAAGGCTGTTGAGGAGCGACCATCCATGTAATTTCTTTGCGCGAGCACCGATATGTCAGATAATATAACATGCATTCTATTTCAAGAGGAAATCTGACATACCGACACAAACTCAAAGCTACTACACGGTGGCTATATAAATCCTTCGGAAAACAAATATAGAAATAATCATAACACAAATCAGTCACAGACAATTCATATCACAAAGGCAGAATAAGATATGAATATTACACTAGAAAGTGTACATCAGAATAGTGGTCTTAAAAAGATCCACAATATCACAAAAGAATAGTTACACGAACTACACAAAAGAATAAGTATACATTAAGGAGTCTATATCTCAAATGTATACAACAAAATAACTACTAATCTAGTAGTTAACCCAAAAGTCAAGGAGCTAATCCCGGATGAGAAGTCAAGCAGAAGCACCTGCAACATCTCGGTCTGACCCGAGTATTATTTAATAAGAAAATAATAAACGGATCAGTCTAACTATAAATATCAGATGAAACGATATAGAATAAGAGATACGACTAAACACATAATAATCACAATGCCAAGCTGTGATACATATATACATATATACTTAGTTGATAATCATCAAGAGATTAATCAATGTCACCAAATCTACACAAGAATCAAAGAAACGTCATACTCCTAATTTCGTTCACCATACCATAAATATTGACGATAATATCAATGTCAATCACAAAAGTCAATGACACACAAATTCCAGAAGACTACACAAGAAATCCATTAATCACAAAAGTTAATGACACACTAATTCCAGAAGACTACACAAGAAATCCAGAAATCACAAAAGTCAATGACACACTAATTCCAGAAGACTACACAAGAAATCCAGAAATCACAAAAGTCAATGACACACTAATTCCAGAAGACTACACAAGAAATCCAGAAATCACAAAAGTCAATGACACACTAATTCCAGAAGACTACACAAGAAATCCAGAAATCACAAAAGGGGGGGAGGCCTATCACAAACGGGAGCATAAAGCCCACCAACAGCTGTAACACATGAACGAGAAGCTATCTCATGGTAGCTAGCCATTAATTTGACACACGAATGGTCCGAAGACCTGACACACGAATGGTCCGAAGACCGTGGGTAGCTACCCCATAAATTTGACACACGAACGGGGTTTAGTCTCCCACGCAGACAAAGAGACATCGCACATTGCTAGTCTAAATCACAAAAAATGATCGTCATGATCATCGAGAAGTGTCAATCACACTAAGCTAGTAAATATAAAAGTTTAGCCCCATGTCCCATAACCACTGCTTAACTTAAATATTTACGAACAAACTGTAAATCTCCACTAGAAAATTGTCACAAGAGGTTCAATCGAACAAGTCCAAGAATTAACCGACAAAGTAAACGCAAGCGTTTCATACCACTTGTTTTACTAAGCCGTTTAATTAGATTTCTCATACGAGTGAGGTAAAGGTTTGTATATACTAATAGATTGGAAAACGGTTTTATAAACGAATTTGGTATTAAAATAGTATTGAAATCGTTTGAGGAAAGAGTTTTGATATTTACTACTAGTATAGAAAACCTTTATATTTTTAAAGTGACAAATCACGAAGAAGATTGTAAGAACAATCAATCACAAAAAATTCACATACGAAGAGGTGAATAAAATCCAACGAAATCGATAAAGGATCCATCGAAAGGGATATTCAAAAATCCCTAAAAAGAGTCATCAAAGTCATAATAGATGATAACAACAAATAGGATTATCACGAATCGATTTAAATTGGAAGTTCAATCCAAAAAGGCAAATTGGACTCAAACAGCAGGTTCAGTCGACTGAACAGAGATTTTCAGTCGACTGACCCTGTACCTGGAAATTTTCCAAGTTCAGGAAACTTTCTGTTTCCAGTTTCAGTCGACTGTGCAGAGATTTTCAGTCGACTGAATCATGCCTGGAAACTCTCGGGTTTCAGGTTCAGTCGACTGAACAGAGTTTTTCAGTCGACTGAATCATGCCTGGGTTGTTTTTCAGCCTTATTCAAATGAAGAGCAAACTCTTCCAAAATGCAACCGGACGAACATTGGCTCTAAGGGTTTATGCCAATCGGCGACCCGGCCCTATATGCTCCTCGATGCATCACCAAAAGCATGATCAAACATCCATAAAAGGATTTTCACACAAATTTGGTTTAAAAACCCAAAAATTGGAATATTCACAAAACCAATCCAAATCAAGAGCAAATGCACATGAAGAAGTGTTAGGAATTCATACCCAACAACCAAAGATAAGTATAGTCATAGATGTGAGATAAAAATCTCACCTTTTCACAAAATCGAACAAGAAGAAGCTTGAAAGCAAATGGAGAATCAACCTCTCTTCAACACAACCCAAATGAGCTTGAATCTAAGCTCAAAAACAAGAACATTCCCAAGATTAGGTTTAGGAATTTCTGAAATTGGTAAGAGAATAAGTTGGAGAAGAAGAAGAGAAGCTTACCAATGGGTTCTTCTTGAGTTTGGAGCAAGGAATTTGATTTGCAAGGGAAACTAGGGCTTTGGAATTTTAATTTCCAATCTCTCCCACCATTAACACTCTAAAAACTGAAATGAGAAGAGAATGAGGGTGAGTGGGGAAGAGTGGCTCAGATTTGAGCATAAGTTAACATAGGGTTGAGCCCAAAAACCAAACCCAAAGTAAAAAGTAGCAGAAATCAACTTTCTCCAAACATATCGAAGCTTATACTCAAAAAGGTCGCAAACGGCATTTTAAACTCAATGGGAGTGGTCCCGAGCCCTAATTCGATCGTATGCAAAAAGTAGCTTTTCGGACTAAAATCCGACTAACGATAAAATATTTAAATATAAAATCGATAAATATGCGGGTTGTTACATAAATTATGTTTTATGCTTGAATGATTTATTTGTTTGGTTTGGTTGAATTTCCCATTTTGAAAAGCGAACGATATATAAAATTAAATAGAAAGAATTTTGTAGAGGAATCTGGATTCATCTCCATTGTTGATTTTAATTTCAGTTATATGCCGATTGTATAAATTATTGAATGTCAAAATTTTGTAGCTTGACCATATTGGATGGGACAATGATATGTGTAAAAAGTTGAACCCTTTTATTGATAAAGGTAGTAGTAGCATTATTTAAGTGCTAGGTAGCTATTGGCTTCATTATAGTATTTTGAAAATACTATTATTAATTGTTTTGATTTGAAATTGGTTTTGATTTGGAGAATGATTTTAAATTTGGCTTTTGGAATTTTCAATGGTATTTTATTTAGAAATATTTTTTGGAACTCCTCTATTTTACTTCAACTTTTTGACAGTCTCTTCTAAATTAGGTGAAAATGCTTTAGAAATACGTTGGGAAGTATTTATTGTACAGAAAAAGTTCATATAATAGTGGATGTTTATTTAAAAGAAAATAAAGGAGAATTTATCTTTTGTAATAAAGTAATTCCGCTTTAGAAAAAGATAGCAATATTTTGAAATAAATATTGGTGAAATATTTTATATAAAATATTGTAATAAAAGAGGGATTTATAAAAAAATATTTTATAAATAAAAGAATAGATCTATAAATAATATTTTTATGTGGGAAATGATATCATTTTGAGGAACTGGAATAATAAATCACACTTGTAAACCTATGATGATATATTGAATGATCAGTTTATGGAAAATATTTAGTTCTGTCTTGAGACCGAAGATTGGTAAAACGTATATGAATATAAATTTGGAGATTTATGAAACAAATTTTATAAATAGAAAGGAAATTTATAGATGGAGTGGTAAATATAAAATAGACTTATAAAAAGTAGTTTTATAAAAGGAATGAGATTTGATTTCGACAAATGAACATTTTAAATTATGGTGGTATGGAAAGTATTCTTTTCGTAATTAACACAAAATTCCGATGTAGGGAAACTCATCCCTATCTTGAGAATTAAGAATATATATTGAGGCAAGGGTAGTATACTAACTTGTTTGACTTCATTGTTAATTTAAGGGATACACAAGTTTAAAATCAGGAAGTGGTATAACTTTAGTTGATTTATTTAAATCGGTATTTAATAAAGTACATATATAATAGTTATATATATGCGTATCGATATACGATTTCGATAATCATTTAAATTGGATTTGAAATGTATTAATATGGATTAGATTTGCAAATGCATTTGGGCTATCGGCCCATTTAGGATGGTCAGCCATGCTTGGAAAGGGTATTAGGATGAAATGAAAAGATAGATAAAATGATAGTATAATTGAATAAATGGAAAGATATATAAAATGGTAATATGGTAGTAAACTATCGATTTTGTGAGAATGGCTGCTTCGAATTTAGATGTTAACTCTTTGTCCAAGTGGTTGATTTTGTATTAGAACGATCAAATAACAAATTATGGCAGAATTATGAAATTTATGCAAAATCAATAAAAATTCTATCCATACAGAAATTTTTGTGACATTCCATAGTTATGAAGATAAATGTTATTATGGTGTGAGAGAAAAAGAATGGATAATGATAGAATGTTCGAGCACTTTAATGGTGAAGGATAATATTTGATTAATTGGTTGTACTTACCTATTTAGATACTATAAAACATGAATGGTTAGAAAATGGTGCAAGCGAATGATAAAATATTAATGGTTGAATTCCTAAAATAAAATATTAGTGAACAATTTGAGTGGGTACATCATCCAAAATAAAGATTGAAATGAAAGTGATAGAATGCCCATATAAAATATATAATGATAAAAATTTACCTTGTGAGGACTAGGAGGATACTTTCGGATGCGAATGAGTATCATATCCCCAACCATGGCCGAAATGATTTTTGGATATCAAATATCTAGATCCACTGATACGGATGAATACCATACACTAATCCGATCTGTTGACGATTAATAATCTAAAAAGTAGAAAATTTAGGGTTTACATAAAACAATCAATCAAATTGATTGTTGAAGTATGAAAAATAAACAGATATGATGATAATAAATAGTCTGGATCAGTTAATATTCATTAACTCCGCATAAAATAAAATTTTAATTTGATAGAAAAATAATACTTATCATTCATATAATTCTGACAAAAACGAACAGATAATTTTTGAATGCGGATGTCAACATATCCGTATTCGTTTTATGGATATCAAATATTTATCTCTTTTTGAGAAGCAAATGAAGATAGATTTTGAGTTTTCCAAGTATTAATTTAAAGGTGCAAGCGATTATGGATACGAATTTTGCACCATCAATTTATGAGTTTCACTAAAACAAAAAAGGGATTTGTTGGCATTTGGTAAACACTATTATATAATTTAGTAGCATTACAATAAACCCCACCTAACTACTTATTACAAAAAGTTTGGGATTTTCTTTAGTATTTTGGAAGACTCTATTAAAAGCTACAATATTGCATTTTTTTCCTGTTTGTGCTTTTTTTAATAACACAATATAATGTGAAGAAAACTAATACCACATTATTTGTCCGAGCTTATTGTGGCATTGCATAAATCACCATTATATCTTCAAACTAAAATAGCACAATTAAAATGTTGCCATTTGTTACGAAAATTACCATTTGTTACAAATATTACGATTAAAGCGATTGAAATAGCAAAATGCACCCAGGTTCGAGTTCGGAAACAACTTCTTCGCAATGTGAGGGAAAGACCACATACATTATCGACCTTCCCAGAGCCCGCTATCGCACGGGAGCCTTGTGCACTGGATTCCACCTTTACATTTTCTTCAACTTTAGAACATTACATGGTAGGTGATAACATTTTAATGACACATTAATGGACCAAAATTTTGTTTCTAATAATTAATAATATCACACATTATATTAAACATAAAAAAAATTATACAGAAAATTAGTCTTCTAGAATGCATTTTTGATAAATCATAACCAAGTTGACACTGTATAACACATATGGCGAGCAAGAGCCAAATCGAAAATAACTTTAGTTTCTAGTATATAGCAGTCCGTCTTCGCTCAAAAAAATGTAAGTACCTGTAGAAAATAAATGAAATCTAAAATTAATAAATAGCAGAAACACTGCTATTCTTTGACGGTAGAGGCCTAAAACATTATAGGTTAACAGTTGAACTTTCAGTTGCATGAATTGATAAAAATAAAAGGACAAAGAATAAAAAATAACTCCTCGACAGAAATAAAAAGGGTATAAAAGATCAAAATCCATATTAAACAAATAATACCAAAACGATATGTAACAACCCACCATTTTGGATGGTTCAAATCATTAATAAACCACACATGTTAGACTCAAACCATTTGAAAGAAAGGATTGTTAATGGGGGTAAATAAGAAAAAAGAAACAATAGAAAACAAAACACATAATCTCGCAGCAGAACGACAAAATATAATAATCAAATAAACAGTTCATGAAGCTGTTTTTCAAATAACATTTGATTACACTTTTACAGTTCAAATCATATTTATACATACATCAGAAATAAACAAATAATGCAGCGGAATATAGAATTCAGTGGAATATAAATAGAAATAATATACTGAATCTTTGTCTTCGTCCTTCAAAAATTAGTCTTCAATACACTAAAAAGCTCAGACTGACCCGTGCGTAATGAAAAGACAAAAGACTCGAGTCATAACTAAAAGATCTTATGTAAGTCAAATCAAAACAAGTAAAATAGAAATATTAGTGCAATGGTTTCATAGATGTTAAGGGATTTCATCTCCAATTTAGTGTACAACGTGAATATAATCATTTAAAGGGTTTCAAATAATTCGAAATATCAATCTTAATCATCTGACTAAACAAATCCGAAGTTTGAATTAACTTAAACCCTTCAGATAATTCAATCCCAAATAAAAGTCCAAATTCAAGATATTATAAGGTATATGTCATTTGAACTACTATAAAAAATCAACATTTCCAAATCAATGAAAACCGCTTAGGTTTATCATTTTAACCCATAACGATTTTCCGCTAATCTATAAGATTGTTCAGGTACGTATCATTTCAACCCATAGGGATACAAAGATATAGACATAAATAACATCCAATCATCCAAAAGATCAACCAATAACATCCATCCAATCACCCAAATATCAACAATTGAACATACAACACAATCATCATTGAAATCAACCAATAATTACCAACCATTTACTGGTTATCATTAACAGTCTTTTAACTAGCAATTTAAATTTAAATATTAAATGAAATGGAAATTAAATTCAATAAAAGTCATATTTAACTAGAACGACAATTTAAAATATACTAAACAGTAACCAATCAATTTCTAATCATATCACAAATTCAATTTAACCAACATAAGAAAATCTAGTAGTTTGGAGTGTTTGCTCATCTTTCGTGGCTACAAAATAATGATAAAAATGGGGTCTCATCTTTTGTGGCTACAAAATAATGATAAAAATAAGGTAATATGGAGATTCCTAGCAAAGATCCAATTTCAAAGCAAATCCAACAAATCTTAGACATAAACACGAATCAATAAACAAGTTTCAACTACTTCCAACTTTCAAACAACGAAGATCCAAACTACGGACAAAGCTGAAACTAAGTCATATTTAAGAAAATATATGGACCAGAATACTACTAAATTTGTAAAAGTGACTAAATAAAAAGTTGTAAAAAATTATTTTCTCTCCACTTTCAAAAAATAATCACTCAAAAGTCTTCTTTTTTAAGGATGTTATGGTCAAAACAAACTGAGGTGTTTTCTGAGTTGAAAATCCGAGTTCAAAAATACCTCGAAAAGATTTGAGTTTTTGGCATAGCAAATTAAGAAATTTGAAGAACTGAGCTAAAATAAAGTTGAAGCCGCTAGAAAAATAAATTATTTGACAAAAGAAATCACATAATTTGGTTCATTTTTGAAGGAGATATGATTGATATAATATGAGGTATTTTCGACCAAAATTGGACCCGAGAAAGAACTAGAAAAATGGAATTTTTGTACAGAAATATTCGGAATGGAAAAATGGGTTAACAACAAAGTTATTACCATTGATATTATGCACGGTTTAAAAAAATGAATTATTTTATTTGAAGTAGTTTAGTGGAATATAGAAGCCATGAATATAAGGGGAAGAAAGAGGGAAAAAGGGAAGGGAAAAAGAAGGGAAAAAGAGAAAGAAGAGGAGAAGGGTGGTGGGGCTTTGGCCATGGGTTACTATCGTGGGTTGTTGGTGGTGATGGAGATGGGTGGCGGCAAGAGGAGAGTGGTAGGCTAGGGTTTTTAAAGAGGAAGGATGTAATTTGATTAGGAGATTTAGGAGTTTTGGAGTTTGGAGTTTTCTGTGGATTTGAGCAAGAAGAAGAAAAAGAAGAGTATGCAAAAAGTTTCTCAAATGAGGAATTTCTGTATGTATTTTGTTTTAGTCAAATAGGAAATAGAAGGTCAATTGGTGGGAAAATAAAGGATCCAAAGTTTTTTAGGGTTTCTAGGGTCTCTTGGTTTACTAAGATGCACATTAGTGAAAACAAACCCAATAAGACTTAGCCAAAAAAAAGAAGAACACAAATGTACACTACAAATGAAATAAATAAGCTACAGGTTATTTAATAATTAAGAAATGAAGGTGGAGAGACAAAAATAATTGTCACATTTTATTTCTAAAGCTTCAGGCATTACTAACGTATAAAGAAATGTACGTAGGAATGGAAAAGTTTGCAAACCAAAGGAAAGTGAAATTTTGTATCCGTGAAAATGAGGTGGCAAGAATTAAATAAAACCTAAAAGTCCAGTCTCAGGTATTAAATAGAACGAGAAATGAATGAATCAAGTATTGATAATGATATAACTATTTTAAAAAGTATATGCAACAATTAATAACAAAAGAAATGAAGGGACCATGTACATCGCACAACCTTTTTGAAATTCAATTTGCAAAACGTAACCGAATTAACTTCATTAACTCAAATAATATTCAAATTTGTACGCCTTTAGTTTTCTTATCTATGCATAATAAATAAAATTGCATACCTTAGAAATGAAAATGTTCAGTTGGTTTTCCCAAAATGATCTTTTATTTTCATTAAAACATCATTTCTATTTAACACAAAAGGCATGTTTCTTTTATTAATCTACTAATTGCAATCAACGTTTTCTTCCCCTCTAATTGAAATATTTTAATAACATTAATTGCAATTACTTATAAAGTTAAATTTCAAAACAGACAACTAAAATGGATGAAAACAGAATAATTTTTTTATTTAGTCATTTAAACACCTTTATAAATTTTTTGTTTATATGTTAGAGTAATAAATAACTTACTTAAATAAATTATTTTCCTTCTCTTGTAATCCATCTGTATTCTAAAGCACAATTCAAATATACACATATTTCTTCCTTTAAATCAATCATTCTATTCTTTATTTCAATGAAATTAAACCTACATTCACAAATTAAACTTTCATTTTATTTGATATGATTGTTCTTTTCATTAAATCAACTTTCCTTATATTTACACAAAACATAAGCTACGTTTAATTACACCTGTTTGTTGAAAATTTGGTATACTCTCTACCACTAATTGAAATTACTCAATTTGAAATTATTCAATTACATTAATTTCAATTGTCTACAAAGGTGAATTTCAAAATGGAGAAGATAATTGTAATGAGAAATAGAACAATTATTTCCTATCTAATAGTAATTTAAACATATGTATACACTAGTGGATATAAACCGGAATTATACATTTTTACCAAATAATAGTTTCTCGTCTCTGCAATCAATCTTTCAGCTATCCAACATTTGAAATAAAAAAATATAACTTCTTTTTTAATAAAGTAACATTTATTATTCTTTATTAACATTTACTATTCCAATCAACTGGAAATTTACATTTAGATAATTGTTAATTTCGTTCAAACCAATGTTATAAAAATAAACGGTAACATCTGTTATCATCATTACATTATTGCAAACATGCGTCATTAATAGAAATTTTAATTAAGCTCATAACTAGTATTATAGTTTAATTTATATCAGTAAAATCTTAATTTTTTTATTCCTAACCATTTTATTCAAGAATCTTATTTAGTATAATATTTTTAAACATTTAAAAATATTGGTCCTTACAATCTGCCCCACTCAAAACTTTTCTTCCCAAAAATTGAACAAGAAGGTATCCAAAAATCTATTATATTCTATTTAAAACAGTCAATACATATTTAAGTTTAATAAGATTTGAAAATAACTCAAATTCTACAAAAATTTCTATGTCTTAAATTTTTTTAGCAGAGCCTCCTTTGCGCGGATACGTCCGAAAAATAATGATATCAATATTTTCAATATATATATATATCATATTTCAAAATAAAATATCCTAAACCACGGTAAAACAATATAATATCGCTATAAAACCGTAATCCGAAAACGTACCTATTTGTTGGGGAAACAAACTTTATTTATGAAACCAAAAGCAATGGCTATTGCTTCCATAACCTATATTTCACTTATATAATCGGAAGAGTTAAATTATGTGAGAGAAAAATATTTCAGTTGTTCCAAATCATTAGCACAAACAACATACAATATATCACAATCATATGCAACCAAAACTACACAACCATTATAGGCAACAAAGTATCCATCACACATCCATAGCAACCAAGACTAATGGTTTATTTTCAGAACTTTTAATCATACAAAGGTGATAAATAAAGTAATAAGTGTATCTTATGCTCAACAATCATAGATAATTACTTAATGGATTATTCATACAACCTCAAACAATTATAAGTATTCTTTTCCAAACTTCCCATCAGCCAAACAACAAGAATTTTAAATTTACTTAATTTTATTTTACTGTTTTTTTCCTCATCATTTAACTTCCTATTCATTTATTTATTTAAAGATCAATCACTCACATAATTTGTTTTTGTAGCGACCCAACTTTCTATCACAGGAAAATCGCATCACTAATTAAGAAAGAAAGGGATAGAATAAGAAAAGAAAGAGAAGAAAGAGAAAACAACACATTAGAATCTCACAGCGGAATGATTTAAATATAATATAGAACATATACATAGTATCATATACATTAGAATACACAACTAAACAACTCAAATTTAGACAGTTATAACATTTCTGTCTAATATAATACAACACATCAACACAGAATACCACACAGCAGAAACTCTAACTATATCTACACGCTGAAGCCTCCTGCTCCAAAGTTCCTCCAGAATTCGTCAAGAGATAACCTGAATCACTTGACTACTCATACAGAATATGAGTACCCAAGAGTTTAATAAAATAGAAAATAAATACTCGGGTCAGACAGGGGTCTGGTGTGAGTAAATGGTTTAAGATTGCTTAACTTAGAAAATCCTTTGAAAAGAAAGGTATCGCGTAAGACTTCCCATGCATAAACATGGAAAAGTTTTTACCTTACGCTAACCAAAACATTTGATAGGAAATCCAGTGATATTATAATAGTGTCTAGGGTTTTCAAATGAATATGAAATAGCCGAAATTTTTACATCTATTAAATTCCAGCTACTAGCCACAAAAGTGGGTAATACAAACAAAACCGTAGGGTCTCGTAGGGAAAATGGGTTTCCATCAATGGCAGGGCTACTGGGGTACCGCCCGTCACAGTACGTGGCCTAGATCACCGTACCGAGGAGTACTCCCACTCCCCTGCAACATAAAGCCGGGACCATTCCTTACTGAACAGCCCCGAACAAGACCACCCCGGCAGTTGTCATGATCAATCGCCCCACACAACCGAAATAAAAAGGGACTTCTAGACAGGGGTCAATCTTGCTCTCCAATGGGAGCTACCCACGAAGCCTTGCTGCACCTCCCCTGTTTTAGCCATTCCCAGTTGATGAGGCTTTAGGCTGTGATTACCTTTATAGAACATATCACTTAGAATGCTCATCGTCCGCCTGACGATGTTCTGATAGCATTCAATCCATACAAGTTCGTTCTGGGTTCGAACGAAACCGAAGGCATTATCTCGTTACACTCATTTTGGAATCACCCTCAGAGTTAACGACAATAACCCTTGCACTCTGAATCACCATCTCGAATCTATAAGATCTATTCCATCAAACTCATTACGGAATCACCCACAGAGTTATACTGACGTATAGCCCTTACACCTCGAGTCTTCACAAAGCTGCATTTTGACTCGCGACCTAACGTTATTTGGAATCGATGTGGTTTTCGGATATCCAATTTTGGAAATCCGATCCCGGTCTCATCGAAATCCAAAGCGTGTCTTTTAGGTTCAAGTTGTTTTAACGGTTTAAAACAATTCAATACAGTATTTATATACACAGATAGATAACTCATAGAACAATAATTGATAATCAGCATTATCAAATAACAGATACCTACATTATCAATATCAAAATAGGTAGTCCCTATATCACCATCCCAATTTATAATCTATGAAATCATCACAATGCAACCAAGCATTCCTATCATACAACCATACTTATCTCATTACTGAGATCACAAAGCATTCAAGACAATCAATGTCATCCATTCATACATAAGCAATGATTTACTCATACCACAATATAATTAATTTAAAGTGAATTAAATTAACTATCTCTATCTCTAATTAATTTAAAGTGAATTAAATTAATTACTTCTTAATTAATTTAAAATTAATTAAATTAATTACCTTCATCAAAATAAATCTTGCTTAAATAACTATTAGTTAAACCAATTACTAAATCACCATCCTAAATAATCAACCATGATTAATTAACTCTTAATCAAGTAATTAATCCTTAATTATTTTCATTAATCATATCAATTAATGAACCTTAATTAATTAATCATGCTTAGATTAATTGCTTAAATTTAATCAAATTAAATAGAGTAATTAACTATTCTTAATTACTTCTTAATTACTTTATAAATTCATTGATTTATTACACCAAGTAATAAACCTTTAATTACTTTAACAAGTAATATACCCATTAAAAATTACTTTCCAATCAGTAATTTACCTAGCTCAATCACCTCTGCAATTAATCATTTACTTATCTTAAGTAATTAACCTTATCAAAACTTTATTAAGTTTATCAAGTGACCATATTTAATTAATTAACAAATTCATTAAGTACTTAATTTCAATTATCTTATAAAACAAAATTGAGTAATTCATCCCTAATTACTCATTAACTCAAATTAATCTTCAATTATTAGATTAATTATCTCCAACTATTAATTAATAAACCTTAATTATTAATCAATCCTTTAATACAAAGTAATTAATTACTAATTACTTTTATTGATTAATTAATTAAACTTAATTAACTAATTAATCAACTCTTAATCATTAATTAATAAACTTAATTATTAATTAACAATCTTAATTTCAAATTAATTAATTCATAATTAAAATTAATTAATTAATCCTTAATTAAAATTAATTATTCTTAAATAAAAATAGTTAATTAATTCTTAATTAACTAGCATTATATTTTAATAATTCTTTAATTATTAATTAAGAAAACCCAATTAAAATTTAAATAAAACCTTTATTAATTAATTACTATTTTAATTAACTCTTAATTACTTAATTAATAAGTAATTACAATTTAATTAATCATTAGACATTAATTAAATCATCATCTTAATTAATAGTTAATTAAATAATTAATTATACTTAATTAATTACTTAATTAACCCTTTTAAAATAATAATTAAATAAATGAATTAACTTAAAATTCTTTAATTAATCAACTAATTAAAAATTATTAATACTTAATTAATTATTTTAAGATAAAACATTATCTTAAATAATTCTTGAAATCTTTACTTGACTTAATTCATTATTTAAATTAAATTATAAGAAATCATTAATTTCTTTCTTTAATTATTAATCAACAATCCTAATTTCAAGTTAATAAATTATCTTACTTTAATTGTTAATTAATAAATCATTTTCATTAACCAATAAAAACATTTCCTTATAAATTTCCTTTTTATATATTTCCAAAATAAATTGGAAAGTAACATTAAGGTTTTAACTTAAAACATCTAAATCCATACATACAAATTCATTTATGAAAACAAATCAATTTAAAGAAATAAGTTTCTAGAAATAAATTTACCTTAATTATTTAAAGTTTTAAAACTTACTTTATATTAAATTAAAAATCTGGTAAAACATTTCAATTTGGGTTCCACCCATGTATACCTGAACCAAGAACATCACCTTCCTCTTTTAAAACAATTTGACTTGAATTTAAGAAAAACTTTTTTAGCTAAGCAAAGAATTTTAAAAAAACTGTTAAACTTAACAGTTTGAACTAAGCTTGCAAAAACCCAGAATCACGCGAGTTTCTTCCCGAGCTACCCCCCTTAAATCCCGAGACCTGCTTCGAGAAACAAACGAACCCAAACAAATACAACCTACTGACACCAACCACCTCTCGTGCACCTGCACCGGAGCCTGAGCCACCTCCGGCCAACGTTGACTTCGCCGACAAGTCATTCTACCCCCCTACAAACCTCCACGACCAACCAAACTCCAACATCTACCCCTAATCAAAATCGAGCATCCCTGGGTATACAAAACCCCAAACCCATCATCAACAAATCCCAAAACCCTACGCCCCCGATCGATGATAAACGCCACAACTCCGGCCATGGATCGCCGACCCACCACGCATCATTCTCCCACAATTTCATACAACTCGATGCAATTTTGAAGATGCAGTAGCTAATTTACAGCAGACCCCAAAAACTAGGTTAAAAACAAATCTCGAGCAAATTTAAACTTCTCAGTGAATTAAAAATTCTTTAACCATTTTTCCCACACTCACTGACCCTACTTCTAGCTCAATCGAGAACCACGAACACACCAGCTTCATATATCATCAGATTATGGCAAAAACCAAATTTTAGTTAAACTCCAATTACACACTCAATATGATTTTAAAAATTGTGATTTTTGTCTTAAAACTCCTAACATACTAAGATGATCAGAGATATATGCTTAAATCAATATAAATTTACATTTGATTTTTGCAAGTTAACAAATAACTACTGTTTTTCACAGATACAAACACATCCTTGGTGCATAAATACTTGTTTATATGTTCAGTACCTAATTTATACTAATACTTAGCTAATTTGTTTTAATCCAAAGGTTAAAGGAAATAAATAAACAGATATTAAATTTTTACACATTTGTAAACACTTAAAACTGCAAACAGGAAAGTAATAGGCATGCACAGATTTAAAGCATGATAAAATCTATCACAGAGGCAACTCATATAGACATTATCATTAACTTATTGGCAATAGATAAACACTACTTTAATTTATAGTAAATAATGTCTACTCACCTTTATTAAGAAATGCAGTGGTTTTAAAAAAGAACAGGAAGCCTCCAAACAGAAATTGCTTTTCAGATTTGCATTTTTGAAAAACTTGCTATGCTTCTTTTAAAACCTTGAAATGCTTTGAAACATCTTGTTTTGACCCAGATTTATTTTAACTGCATTGCTTCAGGTTTTCTTTCAACAGATTCATATGAGAAATTCGCAGACATGGGAAATTTGCAGATCTAATATTTATAACTTGCATGCATTTGAAGTTGAGGCAGACATGGGATAATGCAGACATTCAAAATGTTGCACTGGACATTTATTTTGAGAAGAGTGTTTGAATTAGAGGAGGTTGTTTCAGGCATTGATCACAGAAATGGTTTGAGCATTGATCTGAAAACAATGTTCACATGCATTGAATTGTAAACAGAATTTAATGTTTGAGGAGTGTTTATAGGCTTTGCATTTGAAAAGGTTAACAGGTTTAGGTACTTTGATTGCAAGCTTTATTTGAGAAATAGGTTACAGGCCTGAACATAAAAGTTTTCAGGTATTTGATTTTGTTTTGAGGATTTTTCTGATTTTTGATATTAGTTTACATGTTAGTTCTCTTGAGTAGTGAATTGAGAAAAGAATTTTAGCAAGAAGGTGATTGTGTATATAGGTTTAAATTATGATTTATCAAAATTAAAGAAAAAGAGGAAACAAATATGACACTTGTCTTTATTTCACATAAATGTTTAACACTTGTTACATGTTAACTCCGCCTCGGTTTGGACTCAGCGACTTGAAATGATACCGACCTAAGACTCAAAGAGATGCCGACCTAAGGCCTAAGGGGTATGCCGACCTAACACTTCAACAAGTATGCCGACCTAATACTTTAAAAAGGCTACCGACTCAACATAGATACCGGCCTAACAGTCTAGGGAGATTGCCGACTTAACTGGTTGCCGACCTAACTGCCTTAACAGGAATGCCGACCTAAGGCCGAAAAGGGATACCGACTTAAGAGAAGTGCCGACCCAATGCTCTAGCATGTATACCAACCTAAGACTTAAAGAACGCCGACCCAAGATAGCTACCGACCTAAGTCGCGGCCGACCTATGACCAATGTTAAGTCGGTCACGACCTAAGCAAAGGAAGGTAAGTTCAATGCAGCTACTTGGCACAGTGGCCTCTTAACTCGTACACGATCCAGGACTTACCAGTTGGACCGTGACTTGCGACTTACCAAGTTAACTCGTCCACGACCTAAAGCCACTAAATATAAGCCCGATGCCATATTACTAAGAAGGAGTAGTGTTGACTCGGAGGCGACCTAGGACTTGTGCAAGTGAACCCCTGTGAAGCCATGAAGGGGCCAGATGGACCAGCCACGACTCATATTAAGTCGGCTGCGACTTAACTTAGATCGGCCACGACTTAGGACTTGGCAATAATTCCAGGCCGAAACTCTCTATAAATAGGCACCCACCTCCAACATTCAAAGGACTTTTTTGGCATATTCTCTTCATACACCGTTACCTTGCTGCATTGAGAACTTCATCAACACTTAGAGCTTTCAAGATTAGAGGAATACATCAAAGAAATTCACGAAGAAACCACACATCTTCAACATGAATCTAAGGACTTTAATCGACAATGAAGCTTAAGACTTGTTCCAAATCACTTGTAACTTGAAGTATATTGTACTTGAGAAGAATTGTATCAGCTTGTAACGGGATTATTAATAAAAGTACTTAGAGTGGACGTAGGCTATACTTTTAAGCCGAACCACTATAAAATCGTTGTTGTTTACTGCTTTTCTGCTATTACTTGCTTGTAATTCTTTCCCGATCTATCGGGTGGTGCTTTCACAACTACACTTCACACACCGGGGTGTTAGCGTTCACATTTTAGCGTTAACATTTTTGGTGCTTTCACTGAGAATTGAACTCAGGGGAAAACTTCAACCATTGTTCAACAAAATTCTAACAGAAATCATGGCTTCAGAAAGGAAACGGAAGTTGTTAAGGTTTGAAGGTACTTGCAGCAATGCCATTGCTCTTCCCACGCTAAGTGAAACAGCTTCAAGTATTGGAGTCACAAGGGCTGAATTAAATGCCGTGATATATGGAATATATCAACACATGGAAGTTCAAAGCAATAGGATACTGGATAAGATGAACGCATTGCAGGAAGAAGTCCATCGACTAGAAAGTGATATAAAAACCATTGCCAAAGAGGCCCAGGTTTCAGAGGAATGGAATGCTCCTCAACGAGCAACTGGCATTACTATTGGAACATTCCCCCAAACAGAGAATTCATGGCCACGACCAACTATCCACGAACGTTTGTCAAGGCGAACTTTTGAAAGAATAGTTGATGATTACCCATTAAGTCCTGGTAACGATGAAGAATACATACCGGAAATGATTGAACAGAAAGAGAAGAATGGGGGAAGGAGAAAACAGAAACTCTTGAAAAAAGCTCGACGCTTCATACCCTCCGACTTCACTCCCTTGACCGACACTCCGGAAAGTATCTTCTTGGCAACAAAGGATGTTGTTGTGTACCCCAAACCATCTCTGATGAGGAGAAGCGCGACAGACAATGGGAAATTCTGTCAATTTCACAATCAACCTGGCCATGAAACTAACCAATGTCGCCATCTAAGGAAGGAGATTGAAGAATTGATCAAGCAGAATGAACTGCAACAGTATGTGAAAAAAGATGGAATTAGCTATTCCTCATCCTCTAAAGTGCAGCTGGTTCCCGCTCAACAATGTAGCTCAAATAAAAGAACCGTGGCACAGGGAGATGAAGGTCCTATCATCAGTATCATCACAGCAAGCCCTCACCAGGCAGGGAAAAATTGGATGAGGCGGGAAGACGTGCTCACGCTCCAAGGAGACCTTCAAAGTGAAAGGAAGTTTCGATTCTGAAAGATGTTGCCATCCAGTCCTCTTATGCCAAAAGATTCAATCCCTAAATCCTAGGGCAGCAATCGCTTCCATACCTTACTTGAACACTTTGTTTCAAATTTGTAAAAGAGTGCTGATCCAATGATTCTTGTATCAAAATCTGTTGTAAAAACAATGCCAATAAATAATAAAAACTATAAGTCTTGCTTTCCCTATTATTACAAGTCGCTTATTTTATTTCGATATGTGAAATACTCTGAGAATATCACTAAGATTATCGATCTAAATTTGCAGGCAATCAATGCCAAGCTGATTCATTGCAATATCAAGCAACCCTTGGTAGCATTCAAAAGCAAGCCTTAAACAACAGAATTCCAGGGTCAAATCCTGAATAAGAAGTACTCTAAGCAAACAAATAAGATTTGGCTAGAGTATGTTTCTTCAGTTAAAACCACCACCTCAGAAGAAGATGATGCACACTCAAAGACGGCACTAAGGAATTGCTAATATAATCAATCAAATTCACAACTGTCAAAAGAGAACCAATTCCAAGAACTTGGAACAACAACCATTTACATCCATATTTTACATGAAAACTTTGCTGAAATATTCTCTTGTTAAGGGCAAATAACAAAAGCTATAAAGTGGATATAGGCCCAGTTTCGGCTAAACCGCTATAATTCTTGTGTTCCCTACTACTATAAACTGCTTTGTTTTATTTCGGCATATGAAATACGTTAATCGTGTTACTAAAAAAAAATGATTTAATAATGCAGGCCATAAAAACAAAGCTTACCAGTCACAAGACCAAGTGATCCGCGACATCATCCAGCAGTCAAGCACTGAGCCATTCAAAAATTCCCATATTCAAATCCTACAAAAGGAGAACTTCAGATGAAAGTAAGCAAGGTGGATAGAAGCAGATCATATATAACTAACTACAAATGCTTGAACAAACAAACAGCAAGTTAAAGAACCTATATCTGCCACCACCAATTTGCTTAACTATAAAATATACTCCTTTGGGTAAGGGAGAGGCTTGGCAGCTGAAAGTGGTGACACTTGCGAAGCAATGGGGATTGTCAACATGAATCAATGACAAAGAGACATGCGAGAGTAAGCGTTAGCCAGCAAAAAGAATATTTCAGAAGCAGAAGCCCTCTTCGGAGGCAAAAAGCTTCTCTACGGAGACCAAATGCTTCTCCTCAGAGACCAAAGCCCTCTTCGGAGGCGAAATGCTTCTCTACGGAGACCAAATGCTTCTCCTCAGAGACCAAAGCCCTCTTCGGAGGCGAAATGCTTCTCTACGGAGATCGAATGCTTCTCCTCAGAGACCAAAGCCCTCTTCGGAGGCGAAATGCTTCTCTACGGGGATCGAATGCTTCTCCTCAGAGACCAAAGCCCTCTTCGGAGGCGAAATGCTTCTCTACGGGGATCGAATGCTTCTCCTCAGAGACCAAAGCCCTCTTCGGAGGCGAAATGCTTCTCTACGGAGATCGAATGCTTCTCCTCAGAGACCAAAGCCCTCTTCGGAGGCGAAATGCTTCTCTACGGAGATCGAATGCTTCTCCTCAGAGACCAAAGCCCTCTTCGGAGGCGAAATGCTTCTCTACGGGGATCGAATGCTTCTCCTCAGAGACCAAAGCCCTCTTCGGAGGCGAAATGCTTCTCTACGGGGATCGAATGCTTCTCCTCAGAGACCAAAGCCCTCTTCGGAGGCGAAATGCTTCTCTACGGAGATCGAATGCTTCTCCTCAGAGACCAAAGCCCTCTTTGGAGGCGAAATGCTTCTCTACGGGGATCGAATATCTCCTCAGAGACCGAAGCCCTCTTCGGAGGCAAAAAGCTTCTCTACGGAGACCAAATGCTTCTCCTCAGAGACCAAAGCCCTCTTCGAAGGCGAAATGCTTCTCTACGGAGATCGAATGCTTCTCCTCAGAGACCAAAGCCCTCTTCGGAGGCGAAATGCTTCTCTACGGAGATCGAATGCTTCCCCTCAGAGACCAAAGCCCTCTTCAGAGGCAAAATGCTCCTCTTCGGAGGCACAACTCTTCGGAGGACAAAGACCTCTAATGGGACATATGCCACAAAAAAGAAAGTTCTCTACTCAACAAAAAAGATTGGAGGAGTCATGACCCACCAACCATGAGAGAGTAACTTCCAGGCAATGTAAACCATCTCTGGGGCACATTTCACCAGGAGTTGAAGTGTTATGACCGCTCTTCGGAATTACACTTCACCAGAGTTGAAATGCAAACAAAATAAAGACCTCTTCGGGGGCACATTTCACCAGGAGTTGAAGTGTTATGACCGCTCTTCGGAATTACACTTCACCAGAGTTGAAATGTAAACAAAATAAAGACCTCTTCGGGGGCACATTTCACCAGGAGTTGAAGTGTTATGACCGCTCTTCGGAATTACACTTCACCAGAGTTGAAATGCAAACAAAATAAAGACCTCTTCGGGGGCACATTTCACCAGGAGTTGAAGTGTTATGACCGCTCTTCGGAATTACACTTCACCAGAGTTGAAATGTAAACAAAATAAAGACCTCTTCGGGGGCACATTTCACCAGGAGTTGAAGTGTTATGACCACTCTTCGGGATTTCACTTCACCAGAGTCGAAATGCAAACAAAATAAAAGCCCTCTTCGGAGGCACATTTCGCCAGGAGTTGAAGTGTAACAACCGCTCTTCGGAATTTCACTTCACCAAAGTTGAAATGCAAAACAAAATAAAGACCTTTCGGAAGCCCACGTTTCACCGAGATTGAAATAAAACTTCCAAGTGTTGAAACGTGAAAAGGCTTTCCTCGAAGGCACAACTCTTTGGAGGTACACGTTTCACCAAGATTGAAATAAAACTTCCAAGTGTTGAAACGTGAGAAATTTCTCCTCAGAGGTACAACCCCCTCCCGGGGACACAATTGAAAAGAAAGACCTCTTCAGAAGCCCACGTTTCACCAAGATTGAAATAAAACTTCCAAGTGTTGAAACGTGAAAAAATATCTCCTCAGAGGCACAAATTTTTATATGAAGGAAGTTGTAATTTCTTCGAAGGGTAAAGCGTAGAAACTTATATGAAGGAAGTTGCACTCTACGAAAATTCTCTTCGAGAATGAAGTAATTATTCTTTAGAAAACGAGAGTGCAAGTCCCCTCGAAGTATACGATATTGCAGTAAGCTCATGGTATAGGGGCAACATGGTATAGTTACATACAAAGCGGTATAACTATGCCGGTAAAGTACGCTCAAACAACATACCACAAGCTCACCGCAACATCGTATAAATAAACTTGTGCAAAAATGAATAATAAATGCATTCTCAAATTCAAACAAAAGTCTGTACAAATAAAGAATCATTTTATTCAATTGCAGATATTGCAGATACAGGTTTCAAAATAAAAAAGCAGGGGCCGGTGCCTGCACAACATCCGACCATTACACAAAAAAGGAATCAAAAAGCTCAACTCTTCATTTCTTCTTGCCGCCTTTAGACCCTTTACCCGGCCGAGTGGTTAGCTTTTCGGGTCTTCCAGGTTGGTCTGAAGGCATAAGGGAAGAAGGGGAGGGAGGTACAACTGGCGCAATTTCCGGTTCCTCTTCAGTGGTGATAATTTTCTTCCCCCTCCTCTTCGATGTCCCAAGCTTCTTTCTTCTCTGCGAAGAAGACTCACTCCCCGGAGTAACGAGAGCGGACAAAACTACGTCGTCAGAAGGAGTCCGCTCCGGAGAGATCTCGCCTCCTTCGAGTCCCTCATCTTTTTGCTCCTGCGAGGCAACAGGGTCATCCAAACCATGAAGAGCCTCAATTTTCTCCTCTTGTGACCCAGGTTGTGAAGCAGAAGGAGGAGTCACCTGAAGAGATGGAGGAGGAATAACCAGAGAAGGCGAAGTCTGCACTGCACTTGTTGTTTCAACTGCAGAAGAAGAAAAATTGAAAATGTTAGTATCTTCCCGAAAGAAGGGAGATATGGGTTCATCGAGATTCAAGAGGTAATCGAGAAGCTCATCAAATTTTTGAGGAATAAGCAGGCAATCCACCTGAATCGGACCAATGTCGAAATTACCTGAAGATATTGGCTTTGTCAGTTCAATCTCATAATTCTGAGCCCCAATGTCCTCCAAAGCCTCTTCATCGGTAGGGGTGATTACCCCAGTTCTTGTAGGAGGCGGCAAATGAGCACTAGGGCCTGTAATGTCCACCTCGGGAGAAACTAGAGGACGTTCGGAGATGGTAGGCGGTACTTCTTTTCCAGAACGCTCCTCTTCCGCCATCCCGGCCCGCGCTCTGGCAAGCTGCTCCTTACCCTTGGCAAGAGCGGCACGGGCTTCGTCATCAAGATAATGCTCTTCAAGGGCTGACTCAGCATATCCAGCACCTTTACCACCGAGCATATCAAGTGCTGTCTCCCAAACTTCAGCCAGTGTGATTTCATACTTGGGGCCTAGAAAGGCAAGGCTTCCACGCCCCAAGACGCTGTGCAAGTAGAAGTCGAATAATGTTGAGCTGATGCTGTTTTTGGTCGCCTCATGAGATTCTTCAGCTGCGATTCTGCCGGCGACAGCCTCATCACGCTCCCTTTCAGTTTTGGCAAGCTGAAGCTTAAGCATTTGTATCTCCGCCTCCTAGGAGTTGTTTTTCTTTCGGAGCTCAGCAATATCAGTAGCATAGGCTTCACTGATTCTTTTTTGTACTTCTAGCCTGTCTTCGGCATCCCTTTGGCTAGCGTGAGCGTCTCTCACTTGTTTCAGGAGCACTTCTTCTTTTTGAGAATAGGAAGTAGAGGAAGCAGCAAGCTCATGTTTCAATTCCTCGACTTTTGCTTCAAGCTCCTCATTGTAAGAAGCAATGTTCCTCATCTCGGTGTCGTGTTGCTCAACGACCTTTTGCCATTCAGCCTTATCGTTTTCCATAGTAAGCATGGCCTCTATGTTGGCACGGTTAACTCTTTGAAGCTCATCAACAAGCTTCTGCCAGTTTGACATCCTGTCGATATCAAGTTTGACGGCGTCAAGATTGCGCAACATGGCAGACTTGTCAATGGGGACCAAGTCTAGGTCGAACCTCACTCCCTTAAGGCACCATTGAGGAAACCGGCTCTGCAGAGTAGCAGGACCCGGTCCAACTTGAAATTTGGGCCTGCTAATTATCGTTTGAATATCTGATTTCCCAAGAGCGGGAGAGTCAGAAGGAATGTCGAGCGAGGCAGGAATAGTAACTTTCTCAGGAGTAGTAGAGGCCTGCTTTTCACTGTGACGGGCTCGTTTGCTTAAGTCTTCACTCATGTGACCTTTTCCTCGATCGTCATGAGATTTTCTCTTGTGAGAGTCATCGGCTTTTTGCCAAGAATCATGGCGCTCTTCTCTCTCCCTTCTTTCACGATGTTCTTCTTCAGTCCTCCTTTCATGAGCCTTTCGGGCAGCCCTTTCTTCATCCGACTCTCTGTAAGAAGGAAGGTAACGCCTGTAATCATACTGGCTACGCCTCCCGTAGCGCTGGAAATCGTCATAGTACGAGCCGCTGCGCCCCATAGGAGAATCTGGAATTAAAATAATAAGCTTTAGAAATCTTTAAAGTACAAGAAGATAAGTGCATAGAAGTGATGAGAAATTCTAAGTGTGTGTGTTGTGCAAACTACGCGCATTAATCTACGAACCACTCTTTATTTGGGGAGTGGTTGTGGGTGTAATAGTTAACGTCAACTCTTGAGTCGACGACGACTGTTGCAAAATAGAAGTAGCTTCAACTACTGAAGAAGAAATCCCGGCAGTAGTAGGGTCATCTTTGAAGATCTCTTGTGAAGTAGCGAAGAGGTCGCTCAATCCTTCGAAGGTATCGTCTCTGCTTTGCTTGACAGGACTGGATTTCTTAGCCTTTTCACCAGATTCTTGTGAATGGTGAGAGGATCCCTGAGGCTCTTCTTCCTCGATAACCGGGGCAAGTTTACCAGATCGCCCCGCAACATCAACAGAAGTGGAGCACTTCACCAGCGAAGATTCAGGAGTCTTTATCGGAGAATCGGGGACTTCCGTTGGAACTTCATGAGCATGCATAGAGCGAGAAATGTGTAGAAGCCCATGTTGATGTAAAAATTCATCCCTCAACAGAAATTTTATGCTCCTCTCTTCTGTGGCCACGGCACTCAACCTCTCAAAAACTTGCTTGTGAATTGGGTCTCTAGAAGGGAGAGGAAGTGCTGAAAGGAACAAAGAACGAAATTAGCAACTCAAAGTTCGGATCTCGAAAAAGTTTCAAAACGGAAAAAATAGAAACACTAATCTTACTTCCTACTCTCCAGATGGCATAAAACCCTGAGGGACAGCGGGCAAAGAAAAACTGGTTCAAAAATCCATGAACGCTTTCAGTAAGATCGGAAATGAGCTTGCGGTTTCTGGCACTTCTCACAATAATAAGGGAAGGATGATCTTTACTCTTTGCAAACGAACACAGATAACGAATTTCTTCAAAACTCGGTAGGCGATCAAGGGTTCTTCTAAACAAAACACATAACCCCGTCAAGATGGCATAGCCATTGGGATGAAGTTGAAACGGAGAGATTGTCAACCGAAGGAGAAGAGTTCGAAGGAAGTCGTTAAAAGGAGGAATCGCCCCACTTAAGCACATTTGGCGATTGACTGCAACAAAGCCATAGGGAGGATTGTCAGCAGTATCACTTGGCCCAGGGAGAAGAACATCACTTTCAGCAAAGCCAAATTGAGTGCGCAGCTGGACAAACGCTCTCGAAGTTAGAATAGTCGGGGTTCTCTCTGGAGGATTCTCTATGGGAACAGCTATCGGAAAAGTTTCTTCCTCTTGAGTTACCACTTCTTCTTCTCGGTGGGAAGTCATTCTACATAAACAACTGGCAGGTTAGCAGCTTATAAGTTAATGCGATCTGTGAAATAATACACTGAGATTCAAGCAAATTTAAAGTTGGGGCAGTTCAAAATTTAGGCAACTTAGTTTGGCAGTTCAAGTTAGAAACTCAAAGTGGATCTATGCTCTCAAAAAGTCAGCATGCCCAAAGCTTAAGTGTTAACTCGGCAGCGGTTTAAGGGCTTAGCTCGGTCACGGTTTAAGGGCTTAGCTCGGTCACGACTTAGGGGTTAACTTGGCTGCAGTTCAAGGTTAAATCAGTAGAAGGTTAAATCGGCAGATTCCCCCAAGGATTAACTCGGCCACGGTATAAGGCTTAGATCGGCAGAAGAATAGGTTGGCAGATTTCCCCCAAGTGCTAACACGGCCACGATTTAAGAATTGGGTCGGCCAAAAGCTAAGTCACTTCAAATCACCGGGTCGCATCTAAATCAATACCTCGCCCCACTCAACCCGTTAACCCGTTAGCCACTCCCTCAGCCAAGAAACCCTCATTTCATTTATGCTATTTCATGCTATCGGATCATCCACTAAGTCAGTTCAAAATCACCCAAATTCAATGCTTAGCCATCCTAATGCAAATCAAAATCAACTAGCCAGAAGCAGTACACCATCTCCATCATCTCGTTGATCATTTAGAGCCAAAACCAAGCAAACTCGAGCTCACAAACTACTGGCGCAATGAGGTTCGCAGTAAAAAAGCGCGCAAGAGGTGGGTTCGATTTGAATAGAATTCGTGAATCGATGACAATAAGGGATCAAGAGAAGAGCAGGTTTTACTTACGTGATGAACAACAAAGATTATCGGTGATTGTTTGGAATGGAATCGCCTTTTGGAGCTCGAGAAAGTCTTTAATGGCAGAAGCAAGAGAGTAAGTAATGAGAAGAAAGGAGAGAATATGCGACTTATAGTAGAGAGACCTGAAGCGGCGCGTGTGACCAAACTGTTAGGTCGTAGAGGACCTACCGACCTAAAGAGTGGACGAGTTAGAGGATATCGAAGCACACGACCTAACCAGTAGGCGTATACTTCGAGGGGCAATTGTTAACTCCGCCTCGGTTTAGACTCAGCGACTTGAAATGATACCGACCTAAGACTCAAAGAGATGCCGACCTAAGGCCTAAGGGGTATGCCGACCTAACACTTCAACAAGTATGCCGACCTAATACTTTAAAAAGGCTACCGACTCAACATAGATACCGGCCTAACAGTCTAGGGAGATTGCCGACTTAACTGGTTGCCGACCTAACTGCCTTAACAGGAATGCCGACCTAAGGCCGAAAAGGGATACCGACTTAAGAGAAGTGCCGACCCAATGCTCTAGCATGTATACCAACCTAAGACTTAAAGAACGCCGACCCAAGATAGCTACCGACCTAAGTCGCGGCCGACCTATGACCAATGTTAAGTCGGTCACGACCTAAGCAAAGGAAGGTAAGTTCAATGCAGCTACTTGGCACAGTGGCCTCTTAACTCGTACACGATCCAGGACTTACCAGTTGGACCGTGACTTGCGACTTACCAAGTTAACTCGTTCACGACCTAAAGCCACTAAATATAAGCCCGATGCCATATTACTAAGAAGGAGTAGTGTTGACTCGGAGGCGACCTAGGACTTGTGCAAGTGAACCCCTGTGAAGCCATGAAGGGGCCAGATGGACCAGCCACGACTCATATTAAGTCGGCTGCGACTTAACTTAGATCGGCCACGACTTAGGACTTGGCAATAATTCCAGGCCGAAACTCTCTATAAATAGGCACCCACCTCCAACATTCAAAGGACTTTTTTGGCACATTCTCTTCATACACCGTTACCTTGCTGCATTGAGAACTTCATCAACACTTAGAGCTTTCAAGATTAGAGGAATACATCAAAGAAATTCACGAAGAAACCACACATCTTCAACATGAATCTAAGGACTTTAATCGACAATGAAGCTTAAGACTTGTTCCAAATCACTTGTAACTTGAAGTATATTGTACTTGAGAAGAATTGTATCAGCTTGTAACGGGATTATTAATAAAAGTACTTAGAGTGGACGTAGGCTATACTTTTAAGCCGAACCACTATAAAATCGTTGTTGTTTACTGCTTTTCTGCTATTACTTGCTTGTAATTCTTTCCCGATCTATCGGGTGGTGCTTTCACAACTACACTTCACACACCGGGGTGTTAGCGTTCACATTTTAGCGTTAACATTACATTAAAAGGTTTATAACATAACACTTGTAATTATTTATTTACATTTGTTGTAAAATGATTTTAAAGCTCTTTTTTTTAAAATTGAATTTCCTAATTACTAATATGTTTTCTTCAAATTTAAAAGTACTTTTCTAATTAAATTTCATGTAAACAAATACATTTATAAAATTTACACACATGTTTGCTAAATTTATATAAAATACAATCTTTGAAAAGAACATAAAATAGAATCAATGATAATCTAAATAAAATTTATATACAATATTTCAAACTTATTTTAAAATGTTATTTCCAAGTCTTGCATTTATTTTATTAAATAAGCACAAATCCAAATTTCTATAGATAAATTTTTATAAAAAGAAATAAAACAAAATCTTATTTTTAATTAAAAACATTATCTATATATTTTAAACTCAAACTATATTAGTAATATGTACGTATTTCTTTGAATTCAAATTTATATTTATTTTCAAAGTCAAATTTAAAAATCAAATCTAAAATAAATTTAAATAAATATAAACATCTATTTTTAAATAAGCACATTATTATTTACAAATAATATATCCTATTTTAAAATCAATTTAAAATACACAGATTTAAATACATTTTAAACACACTTATAAATTTTGAACGTAATAAATCTATCTAGAATTTTATTTACACAAATAAAATAATTATTCCTATTTTAAAACCAATTTATAACCATAATTAAAACATTATATTATTATTACTCGGTTAATTATCTTTGAAAATAACAATTTATCATTTCAAATAATTTAAATTAAGAGATTATCAGCATTTTAAACTCCTGGAAATTCCAGGATATTACAATCCTCCCCCCTTAACAGAATTTATTCCTCGAAATTTAAAACAAAGATAATCCAAATTTTTATTTTATTTCAACCGATTCAAACATTCATAACAGCCATACACTATCAATTAAACAAACAATTTCATCCAATAAACCAATTCAATCAAACAACACTAGCTATCCGGACACAGATCCAGATAAACTTCCTAAAATTATCTCGAGTTTCCCCAGTACAGACGCAGGGGTACTCACTCTACTAAACCCAAACTAGGTATACTTATAAGCTACTGAGTTCCCACTCAGCTAGACCTATAATCTACACAAGATACCAGACCAAAGATAAGTCTGATCAACTTACTAAAAAACTTTACAGAACTACTGGTCTCAAAACCAGTGATGAACCAAAAGAACGTACTCCCTCAGAGACACGTGAAATATTTTAAATTCCAGTCTTCTAAACTGGCAATTCAAATCTTCAAACCAAAGCACTGATCTCTACAAAAACTCAGAAGAATCCAATATATCTTGGAGATCACCTCATAATCTCACTAAATCTTATTGCTTCCTTTACCTGAGAAAACTCAACAACATCGAAGTCTCCAACTTCGAATTCCAAATTCTTCTGTTACTTAACTTCAAAAACTTACCGGATGATCCGGGCTGCCAACAGATCCTTCCTGATCAGCTCAACCTTTGCTGATGCTTCTACAAACAAACTGAATCAACCCAACAAACTAATCCTCACAAGATCAATCCAAAATCAAACCAAACTTTCCTATCTACGGAAGAAAACAACTTCTCCCATCTGGAAAAGACAGAATAGAATTCATTCGCCAACTTGCCTCAAATTCTGAAAAATAAATTCAGAAAAATTCTCTAATCCAAAATACTGCAACATCCAGTTGCTTCTACTCAAGTCAACAGCCACCTTGCTTCCGCTGCACAAATCTGATCTGGAGCAGATGAAAATGCCGTCGAATGAACACAAGCACCGACCAACCATCACATCTCGGAAATAAGGTTCAACAGAAGTTCCAAGAAATACAGGGCTGCTTCACCAAGCCACCAACCTAGGAGACAACCTTCTACCCAGCTGAATCACCGGTATCACTCTTGACATCAAGTCGATTCAGAACTCAAATTCCAATGCGGGTAAAACTCTAACTTTCCTGAAGATATATCCAGAAAAACTCAGAGAATCAAAGAGAACACTCAAACAATCGCAAGTCACTTTTGCGATCAACCAATCCAAATCCAAGTAAAACTGTTCTCTCTTTACCAAACAGAACAGCTTAAACTTAATTAGCCAACCCATCGAAGAATCGGGTCCACCTATCTTCTTCTGAACTCCATTCCATAAAAAAAACTGCTAAGCCAAAAAGATCTTTCTGCTGAAACACAGAACATTCCCGAGCTGCACTGCTAACACAGATGCCAAAGACTTCTTATCCAAAGCTCTTGAAGAAACTCGGACCTCCAACTAAACACGTACACCCTGCTGAACTCAGCTACAACTCTGAAGCAGACACACTTCTTAGACTTGCTCCAAAAGAAAACATCTCCGGAGACTTCCATAGTCACTGCATCTCAACACGCAGCTACTACTCCCTGAGGTATCAAAATACCATCACTCGCTTCTGCCCAACCAACAGATCCAAACTCTCAAAAATCCGCTCACACGAGCGTAAACAAACTTACACTTCAAAGATGAACTCCGAACCTTAACAGGTTTCCTTCAAAGATCAATGAAATCCTTATACCAAACTACAAAGATTACTCGAGACGGTATTAGGTCTACAGTCTCGACAAATACACTTCCAACCTCAACATTCAAACTCCAACCAATGGTAGTCGTGCTACACACACTACTACCCCATCTACCTTTATAACTTATATCGGAAAACCCGAATAGGTAATCCAACAGATAGGTAGAAATATATACATAGTAATATATAATAAAAATTACAAGTATGCTCTCTCAAGAAAGACACCACTATAGAGCCTAGGTATTCACTCAACCTAATGCTCCGATACCAACTGTAGTGACACGACTTTCTATCACCAGAAAATCGCATCACTAATTAAGAAAGAAAGGGATAGAAGAAGAAAAGAAAGAGAAGAAAGAGAAAACAACACATCAGAATCTCAAAGTGGAACGATTTAAATATAATATAGAACATATACATAGTATCATATACATCAGAGTACACAACTAAACAACTCAAATTCAGACAGTTATAACATTTCTGTCTAATATAATACAAGACATCAACACAGAATACCACACAGTGGAAACTCTAACTATATCTACACGCTGAAGCCTCCTGCTCCAAAGTTCCTCAAGAATTCGTCAAGAGATAACCTGAATCACTTGACTACTCATACATAATATGAGTACCCAAGAGTTTAATAAAACAGAAAATAAACACTCCGGTCAGACAGGGGTCTGGTGTGAGTAAACGGTTTAAGATTGCTTAACTTAGAAAATCCTTTGAAAAGAAAGGTATCACGTAAGACTTCCCACACATAAACATGGAAAAGTTTTTACCTTACGCTAACCAAAACATTTGATAGGAAATCCAGTGATATTATAATAGTGTCTAGGGTTTTCAAATAAATATGAAATAGCCGAAATTGTTACATCTATTAAATTCCAGCTACTAGCCACAAAAGTGGGTAATACAAACAAAACCGTAGGGTCTCGTAGGGAAAATGGGTTTCCATCAATGGCAGGGCTACTGGGGTACTGCCCGTCACAGTACGTGGCCTAGATCACCGTACCGAGGAGTACTCCTACTCCCCTGCAATACAAAGCCGAGACCATTCCTTACTGAACAGTCCCGAACAAGACCACCCCGTCAGTTGTCATGATCAACCTCCCCACACAGCCGAAATAAAAAGGGACTTCTAGACAGGGGTCAATCTTGCTCTCCAGTGGGAGCTACCCACGAAGCCTTGCTGCACCTCCCCTGTTTTAGCCATTCCCGGTTGATGAGGCTTTATGCTACGATTACCTTTATAGAACATATCACTTAGAATGCTCATCGTCCGCCTGACGATGTTCTGATAGCATTCAATCCATACAAGTTCGTTCCGGGTTCGAACGAAGCCGAAGGCATTATCTCGTTACACTCGTTTTGGAATCACTCTCAGAGTTAACGACAATAACCCTTGCACTCTGAATCACCATCTCGAATCTATAAGATCTATTCCGTCAAACTCATTACGGAATCGCCTACAGAGTTATACTGACGTATAGCCCTTACACCTCGAGTCTCCACAAAGCTCCATTTTGACTCACGACCTAACGTTATTTGGAATCGATGTGGTTTTCGGATATCCAATTATGGAAATCCGATCCCGGTCTCATCGAAATCCAAAGCGTGTCTTTTAGGTTCAAGTTGTTTTAAAGGTTTAAGACAATTCAATACAGTATTTATATACACACAGATAGATAACTCACAAAACAATAATTGATAATCAGCATTATCAAATAACAGATACCTACATTATCAATATCAAAATAGGTAGTCCCTATATCACCATCCCAATTTATAATCTATGAAATCATCACAATGCAACCAAGCATTCCTATCATACAACCATACTTATCTCATTACTGAGATCACAAAGCATTCAAGACAATCAATGTCATCCATTCATACATAAGCAATGATTTACTCATACCACAATTTAATTAATTTAAAATGAATTAAATTAACTATCTCTATCTCTAATTAATTTAAAGTGAATTAAATTAATTACTTCTTAATTAATTTAAAATTAATTAAATTAATTACCTTCATCAAAATAAATCTTGCTTAAATAACCATTAGTTAAACCAATTACTAAATCACCATCCTAAATAATCAACCATGATTAATTAACTCTTAATCAAGTAATTAATCCTTAATTATTTTCATTAATCATATCAATTAATGAACCTTAATTAATTAATCATGCTTAGATTAATTGCTTAAATTTAATCAACTTAAATAGAGTAATTAACTATTCTTAATTACTTCTTAATTACTTTATAAATTCATTGATTTATTACACCAAGTAATAAACCTTTGATTACTTTAACAAGTAATATACCCATTAAAAATTACTTTCCAATCAGTAATTTACCTAGCTCAATCACCTCTACAATTAATCAATTACTTATCTTAAGTAATTAACCTTATCAAAACTTTATTAAGTTTATCAAGTGACCATATTTAATTAATTAACAAATTGATTAAGTACTTAATTTCAATTATCTTATAAAACAAAATTGATTAATTCATCCCTAATTACTCATTAACTCAAATTAATCTTCAATTATTAGATTAATTATCTCCAACTATTAATTAATAAACCTTAATTATTAATCAATCCTTTAATACAAAGTAATTAATTACTAATTACTTTTATTGATTAATTAATTAAACTTAATTAACTAATTAATCAACTCTTAATCATTAATTAATAAACTTAATTATTAATTAACAATCTTAATTCAAATTAATTAATTCATAATTAAAATTAATTAATTAATCCTTAATTAAAATTAATTATTCTTAAATAAAAATAGTTAATTAATTCTTAATTAACTAGCATTATATTTTAATAATTCTTTAATTATTAATTAAGAAAACCCAACTAAAATTTAAATAAAACCTTTATTAATTAATTACTATTTTAATTAACTCTTAATTACTTAATTAATAAGTAATTACAATTTAATTAATCATTTACAATAATTAAATCATCATCTTAATTAATAGTTAATTAAATAATTAATTATACTTAATTAATTACTTAATTAACTCCTTTTAAAATAATAATTAAATAAATGAATTAACTTAAAATTCTTTAATTAATCGACTAATTACAAATTATTAATACTTAATTAATTATTTTAAGATAAAACATTATCTTAAAAAATTATTGAAATCTTTACTTGACTTAATTCATTATTTAAATTAAATTATAAGAAATCATTAATTTCTTTCTTTAATTATTAATTAACAATCCTAATTTCAAGTTAATAAATTATCTTACTTTAATTGTTAATTAATAAATCATTTTCCATTAACCAATAAAAACATTTCCTTATAAATTTCCTTTTTATATATTTCCAAAATAAATTGGAAAGTAACATTAAGGTTTTAACTTAAAACATCTAAATCCATACATACAAATTCATTTATGAAAACAAATCAATTTAACGAAATAAGTTTCTAGAAATATTTTAGCTTAATTATTTAAAGTTTTAAAACTTACTTTATATTAAATTAAAAATCTGGTTAAACATTTCAATTTGGGTTCCTCCCATGTATACCTGAACCAAGAACATCACCTTCCTCTTTTAAAACAATTTGACTTGAATTTAAGAAAAACTGTTTTAGCTAAACAAAGAATTTTAAAAAAACTGTTAAACTTAACAGTTTGAACTAAGCTTGCAAAAACCCAGAATCATGCGAGTTTCTTCCCGAGCTACCCCCCTTAAATCCCGAGACCTGCTTCGAGAAACAAATGAACCCAAACAAATACAACCTACTGACACCAACCACCTCTCGTGCACCTGCACCGGAGCCTGAGCCACCTCCGGCCAACGTTGACTTCGCCGACAAGTCATTCTACCCCCCTACAAACCTCCACGACCAACCAAACTCCAACATCTACCCCTAATCAAAATCGAGCATCCCTGGGTATACAGAACCCCAAACCCATCATCAGCAATCCCAAAACCCTACGCCCCCGATCGATGATAAACGCCACAACTCCGGCCATGGATCGCCGACCCACCACGCATCATTCTCCCACAATTTCATACAACTCGATGCAATTTTGAAGATGCAGTAGCTAATTTACAGCAGACCCCAAAAAATAGGTTAAAAACAAATCTCGAGCAAATTTAAACTTCTCAGTGAATTAAAAATTCTTTAACCATTTTTCCCACACTCACTGACCCTACTTCTAGCTCAATCGAGAACCCCGAACACCCCAGCTTCATTGATCATCAGATTATGGCAAAAACCAAATTTCAGTTAAACCCCAATTACACACTCAATATGATTTTAAAAATTGTGATTTTTGTCTTAAAAATCCTAACATACTAAGATGATCAGAGATATATGCTTAATTCAATATAAATTTACATTTGATTTTTGCAAGTTAACAAATAACTGCTGTTTTTCACAGATACAAACACATCCTTGGTGCATAAATACTTGTTTATATGTTCAGTACCTAATTTATACTAATACTTAGCTAATTTGTTTTAATCCAAAGGTTAAAGGAAATAAATAAACAGATATTAAATTTTTACACATTTGTAAACACTTAAAACTGCAAACAGGAAAGTAATAGGCATGCACAGATTTAAAGCATGATAAAATCTATCACAGAGGCAACTCATATAGACATTATCATTAACTTATTGGCAATAGATAAACACTACTTTAATTTATAGTAAATAATGTTTACTCACCTTTATTAAGAAATGCAGTGGTTTTGAAAAAGAATAGGAAGCCTCCAAACAGAAATTGCTTTTCAGATTTGCATTTTTGAAAAACTTGCTATGCTTCTTTTAAAACCTTGAAATGCTTTGAAACATCTTGTTTTGACCCAGATTTGTTTTAACTGCATTGCTTCAGGTTTTCTTTCAACAGATTCATATGAGAAATTCGCAGACATGGGAAATTTGCAGATCTAATATTTATAACTTGCATGCATTTGAAGTTGAGGCAGACATGGGATAATGCAGACATTCAAAATGTTGCATTGGACATTTATTTTGAGAAGAGTGTTTGAATTAGAGGAGGTTGTTTCAGGCATTGATCACAGAAATGGTTTGAGCGTTGATCTGAAAACAATGTTCACATGCATTGAATTGTAAACAGAATTTAATGTTTGAGGAGTGTTTATAGGCTTTGCATTTGAAAATGTTAACAGGTTTAGGTACTTTGATTGCAAGCTTTATTTGAGAAACAGGTTACAGGCCTGAACATAAAAGTTTTCAGGTATTTGATTTTGTTTTGAGGATTTTTCTGATTTTTGATATTAGTTTACATGTTAGTTTTCTTGAGTAGTGAATTGAGAAAAGGATTTTAGCAAGAAGGTGATTGTGTATATAGGTTTAAATTATGATTTATCAAAATTAAAGAAAAAGAGGAAACAAATATGACACTTGTCTTTAGTTCACATAAATGTTTAACACTTGTTACATTAAAAGGTTTATAACATAACACTTGTAATTATTTATTTACATTTGTTGTAAAATGATTTTAAAGCTCTACTTTTCTAATTAAATTTCAAGTAAACAAATACATTTATAAAATTTACACATGTTTGCTAAATTTATATAAAATACAACCTTTGAAAAGAACATAAAATAGAATCAATGATAATCTAAATAAAATTTATATACAATATTTCAAACTTATTTTAAAATGTTATTTCCAAGCCTTGCATTTATTTTATTAAATAAACACAAATCCAAATTTCTATAGATAAATTTTTATAAAAAGAAATAAAACAAAATCTTATTTTTAATTAAAAACATTATCTATATATTTTAAACTCAAACTATATTAGTAATATGTATGTATTTCGTTGAATTCAAATTTATATTTATTTTCAAAGTCAATCTCAAAAATCAAATCTAAAATAAATTTAAATAAATATAAACATCTATTTTTAAATAAGCACATTATTATTTACAATAATATATCCTATTTTAAAATCAATTTAAAATGCACAGATTTAAATACATTTTAAACACACTTATAAATTTTGAACATAATAAATCTATCTAGAATTTTATTTACACAAATAAAATAATTATTCCTATTTTAAAACCAATTTATAACCATAATTAAAACATTATATTATTTTTACTTGGTTAATTATCTTTGAAAATAACAATTTATCAATTCAAATAATTTAAATTAAGAGATTATCAGCATTTTAAACTCCTGGAAATTCCGGGATATTACAGTTTTCCATTAAATATTTAAGTCAATAATGAATCATTTCGTAATATGTTACTTAAGATCCTATTGTCTTACTTAAGTTTATAACTTAATTCTGTTATAGAATAAAATTTTAATTTTTGGTATGCGCTCTTGAAGAGAGAAAAATATTTCAAATATCTAAAAGTTCAATCAAAACATTTAACTTCATTCACTTAGTAAGAATATAATATATATTTAAAAATCCTCATAGCATTTTGCAAGGATTTTCCAAAAAGTTTAAACAATTTTAGAAGTTTGAAACATTATGATAAGCTTTTAAAAATAATAAAGTTCCTTGAATTCGATAATTTATTAGACTCATTAATTTAAAGTAAGTATAAACCCAAGATTATTAAACTGAAACTAACAGTATACTCAAATCTTACATTGAATATTCAAATCAAAGTATAAAAAATTTCATATCTTCATAATTAATTTTACACACTTGTTTTAAAATGAATATTCAAATCAAGGAAAGACATTTATTGTGGTTTAATAAAAAAATTCAAATAGTAAATAAACCTATAAATTTACTATTAGTACTTCAAAATCAAGTAAATATTTCAAAACGATGCTTTTAAAATAAAGATTCAAATTTATTTGTCAAGTATATTAATATAAATGAACTTCGCAAATCAATTTTTTCCATTTGTATAATATCTTTAAATTACACGTTCAAAAAACTTACATAAATTTTACTTGAAATATTCATTTGAAACATCATTGGAAAATCAATCATCTTTAATACTTTAATACTTTATGAAAAAATTCATTTGTAATATTTTTTGCTTCCTTTATAAATACCATTTAAAATTTTTAAATGACATCTTTATAAATATATGTTAACTATTTGAAAACAATTATTTACATCATTACTTATAATTAAAAAGAAGTTATTGAAAACCTTAAATCCATTATTAGTTTTAAATCTCAAAATTCTTTTAAACATCACTAATAAATCAATAATCATTCAATTTAAATAATAACTAATAATTTCTCGAAATATTTACAACACTAATAATTTACTATTAAACCAGGTTGTACACAAATAAAAAATATTTCAAACATTTTAAAATATTTAGAAATGAAAAAAATGACCAAGATATCTTTTATATAATACTTTATCGAAATACTTTCATAACTTGATGTTTTAACAAGTTTGTCCTAGTTCTGCAGACTCTGGTCATACGTTGATCAGGTGTAAGACTAGAAATCTCCAAGTACTTATTAGACCTATTTCAACACCTAGTGAAAAATACTTAAAAACAGGTGTAATAGCCCACAAACCCATACCCCTTTGAGTCGACAATATTCTCCATTAGTTCAACTTAAAGTGGACGGAAATATGAACCATTAGGGTTAAAGAAGAAAGAGGTAGAAGAAATAGAAAACAACATCAGAATCTCACAATCGTATCGGAACAAAATATAATATATAACAATAGATTTTTATAAAAAAGAATTTGTAACTGTAAAATACTTATAATGATCAAAGTACAACACAATCCATAGCACAGGATTGGACAGTTATAATACTTGTCCTCACAAAAGCTTACTATACAACATACCATACACGGTAGAATATACATGAAGTACATGTAATACGTCTCGCCATCCAGCTCGTCACCTAAGCTCCACGGCATCCTATCCTGTATCTATAATACTCGGTCTGACCCAAGCATTATAATAAAATAACACCCGAGTCAGTCTGGAAAACCAGCGTGAGAAAACACACTTAATTGAATTATTAAAGTTTTAAAAATCCTTTGAAATCAAAGGTATCGCGTAAGACCACGCCACAAATAAACATGCCGGGTTTTTACTTACGATAACCAAAACATTTTTATCAAATTCATCTGATATTATAGTAGTGTTTATAGAAAGTATAGTAGAATCTAGCTGAAATGCTTGCATTTCACATTCCAGCATAGTTGGACACAATCAAAATCGTACGGGTGCTTATTGGAGATTGGATTCCATATAATGGCAAGGCTATTGGGGTACCGCCCATCACAGTACGTGGCCTAGATCAGAGTACCGAGGAGCACTCTCGATCCCCTGCAACACAAGACCGAAGCTACCCCTACACTAGATAGTCCGAATAAGATCACCTCACCGTTGGGATCAGCAACCGCCCAGTAAGCCGAGATCAAAAGGGACTCTAGCTAGGGATGATCTTGCCTTACTAGGGTGCTACCTACTTAGTCTTGCTGCACGTCCCCTGTTTTAGCCATTCTCGGTTGATGAGACTTGAGGCTATGCATTACCTTTTTAGAACACATTTCACTTAGAATGTTCATCATCCTCCTCACGATGGTCTGATAGCGTTCATACAAGTTTCCTTGGTCTGGACAAACTAAATCCCGTCTTCATCATCTTCACGGTTTTCGTTCGCAAAAGTTCAAACTGGATCAAAGTGGTTTTCGGATAATTAAACCCGATCCCGGTCTCTTCGAATCGATCAGCGCATTGGCCAACATTGATAGTCAGTAATTTAACTATCAAACTAAATAACCATCCAACCAATTATTTTATTTTCCCTGAAAAGCACCAATTCTTCTTAAAATTAAGATTTTAAAGAAATTTAGTCACCTTATCTAAAAATATACACTTAAAACATCTAAAATAAAATTACTTAAACTACTTTATTCAAGATAATAGTGATGAAACTTTATAATAATTTCTCAAATAAAACTTTATCCGAACCACTTTTAAAATAAAGCTATTTTATAAAATATGAATATTTAATAATTTTCCTTTAATCATAATACCACTTTAATCTTTAAAAAAACAATTAACTACTATAATTACTTAATAAATATTTACTTTTAAAATTTTAAAACAGTTAAATAATAATTTCCTAAAAACATTCCTTTTAACACACTTTGAAACCCTTTAACTTGTACTTAGAAATCTTCCTTTGAAAATATCCTTAGCTTTTCAGGAAATTACAATTTCCATTCCCATATAACCATCTAACCATTTATAAATCCTCCTCGACTTATTTCAATTCAATTTAGGTCCCAATTTCCGTAAATTTTCTTTTTCACACTTTTAAAAAATAAAATGCTCTTTTGTTTGTAAAAAAATTACTCGTTTATTTATAAATTCCCGCCATGAATATAAAATCCCAAATATCCACTGACATTTATTTCACTTTATTTATAAACCCCGTTTATAAATTCCATAGCCTCATTGTCCTTTTAATCGCCATTTCCATACACTTAATTGATTTTAAAATAGATTCTTTGCATTAAATCCCCTTTAAAGTTCATTTCTCGATTTATCTAAATTTATTCCAAAATTCATTTACTCCAGGTTTATTACTTTATCATGATTTAGAACCTTATTTAAATCTGAAATATCAATTTCATCTCTATTTCCAAATTTTCCCCTTTTTAAAAGAAATTCAATATTTATATTTTTAAAATGCCACAATATATCCAGCAATATATTAACATCAAATAATAAATTTTTCAACATAATATCACAAATTATTCAACATTTCATAAAATTGAATATGAAAATAAAGTCAACAATTTTTTGAGAAATCCAATTGGATCCCTCTAACCTGTTTCCCTTCATGCATAGACGTTAGTCAACAAATAAAATACCAATCCCACTTCGAGGTGGAATATCGCGGTAAATAGGGTCATCTGCTATTATGCGAGGTGCATAGGGTCTCATCCGCTATATAATGCATGAATATTAATCACTGTAATATATATACTACTGTATATAATATATCATATCCAGACTGATAATAAATTATCAATTCAAGCAATCAACCAATAATTTAAATTTGATTAATTAAATTAGCTTGGAATCCAATTTGAGTGAGATTAACACACGTTTGATCTTTGTTTTGCAATCCGACCCAACCGGTTATTTCCTTCACGATTTTGGACCTTGTAGAAACATTGTATGGTTTATTATAACCAAACAATTAATTTCCATAAATTTAATTTAAACTAAGCTTCCTTTAAAAATATTTTATTAACTAAAATAATTAAATAGGTTAATTAAACAAGCTAATCATCATAATACTTTATTATAAAACAAACTAGAAACTGTAAAATGTATATATGTATATTTATTTTTCTTTTGAAACAACATATATATATATACACACTTGTAAAAAAATATATATAGGTTTAAAAATCTAATTTTTATTATATAGACTCCATAACAATTTTAAAATTCCTATTTTTTTTAAATTTACCAATATAAACTAATTTTTCTGTTTACCTATATACATATATTAAAATATGTGTGTGTATTTATATATATATATATATATATATATATATATATATTTAAAAATTTGTTTTTTGGTTCTGTAAATAACATAGTAATTTACTTTACTGTATACATATACATACAAATATATAAATCTATAAGTTGAAGAGAATAAATTATTTTATAAAGCTTACTGTTATTTCCCTTTTTCTCTGTTCAACTTCATTTTTTTCCAATCTCTCTCTATATATATATTATTAGATTAAGAATAAACGAAAAAGAAAAAAACGAATACCTCACCGCTAAAATGAGAACCCAACTATCGAGCACCTCGACCTAGCCTCACCCTCACCCTCACACACGCGTAGCCATTGCCAGTGCCGCGCAACCCCTTCTCCATCACCCCATGCGAGTCGCCATCGCAATTCCCAGCCTCCACGTCGTGCCTGCGGCGAACGGCTTCCCTCTTTCGAACCCAGTGGTATTACACGAAACAATCTGCCTCCTCGAGCTGCCTTTGTGTGCTTGCGAACATGCCATGACCCTCATCACCTTGGACCCGACATCGATTTTCCCCTCTCTTCTCTTTCGATGGCCAGCGACTCGGTTCAAAACGAAGAGACGGTCGCGATTATATATAGGCGCGCCTCATTCCCCTGCTTTTTGTTTTGAATTGATTTTCGTTCGTTACTTTTTTTGAATGAAGAGAATTTGATTTAAAAAATTGAACAGGTAGAAGAAAATTGATATTTTTGATTCATCCGCCATTTTTCTTTTCTTTAGTGATTTCTTTTCATTTTTAAAAAACGACTTGGATGTGGATTTATGAAAGCGAAAGAGAACGATGCTATACGTTTTGAAATGAAAAAAAAAGACAAAAGGGAAATGTCCTGATTTGATCTCATTCAAACAGAAAAGAAAGGAGGTCGCGTGTTTTCAAGAAAAAGAGACGTGCGAGTGACTCCACGTTTCATCGATTGACCCTTATATTTATTTATTTTTCTTTCTATTTTCTTTTCCTTTTATCTCGAATCACCTACCGTGAAATCTTGACCTCCCATCGAGGCATGCCGCTAGGCGTTTATAATGTTATACCATTATTCCGAGAGCAACGGAAAAAGTTTCGAGTTGTAATTCGATCGTACGGAGAAGATAATTTTTTTGGACCCAGTTATTACATTAAAATTTCGATATAAATTTCAGTGCATTTATACTTCATACGACTACGTGATAACTCCAAACAATATGAAATTTGAAATCCGATAATAATATAATATTACGGATCCAATGAAACTGCTTTCATCGGATTCCAAGACTGTGCCTCAGAAGGCTATTTTTAAATATCAAATTTAAACGATATATTTTTAAAACTGAAAAGATCACTTCCCAATTGAATTTTAAAACTTTATTTTCTTCAGTATCATCGACACAATTTTTACAAGCCTTCTAATTATTTTTGACAAGCTTAGAATCCTAGATGCAACATTTTACCCAATTTCCAATTATGAAATCCAATAGTATAAATCATCCAATAAATAGTGATTTTGAAATTCATTTTAAAAATTAAGCTTTGAATATTCTAATTTCAAATGTCAAAAATTCTAGGTTGTTACAATCCTCCCCCTTAAAAAAATTCCGTCCCCGAAATTGCCAAATAAGAAGAATGGTCCGTAACCCGTTAACTATTTTTCCAAAACCAAATAGTTTTTGACAACTTTCCAAAACCATCTTTTTTATAAAGATACACTCACTGTTACTAACTTCCCAACCCACCCATAGGTTCCAAATAATATGATTCTGTGACGCCCCACCTCTATACCCACGCTAGCCAAGAACATTACGGTGAATGTTGTCAACTAGCACGGAGAATAAGGCTGTTGAGGAGCGACCATCCGTGTAATTGCTTTGCGCGAACATTGATATGTCAGATAGTATAACAATCCGACATACCGACACAAACTCAAAGCTACTACACGGTGGCTGTAATATCTTCAGAAACAAATATAGAAATAAACATAACATAAATCAGTCACAGATAATTCATATCACAAAGGCGGAATAAGATATGAATATTACACATAAAAGTGTACATCAGAGTAGTGGTCAGAAAGATCCACAATAACACAAAATAATAGCAACAAGAGCTATACAAAAGAATACATCTATGAGTCTATATCTCAAGTGTATACAACAAAATAAACTACTAATCTAAGTAGTTTGCCAAAAGTCAGAGTAATGAATCCCAGGGGAGAAGTCAAGCAGAAGCACCTGTAACATCTCGGTCTGACCCGAGTATTATTTAATAAGAAAATAATAAACGGATCAGTCTAACTATAAATATCAGATGAAACGATATAGAATAAGAGATATGACTAAACACGTAATAATCACAATGCCGAGCTGTGATATAATAAGAGATATGACTAAACACGTAATGTCCCATAACCACTAGCTTAACTTAAATATTTACGAACAAATTATAGATCTCCACTAGAAAATTGTCACAAGAGTTTCAATCGAACAAGTCCAAGAATTAACCAACAAAGTGAATGCAAGCGTTTCATACCACTTGTTTTACTAAGTCGTTTAATTAGATTTCTCATACGAGTAAGGTAAATATTTGTATATACTAATAGATTGGAAAACGGTTTTATAAACGAATTTGGTATTAAAATAGTATTGAAATCGTTTGAGGAAAGAGTTTTGATATTTACTACTAGTATATAAAACCTTTATATTTTTAAAGTGACAAATCACAAAGAAGATTGTAAGAACAATCAATCACTAAAATTCACATTCGAAGACGTGAATAAAATCCAAAGAAACCGATAAAGAATCCATCGAAATGGATATTCAAAAATCCCTAAATAGGAGTCATCAAAGGCATAATAAATGATAACAACAAATAGGATCATCACGAATCGATTTAAATTGGAATTCTCAAGCGAATAGGCAAATAGGCAAAATAGTGCTGATTCAGACGTCTGAAATCAAGGATTCAGACGTCTGAATCTGGAAAATAAATATTTTCCAAAGATAGAATTCAGACGTCTGAATCCTTGAATCCAGACGTCTGAAATAGGCACTTTTTAGCCTATTTCCTTTCTGGCTCCAAATGAACCAATTTAGACGTCTGAAACCATATATTCAGACGTCTGAATCTGGGAATAGAAATCTTCCCAGAACCATATTCAGACGTCTGAATATTACGTTTCAGACGTCTGAATCTGGGGTTCAGGGCATTCCCTGAACCTAGGCCAAAATGGCCAAACGAATATCGAAAACGATCGAACGAGCAAATGGCGATGACTAAGGAATTACGTCGAACGACAACCCAGCCTAAACGGCTCTTCGATACGCCTCAAATATCAATGTCCAAATATCCATAATAGGATTTTCATAAATTAGACCAAAACACCAAAAATTGGAATATACACGAAATCAATCCAAACCAAAATCAATTGCACACGAATAAACGTTAGGAATTCATACCTAACAATCGAAGATAATTATAGACAAAGATGTGAGATAAAAATCTCACCTTTTTACAAAATCAAACAAGAAGAAGCTTGAAAGCAAATGGAGAATCAACCTCTCTTCAACACAACCCAAATGAGCTTGAATCTATGCTCAAAACAAGAACATTCCCAAAATTAGGTTTAGGAATTTCTGAAATTGGTAAGAGAATAAGTTGGAGAAGAAGAAGAGAATGCTTACCAATGGGTTCTCTTGAATTTGGAGCTAGGAATTTGAGGTTGCAAGAGGAACTAGGGTTTTGGAGTTTTAATTTCCAATCTCTCCCACCATTATTGCCTTCGAACTGAAAAGAGGAAGAAGTGAGGGTGAATGGGGAAGAGTGGTTCAGTTTTGAGTATAAGTTGGCTAGTGGGCTGAACCCAAACTCAAACCCAAAGTGAAAAAGGTCAAATTTTTTACTAACTCCAAATATATCAAAGTTTATACTCAAAAAGGTCGCAAATGGCATTTCGAACTCAATGGAGGTGGTCTCGAGTCCTAATTCGGCTGTTTGCAAAAAGTAGTTTTTCGGACTAAAATCCGACTAACGATAAAATATTTAAATAAAATATTTAAATATAAAATCGATAAATATGCGGGTTGTTACAGATTCCCTCAATAATTCAAAATATAGTTTAAACCAAGTTTTAAACATCAACATTTTCAGAATTATTCTTAACTCTTTAAATTTTCGCCAATGTCTCCTTTGTGTGGCTAGATCGGAACAACTACAAAACCCCTCTACGGGCCCTAAATTTTCAAAAGAAAACAAAAGCCAAGTGGCTAATCAGAAAATTATCAAGTTCTATATACAATTTAAATACATACCTATTGTCGGGCAATTCAAATTTATCTCTTGAAATCAAAAATTCCAATTTCCTTTTGCTTTTAAAATACATGTATATCCTACTAAGTGATAATATCTAATCCCAGAATTCAAAATCATTTTATTCATTTTTCAAAATTTTAAACATCTATTTCATTCAGGCCCGTACGATGTACGCATATTATCTGTACGCAATATCAAATCCAATCGCTCAATCGATCACACAATTTTATTTTTGAACTAGTATCGTCCACTCGACTTCCTAGTGCAGACTCAGATCTGGTTTTTTGATCAGAAATCACCATTATCCTTTCATAGCCATATATTATGATAGAGAATTTGCAGAATCAATAAAAAATCCATATCTCGGGTTCGCCGTCGAAAATTGAGTGAAAAATCCCAACTCGGATCGATATAACTATCCTGAATTTTGTGCTCGAATCTGGATCAAATTGTTATGCGAATAAAGTAATATACGTACGTCCAACGTATTTATCTCAATTGATTATTAAGTATATCAATTTCCTCTTTTTATTCACATTTATTTTGATTTCTATTAACTTACCCACACCTATCATTTCTCATGCCTTTATTAAATCTTCATTCATTAACTATTTTAGTATGCCTCTTAATTCACATTATACTTAAGAATTTCACCGTCCATTTCTTAAGTTAAATATTTTATACAACCTCTTATATCTATTTCCTCTTTATCACTTTGGTTTAATATCCATTTAGTTTTCAAATTTTAATTTTCAGTTTCATTTGAATTCAGTTTTACCTTCCACTTTTAAATATTTAATTCTATCAACTATCTTCCATTCATATCTGATCCCTTTCATTATTTTGAATTAGTCCCATTAACTAATTTATTTCAAATTCCAATAAATGTTGATTCCCAGAACTTTGTTTCTTTGTCCAACTCTAACTAATTTTTTTTCAATTCCATTTACTTATCAATTAAATTAGTTTATTCATTCACATATTTATTTCTGACTTGATAAATTTTATTTCAATGACCATTTTACTTAATCTACTTAGACTTTTTCTTTAAATTCACTTTTACTTAATTATATTCAGTTACACTCCGATTCAATTCAAATTTAAAACTTCCATAAGTTTTCCAACTTATTTACATTCCATTTTCTAATCTCTTTAATTTACTTCATTTAATTTGGTTTACTTACTACTTTATTTTATTGTCACACTTACTATTACTTAGTTCTTTTCAAGTTGAATTTTATTCTAAAAAATTTCTATACTATTTTTATTTAGCCTGCTTAGGCTTAAATTTTCAATTTCCATTATTTCTCCTAGTTCAAGTTAATTCCCATTCCAATTTAAAAAAATTCAAACTCTTATAGGTTTTAAAATTATTAATATTCCATAACCATTTTTAAGAAAACTCACAGAGTTTAAACAATTTCTTAAGTTTTCAAAATCATTTTTGAAATCATATACACCTAAAGTCAAACTATGCTTTTCATTTCAAAATCAACCCATTTTTTTTTGCAAACAAACACCAATCCAAAATACCCAGGTAGCAATTCCTCTCCTAGAAACTCGAAAATGAACATCGATGATGCTGTAGCTATTACCGAAATTATTTTCCAATGACCTAAGAGAGTTTAGTGCTTTTACTCTTTAAAAACATTTTCCAATATTTTTAGTTCCAAATCCCACCAAATTTCACATCCCATTCAAAAATATTTCTGAATAATATCATCATTATTCCTCCAAAACCTTTGAAAATCATTTTCAAACCCAAAGCAAATTATATTTTCCAAATTTTCAAATTCCAAATCTTTTCTATCTATAATCAAATAGTACTCCGGAATTTTATAACATTTAAATTTTAAATCACATTTATAATTCACATTTACAAATTTCATTCTGTTATATAAATTTATTTCCGAGCTTTTGGTTATGATTTTCAGTTTCTTATTCAATTTCCACAACACGGTTATAATAATTTAATATTATCACTTCCTAACACCCTAGAAACCATATATACTTATAATAATTTATGAAAATTTATTTCTTTCATATATAAAAATAATTTGGATAAAATTATTTCATTCACCCTATTTAAAACGTGTCGAAATATTCTGTACAAGTGTTTAGAGATCCCTATCAATAACGTTAATTACTCATATTGACCAGAATTCATCAGCCACTCAACAAACAAAATATAAAACAATTTTATATTTATTAACAAATACGTGCTCATATCTATTAATACACTCTAACTCATTCTAAAGTACTACCGACTCTATCTCTAATGAGTAATCCCCACCAGAGACAAGGTTCTCGCTTAACCTTCTGCTCTGATGCTATTGTGATAGCACACAAACCCATACCCCTTTGAGTCGACAATATTCTCCATCAGTTCAACTCAAAATGGATGGAAATACGAACCATTAGGGTTAAAGAAGAATGAGGT